>JAENPR010000076.1:0-600000 GCA_018135685.1 Themeda triandra
CTGCTAACTTGGACTGGGCCCCACTTGGTGCCAAAATTACTAAGTTAAGCAAAGGTTGATTTTATTGTTCTTATGCACATTTGTTGTCGACGGTAAAATTTATTTAAGGGAAATGTAAGTGCGAAGAAAATGCTAAAATTAAATGCTGAATTAAAAGTTAGGGAACTCACCTTGGGTTAACATGCCAGTTTGTGACGGTTCCCTCGGGTCATTATGTCGGGACCTCCCACTGCGGTGGTGTAGAGATTTTCTTGGGAGAAAACACAACCTTTTCTCTTCGTATTTTCTTGACCATCGCCCGCGGCTTCAGTTTGTCTTTTTGGTGTCGGTGATGATCGTCATTGTTCCCGACTCTCTAAACGAGATCATTGAGCATTGCTCAGCTTTTGGCTTGAAGTTGAAGGTCTCCACAGGCCCCATTAATGGTGAATTGAATTTCTCCGGCTCCAACATCAATGTTTGCTTGAGGTGTGCTAAGGAAAGGTCTCCCAAGGATGAGGGGGACCTTTTTGTCAACCTCCATGTCAAGTACCACGAAATCCACGAGGATGAAAATCGCGTATCTTGCGGGATGTTCTACTGCTACTCAGCCGGGTGGCGAGTGGCCCGATCCGCTAGTTGCAAATAAATTGACATAGGGGACAAGGTGGTATGATTTAATTTGTCAAAAACTACCTTTGGCATGACAACGACGCTTGCTCCCAAGTCGCACGGTGCATGCTCGAGGAGTCTTGTGTTCCGATGGAGCGATCGATGGTAGGGCACCACAGGTCCTTCTTCTTCTTTGGATAATGGTTCGCAAAACTGTTGCACTCTTACATTAGTTTAATTACCTCGATGCAGGGCGGTGGTTTCTTGTTATTGAGGATGTCTCTCAAGTACTTGGCATAGGTTGGAACTTGCATAGCATCAAGTAATGGAATATTGACATATAATTGACGAATTACCTCAACAAACTTATTGAATTGTTCGTCGGTCTTTGGCTTGATTTTACGGGAAATGGCATCAAGAGAGTTTGAGTCATAAAACTCATGTGGTGCCAATCTCATGTTATGCTTGATACTCTCTTCATTTGGAGGTTCCACTTCTTCTACTTTGTCCTCTTCGTCCTCCTTGTCCTTTCTTGCGGGCTTCTAGTCATGTTAGGATATGGTGGCTCACGAGTGGTCTTACCCCCTCTCGTGGTCACCGCATTCGAAGAATGGCAGAATTGAAGAAGATATGACGATAATTCGAGCGAATTCGTGATTCTATCATTTTGTTGAAATTTTGTTGCTCTTTAACGGAAGAAGTTAGAGTCCATTTTAGCGTTAACAATTCAAGAGCCTTATCATTAGCTAAAAGCTTTTTATTTATGCTTTCATTAATTTTACCTTGATTAATGACAAGATCTCTAAGTGTAGGCTAGCTAGATTTTTGAATATTACCTTGGCCTTGGACGCGGAGTTGGTCCGCTACGTCGAGTTGTTCTTTCTTGAATATGACGGCCTCGGTTTGGCTTCCTTGCTTCGCACCTTTTAACGACTTCACCGGCTCATCTTTGGTGGATCGTCGGATGGCCTCTCGATCTTCCTTGAAGCTGGATTTTTCTACTTTCTTCATCAAGAGATCCATCTTTTGAGAGATGCTACTCACTTCTTCGATGGCATGAGTATCTCTCTTCTTGGGTTTAGGATACTCATCATTCCACTCTTGATTTGTCATTATGTTCTCGATAAGCTTCTTTGCTTGGTGACTGCGAGTGATGTGAATGATCCTCTTGCGGCAGCATCAAGGTGATTACGGGCGGTTGATGTCGGCCCATGATAAAAACCTTGGATCGAGGAGCCATTCCTTGATTCCATGATGTGGACATTCGAATGTACTCACGGAGACGTTCCCATGCTTTGGGAATAGTCTCTCTGCCCTTATAAGCTCGAGATTCTTGTACGCGGGCGGTGTCTTGCCCATCGGAAAGAATCCGGTGAGAATCTTGTGGCACACATGTTCCACGTGTCCACTTACGCGAGCAAAGCATAGAACCATTGCTTCGCTATTCCCACCAATGAGAATGGGAATAGGCGGCGACGAATGGCTCCTGGCGTGAGCCCCTTTATTGCAACGGTGCTACATATCTCCGGAAGTTACGGAGATGTACATTTGCATCCTCATGTGGCTTCCCACCAAATGTAATGGTACGCACCATGCGGATGAGTGATGGCGAGATCTCATAGTGGATATCGGTGATCTCGGCTGCGGCCCCAATGGGATTTGGGATGCGACGGAGCTGAAAAGTCGGCTATGGGTCTCTGGAACTTGACATCTGATGCTTGGTGCGATCTTCCTTCCTTAGTGAATTTAGTTGCAAGTTGGTTTGAGGGCGGACTAGAAGAATTCTAGGTTGTCTTCGGGATAACAGGCGAGAATCACTTACACTCTACTGTCTTCACAAATACAAAGGAAACACGGGCGAGGGTAAACTTCCTACGACAGTTGATTTCTAGTTGATGATATTCTACCGGATTCGTCCTTACTACGAATTTCTAGGCTTAGCTTTCTCGGCAATGGCGCAGAAATGCTTGTTGGCGGTTCTTACGTACAAACTAGAGTAATTATAGTGTGACTAGGGTGGCGGCGGTAGCAATGCCTACATCAAACTAAAACTACTACTAGAGAGGGTGTCACAATTCCTCCTCGGGTAATGGTCCTAGAATTACTAAGCAAAGCTAGCTCTAGTGATGACGCAAGTGTACCAAGTGGTAACTGCGCAAGCCTACGAGACCGGTGTAGCACTTCCCTAGGATGAGTATTCCAAGGTTTATCGAACCCAAGGGAAAGCTCGCTATAATTGGAGGTAAGGATGGAAATCCTATCTAGCGCAACTAGTGTAGTAAAGGTAATTGATATGGTAGTGGAAGGGTTAATGTGGTTCTAGGTAACTCTAAGATAACTAGTGCAGTGTAGCTAGGTGGGAGGACAACGAGTGAGTAAAAGACTCCTATGACTCTACTTCTACTTCCGTGAGCTAATCTAATCTAGTAGTGGAGACACACTAAAGCCACTAGTCTTGTATTCCCAGTTCTTGGAGATATGGTGACAAATAGGAGGGTAACGTTCTCTTACGGGAACTAACTCCTATTCAGCGATACCTTGGTTTACGGGGCACCTATCGGCCTACCCGACGCAAATAGATATATTTGGAAGGCTGCGTTGTCACAACCGCCCCCGCTAATATACGTTGGGAGTTTGAATGGTAACTATACCAATCGGTGAGGCGAATATCCTGGTAGGTTTAAGTCGAGCACCACGCTCACACTAACGCCTACAACTTAAGCTAAATATACGTCTTAGCCTAAGCTCTAGTACGTCGGGACCAATGCAATGGAAACAACCAAGCGAGACAAGACTAACTTATCTAGTGAACTACTACTACTAAACGAGACTAGGACACTATAATGTTACTACTAGAGTAATATTACACTAAGCAAGTACTAAAAGTAAATACTCGGAAAAGTAAAGGAAAAGTAAATATATTAAATACTAAAAGTCTTACAAGAGGAAAGGTAAAGAGAATACAGACTCTCCGGAAGACGACTCACGAGACTCAGAGCCCGATCGACTCAACTCTAACTCCCACATTAGACTAACACTAACACTATGGCTGGAAATATAACTAGAGTGGAATCCACATTGATCTACGAATTGGTGTCTAGAGTGGGTGGATGCAGTAGTATTTATAGGGGAGGCGGAGTAGGGGCTACTCCACCGCCACGTCATCGATCCGCGTGAATTGGCTTCTCCACCTTCGGATCCAACCGACCTCAAACCGCCTTGAATCAACGTCCGGGATGTGCGGGAACGTCGGTGGAGTGAACCGACCAAAGTGAGCCCACCCAGGGTCGGCCGACTGGGATTCTTCCTCGGTGACACGTGGCATCTTCGAGAAGCGGTGTAAGGTCGGTGGAGTATGGCGACGGGTGGGACCCACCTGGTCGGCCGACCGAGTGCAGTGAGTGGGCCCGACCTCGTTCCTCCTCGGTCCCCGTGTCTGGGTGTGCGCCGATTCGAGTTTGGTTCTTCCGGATGGTTTGTGGAGCTTGTTTCCCACGAAATACGAATGTACCTGCAATCCAAACACTAAGAGTACATATGGAACTTTATTAGTGGTAAAATGCCTATCTTTGTGCCAATTCTCCTTTGATTATGCCCGGTTGACGAGATTATAAATAGTAAAATATGTAGCTTAATTCTCGTCAACATCGACAACGCTACCTCTATAATTGCAAATGTTTCTCTTATGAGAACCGGATCCGGAAACAAAGTCCATGGCAAAGTCGCTTGTAGCGATTATATCGAATCGGTGAAGAAATGCAATTGAGGATGAATCTCCTACTAAGAAGAAATAAATGTTACGCTATATCTGCGGCAAATGAAATTGAATGAATATGGAATATGCGGTTAGTATGTGGATTATGAAAATCCATATAATTCCTGAAGAATATAAAATGCAACATATGAAAATTAAATCTCATACAAGTATTATAAAGTCTAAGGTAGAATATATTCATGAATGAATATTAAAGACTCTAGAAGAGCATATCCTAAAAGGAATAGTCATCGAATGACTATATAGTGAATAACGCTATCTCATTGTGTATATCACTTAATAATCTCTCTTGTAGTAGAGTGAGAACATTCTTGAAGAAACTAATCCATGAAGGATTTACTAGTCAATTCTTGAAGAAACACCATTTATCCTGGAGTAAATATAGACCCGAGAGAAAAGAAAATGAGGAATTCTAAACACCATTAAGGTGTCATACAAACACTCGAAAAGTATAAATCTAGCAATAAAATATTGATATCCTCTAAATACCATAGAAGGTATAAGAGTAATGGTGACTTTAGTATTTAAATTATCCCCTAAATGCCAAATGCAAGACTTGATTTATTATTTAGTGGTACTATCATAATCTTGAAGATTTTAGTTTTAAAACCCACTAAGAAAGAATCAATAAAAGTATTCAAACTTGTATAAGTTTGATGCACTATCTAGAAGATATTGAATATCAATTTATTTACCCCTATAATCCTACTGAAAGGATCTATTACCTTGAAGGATAAATTATTTATTTTCCACAACTAATAAGTGGTTATTTATGCATGAAGCATATTGCTCTTTGTTATACCCATATAATTCATAGAAGAATTACGAGCCAACTTTTGAAAGATATAGTATTGTGATGTATGCCACTAATTAAGCACACATTTATGAAAAAAAATATAGTTTGAACCATGAAGTTCAAATGATGGCTTTATGAGGGGGAGCAATTTGATTAAATCTACCTTGAAGGTACTTAAACCACTAGTGTTACAAAGATCACGTAGATCATATATTTGGAAAAACGTTGGAGTTTATGCATAGATTGTGAAGATCAATATCTATTCATGAAGAATACAATATCTCGAAGAATATATTACCAAGAAGGTTAAATGTTGTACTCTTTTTTCCTATGTGAGTTTTTACTCAAAGGTTTCTCACACAAGGTTTTTAATGAGACAACATGTGCAATTCAATTAACGAATACGATGTACTCTTTTCTCCAAAAACCGTTTTTTCCCACTGGGTTTCGGATGGAGTTTTTGACGGCATGTGCATATCGTGGTAATCGCCCAAGGGGGAGTGTTGTAATACATAAGGACTCTATCCTAGAAGGAAAGGAGAAGGAAGAATCCCAATCCTAGTCCGTTTGTATGTAGGTTCTTACCGAAACTTTTAGGCACAGCGGGTATATATACGTGGGACTTCTATGTTGTAATTACTGATAATCAGAAATAAAGAATAGTCTCCCTACATCTTATTCTGCTTGTTCACTTTCATCTATCATGTTGATTGTGAGAGACGGAAAGGGAAGGTTCCAACCGCTGGCAACAAGTTTCTTAACAATGGTCACGTTCACCATATATCATTGGTGATCACAACTCTAGATGGTTGTTACACTTACACATGTTGCTGCACTACTTGCCAACTTCCCACGCAACGCGTGGGATGTGGAACAACGCTGATGATTGGTAGATGATGGCATCTAGCTACTTCTCTGCTGGCGCCACCATGACGGCTAGCAGTGACTGCAGGCTGCTGCTTATTGTTGTTGTTGTTGCAGTCATGGAGAATGAGGTCGCAGCATGTGTTTCTATGGGTCACGTCCTCGACACTGGCCCTGAGCTGCTTGATCTCAGCCACCACATTCCCCAGGGGCAGCTTTGGCCCACGGCCATACACCGTGTGCCAACTGCCAAGCACAGAAGCAGCCACCCCCAGTGTGAGGACTCGTCAAGGTCAAGGTGGATGACGACGCACTAAGGTGCTGAGCTACCTAACCATGGTCAGCACCACCTTACCATTTGTTGCATGTTCCCTTTAGGCGACATTGAGGAAGGACGACCGAATCACCTTAAACTCTGGTTTTGAACACAATGGTGTTCATCACCGGCAGGTGATCGTGCCTGGCGAGTTTGAGATGATGCAGTCGTTCCTAAACGTCGCCAACAGGAAGTAGTTCTGTACCTTCTCTCTCGGCTCCTTCTCCACCTCAACGACCAACAAGAACAAGCTTAGAGTCCACTACACAGCACTCTTAGTCAACGCAAGAGCTAACTCTGCCATGGTTTGGCTGGTTCCTATCTCCAGCTGTGCTTGCGTTTGTGGTGATGGCTAATGCTTTGAGTTCTGTACTCACTGTGAACCTGGTCACCAGGTTAGGGCATCTATCATATCATAGAGTCCAAAACTATTTATTATCGCCGTATTTATTGTGTTTCTTGATGTGGCGGTATATTTACCTCGAAGATTATAGATTTTGGAGTTTAAATAAGGCTTGGAGTGTTGGGTTTTTCTCTCTCTTGATAAATATACCGCCAGCATCAGCAAAACACAATAAATAAGAGGGTAATAAATAGTCTTTGACTCTCTGATAGAGTCCGTGCGAGACGCCCTATAAATCTTTTTTGCGACGAAAGAAGAATTATATTAAAATATAGCTGGGTACATCATCACGTTACAAGTGCTCTGGAAGAAAAGACATCTATCCAGAAACTGAAATTCATCTATATTGTACCCATGCTGTAAAGGCTCAAAATCTCAAAACCAAACCTATTTAGCTTTGTATGGATGACCGCACAGCAAATACTCGGCAACAATTGTTTTCGGAGACAGTAGATGCCCAACGGACGGCCAACGTTCAACGAGGCGGGTTGAGAAACTTCTTCCATGTGTCTTCGCCTCTTCTTTCTGCCACCGAAGAAGAGGAAGGCTGACCTGAAAAATATTCTCCCTAGTCCTTCATCGTGGTCAGATCCAACCACAACAAAACGAAGAAGGGATTGGAGAAAATTATTCCATAGCGACGGCATCATCTCCGCCTTGATGCTGCCGTTTGGAAGTAAAAATCTCCCTGGACGACATGTCGATGAAGATCTTTGACGTCGAAGTTGTCGCCTCCATCTTCAAAGAATCCATGCCACGGAAAACGAATCCACCTTCTCCTTCACCGTCGCCGGAGAAGAGAAGGAGGAAGACACAAATCTCCCATACCAAGAAACTTGGCATGGAGAAAAACCTAACCCTAAGACTCAAACTAAGGGGAAAAACTTATTAGAAAGCAATAATGCCCTATAAATCTTAGATAATCCATGAGCCGAGTCGTAGAATAGAAAAAAACAAACATTGTTAAAGCAAAGCGCTCACATTGCTTGGACGTGGTCACGAGGACATGCATTGTACGAGGACACCAATAATTGAATGTGACAGCTCAATTCAAACGAATCTACCAATCTTGTGAACCCAGCAAGTAGCGTTCTTGCGTTGGGATGTGGACACCAGTAATTCAAAGTCAAATGCGTTAAGTTGCAGCTCAAGTGAAGGAATCTAGCTAACATGGGTTTCACATCGATAGCTCCAAACAACACCGACTAGATGCAATCTGGGCGCACTTAAGCTCATACTTAGTTGTTTGTATCTCAACTGAGCAAAGAAAGAATGAACATATGGGCTCAGATGACTCGCATGCTTAGGCCCAGAAACCTCGGCAAAGAGCCCTCCGGGGAATTTTAGACGGCGAAATGGTCTTTGCCGAGGGCCTTTTCTCAGGCACTCGGCAAAGCCTTTGCACGAGGACCTTCCTGGCTCTCGGCAAAAAGAAAAGCAGCCGTCACGGCGTCGACAAGTAACAATAGACATAAGTTGTACACCCCGTAGATGATGTTGTTCCACTGTACAATCCCAGGCCAACAATAGCGGGCGCAATCCGATGGTTATGATTCCTCCCATGCATCTCTTTATGTTCAAGCCATTCAAATCCGGGAATGCCTGTACATAGCATCAGGAGAGGGCTTGATGAAACATATGCGTGCCAGTGTGTGTAGATAGTTAAATTTGTGAAAGTGAAAGTATTGCATTAGATGGAGTCAGCACAAACGTATGCCGGCCGCTGGTGGTGGCTGGCTGCTTGCCACTACTGGCTGGCCGTTGGCGGCGCGTGGAGCAGTGGCGGGGTGGTGGAGGTGCTGTGGTCCGGTGGTGGTGGGATAGGTGGTGGCGGTGTCTTCTGGGCTCCTGTTTTTCTACTGGAGGTGGGCACGTACCGGCGAAAGCCATGTCGGATCCTCCGGCAAGGCCGACGGCGACGTCTTCGGACGTCGTTACCCTCTTGGAGGCGTTGTCATGGTGCTCCTCATTCCGTCCGAATGTAGGACTTCGGTTACGCCGTGGTGGCGTGGTCGGCGCCGGCTTTGTTTGGCTTTTCTTAGCGGCGCCATGGCTTGATTTACGCAAAAGATAAAGAATCTTACTTTTGCAATAAGGACTCTATCCTTTCTACTAATTAATCGATCCCAGATCTAAAAACTTTCCTCTCTAGAAAACTTACATCAAAAACTCTGAGAGAGATAAAATTATGTTTATGCCCTTCCACCTCTTCCGTACGGACGGGTTCACGCGCTTGAGCGCATTGGCGGCTGAGGACGATGCCGCGAAGCCCGGTACGCACGGGCGTACGCTGCGCTTTCACGTCGGCGACAGAGGACAAGGCCGCGGCGGATGGGAGATATGGCAAGTTGAGATAGACGGTAAGTTGGGATGGCAAATTGTTGGAGACATTTTTTTATTTTACTATTATTTTTGAATGCCAAATTAAGATAGCAAATTGTTGGAGATGCTTATTAGACGGGCTGCGTAACCAACACATGATGTATTGTGTATTTCTAATTTGAGGTACATTATTTAATGATCATAAACCTTTCCAAAGATAATATAGCTAGAGAAGCATAAGACTGATTTTGATAGAGAACGCGATCCAGAAATACGAAAGTGCTGCGATGATAGATCGCTGAAACCACCTTGAGATTGAAGTACTGTAATGTTTATGTAGTATGTGCGTTTTTTATCAATCATCGGGAGTTGTGTCGCTGACTCTGCATGCCGCCCATGATCCAATGTGTTCAGCCAAAAAAATATTCTACATCGAAGTCGTCGTGATTTGAGTGGGGTCTTGGGTGATGTGTGATCAGATATTTGGGAGTCTCAACGGGAGGTTTACCTCCGCGATTCCAAAATATGGCTTTAGAATGAAATAGAACTTTCTCTGATACGTCTAGTTTTTATGTACGGTTTCACAAATTTTTTTTTCAATGCCTAGAGGATGATAGCGGTGGCCCCTCGACTCACGATTAGGTATTTCATGGGATGAAAGCAGCCTCAATGGGGATTTCATCGGTTTCCGCGGCCTCGTAAACAACGCTAGCAGCGTTTCACCATGGTGAAACTCATTTCTTATCTCTCTTCCTCGTTTCATGCAAAAATGGTATTTACTGCTGATGTGGCAACCTAATTAATGTGCATGACATCCTAATGAAACTGACCTTAGGACTCGGATCCGATAGGTAGGTATATCCACCGTCCTAGCTTTTGCTTATAAATTGAACCCTCGCAAGCTCTCAACTCAAGGCATCATCATAACTGTGGTTGTTTCTACAATCATCAGGCCACCGCACCCCGACGACGACAGCCACAACAATGCCGAAGCAGATCCACCCGCATACAGTCAGCACCCCCTGCTTCTGCTTGGCACCCAAAGTTCAGTTCCGCTGCAATGGCTGCGCTGGCCAGGAGCGTTGGCTTCCGCTACCGCTGCCAGACATGCAACTTCGACCTGCACGAGCGCTGCGCGATGCCCGCCCCCGCATCCTCCCCTTTCCACGGCCAGCACCCGGTGGAGCTAGAGCCTGCCGTGTTCCCGGAGGACCATCGCTGGTGCAACCTCTGCGGCACGTCCATCGTGGGCATGCACTACCGCTGCCGCCCCTGCAGCTTTGACATGCACCCTGTCTGCTCGCAGCTTCCAGTCGATGCCATCTCGCCGCTGCATCCGTAGCGCACCTTGTCTCGCTCACCGCGGGGACACCCAGGAAGTGCACGCACTGTGGAGCCAACTGCTTGTGGCGCTACCGATGCAGCCCCTGCGGAATCAACTTGCATCCAAAGTGCTTGCTGGGCACCGACGACACCCTCAAAATTCCAAGAGACAGCAATTAGCTAGCATGGTTATTAGGTCGTCTTTCCTTCGCGTGCGTGCGCTGGCAAAATAATCAGCCTCTTGGATGGGTGGGTCTTCGGTGTCTGGACTAGCACCAATTCATGATCACCACGATTTCTAATTTTTTACTTTTATATTAGTTAAATTTATAATGATTTTCTATTTCCCTACGGTGTGCAACAAACAAATATTTGTCACCTACTCGTCTTGGTTGTTCATTTGTCTTTGTGTCATCTTCAACTATGTTAGGGGCGCAAGTGCACCTCCACTGGTGTTTCTTTTTTATTCTGTTTGTCATAAGTGCTCTTCTCTCTTCTAAGACCAGACTATACACATGCAACTTTAATTTGCTGTTGCTTTAATCTATATTAATATATCTATACCTCATAATAACGAGGCAAAATTTCTGCCTCTTTTTTCTTTTTGTTTGGCCTGTGTATTTGAAATCAACTAGACATCTTCCGGTCCTCCAAATCGAGACAGAAACAATATCACCGCATGGTTAAATCCAAATCCAAATCAGATTAACTCTAGAAAGACAAAGTTATAAAAAATCAATCTGGCCAACTCGATCAGATGTTGTAGATTAGTGCTCATACACAAGTCCTAACAGTTGGAATCAGACCGGCCAGCCTTCTACATGGGCCAGTCTCGTAGGTGGGAGTTTCATGGCTCGGTTTCCAAAACTACCCATATTTTGAAAACGGTGCGAGAAGAGTTTCATGGGGATGAAACTCTCTCTGCTCCCAAGCGAAACTCTCACCTTCTCTTTCTTTATTAATGCGGTGCCATGTGACCTAATTAATGCCCTGAAACTCTATGAAACTTGCATTGAGACCGGCCTTAGGACCCTAGATATTAGCCTCGGTATCGGTTAAGAGCGAGCACGTGCACTTGCTTAAAGCGGCATGGACAGTCGGAATGGGAGGCATCTGGAAATCTGTTTGGTCGAAGCTCTTAAGGCACTCATAATGTAGATTCTACATAGAGTCCTAAACTTATTTATTGCCTCAAAAATAACATAGACTTGTAGTCTTGGTTTTCTCCTTTTTTCTCAATAAATAAACTGTCATATCAACAAAATACCATAAGGCGTCCGCAATGGATGGAAAGAAAATCCGCTAGCGCTAACATGGAGTGAGAAAATAAAAAAATACTAGTAAACACTAGTTGCATGGAGGGAAACAAGGGGGCCACAACGTCAGTCACATCATATTTCTTTGGGCAATGTGCGACTATCGCTTCCTTGTCGTCGCTAGCGGCTGAAATATTTCTCACCCTCTCCTCGTGATTTGGACAGCCCGATCCTCCTAGCTAGTATGTTGTCAGCCATTGGAGCCGCTGAAATAGAATGAGTAATAAATAGGCCTAGAACTCTATGATAAAATCTGCATTGAGAATACCCTTAATATATTCGTAATCTTTGATTCAGGGCAGTACCTCAACTGGCATAATTAGTAGGCAATGCAATTGTGTGTGTTGCTCCCTGCTAGCATGACGTGCCTGCCATGCTGGAAAGAGGGACTTCAGCGTGAGCGCAAGTATCTCATCAATGTGTATGCAGCCAGAAATTGTTCCATAATGTTTATGTGCCAAGTTTGTTTCGTGCTAATAGCAAATAATGAATTTCCGTGTAGTAAATTGGCGTGCACTGTTTTGACATGCATAAGGTTGAAGCAACAATTAAAATTGTCTTTAAATTAATCAAGAAAATCTATACCTCTTATATAAACAAACCCTACTATAGAATTATCTCAGCATCTACAAACTATCCATAAGCAATCCACTAAACTTAATTATATCCAACTAGCTTACGTGTAATTATGACAGCTACCTTTTAATTCACTAACATACATTTAGTTGTTCACATCGACATGTCATCAAACTATTTATCAAAATTTATTTTAAGATTATTTTATTTTTATACTATAAATATAAATAGTTTATTTTCTAAAATTAGCGGAATCCGCGGCTTGTTGCGTGGTATTCTCCTAGTACACAATGAAAGATGCAGCCTGCAAACCTGAACAGGCCTACTTATTGCATACGTTTTGTTTATTACTCCCTAGTACTCGTGTGTGTGATGGAAGCTGCCGCATTCGATTGCTGTCTGTCTGCAGGGAACCTTCACGTTCCCCCACAGCTCCCGTCGCCCGGCGCGGACCCAGGGTGGATCATGGGGCTGCTGCCCGGGCTGCAGCCCCGGCAGCCTTAATTAGCATGTAAAAAACAGTTGATTAGTCTGAGGAGGTTATCCTGGATCCGCCCCTGCGCGGACCTGTCCATGATCCAGTGAGGAACGGGAACGGGATCATCCAGCTGCTGAGACTGAGCTGCAGGCCGGTGTGACGCGATCGAAGTCGAACATGTGGGCGCGGACGGATTCGACGTTGGCGCGACTTAAGCGCGTGCCCCGTGGTGTGTGCGTGTGACGCCGCCTTGCCGCCGGCGCCAACCGATTCTACTTCTAGAAACATAGGCAACGTCGGAGCGAGAGCGACAGTCACTGTTGTTGCCTTTAATTTGATCGACACTCTACTGCGTGTGCTCTGCTCATGTAAAAGCAAAGCTGCTTTCTCAAGTCCGACAAGCACCTGGAACTCGGTTCAATTATCTAAAAAAATGAAAGACAAGCACTGTGGCTATGCACTAAGATCATGTTGGAAACATGGTGGTACAGATTTCCCTGTTAGAACCGTGCTCCTCTTGGTTTGGGTTTTTCTATACTGAGTTGGTTTCCGCTGCTGGGTACATGGAGCACTCATGAATTTTGCTAATTGCATGTCTGAACTCTCATGTTCAAAGAACATGCTAAACAGAATGTCCATATTTGGAAATGTTTGCACTAGATCTCAACAAAACCTTGGATTTCAAACTTTCTACATCCGTATTTTCCATATATGACTGATAAATCTAGTACTTGGAGTTAGAAATTGTTCAAACAAATTAATTTAATCACACCTATGTCCATTTCTTGCTTACTAGTCACATAACAAAATTTCAAGCTATACAATTTAAACCACCCCATACCTCTAATTTCCAAATGCCTCTATGAAGAACCAGAAAAAGGTGACCAGAGGAAATTGAGGGGTTGAATGGGCCCATATAATTCTTGAAACTTTAGGTCCTCGGCTTGACAAACGACACCAAGATGCAAAACCCAAGCGGTAATATCCCGATCATATTGAGAGGGTGGATGCTGCTAGGAACACGGCGGGACACCACAAGACCAACGGAACAAATTGTGAATAGATCGGAGATCAAAGCATACTATGGGAAAAACACCTTGTTGCCGAGGCAATACGGACAAGTCGAGTTCATACCGAACATGTCCGATATGGCTTCAACTCACAAATTTCAGACATGTCCGACCTCATTTCGGACAAAGGTCCAGCACAATGTGCTATGGGAGAAAATTTCAAAACTCCATCAAACGGTGTCCAAAAATTGTGAAATTTTAACCGAAGCTTTTAGACACCAAAGGGAAGGACTTGTCAGGGTTGAGATCGGACCTATCCAGTATCAATGGAGTAGATTTGAAAATTCGTTTCCAAAAACAAAACTAAATTAAATCAGCTGCGATTGACATTAAACTTGCAGAAAAGTTCCTAGGAGTGTTGAGGAGCTATCTCTAAGAGATCATCGCTCAAATGGGAGTAAATGAAGAGAAATCAATAAAAAGCCTAAAAATGGATCTTGAGCACACCTAGAGCAAGAATTGCATGGATCTTTTATCTCGTGAGGTTCTACATTGATTCCTTCGGTAGAAACCCACAGCTCACATCATAGATCAATCACCCGAAAGAGCGGATCAAATCGCCCTCAAATTGAAGAAATTGTGAATTTCTCAAAGGTGGAAATGAGGAACTCGTGAAGAACACAAAAGGCACTATTGATGGTGGTTATACCCTAAAAATCCACATCAAAACAGCACATCGGCCTGTCCTGGAAAGAGGAAGAATAACATGACATAGACATATTTTTATCAATAAATGGTTTCACTTGTACCTTGGTATTTGACTGCAGAATTAAGCAAAGCAGGAGAAAATGAGCATCTAGGCTCACCAAAGGGGCGTCGGCCGATGCCACCTTGGGTGGTCTAGGGCTTCAGTGACATCACCACGATTGACATGAAGCTCCATCAAGTCATTTTCCACCCTCGAGATCCACTTATGTTTCCACTCAAGGGTGAAAGATGAGAGCACAGGATTCATGGGCCCACATGAAAGAACCAAAGTGAACCAACACGTGACATGTGACATGACAAGCGGGGACAACAAATGAAGGAATCATAGGGGATCGGTCGATCCCCCATGGTAGGATCCACCCGGCCACTTGTTGACGTAGATATTGCATATTTTTACCCCATTACAAGCGTCAACAAAGTGTTCTTTTACGGAAGGAAAACCACCAAACAAGTAGTGACATAGGTACAAATAACTTGATTCCACATGTACATGTCGGTATTTGGGTGCGGCTTACTTTCAGGCAGGTACTTTCCGGTGTCGGAAGCTCCAAATGAAGATAGAACCACCAACCAAGATGGCCAATGGACAAACCAACTTCACATTACATCAATGCCATGGCCTACGAAGGCCCGTGTGCAAAAGATGGCCTGATAGTAGTCGGGTCGCCGACGACATTTGTGGGTCAATACCACCATTGTGCTTAGAATTGCATGGTGAAGCTACACCCAAAAGGTGGCCCTTTGGTTCCACCAAAGGTAGGTCGACCGACCTAACTGCGACCATCTCGGTTTCTTTGCCGAACACGAGAATCATCCCAATACGGTCTCAAGCAAGTGCCACCTTTGGATCACAAGTGTTCTTCCTCGCAAAGACCAATATCTTAGCACATGGATCCATAGGTCCACATGGAAGCAACCAAGAGTCCTTGAGCTCAAATCTCAGGAGACACACTCTATGACATGTGGGGACAGCGGTGGAGCAGGATGGTGGGCCCCGTGACCAAAGAAACGGGTCGGCCCGGCCAGGACTTTGGTGGATTCCACCTTGCCAAGCATCCCGCCGACCTCGGGATCTTCTAGAAGGTTGGTGGGGCCCGCTGTGATCCAAACCCGGGTCGGCCGACAGGGTGTGGAGCTCCGCAAAGTTTGGTTGGCCTCGCGACTTCTGCATGGCCTCCACGTGTCCCTTGCTCACGGCGTCGGTTTGGAGTCGGTTTGATCCAAGGGCAAGGAGGCAGCGTCACGCGGATCGATGACGTGGCGGTGGAGTAGCCCCACCACTCACTTCCCTATAAATACCCCCTCGCTCCTCTCATTCAAGACATCAAGGAGAAGCCTCTTGAGAGCATGTGAAGCTATGTAGTCCATTATAGCGTGCATGATACTTGATAGCGATATGGCGATGGCATGTGATGACGCGTGCAATGCCATGGCGGTAGCAGCGAGCCGGCGGTAGCGGGTGCGTGGCGGTGTGATGGCGATACTTGATAGCAAGTAACGATACTTAGCGAGGACGTCGAGGCTTGGCCAGCCGGCAGCAGCGATAATGCCGGCGCGGCGGCAACGGCGATACTTGATAGCGATGATAGTAGTAGCTGTAGCCATGATGCTTGATAGCGTGCTTTTGATAGTAGTAGTACACGTCCGCCGCGTCCGCCCGGCTGTCAGCCTCACGTCGAGGGTCTCTATGTTGCGTCCAAGCCCTGGCCGCGCCCGCGTCCGGCAGGCACCGCAGGCCATCCGCGCGCACTGTGACGCCACCAAGTTGCTTGATCGTCGTTTCGCGCCGTTCGTCGATCCAGGTCCAAACCACTTGTCTTGGGTGCTAGCTCACGGTGTAGATGCATCTCAAGCACCGGAAGTTGCGTATCATCTCATGATCACGTCGACAGAGTTAGCACTCTAGTTAGCCTCTCATGCATCATGCAAAGTCACAACTAAGAGGCACTCGGATCGTGAATGAACCGAGGAAACCCCCTTGATAGTCGGTTATCGATCCTAAATGTGATCACACTCTACTATAGTGTCTTGATCACTAAACCGAAAAGCCCTATCAAGTATACCTTCGCCTTGATCTCCACGGGCGTTTCCATCCATCACCGGAGCTTGATCACTTCACATGTCCACCATGTTCATCACCGTGATCACCATGCTCCATCATCCACCGTCACGTTGCTATGTGTCTAACCACACTTAGAGCAAAGCATTAGCAATGTTGAGTGTCATTAATTACCAAAACCAAACCGGAGCTTTCAATCTCCCCTTTTTGGTAATTGATGACAACCCATCACAAACACTCACAAAGATATGGAAATTGAATTCAATATGAAATTGAATTGCTTGCCCAAGACATTTTGATCATGAATCTTGGATTGGACAGGCATTTCAATTCCGGTTTTGGTAGAGGTAGCTCACCTACATGTGTGCATCAAATGTTTGGTTGATTTTCAAGCACACATGCATAGATGAAACTTGTGTGAGAGTTACACAACCAAAATGGTACTAAGGTTTATAGAATTGACCTTTGAAGCGTGATACCAATCGGGTGCGATAATAAACCTTCATAGCACCATGGGAATCTAGACATCCATCAAAACTCAAAATACCTCATGAGATCACATTAAGAGCAAGGTACTTTGAACAAGAGAACCTCTATGTCTAGAAACCACTTATGCATGCTAGTACTTCATTTCATCAATCAAATTCTATACTAGCAATACACCAAACAAGCATGAATATTGAATTTAGCTTGCGTTGCTCCATATCATCATGTATACACATACAAATGCAACAAATAGTCTATGAGCTTGCTCCCCCTATTTGTGTGCTCATGGTTGGGTCATATCATAAAAATTGATCCCCTTCCATTGCTCTTTGTGACTTCTTTCTCCCCTTTGTCAACAATCACCAACAAGGGTGCATAAGATGAGAGAAATAAGTCAATCAACTATGGCCAAATCTAAATCACATGCCTAGAGTATGTATCTCGATTTGAACCAAGGGCAAGCTTCTTCACTCCTCATAAGAATAAGGGTTATCTTGACCATGTTGAGATACACATCATGAGAAAGTGCTAAAGATTCAACACTTGGTTCACAAGCTCACAAACAAGTCATATGCCACCACTAGATCAAATCAAGCATAGAAACAATAGTGGTGCCATACATCCTTCAAATTTATTTGATTTGCAATGAATGAGCCTAGCAAGATGCACATGTATACATGTCTACACAACAAGCAAAGGATGCATGAGATGCAACAAAGCAACTTTACCTTGCTATGTTGGAGGAAAGGCATGTCATATATGGGGGTGCATCAATCCATGTTGGAGAAGCTAAGTATGTTCAACTCATTCCTCAACTTGCAATATCTTTTCTCATCAAGAGGCTTGGTGAATATGTCGGCTAGTTGATCTTTGGTGTAATGCTTTCAATGCTCACATCTCCCTTTTGTTGATGATCTCTAATGAAGTGGTGCCTCACATCAATGTGGCTTGGTTCTTGAATGTTGAACCAAATTGTTTTGTCATCTTGATTGCACTTTCATTGTCACAAAAACAAAGGCACATGCTTGAACTTGATCCCATAGTCCTTCAAGGTGGCTTTCATCCATAGCAATTGTGCACAACAATTCCCGCACTAATATATTCGGCTTCGGTGGTGGAAAGTGCTACACTATTTTGCTTCTTTGAAGACCATGACACTAGAGATCTTCCTAGCACTTGGCATGTTCCACTTGTGCTCTTTCTATCAATCTTGCAACCAGCATAGTCGGAGGCTCCGGGTATCCAATCAACTCAAAGCTTGATCCCTTGGGATACCACGAGACCAACATCTTGAGTGCCTTTCAAGTATCTCAGCACTCCTTAGACGCCGTCAAGTGACTCTCTCTAGGAGAAGCTTGAAGTCTTGCACACATGCACACACTAAACATGACATCCGGCCTTGAAGCGGTCACATATAGCAAGCTCAATCATTGATCTATATAGCTTTTGCTCAATCATCTTGCCACTATCATCAATATCCAAGCCACCATTGGTTCCGTCGGTTTGCTAATTGCCTTAGCATCTTGCAACCCAAACTTCTTGATCATGCCCTTGATGTACATACCTTGACTCACAAAGGTGCCATTCTTCATTTGCTTGATTTGAAGACCAAGGAAGTAGCTCAACTCTCCAAGCATAGACATTTCAAACTCACTAGCCATCATCTTTGCAAACTCCTCATAAAAGAATTGGTTGGTTGACCCAAAGATGATATCATCCACATATATTTGCAACACAAACAAGTCATCTTCTATCTTCTTGGTGAAGAGAGTGGTGTCAACTTTGCCCATCTTGAAGCCTTTGGAGAGAAGAAAGTCCCCTCGATCTTTCATACTGTGCCCTTGGAGCTTGCTTCAAGCCATACAATGCCTTCTTGAGCTTGTAGACATGGTTGGGCTTCTTGTCATCTTCAAAACCGAGGTTGCTCAACATAGACTTCCTCATTGATGAACCCATTGAGAATGCACTCTTCACATCCATTTGATGAAGCTTGATGTTGGAGCACAAGTATAGGCTAATAGGATTCTAATTACCTCCAATCTTGCCACCAGTGCATATGTTTCCCCCCAAAGTCAAGACCTCAACTTGTGTGTAACCTTGAGCCACTAGTCTTGCTTTGTTCCTCACAACTAAGCCATCTTGATCTTGCTTGTTCTTGAAGACCCACTTGGTGCCAATCACATTGTGCTTCTTGACCTCTCAACAAGCTCCCACACTTCATTTCTTGTGAAGTTGTTCAATTCTTCATGCATGGCATTGATCCAATTCGGATCCTTCAAAGCTTCATCAATCTTGGTTGGCTCAATGAATGACACAAAGGGAGTAGTGCTCACATATGCTAGCCAATCTTGGATCTTTTTTGTACACCTCTTTGAATGTCACCAATGATATGATCTAGAGGATGATCTTTTGCAATGCTTGAAGGTTGAAGAACTAGCTCATTTGCATTGCTTGCTTGACCATGATCTTGATCTTGAGCTTCATGTTGAGTACCACTTGTGCTTGCCTCATTGGAATCATCAATCACAACTTGAGTTGGCACTTGCACCTCATCACCATCATCCACTTGCCTCGGCCTAATGTCACCAATGTCCATGTGTCTCATTGCATGACTCAATTGATCTCCACCCATATCATCATGATTTTGATCTTCACTTTGAGAGCCTTGGGTTTCATCAAATTCAACATCATGAACCTTCAACTAGCCCACTAGCCAAGTTCCATACTCTATAAGCCTTGCTAGAAGTAGAGTAGCCAAGAAGAAAAACCCTCATCATACCTCTTGTGAAACTTGCCAAGTCTTTGCCCCTTCTTGAGAATGTGCACTTGCAACCAAAGACCCGGAAGTAAGCAATGTTGGGCTTCCTTCCATTCAAGATTTCATATGGAGTCTTCTCTAATTTCCCATGGCAATAGGCGGTTGCTATAGTAGCAAGCCGTGTTGATAGCATCACTCCAAAACTTTTCACTCGCATTGTACTCACATAGCATAGTTCTTGCCATCTCAATCAAGGTCCTATTCTTCTCTCAACTACACCATTGGATTGGGGAGTGTAGGTTGGTGAGAATTGATGCACAATTCCAAGCTCATCCACAACTCTTCAACTCTTGTGTTCTTGAATTCACTCCCATTGTCACTTCTAATCTTCTTGATGGTAGTGTCAAACTCATTTTGCACTCTCTTGACAAAAAGACTTGAATAGATCATAGACTTCACTCTTGTCAAAGAGAAAGAACACCCATGTGTATCTTGTGTAGTCATCCACAATCACAAAGCCACACTTGTTGCCCCCAATTGATGTGTATGTGGTTGGGCCAAACAAGTCCATGTGCAACAACTCAAATGCTCTTGAAGTTGACATCTCAATCTTGTTGGGATGTGAGTTCCCATGTTGCTTGCAGGCTTGACATACACTACAAGGTCTATCCTCCTCAAATGTGACATCATGCAAGACTCTCACTAGATCATGCTTTACTAGCTTGTTCAATTGCTTCGTACCAATATGTCCAAGGCGCCTATGCCATAGCCACCCGCATGACTTGCCAATCAAACATGATGAAAGTTGAGCTTCACTCACGTGAAATCAACCAAGTGAAAGGTCTTGATGGCTAGAGGGGGTGAATAGCCTAATAAAAATTCCTTCAAAGACACTTAAGACAATTTGATAAATATAAAAGGAGGCGAGAAGCGGTTAGCTTAGCCTACTAGATTCTATGCAAGCCACCTATTCAATTCACAATTCTACTTATATTCACTCAATCGCCAACAAGATAAACGCACTAGCTAAGCAACAAGATAAGCTAAGGTTTAAACAAGCTACACAACTAGCAAGAAGATACAACTAGAGGTAAATAAAGTAAAGCTAGGAGGGGATTGAGCTTGTTGTACTAGCCGTTGTAGAGTAGATTGATCCAACCACAATATACAATGAGAATGAAGACCAATCACGGGAGAATACCAATATCAATCACACAATGAGACAAAGCAATTTTTCTCCCGAGGTTCACGTGCTTGCCGTCACGCTAGTCCCTGTTGTGTCCCTTGACACCATGTGGTTCGGTGGCTAATCGGTATGACACCTTATCGGAGCACTCAAAGGCGCCACAAGAACCTACCAAAATGGTGAGAAGTTGCAATGACACGAGCAATCCACTAGAGTTGCAATTTGGCCCTCCGCCGGAAGCACAACAACCTCCACAAATTCACCTTGATTGGGCGGACACAATCACCAAGTCCCCTCACCAATCATCCAACTCCAAGTCTAGGTGACGGCAATCACCAAGAGTAACAAGAAATCCCCAATCACAAAGGATTACCTAGTGCCACCAAATGCAAATCCCGAATGCACACACACACTAGGGGTTCCAAATCCTCTCTCAAATGAGTACCTCAAATGGAGAAGGAGAGGAGAGGGAGGAGATGCTCTTCAAGCTCACAAGATCGATCTCTTAGGGCTCTCGATTTCTCTCTCTTAGGGTTGGCACCAAAGCTTGAGAGAGAGGAAGAGGAGGAGCTTGTTCTTCTCTTTGTGTTCTTCAAAGGATGAGCAAGGGAGAAGAATGAGTGAGTGGTGAGGGAGAAAGGTGGGAGCCTATCTTATCCTCTTAGGCAGCCAGCCCCATCTCCCCACGCAGCTCCAAAAGGTCCTCGGGACGGCTCACATGCTCCTCCAATGTCTATTTTCGAAGCCGACCGTTGGGCAGATTCTGCCAGGCTTGGAATTTCCTAGCCGTCTTGGAATATCCAAGCGCAGACATTATTTGTGACCCCGCTAGTAAATTTTCTTGGATATTCAGTCAACTTGGAAATTTCTTCAGGTAGCTGCAAATTCCACGGCATTCCAAAATTAGCTCTTCAAACTCCATTTTCAAGGCTTTTTCAAATGTGCTCAACTCAACCAAGTGTACCAACATATCAAGTGTGTGAGTTAGCATTTTCCAAACATTTTAAAACTTTTCTCTTGTATTCCTCACCCGTCCACTAAGCGCACTTAGTATATGCAAATGAAACACACTTAGTGGCACTAGATAACCATTGCAATTAAAGATTACTCCTCTTTATAGTACGGTTATCAATCCTAAATCATCCACACTTCTATGGTGTCTTGGATGCAAACCATAAAGCCCTACTTTATACCTTTGCCTTGAGTGTGAGGATCGAGTAGGAATGCCTTCATCCATCTTGATCATGATGAGTATTTGATCAAATAAGACATTCTTGGATCCTTGCTCCATCATGTCACTTAGGCCAATCACCACATAGCTACACACACATGCTAGATCAAGATGATTAGCACTAGGCATTGTCACTAATTACCAACAACCAAACATGGAGCTTTCAATCTCCCCCTTGGTGGTAATTGGTGACAACCCTTTCACAAAGATATTATGATAAAATTTTGAAAGACTTCAAGTCATCTTGTCCAAAAGGATTACTAGTGTAAGAAGTGTGGACAAGTGATCAAGAAGTTAAGTTGGTAGTGAGCTCCCCCTACATGTATGCTATATGTTTGATTTAGGAAGCATGCATGTTTAGATAGGAAAAAAAAAGATAGGAGCATTCACTACCAAGAGGTGCCAAGAGTTTAGATTATAGACCTTTGAAGCGTGAAAAACATGAGTAAACGGGAATACCATCTTAGCACCATCTTTGCTGGATACCACTTGCCAAAAACAACAACAAAGAACTTGATACCTCGTGGAGATCAAACTTTAGAGAGAATGGTATCAACGAGCAACTTGAAACCTATTATGCTAATTAAGACATTTCATCAAGCATGTTTGAGTTTAGCAAGACACCACACTGCGAGTAAATATGAAAAGAGAATGCATTACAATGCATCAATCATATGGAATGCACGTAGAAATGCAACAATCATGCTTAGGAGCTTGCTCCCCGCTTGTGTGCTAAAAAAAAATTTATCCCTCTCTTTTGCTCAAACCACTTTAACTTTGCGGACAACAACTACTCCTTTGTCACCAAGACCACAAGGATAGATTTTATATAGAAATCAAGTTGTTGTAGCTTAAGGTCAAGTTGTGGCTCAACCTAGATAGCTTGCATAAGTGACAAACTTCGGTTTAGACCAAGGGCAAGCTTCTTCTACACCTCACTAAGGGTTATCATGCACCATGTTGAAGTAATCCACTCATAGGTAAGTTTTCTAGATTAAACATTTAGGATCACAAGCTCCCAAACAAGTCATATGCCACCACTAGATCATTTAAAACAAGGAAGCAATAGTGGTACCATATAAACTCTAAAACATTTTGTTTTCATGAATGAGCCTAGAACAAGAGAAACATGACTAGATGCTCTAAACGAGATCCTAAAATGGATGAATGACATGTAAATCAATGATACCTTTGCTTTGGTGAAGGAGAGACATGTCATAAGTGGGGTGGATCAACTCATGTTGGAGAAATCAAGTATATTCCAACCTCATTCTTGAGCTTGTGAAATCTCTTCTCATCTAGTGGCTTGGTGAATGTGTCGGCCAATTGATCTTGATTGCCCACGCTTTCAATTGAAATGTCACCCTTTGTTGGTGATCTCGTATGAAATGATGACGCACATCAATATGCTTTGTTCTTTGATATTGAATTGGATTGTTGGTGAGCTTTATTGCACTTTCATTATCACATAGTAATGGCACATTCTTGAATTTGATTCCATAGTCCTTCAATGTTGCCTTCATCCACAAGAGTTGTGCACAACAACTACCCGCTTCTAATATACTCGGCTTGACGGTAGAGTGTCACACTATTTTGTTTCTTGGATGACCATGAGACTAGTGATCTTCCCAACAATGGACATGTCCCGGAGGTGCTTTTTCTCTCAACCTTATCAAACATAATCGGACCGAATATCCAATTAGCTCAAAGTTTGCACCTTTAGGATACCACAATCCAACATTGAACAAGACAAATGATACACTTGAAGAAGTTCATGATGTTGAGTTTGATGAAACAAATGGCTCTCAAGATGAAGAAGATAACTTGGATGATGTAAGAGGAACTCAATTGTCAAAAGCAATGAAAGAGATGGATATTGGTGATATTAGGCCAAGACAAGTGATTGAGTCGGATGATAATAAAGATCAAGTTCAAGCAAATGACTCTCAAGTGCAAAATCAAGCTAGTACATCATCTCAAGTGCAACAAGATCAACATTTGGACAGCTCATCATCTCCAAGACATGATCAACAAGATCCCAAAGAATCAAAGTCAAATACTTCAACCGACAAATGTTGCAAGAGACCATCCATTGGATTCCATCATTGGTGATATAGAAAAGGGAGTGCAAACTAGATCAAGATTGGCATCATTTTGTGCACATTTCTCATTTGTGTCAATGGAAGAACCGAAGGATGTTAGCAAGGCTTTGAATGATCCGGATTGGGTAAATGCCATGCATGAAGAGCTCAACAATTTCAAGAGAAATAAAATTTGGGAACTGGTTGAGAGGCCTAAGGATCACAATGTCATTGGAACAAAGTGGGTCTTTAGAAACAAACAAGATCAAGATGCGGTAGTAGTGAGAAACAAAGCAAGATTAGTAGCTCAAGGATATACACAAATAGAAGGTCTTGACTTTGGAGAAACGTATGCCCCGGTTGCAAGATTAGAAGCAATTAGAATCTTACTTGATTATGCTTCAACTCACAATATCAAGCTCTATCAAATGGATGTCAAAAGTGCATTTCTTAATGGGTACATTCAAGAGGAAGTGTATGTAGAGCAACCTCCCGGTTTTGAAGATGACAAAAATCCCAATCTTGTGTACAAGTTCAGGAAAGCTTTGTATGGATTGAAACAAGCACCAAGAGCATGGTATGAAAGATTGAGAGATTTCTTGCTATCAAAAGAATTTGTCATGGGAAAAGTGGACACTACTCTCTTCACCAAAAAGATTGGCAAGGACATATTTGTACTACAAATCTATGTTGATGATATCATATTTGGCTCAACCAATCAAGATTATTGTGATGAGTTTGGAAAAATGATGGCAAATGAGTTTGAAATGTCAATGACTGGAGAACTTAGTTTCTTTCTTGGTCTACAAATCAAGCAAAAGAAGGAAGGAACATTTGTGAGTCAAACAAAGTACATCAAAGATATGCTCAAGAAGTTTGGCATGGAAAGTGCAAAGAGCATCTCAACTCCAATGGGCACAAATGAAAGCTTGGACATTGATAATAGTGGCAACATGATAGATCAAAAACTATATAGATCAATGATTGGTAGCCTACTCTATGTGACGGCATCAAGGCCCGATGTGATGTTTAGTGTGTGCATGTGTGCAAGATTTCAAGCCTCACCAAGAGATAGTCACTTGAAAGCAACAAAGAGAATATTGAGATATTTGAAGCATACGCAAAATGTTGGATTGTGGTATCCTAAAGGTGCAAACTTTGAGCTAATTGGATATTCAGATTCTGATTATGCCGGTGATAAGGTTGAGAGAAAAAGCACCTCTGGGACATGTCCATTGTTGGGAAGATCACTAGTCTCATGGTCATCCAAGAAACAAAATAGTGTGACACTCTCTACCGTCGAAGCCGAGTATATTGCAGCGGGTAGTTGTTGTGCACAACTCTTGTGGATGAAGGCAACATTGAAGGACTATGGAATCAAATTCAAGAATGTGCCATTACTATGTGATAATGAAAGTGCAATAAAGCTCACCAACAATCCAATTCAATATCAAAGAACAAAGCATATTGATGTGCGTCATCATTTCATACGAGATCACCAACAAAAGGGTGACATTTCAATTGAAAGCGTGGGCACCGAAGATCAATTGGCCGACATATTCACCAAGCCACTAGATGAGAAGAGATTTCACAAGCTCAAGAATGAGTTGAACATACTTGATTTCTCCAACATGAGTTGATCCACCCCACTTATGACATGTCTCTCCTTCGACCAAAGCAAAGGTATCATTGATTTACATGTCATTCATCCATTTTAGGATCTGTTTAGAGCATCTAGTCATGTTTCTCTTGTTCTAGGCTCATTCATGAAAAACAAAATGTTTTAGAGTTTATATGGTACCACTATTGCTTCCTTGTTTTAAATGATCTAGTGGTGGCATATGACTTGTTTGGGAGCTTGTGATCCTAAATGTTTAATCTAGAAAACTTGTATGAGTGATTACTTCAACATGGTGCATGATAACCCTTCTAGTGAGGTGTGAAGAAGCTTGCCCTTGGTTCAAACTGAAGTTTGTCACTTATGCAAGCTATCTAGGTTGAGCCACAACTTGACCTTAAGCTACAACAACTTGATTTCTATATAAAATCTATCCTTTGTGGTCTTTGGTGACAAAGGGGGAGAAGTTGTTGTCACAAAGTTAAAGTGGTTTGAGCAAAAGAGAGGGATAAATTTTTTTTTTAGCACACAAGCAGGGGGAGCAAGCTCCTAAGCATGATTGTTGCATTTCTACGTGCATTCCATATGATTGATGCATTGTAATGCATTCTCTTTTCATATTTACTGCTTGTGTGGTGTCTTGCTAAACTCAAACATGCTTGATGAAATGTCTTACTAGCATAATAGGTTTCAAGTTGCTCGTTGATACCATTCTCTCTAAAGTTTGATCTCACGAGGTATCAAGTTCTTTGTTGTTTTTAGCAAGTGGTATCCAGCAAAGATGGTGCTAAGATGGTATTTCCGCTACTCTGATGTTTTTCACGCTTCAAAGGTCTATAATCTAAACTCTTGGCACCTCTTGGTAGTGAATGCTCCTATTTTTCCTATCTAAACATGCATGCTTCCTAAATCCAAACATATAGCATACATGTAGGGGGAGCTCTCACTACCAACTTAACTTCTTGATCACTTGTCCACACTTCTTACACTATGTAATCCTTTTGGACAAGATGACTTGAAGTCTTTCAAAATTTTATCATAATATCTTTGTGAAAGGGTTGTCACCAATTACCACCAAGGGGAGATTGAAAGCTCCATGTTTGGTTGTTGGTAATTAGTGACAATGCCTAGTGCTAATCATCTTGATCTAGCATGTGTGTAGCTATGTGGTGATTGGCCTAAGTGACATGATGGAGCAAGGATCAAGAATGTCTTATTTGATCAAATACTCATCATGATCAAGATGGATGAAGGTGCATTCCTACTCGATCCTCGACACTCAAGGCAAAGGTATAAAGTAGGGCTTTATGGTTTGCATCCAAGACACCATAGAGGGTGTGGATGATTTAGGATTGATAACCGTACTATAAAGAGGAGTAATCTTTAATTGCAATGGTTATCTAGTGCCACTAAGTGTGTTTCATTTGCATATACTAAGTGCGCTTAGTGACGTGGTGAGGTACAAGAGAAAAGTTTTTTAAAATGTTTGGAAAATGCTAACTCACACACTTGATATGTTGGTACACTTGGTTGAGTTGAGCACATTTGAAAAAGCCTTGAAAATGGAGTTTGAAGAGCTAATTTTGGAATGCCAGAATTTCCAAGCTTACCCAGGAATTTCCAAGTTGACTGGAATATCCAAGAAAATTTACTAGCGGGGCTCTCTGCCTCAAATAATGTCTGCGCTTGGATATTCCAAGACGGCTAGGAAATTCCAAGCCTGGCAGAATTCAGCCCAACGGTCGGCCTTCGAAAATAGACATTGGAGGAGCGTGGGAGCGGGCCCAGGACCTTTTGGAGCGTGGGGAGATGGGGCTGGCTGCCTAAGAGGATAAGATAGGCTCCCACCTTCTCCCTCACCTCACTCACTCATTCTTCTCCCTTGCTCATCCTTTGAAGAACACAAAGAGAAGAACAAGCTCCTCCTCTCTTCCCTCTCTCAAGCTTTGGTGCCAACCCTAAGAGAGAAATCGAGAGCCCTAAGAGATCGATCTTGTGAGCTTGAAGAGCATCTCCTCCCTCTCCTCTCCTTCTCCATTTGAGGTACTCATTTGAGAGAGGATTTGGGGAAACCCTAGTGTGTGTGTGCATTCGAGATTTGCATTTGGTGGCACTAGGTAATCCTTGTGATTGGGGATTTCTTGTTACTCTTGGTGATTGCCGTCACCTAGACGGTTGGAGTTGGATTGATTGGTGAGGGGACTTGGTGATTGTGTCCGCCCCAATCAAGGTGAATTTGTGAGGGGTTGTTGTGCTTCCCCGGAGGGCCAAATTGCAACTCTAGTGGATTGCTCGTGTCATTGCAACTTCTCACCATTTTGGTAGGTTCTTGTGGCGCCTTTGAGAGGCTCGGTGTGTCATACCCCGATTAGCCATAGAACCACATGGTGTTGAGGGACACAACGGGGACTAGCGTGACGGCAAGCACGTGAACCTCGGGAGAAAAATTGCTTTGTCTCATTGTGTGATTGATATTGGTATTCTCCGGTGATTGGTCTTCATTCTCATTGTATATTGTGGTTGGATCAATCTACTCTACAACGACGGTACAACAAGCTCAATCCCCTCCTAGCTTTACTTTATTTACCTTCTAGTTGTATCTTCTTGCTAGTTGTGTAGCTTGTTTAAACCTTAGCTTATCTTGTTGCTTAGCTAGTGCGTTTATCTTGTTGGCGATTGAGTGAATATAAGTAGAATTGTGAATTGAATAGGTGGCTTGCATAGAATCCTAGTAGGCTAAGCTAACCGCTTCTCGCCTCCTTTTATATTTATCAAATTGTCTTAAGTGTCTTTGAAGGAATTTTTATTAGGCTATTCACCCCCCTCTAGCCATCAAGACCTTTCACTTGGTTGATTTCAATGCGAGTGAAGCTCAACTTTCATCATGTTTGATTGGCAAGTCAAGCAAGGGGTGGCTATGGCATAGGCGCCTTGGACATATTGGCATGAAGCAATTGAACAAGCTAGTAAAGCATGATCTAGTGAGAGTCTTGCATGATGTCACATTTGAGGAGGATAGACCTTGTAGTGTATGTCAAGCCGGCAAGCAACATGGGAACTCACATCCCAACAAGATTGAGATGTCAACTTCAAGAGCATTTGAGTTGTTGCACATGGACTTGTTTGGCCCAACCACATACACATCAATTGGGGGCAACAAGTGTGGCTTTGTGATTGTGGATGACTACACAAGATACACATGGGTGTTCTTTCTCTTTGACAAGAGTGAAGTCTATGATCTATTCAAGTCTTTTGTCAAGAGAGTGCAAAATGAGTTTGACACTACCATCAAGAAGATTAGAAGTGACAATGGGAGTGAATTCAAGAACACAAGAGTTGAAGAGTTGTGTGATGAGCTTGGAATTGTGCATCAATTCTCACCAACCTACACTCCCCAATCCAATGGTGTAGTTGAGAGGAAGAATAGGACCTTGATTGAGATGGCAAGAACTATGCTATGTGAGTACAATGCGAGTGAAAAGTTTTGGAGTGATGCTATCAACACGGCTTGCTACTATAGCAACCGCCTCTATTGCCATGGGAAATTAGAGAAGACTCCATATGAAATCTTGAATGGAAGGAAGCCCAACATTGCTTACTTCCGGGTCTTTGGTTGCAAGTGCTACATTCTCAAGAAGGGGCAAAGACTTGGCAAGTTTCACAAGAGGTATGATGAGGGTTTTCTTCTTGGCTACTCTACTTCTAGCAAGGCTTATAGAGTATGGAACTTGGCTAGTGGGCTAGTTGAAGAGGTTCATGATGTTGAATTTGATGAAACCCAAGGCTCTCAAAGTGAAGATCAAAATCATGATGATATGGGTGGAGATCAATTGAGTCATGCAATGAGACACATGGACATTGGTGACATTAGGCCGAGGCAAGTGGATGATGGTGATGAGGTGCAAGTGCCAACTCAAGTTGTGATTGATGATTCCAATGAGGCAAGCACAAGTGGTACTCAACATGAAGCTCAAGATCAAGATCATGGTCAAGCAAGCAATGCAAATGAGCTAGTTCTTCAACCTTCAAGCATTGCAAAAGATCATCCTCTAGATCATATCATTGGTGACATTCAAAGAGGTGTACAAAAAAGATCAAGATTGGCTAGCATATGTGAGCACTACTCCTTTGTGTCATTCATTGAGCCAACCAAGATTGATGAAGCTTTGAAGGATCCGAATTGGATCAATGCCATGCATGAAGAATTGAACAACTTCACAAGAAATGAAGTGTGGGAGCTTGTTGAGAGGCTGAAGAAGCACAATGTGATTGGCACCAAGTGGGTCTTCAAGAACAAGCAAGATCAAGATGGCTTAGTTGTGAGGAACAAAGCAAGACTAGTGGCTCAAGGTTACACACAAGTTGAGGGTCTTGACTTTGGGGAAACATATGCACTGGTGGCAAGATTGGAGGTAATTAGAATCCTATTAGCCTATACTTGTGCTCACAACATCAAGCTCTATCAAATGGATGTGAAGAGTGCATTCTCAATGGGTTCATCAATGAGGAAGTCTATGTTGAGCAACCTCCCGGTTTTGAAGATGACAAGAAGCCCAACCATGTCTACAAGCTCAAGAAGGCATTGTATGGCTTGAAGCAAGCTCCAAGGGCATGGTATGAAAGATTGAGGGACTTTCTTCTCTCCAAAGGCTTCAAGATGGGCAAAGTTGACACCACTCTCTTCACCAAGAAGATAGAAGATGACTTGTTTGTGTTGCAAATATATGTGGATGATATCATCTTTGGGTCAACCAACCAATTCTTTTATGAGGAGTTTGCAAAGATGATGGCTAGTGAGTTTGAAATGTCTATGCTTGGAGAGTTGAGCTACTTCCTTGGTCTTCAAATCAAGCAAATGAAGAATGGCACCTTTGTGAGTCAAGGTATGTACATCAAGGGCATGATCAAGAAGTTTGGGTTGCAAGATGCTAAGGCAATTAGCAAACCGATGGGAACCAATGGTGGCTTGGATATTGATGATAGTGGCAAGATGATTGAGCAAAAGCTATATAGATCAATGATTGGAAGCTTGCTATATGTGACCGCTTCAAGGCCGGATGTCATGTTTAGTGTGTGCATGTGTGCAAGACTTCAAGCTTCTCCTAGAGAGAGTCACTTGACGGCGTCTAAGAGAGTGTTGAGATACTTGAAAGGCACTCAAGATGTTGGTCTGTGGTATCCCAAGGGATCAAGCTTTGAGTTGATTGGATACTCCGACTCCGACTATGCTGGTTGCAAGATTGATAGAAAGAGCACAAGTGGAACATGCCAAGTGCTAGGAAGATCTCTAGTGTCATGGTCTTCAAAGAAGCAAAATAGTGTAGCACTTTCCACCACCGAAGCCGAATATATTAGTGCGGGGAATTGTTGTGCACAATTGCTATGGATGAAAGCCACCTTGAAGGACTATGGGATCAAGTTCAAGCATGTGCCTTTGTTTTGTGACAATGAAAGTGCAATCAAGATGACAAACAATTTGGTTCAACATTCAAGAACCAAGCACATTGATGTGAGGCACCACTTCATTAGAGATCATCAACAAAAGGGAGATGTGAGCATTGAAAGCATTGGCACCAAAGATCAACTAGCCGACATATTCACCAAGCCTCTTGATGAGAAAAGATATTGCAAGTTGAGGAATGAGTTGAACATACTTAGCTTCTCCAACATGGATTGATGCCCCCATATATGACATGCCTTTCCTCCAACATAGCAAGGTAAAGTTGGTTGTTGCATCTCATGCATCCTTTGCTTGTTGTGTAGACATGTATACATGTGCATCTTGCTAGGCTCATTCATTGCAAATCAAATAAATTTGAAGGATGTATGGCACCACTATTGTTTCTATGCTTGATTTGATCTAGTGGTGGCATATGACTTGTTTGTGAGCTTGTGAACCAAGTGTTGAATCTTTAGCACTTTCTCATGATGTGTATCTCAACATGGTCAAGATAACCCTTATTCTTATGAGGAGTGAAGAAGCTTGCCCTTGGTTCAAATCGAGATACATACTCTAGGCATGTGATTTAGATTTGGCCATAGTTGATTGACTTATTTCTCTCATCTTATGCACCCTTGTTGGTGATTGTTGACAAAGGGGAGAAAGAAGTCACAAAGAGCAATGGAAGGGGATCAATTTTTATGATATGACCCAACCATGAGCACACAAATAGGGGGAGCAAGCTCATAGACTATTTGTTGCATTTGTATGTGTATACATGATGATATGGAGCAACGCAAGCTAAATTCAATATTCATGCTTGTTTGGTGTATTGCTAGTATAGAATTTGATTGATGAAATGAAGTACTAGCATGCATAAGTGGTTTCTAGACATAGAGGTTCTCTTGTTCAAAGTACCTTGCTCTTAATGTGATCTCATGAGGTATTTTGAGTTTTGATGGATGTCTAGATTCCCATGGTGCTAAGGAAGGTTTATTATCGCACTCCGATTGGTATCACGCTTCAAAGGTCAATTCTATAAACCTTAGTACCATTTTGGTTGTGGTAACTCTCACACAAGTTTCATCTATGCATGTGTGCTTGAAAATCAACCAAACATTTGATGCACACATGTAGGGGGAGCTACCTCTACCAAAAACTGGAATTGAAATGCCTGTCCAATCCAAGATTCATGATCAAAATGTCTTGGGCAAGCAATTCAATTTCATATTGAATTCAATTTCCATATCTTTGTGAGTGTTTGTGATGGGTTGTCATCAATTACCAAAAAGGGGGAGATTGAAAGCTCCGGTTTGGTTTTGGTAATTAATGACACTCAACATTGCTAATGCTTTGCTCTAAGTGTGGTTAGACACATAGCAACGTGACGGTGGATGATGGAGCATGGTGATCACGGTGATGAACATGGTGGACATGTGAAGTGATCAAGCTCCGGTGATGGATGGAAACGCCCGTGGAGATCAAGGCGAAGGTATACTTGATAGGGCTTTTCGGTTTAGTGATCAAGACACTATAGAGAGTGTGATCACATTTAGGATCGATAACCGACTATCAAGGGGGTTTCCTCGGTTCATTCACGATCCAGAGTGCCTCTAGTTGTGACTTTGCATGATGCATGAGAGGCTAACTAGAGTGCTAACTCTTGTCGACGTGATCATGAGATGATACGCTAACTCTGGTGCTTGAGATGTGATCTACACTGTGGGAGTTGGCACCCAAGACAAGTGGTTTGGACCTTGGATCGACAACGGCGCGAAAACGACGATCAAGCAACTTGGTGGCGTCTCTGCGTGTGCGCCGGATGTGGTCGGTGCCTCGCGTCGGACGCGGGCGCGGCCGTCGGACGCAACATAGAGACCCTGCTGGGAGGCTGACAGCGGCGGACGCGGCGGACGTGTACTACTACTACTGCACTATCTATCGCTATCGCTCGGCTACTACTATCGCTATCGCTATCGCTATCTGCTGGCTGCTGCGCTCATCGTCGCCGCTGCTGCTGCTGCTGCTCCTCTTTGCTCCTCTATCGCTACTCCCCTGTTGCTATCGCTGCATCGCTATCGCACCGGCCATCGCACTGCTGGCTGCTGGCTGGCAAGTGCTGCGCTGCTATCGCTGCGCTCACGCTGGCCGCTGGCTGCGCATCGCTATCATCATCGCACGCTATAATGGACTACATAGCTTCACATGCTCTCAAGAGGCTTCTCCTTGATGTCTTGAATGAGAGGGAGTGAGGGGGTATTTATAGTGGGAGGTGGAGTAGGGGCTACTCCACCGCCACGTCATCGATCCGCGTGACGTTGCCTCCTTGCCCTTGGATCAAACTGACTCCAAACGGACGCCTGTGAGCAAGGGACACGTGGAGGCCATGCAGGAAGTCGGTGGGAGGCCAACCAAACTTTGGTGGGCCCACACCCCAGGTCGGCCGACCTGGGTTTGACTGCCAGGTGGGCCCCACCAACCTTCTAGAAGATCCTGAGGTCGGTGGGATGCTTGGCAAGGTGGAATCCCACCAAAGTCCGGTCGGCCGACCTGGCTTTGGTCACGTGGGCCCACCATCCTTGCTCCACTGCTGTCCCCACATGTCATAGAGTGTGTCTCCCAGATTTGAGCTCGTTTGGACTCTTGGTTGCTTCCATGTGGACCTATGGATCCATGTGCTAAGATATTGGTCTTTGCGAGGAAGAACACTTGTGATCCAAAGGTGGCACTTGCTTGAGACTGTATTGGGATGATTCTGGTGTTCTGGCAGTGTCTGAGATGGTCGCAAAGCTAGGTCGGTCGACCTACCTTTGGTGGAACCAAAGGGCCACCTTTTGCAGGTAGCTTCACCATGCAATTCTAAGCACAATGGTGGTATTGGACCCACAAATGTCAGGTCGGCCGACCTGACCATTGTGCCCATCTTTTGCACACTGTCTTCAGAGGCCATGGCATTGATGAATGTGAAGTTGGTTTGTCCATTGGCCATCTTGGTTGGTGGTTCTATCTTCATTTGGAGCTTCGGACCTTTGGAAAGTACTGTTCTGAGTGCTTTGCACCCAAATACCGACATGTACATGTGGAATCAAGTTATTTGTACCTATGTCACTACTTGTTTGGTGGTTTCCTTCCAGAAAGAACACTTTGTTGACAGTTGTAATGGGGTAAAAATATGCAATATCTACTGTCAACAAGTGGCTGGGTGGATCCCACCATGGGGGATCGACCGATCCCCTATGATTCCTTCATTTGTTGTCCCCGCTTGTCATGTCACATGTCACGTGTTGGTTCACTTTGGTTCTTTCATGTGGGCCCATGAATCCGTGTGCTCTCATCTTTCACCCTTGAGTGGAAACATAAGTGTGATCTGAGGGTGGAAAATGACTTGATGGAGCTTCATGTCAATCGTGCGATGTCACCGAGCCCTAGACCACCCAAGGTGGCATCGGCCGACGCCCCTTTGGTGAGCCTAGATGCTCATTTTCTCCTGTTTTGCTTAATTCTGCAGTCAAATACTCAAGGTACAAGTGAAACCATTTATTGATAAAAATATGTCTATGTCATGTTATTCTTCCTCTCTTTCCAGGACAGTTGACAGTGTTTTGATGTGGATTTTTAGGGTATAACCACCATCAATAGTGCCTTTTGTGTTCTTCACGAGTTCCTCATTTCCACCTTTGAGAAATTCACAATTTCTTCAATTTGAGGGCGATTTGATCCGTTCTTTCGTGCTGGATTGATCTATGATGTGAGTGGTGGGTTTCTACCGAAGGAATCAATGTAGAACCTCACGAGATAAAAGATCCATGCAATTCTTGCTCTAGGTGTGCTCAAGATCCATTTTTAGGCTTTTTATTGATTTCTCTTCATTTACTCCCATTTGAGCGATGATCTCTTAGAGATAGCTCCCCAACACTCCTAGGAACTTTTCTCGCAAAGTTTAATGTCAATCGAGTTGATTTAATTTAGTTTTGTTTTTGGAAACGAATTTTCCATAAATCTACCCGCTGATACTGGACAGGTCCGATCTCAACCCGGACAAGTCCTTCCCTTTGGTGTCTAAAAGCTTCGGTTAAAATTTCACAATTTTTGGACACCGTTTGATGGAGTTTTGAAATTTTCTCCCATAGCACATTGTGCTGGACCTTGTCCGAAATGAGGTCGGACATGTCTGAAATTTGTGAGTTGAAGCCATATCGGACATGTTCGGTATGAACTCGGACTTGTCCGGTATTGCCCGTGCAACAAGGTGTTTTTCCCATAGTACGTGCGTTTGATCTCCGATCTATTCACAATTTGTTCCGTTGGTCTTGTGGTGTCCCGCCGTGTTCCTAGGGAGCATCCACCCTCTCAATATGATCGTGGATATTACCGCTTGGGTTTTGCATCTTGGTGTCGTTTGTCAAGCCGAGGACCTAAAGTTTCGAGAAGAAATTTTGAGGCTCCCATTCAACCCCCCCCCCCCCTCTGGTCACCTTTTCTGGTTCTTCATAGAGGCATTTGGAAATTAGAGGTATGGGGTGGTTTAAATTGTATAGCTTGAAATTTTGTTATGTGACTAGTAAGCAAGAAATGGACATAGGTGTGATTAAATTAATTTGTTTGAACAATTTCTAACTCCAAGTACTAGATTTATCAGTCATATATGGAAAATACGGATGTAGAAAGTTTGAAATCCAAGGTTTTGTTGAGATCTAGTGCAAACATTTCCAAATATGGACATTCGTTTAGCATGTTCTTTGAACATGAGAGTTCAGACATGCAATTAGCAAAATTCATGAGTGCTCCATGTACCCAGCAGCGGAAACCAACTCAGTATAGAAAAACCCAAACCAAGAGGAGCACGGTTCTAACAGGAAATCTGTACCACCATGTTTCCAACATGATCTTAGTGCATAGCCACAGTGCTTGTCTTTCATTTTTTTTTTTAGATAATTGAACCGAGTTCCAGGTGCTTGTCGGACTTGAGAGGAAGCAGCTTTGCTTTTACATGAGCAGAGCACACGCAGTAGAGTGTCGATCAAATTAAAGGCAACAACAGTGACTGTCGCTCTCGCTCCGACGTTGCCTATGTTTCTAGAAGTAGAATCGGTTGGCGCCGGCGGCAAGGCGGCGTCACACGCACACACCACGGGGCACGCGTGCTTAAGTCGCGCTCCAACGTCGAATCCGTCCGCGCCCACATGTTCGACTTCGATCGCGTCACACCGGCCTGCAGCTCAGTCTCAGCAGCTGGATGATCCCGTTCCCGTTCCTCACTGGATCATGGACAGGTCCGCGCAGGGGCGGATCCAGGATAACCTCCTCAGACTAATCAACTGTTTTTTACATGCTAATTAAGGCTGCCGGGGGGGCTGCAGCCCGGGCAGCAGCCCCATGGATCCACCCCTGGGTCCGCGCCGGGCGACGGGAGCTGTGGGGGAACGAAGGTTCCTTGCAGACAGACAGCAATCGAATGCGGCAGCTTCCATCACACACGAGTACTAGGGAGTAATAAACAATAAACGTATGCAATAAGTAGGCTCACTTGCCCAGGTTTGCAGGCTGCATCTTTCATTGTGTATACTAGGAGAATACCACGTGTGTTGCCGCGGGGATTCCAGTTAATTTTAGAAAATAAACTATTTATATTTATAGTTATAAAAATAAAATAATCTTAAAATAAATTTTGATAAATAGTTTGATGACATGTCGATGTGAACAACTAAATGTATGTTAGTGAATTAAAAGGTAGCTGTCATAATTACATGTGCTAGTTGGATATAATTAAGTTTAGTGGATTGCTTATGTGGATAGTTTGCATGTTGAGATAATTCTATAGTAGGGTTTGTTTATATAAGAGGTATAGATTTTCTTGATTAATTTAAAGACAATTTTAATTGTTGCTTCAACCTTATGCATGTCAAAACAGTGCACGCCAATTTACTACACGGAAATTCATTATTTGCTATTAGCACGAAACAAACTTGGCACATAAACATTATGGAACAATTTCTGGCTGCATACACATTGATGAGATACTTGCGCTCACGCTGGTCCCTCTTTCCAGCATGGCAGGCACGTCATGCTAGCAGGGAGCAACACACACAATTGCATTGCCTACTAATTATGCCAGTTGAGGTACTGCCCTGAATCAAAGATTACGAATATATTAAGGGCATTCTCAATGCAGATTTTATCATAGAGTCTAGGCCTATTTATTACTCATTCTATTTAGGGCGGCTCCAATGGCTGACAACATACTAGCTAGGAGGATCGGCTGTCCAGTCACGAGGAGAGAGGGTGAGAAATATTTCAGCCGCTAGCGACGAAGGAAGCGATAGCTCGCACATTGCCCAAAGAAATATGATGTGACTGACGTTGTGGCCCCCTTTGTTTCCCTCCATGCAACTAGTGTTTACTAGTATTTTTTTATTTTCTCACTCCATGTTAGCGCTAGCGATTTCTTTCCATCCATTGCGGACGCCCTTATGGTATTTTGTTGATATGACAGTTTATTTATTGAGAAAAAAGGGAGAAAACCAAGACTACAAGTCTATGTTATTTTTGAGGCAATAAATAAGTTTAGACTCTATGTAGAATCTACATTATGAGTGCCTTAAGAGCTTCGACCAAACAGATTTCCAGATGCCTCCCATTCCGACTGTCCATGCCGCTTTAAGCAAGTGCACGTGCTCGCTCTTAACCGATACCGAGGCTAATATCTAGGGTCCTAAGGCCGGTCTCAATGCAAGTTTCATAGAGTTTCATGGGCATTAATTAGGCTGACATGGCACTGCATTAATAAAGAAAGAGAAGGTGAGAGTTTCATGGGAGCAGAGAGAGTTTCATCCCCATGAAACTCTTCTGCACTGTTTTCAAAATATAAGTGTGTTGGAAAGCGAGCCATGAAACTCCCACTGAGACTGGCCTAATGTAGAAGGCTGGCCGGTCTAATTCCAACTGTTAGGACTTGTGTATGAGCACTAATCACAACATCTGATCGAGTTGGCCAGATTGATTTTTTATAACTTTGTCTTTCTAGAGTTAATCTGATTTGGATTTGGATTTAAATCCATGCGGTGATATTGTTTCTGTCTCGATTTGGAGGACCGGAAGATGTCTAGTTGATTTCAAATACACAGGCCAAACAAAAAGAAAAAAAGAGGCAGAAATTTTGCCTCGTTATTATGAGGTATAGATATATTAATATAGATTAAAGCAACAGCAAATTAAAGTTGCATGTGTATAGTCTGGTCTTAGAAGAGAGAAGAGCACTTATGACAAACAGAATAAAAAAGAAACACCAGTGGAGGTGCACTTGCGCCCCTAACATAGTTGAAGATGACACAAAGACAAATGAACAACCAAGACGAGTAGGTGACAAATATTTGTTTGTTGCACACCGTAGGAAATAGAAAATCATTACGTAAATTTAACTAATATAAAAGTAAAAAATTAGAAATCGTGGTGATCATGAATTGGTGCTAGTCCAGACACCGAAGACCCACCCATCCAAGAGGCTGATTATTTTGCCAGCGCACGCACGCGAAGGGAAAGACGACCTAATAACCATGCTAGCTAATTGCTGTCTCTTGGAATTTTGAGGGGGGTGTCGTCGGTGCCCAGCAAGCACTTTGGATGCAAGTTGATTCCGCAGGGGCTGCATCGGTAGCGCCACAAGCAGTTGGCTCCACAGTGCGTGCACTTCCTGGGTGTCCCCGCGGTGAGCGAGACAAGGTGCGCCGGATGCAGCGGCGAGATGGCATCGACTGGAAGCTGCGAGCAGACAGGGTGCATGTCAAAGCTGCAGGGGCGGCAGCGGTAGTGCATGCCCACGATGGACGTGCCGCAGAGGTTGCACCAGCGATGGTCCTCCGGGAACACGGCAGGCTCTAGCTCCACCGGGTGCTGGCCGTGGAAAGGGGAGGATGCGGTGGGCGGGCACGTCGCGCAGCGCTCGTGCAGGTCGAAGTTGCATGTCTGGCAGCGGTAGCGGAAGCCAACGCCCTCACAGCCGCAGCCATTGCAGCGGAAACTGGAACTTTGGGTGCCAAGCAGAAGCAGGGGGTGCTGACTGTGGGCGTTGTGGTGGATCTGCTTCGGCATTGTTGTGGCTGTCGTCGGGGTGCGGTGGCCTGATGATTGTAGAAACAACCACAGTTATGATGATGCCTTGATGAGTTGAGAGCTTGCGAGGGTTCAATTTATAAGCAAAAGCTAGGACGGTGGATATACCTACGGATCGGATCCGAGTCCTAAGGTCAGTTTCATTAGGATGTCATGCACATTAATTAGGTTGCCACATCAGCAGAAATACCATTTTTGCATGAAACGAGGAAGAGAGATAAGAAATGAGTTTCACCATGGTGAAACGCTGCGAGCGTTGTTTACGAGGCCGTGAAACCGGATGAAATCCCCATTGAGGCGTTTCATCCCATGAAATACCCAATCGTGAGTCGAGGCCACCGCGCGTCATCCTCTAGGCATTGAAAAAAAATTTGTGAAACCGTGCCATAAAACTATGCATTGTGAGAGAGCTCTATTTCATTCTAAAGTTTCATATTTTGGTAACTGTGAGGTGAAACCTCCCGTTGAGACTTCCCTAAATATCTGATCACACATCACCCAAGACCCCACTCAAATCACGACGACTTCGATGTAGAATATTTTTTTTTGGCTGAACACATTGGATCATGGGCGGCATGCAGAGTCAGCGACACAACTCCCGATGATTGATATAAAACGCACATACTACATGTAAACATTACAGTACTAACCAGTGGTTTCAGCGATCTATCATCGCAGCACTTTCGTATTTCTGGATCGCGTTCTATCAAAATCAGTCTTATGCTTCTCTAGCTATATTATCTTTGGAAAGGTTTATGATCATTAACAATGTACCTCAAATTAAAGAAATACACAATACATCATGTGTTGGTTACGCAGCCTGTCTAATAAGCATCTCCAACAATTTGCTATCTTAATTTGGCATTCACAAAATATTAGTAAAATAAAAAAAATGTCTCCAACAATTTGCCATCCCAACTTACCGTCTATCTCAACTTGCCATATCTCCCATCCGCCGCGGCCTTGTCCTCTGTCGCCGACGTGAAAGCGTGCGCGTACGCCCGTGCGTACCGGGCCGCCGCGGCATCGTCCTCAGCCGCCAATGCGCTCAAGCGCGTGAACCCGTCCGTACGGAAGAGGTGGAAGGGCATAAACATAATTTTATCTCTCTCAGAGTTTTTGATGTAAGTTTTCTAGAGAGGAAAGTTTTTAGATCTGGGATCGATTAATTAGTAGAAAGGATAGAGTCCTTATTGCAAAAGTAAGATTCTTTTATCTTTTGCGTAAATCAAGCCATGGCGCCGCTAAGAAAAAGCCAAACAAAGCCGGCGCCGACCACGTCACCACGGCGTAACCGAAGTCCTACATTCGGACGGAATGAGGAGCACCATGACAACGCCTCCAAGGAGGGTAACGACGTCCGAAGACGTCGCCGTCGTCTTGCCGGAGGATCCGACATGGCTTTCGCCGGTACGTGCCCACCTCCAGTAGAAAAACAGGAGCCCAGAAGACACCGCCACCACCTATCCCACCACCACCGGACCACAGCACCTCCACCACCCCGCCACTGCTCCACGCGCCGCCAACGGCCAGCCAGTAGTGGCAAGCAGCCAGCCACCACCAGCGGCCGGCATACGTTTGTGCTGACTCCATCTAATGCAATACTTTCACTTTCACAAATTTAACTATCTACACACACTGGCACGCATATGTTTCATCAAGCCCGCTCCGATGCTATGTACAGGCATTCCCGGATTTGAATGGCTTGAACATAAAGAGATGCATGGGAGGAATCATAACCATCGGATTGCGCCCGCTATTGTTGGCCTGGGATTGTACAGTGGAACAACATCATCTACGGGGTGTACAACTTATGTCTATTGTTACTTGTCGACGCCGTGACGGCTGCTTTTCTTTTTGCCGAGAGCCAGGAAGGTCCTCGGCAAAGGCTTTGCCGAGTGCCTGAGAAAAGGCCCTCGGCAAAGACCATTTCGCCGTCTAAAATTCCCCGGAGGGCTCTTTGCCGAGGGTTTCTGGGCCTAAGCATGCGAGTCATCTGAGCCCATATGTTCATTCTTTCTTTGCTCAGTTGAGATACAAACAACTAAGTATGAGCTTAAGTGCGCCCAGATTGCATCTAGTCGGTGTTGTTTGGAGCTATCGATGTGAAACCCATGTTAGCTAGATTCCTTCACTTGAGCTGCAACTTAACGCATTTGACTTTGAATTACTGGTGTCCACATCCCAACGCAAGAACGCTACTTGCTGGGTTCACAAGATTGGTAGATTCGTTTGAATTGAGCTGTCACATTCAATTATTGGTGTCCTCGTACAATGCATGTCCTCGTGACCACGTCCAAGCAATGTGAGCGCTTTGCTTTAACAATGTTTGTTTTTTTCTATTCTACAACTCGGCTCATGGATTATCTAAGATTTATAGGGCATTATTGCTTTCTAATAAGTTTTTCCCCTTAGTTTGAGTCTTAGGGTTAGGTTTTTCTCCATGCCAAGTTTCTTGGTATGGGAGATTTGTGTCTTCCTCCTTCTCTTCTCCGGCGACGGTGAAGGAGAAGGTTGGATTCGTTTTCTCCGTGGCGGATTCTTTGAAGATGGAGGCGACAACTTCGACGTCAGCATCTTCATCGACATGTCCACAGGGAGATTTTTACTTCCAAACGGCAGCATCAAGGCGGAGATGATGCCGTCGCTATGGAATAATTTTCTCCAGTCCCTTCTTCGTTTTGTTGTGGTTGGATCTGACCACGATGAAGGACTAGGGAGAATATTTTTCAGGTCAGCCTTCCTCTTTCTTCGGTGGCAGAAAGAAGAGAAAGGAAGACACATGGAAGAAGAAGTTTCTCAACTCCGCCTGCAGGAACGTTGGCCGTCCGTTGGGCATCTACTGTCTGGCCGAAAACAATTGTTGCCGAGTATTTGCCTGTGCGGTCATCCATACAAAGCGTCAAATAGGTTTGGTTTTGAGATTTTGAGCCTTTTACAGCATGGGTACAATATAGATGAATTTCAGTTTCTGGATAGATGTCTTTTCTTCCAGAGCACTTGTAACGTGATGATGTACCCAGCTATATTTTAATATAATTCTTCTTTCGTCGCAAAAAAAAGATTTATAGGGCGTTCTCAGTACGGACTCTACTGTAGAGTCAAAGACTATTTATTACCCTCTTATTTATTGTGTTTTGCTGATGTGGCGGTATATTTATTGAAGAGAGAGAAAAAACCCAAGACTCCAAGTCTTATTTAAACTCCAAAATCTATAATCTTCGAGGTAAATATACCGCCACATCAGCAAAACACAATAAATATGAGGATAATAAATAGTTTTGGACTCTATGATATGATAGATGCCCTAACCTGGTGACCAGGTTCACAGTGAGTACAGAACTCAAAGCATTAGCCATCACCACAAACGCAAGCACAGCTGGAGATAGGAACCAGCCAAACCATGGCAGAGTTAGCTCTTGCGTTGACTAAGAGTGCTGTGTAGTGGACTCTAAGCTTGTTCTTGTTGGTCGTTGAGGTGGAGAAGGAGCCGAGAGAGAAGGTACAGAACTACCTCCCTGTTGGCGACGTTTAGGAACGACTGCATCATCTCAAACTCGCCAGGCACGATCACCTCGCCGGTGATGAACACCATTGTGTTCAAAACCAGAGTTTAAGGTGATTCGGTCGTCCTTCCTCAATGTCGCCTAAAGGGAACATGCAACAAATGGTAAGGTGGTGCTGACCATGGTTAGGTAGCTCAGCACCTTAGTGCGTCGTCATCCACCTTGACCTTGACGAGTCCTCACACTGGGGGTGGCTGCTTCGTGCTTGGCAGTTGGCACACGGTGTATGGCCGTGGGCCAAAGCTGCCCCTGGGGAATGTGGTGGCTGAGATCAAGCAGCTCAGGGCCAGTGTCGAGGACGTGACCCATAGAAACACATGCTGCGACCTCATTCTCCATGACTGCAACAACAACAACAATAAGCAGCAGCCTGCAGTCACTGCTAGCCGTCATGGTGGCGCCAGCAGAGAAGTAGCTAGATGCCATCATCTACCAATCATCAGCGTTGTTCCACATCCTACGCGTTGCGTGGGAAGTTGGCAAGTAGTGCAGCAACATGTGTAAGTGTAACAACCATCTAGAGTTGTGATCACCAATGATATATGGTGAACGTGACCATTGTTAAGAAACTTGTTGCCAGCGGTTGGAACCTTCCCCATTCCGTCTCTCACAATCAACATGATAGATGAAAGTGAACAAGCAGACACAAGATGTAGGGAGACTATTCTTTATTTCTCTGATTATCAGTAATTACAACATAGAAGTCCCACGTATATATAGTCCTGTCAGGGCCTAAAAGTTTCGGTAAGAACCCACATACAAACGGACTAGGATTAGGATTCTTCCTTCTCCTTTCCTTCTAGGATAGAGTCCTTATGTATTACAACACTCCCCCTTGGGCGATTACCACGATATGCACATGCCTCGTCAAAAACTCCATCCGAAAACCCAGTGGGAAAAAACGGTTTTTGGAGAAAAGAGTACATCGCATTCGTTAATTGAATTGCACATGTTGTCTCATTAAAAACCTTGTGTGAGAAACCTTTGAGTAAAAACTCACATAGGAAAAAAGAGTACAACATTTAACCTTCTTGGTAATATATTCTTCGAGATATTGTATTCTTCATGAATAGATATTGATCTTCACAATCTATGCATAAACTCCAACGTTTTTCCAAATATATGATCTACGTGATCTTTGTAACACTAGTGGTTTAAGTACCTTCAAGGTAGATTTAATCAAATTGCTCCCCCTCATAAAGCCATCATTTGAACTTCATGGTTCAAACTATATTTTTTTTCATAAATGTGTGCTTAATTAGTGGTATACAGTACCACAATACTATATCTTTCAAAAGTTGGCTCGTAATTCTTCTATGAATTATATGGGTATAACAAAGAGCAATATGCTTCATGCATAAATAACCACTTATTAGTTGTGGAAAATAAATAATTTATCCTTCAAGGTAATAGATCCTTTCAGAGGATTATAGGGGTAAATAAATTGATATTCAATATCTTCTAGATAGTGCATCAAACTTATACAAGTTTGAATACTTTTATTGATTCTTTCTTAGTGGGTTTTAAAACTAAAATCTTCAAGATTATGATAGTACCACTAAATAATAAATCAAGTCTTGCATTTGGCATTTAGGGGATAATTTAAATACTAAAGTCACCATTACTCTTATACCTTCTATGGTATTTAGAGGATATCAATATTTTATTGCTAGATTTATACTTTTCGAGTGTTTGTATGACACCTTAATGGTGTTTAGAATTCCTCATTTTCTTTTCTCTCGGGTCTATATTTACTCCAGGGATAAATGGTGTTTCTTCAAGAATTGACTAGTAAATCCTTCATGGATTAGTTTCTTCAAGAATGTTCTCACTCTACTACAAGAGAGATTATTAAGTGATATACACAATGAGATAGCGTTATTCACTATATAGTCATTCGATGACTATTCCTTTTAGGATATGCTCTTCTAGAGTCTTTAATATTCATTCATGAATATATTCTACCTTAGACTTTATAATACTTGTATGAGATTTAATTTTCATATGTTGCATTTTATATTCTTCAGGAATTATATGGATTTTCATAATCCACATACTAACTGCATATTCCATATTCATTCAATTTCATTTGCCAGAGATATAGCAGAACATTTATTTCTTCTTAGTAGGAGATTCATCCTCAATTGCATTTCTTCACTGACCCGATATAATCGCTACAAGCGACTTTGCCATGGACTTTGTTTCCGGATCCGGGTTCTCATAAGAGAAACATTTGCAATTATAGAGGTAGCGTTGTCGATGTTGACGAGAATTAAGCTACATATTTTACTATTTATAATCTCGTCAACTGGGCATAATCAAAGGAGAATTGGCACAGCATAGGCATTTTACCACTAATAAAGTTCCATATGTACTCTTAGTGTTTGGATTGCAGGTACATACGTATTTCAGGGGAAACAAGCTCCACAAACCATCTGGAAGAACCAAACTCGAATCAGCAAGCAGCACACTCCAGGACACGTGGGGACTGAGGAGGAACGAGGCTGGTGGGCCCACCTCACCAGACCCTGGTCGGCCGACCAGGGGTTGGTGGGTCCCACCTGTCAGCCATACTCCACCGACCTTACACTGCTTCTCGAAGATGCCACGTGTCAGCTGAGGGAAGAATCCCAGGTCGGCCGACCTGGGGGGTGGGCTCACTTTGGGTCGGTTCACTCCACCGACGTTCCCTGCACATCCTGGACGTTGATTCAAGGCGGTTTGAGGTCGGTTGGATCCGAAGGTGGAGAAGCCAATTCACGCGGATCGATGACGTGGCGGTGGAGTAGCCCCTACTCCGCCTCCCCTATAAATACCAGCTGCATCCACCCACTCTAGACACCAATTCAGAGATCAATGTGGATTCCACTCTAGTTATATTTCCAGTCATAGTGTTAGTGTTAGTCTAATGTGGGAGTTAGAGTTGAGTCGATCGAAGCTCGGAGTCTCAGGAGTCGTCTTCTGGAGAGTCTGGTATTCCTCTTTACCTTTCCTCTTGTAAGACTTTTAGTATTTAATATATTTACTTTTCCTTTACTTTTCGAGTATTTACTTTTAGTACTTGCTTAGTGTAATATTACTCTAGTAGTAACATTATAGTGTCCTAGTCTCGTTTAGTAGTAGTAGTTCACTAGATAAGTTAGTCTTGTCTCGCTTGGTTGTTTCCATTGCATTGGTCCCGACGGACTAGAGCTTAGGCTAAGACGTATATTTAGCTTAAGTTGTAGGCGTTAGTGTGAGCGTGGTGCTCGAGACTAAACCTACCGGTGGATATTCGCCTCACCGATTGGTATAGTTACCATTCAAACTCCCAACGTATATTAGCGGGGCGGTTGTGATTTAACGCAGCCTTCCGGTTATATCTATTTGCGTCGGGTAGGCCGATAGGTGCCCCGTAAATCAAGGTATCGCTGGAATAGGAGTTAGTTCCCGTAAGAGAACGTTACCCTCCTATTTGTCAGTCATATCTCCAAAGCAACCAGGGAATACAAGACTAGTGGCTTTAGTGTGTCTCCACTACTAGATTAGATTAGCTCACGGAAGTAGAAGTAGAGTCATAGGAGTCTTTTACTCACTCGTTGTCCTCCCACCTAGCTACACTGCACTAGTTATCTTAGAGTTACCTAGAACCACATTAACCCTTCCACTACCATATCAATTACCTTTACTACACTAGTTGCGCTTAGATAGGATTTCCATCCTTACCTCCAATTATAGCGAGCTTTCCCTTGGGTTCGATATAAACCTTGGAATACTCATCCTAGGGAAGTGCTACACCGGTCTCTGTAGGCTTGCAGAGTTACCACTTGGTACACTTGCGTCATCACTAGAGCTAGCTTTGCTTAGTAATTCTAGGACCATTACCTGAGGAGGAATTGTGACACCCTCTCTCTAGTAGTAGTTTTAGTTTGATGTAGGCATTGCTACCAGCGCCACCCTAGTCACACTATAATTACTCTAGTCGGTGTACGTAAGAACTGCCAACAAGCATTTCTGGCGCCATTGCCGGAGAAAGCTAAGCCTAGAAATTCGTAGTAAGGACGAATCCGGTAGAATATCATCAACTAGAAATCAACTGGTCGTAGGAAGTTTACCCCTGCCTGTGTTTCCTTTGTATTTGTGAAGACCAGGTAGAGTGTAAGTGATTCTCAGTTCAAGTTATCCTGAAGACAGTCTAGAATTCTTCTAGTCTGCCCTCGAAACCAACTTGCAACTAAATTCACTCAAGGAAGGAAGATCAGCACCAAGCATCAGGATGTCAAGTTCCAGGAGACCCATAGCCGACTTTTCAGCTCCGTCAGCATCCCAAATCCCATTGGGGCCGCAGGCGGAGATCACTGATATCCACTATGAGATCTCGCCATCACTCATCCGCATGGTGCAGACCATTACATTTGGTGGGAAGCCACATGAGGATGCAAATGTACATCTCCAGAACTTTCTGGAGATATGTAGCACCGTTGCAATAAAGGGGCTCACAGCAGGAGCCATTCGTCGCCGCCTATTCCCATTCTCATTGGTGGGAATAGCGAAGCAATGGTTCTATGCTTTGCCTGCAGAAGTGGACACGTGGAACATGTGTGCCACAGCATTCCTCAACAGATTCTTTCCGATGGGCAAGACATCAGCTCTGCGTACAAGAATCTCGAGCTTCTAGCAGAAGGCAGGAGAGACTATTCCCAAAGCATGGGAACGTCTCCAGGAGTACATTCGGGAATGTCCACATCATGGAATCAAGGAATGGCTCCTGATCCAAGGTTTTTATCATGGGCTGACATCAACTGCCCGTAATCACCTTGATGCCGCTGCAAGAGGATCATTCACATCACTCAGAGTCACTCAAGCAAAGAAGCTTATCGAGAACATAATGACAAATCAAGAGTGGAATGATGAGTATCCTAAACCCAAGAAGAGAGATACTCATGCCATCGAAGAAGTGAGTAGCATCTCTCAAAAGATGGATCTCTTGATGAAGAAAGTAGAAAAAAATCCAGCTTCAAGGAAGATCGAGAGGCCATCCGACGATCCACCTCAGCATGAGCTGGTGAAGTCGTTAAAAGGTGCGAAGTAAGGGAAGCCAAACCAGAGGCCGTCTCTGCATTCAAGAAAGAACAACCCCGACAGAGCGGACCAACTCCGCGCTTCCAAGGCCAAGGTAATATTCAAAAATCTAGCTAGCCTACACTTAGAGATCTTGTCATTAATCAAGGTAAAATTAATGAAAGCATAAATAAAAAGCTTTTAGCTAATGATAAGGCTCTTGAATTGTTAACTGCTAAAATGGACTCTCTAACTTCTTTCGTTAAAGAGCAACAAAATTTCAACAAAATGATAGAATCACGAATTGCTCGAATTATCGCTTCGTTTACTCTTCTTGTCAATTCTTGCCATTCTTCGAATGCGGTGACCACGAGAGGGGGTAAGACCACTCGTGAGCCACCATATCCTAACATGACTAGGAAGCCTGCAAGAAAGGACAAGGAGGACGAAGAGGACAAAGTAGAAGAAGTGGAACCTCCAGCGAATGAAGAGAGTATCAAGCATAACATGAGATTGGCACCACATGAGTTTTATGACTCAAACCTCTTGATGCCATTTCCCCAGAAAATCAAGCCAAAGACCGACGAACAATTCAGCAAGTTTGTTGAGGTAATTCGTCAATTATATGTCAATATTCCATTACTTGATGCTATGCAGGTTCCAACCTATGCCAAGTACTTGAGAGACATCCTCAATAACAAGAAACCACTGCCCCAGACTGAGGTAATTAAACTAACAGAAGAGTGCAGCGAAGTTTTGCTGAACCATTATCCAAAGAAGAAGAAGGACCCAGGGTGCCCTACCATCGACTGCTCCATCGGAACACAGCACTTCGAGCATGCACTGTGCGACTTGGGAGCAAGCGTCAGTGTCATGCCAAAGGTAGTTTTTGACAAATTAAATCATACCACCTTGTCCCCTATGTCAATTTATTTGCAGCTAGCGGATCAGTCAATTCGCCACCCGGCGGGAGTAGCAGAGAACATCCCTGTCAAGATACGCGATTTCCTCATCCCTGTGGATTTCGTGGTACTTGACATGGAGGTTGACAAAAAGGTCCCCCTCATCCTTGGGAGACCTTTCCTTAGCACAGCTCAAGCAAACATTGATGTTGGAGCCGGAGAAATTCAATTCACCATTAATGGGGCCCAGGAGACCTTCAACTTCAAGCCAAAAGTTGAGCAATGCTCAATGATCTCGTTTAGAGAGCTGGGAACAATGACGATCATCACCGACACCAAAAAGACAAATCCGAAGCCGCGGGCGATGGTCAAGAAAATACGGAAGAAAAAGGTTGTGTTTTCTCCCAAGAAAATCTCTACACCACCGCAGGGAGGAGGTCCTGACATAAGGACCTGAGGGAACTGCTCTTCACAACCAGGTATGTTAACCCAAGGTGAGTTCCCTAACTTTTAATTCAGCATTTAATTTTAGCATTTTCTTTCTGCACTTACATTTCCCTTAAATAAATTTTACTGTCGACAACAGCTGTGCATAAGAACAATAAAATCAACCTTTGCTTAACTTAGTAATTTTGGCACCAAGTGGGGCCCAGGTCCAGGTTAGCAGACCTGTCCCCTGTGGGTCCACCTGACCAACTTTGTTCCACCACCACTCCTGACCATGCTCATGTCTAAACCAAAGAAGTAATTGAACTCCATGACATGAAATGCTTCACATGCCTACTAAAGAACCTTTTGAAGCTAGCTTGGTAATTTGGTGACTTAAGCAAGGAAATTATTTTGTGCATTGCTATGTGGTATTGATTGAGTGCCACCAGAGCTTGGGGGAGGAAAAACCCCAGGTCGACCGACCTGGCGGTGGACCCACCTCCCCCCAGTCTCTGGTATTTGTGAACTTATAACTCTAGGAGGAGTGTTGCAAGGAAGAAAGACAGGTGACTGTCGACTTGCAATTTTAGGAGCCAATTCTTCTCTCTCATCTTCTTGCTCAATAAAATTGGAGTTACGATCACGAGTGAAATCAAGGGCAAGAGAAAACTAATAATAACAAATCATCAACTTTTCCTAACTTCACTCATGCTCTAATCCATCATCCACTTTGGGCTAAGCAAGTTTAATTAGTAACTCAAGCTAATCACACTAGAGAGGGAATTCTCCCGTGAACACACCATGAGGATGAGGCCAACCACCATATGTCTTGTCTTGCCTCCTCCTCCTTGCTTTCTTTCCTTTCACCACTCCATCCAAGAAAGAGAGATGCCATGCACATTCATCCAAGGGGGGAAAGAGGGAGATGTTGGGGCTGCACACAACATGAAATGACCTCCATTTATCACCATCTTTGGCACAAAGTGAAAGGGAGAGGGATCATGGGTCGACCGACCCATGTTGGAGGCATCAGACACATGCTTTGCCTCCACTCTACCCCTACCATGCTGCTGCTATGAACCTTTGTCGAAAATGATGAAGTGACCTGGTCGGCCGACCAAGGCTATGGGCACCCAGCAAATGCTTTTGATCACACAGCCACCTGCCTTGTTTCTGCTAAAGCCACACACAAAAATCCCCAGAGGGGCAGGTCGACCGACCTATGAATGGGGGCACCAGCACTCCAGCTCACTCCCTCCATCATTCACAAGTTCACACACACCCATTTGCACACTCAATCAACCAAAAACATCGACGCCATCCTTCATCCTTTCACCTACTCAAAAACCCAAAAATAATCCCTTGCCATCAAGAGCTCATCACACCACAAGCAACGGAGGTAAGTAAGGAAACAAGGTGAATCATTCCTCTTGCTCTTGTGGTGTTCTTCGTGTCCTCACCATGTTCAGGAAAATCAAGGATCGAGTAAAAACAACACTCCGGGGTAGCTCATCCCGGAGTCATACCTCGATCCCCTCCGACACTTCCATGTATGATGTTGGGAGCCAGTCTTCACCATCCCAAGTGAATGAAGAAGCCATGCCAGAAAGAATTCAAGATCAAGAAACGGGCATATGGCTCACTCCTACGGAGATGCTACGACTTGAAGAACTTCGTGGCCGGGAGCTCCACCACACCAAGGTAATATCCCGTGGAATCCTCCAGAGCACAGGAATAGATGATGAATTTGAAGAGGTTTTTAGTGCTTTAGGTTGGGAAAATTTCTATGACCTTTCAAATGTGCGGGGAAGTAGAATTCTTACATTAGAATTTCTTAGCACCATGAAGTTAAGCAAAGATAAAATTTATTTTAGGGTGTGAAATGAAGAGTTCAACATACCATGGGAGACTTTCTCTTCCTGCTTGGGTTTAGAATCCACAAACACTGATATTGCTCGTGCTACTAAACGCTGTGATAAGAAAGAATTTTGGGCTGAAATCACTGGGCAAGATTATTCTGGAGTGCAACCCCGCACTAGCCACATTTGCAACCCCACTTTACTGTTCTTGCACCAGTGGATTGGCTTAACTTTGTTTCCCCGAGATGACATTAGAATCATGAGGGAGGTAGACACTAGAATACTTTATGCCACGGTACGCAAGATTAAAATCTCTCCTGTGATTGATATGGTTAAGCATTGGGAGTGGGCCTCCGCACCAGTGAGGAGATGGCCCCTTGAATTTACTTCAGTAATTACAAAATTTTGCATGCGAATGAACTTGCTTAACCACTTTGATAATTATATCTTAACCCCTAGAATTGAGTTGGATGAAAGATTTTATATTCAGGGACTTCATCTTGTGAGAAGAGGGGCTTATATCTATTCTTTTAAAGTACATAACACTGATGAAACCATCCCACTGCCCTGTGAAGAATTAAAAATATATAGTGGCAACCATTTGCTTCCTTTGTGCAAGAGACGCAGGGATTTTGCAGGACCGCGCACACGTGCACAGGCACGAGCTGCAGGAGGCGACAATGAAAGTGACTATGAAGGCAGTTTTAGCTCTATGCAGGTGTCTCACTCTGGTCGCATGTCCAGTGGTCGTATGTCTATCTCTTCTCTGCAGGATGCACGATCCCGTTCTCACCGCCACGAAATGGATGTACTCACTAGGGGAGTTGGTTTACTGCGTGTTGACACTGAGGCCATGCATGACTTAGCAATCCAAAACCGCCAAGCCATCCAGAACCTCCAAGGCCACAATGATTTACAGTGGAACATCCGGTACGGTCAAGCTGAAAGGCCACTGCCACCCAACATTCCAGTCATCACAGTCCCACTACAGCAGCGAGCCCCTCCACCACAGCAGCAATCATACACCCCGCTTGCACAGCAGTATCCCTATGACTTGCCACCATACCCACAGCATGATCCATACAACCCTCCATTCCCACAGCAAGCACCATATCCTCCACCTAGGCCACAGCAACCTCCGTATGGCTACCCATATCCACCGTATCCACCATACCAGTGAGGAAGCATGAGGCAAGCTTGGGGGAGATTCTCTTCCCCACTCAGGTAAGTATTCCTGCTCTTCTATTTTTTCTGCAATTTTAAATTCCGTGCATTTACTGCTTTGCATAAAAAAAATGAAAACCATGAAAAATACCAAAAAGATTTGTTTACTTTCTCGCTATAAAAACTAGAAAAATCTAAAAAAAATAATAATAATTTCTGTATAATTATGCTTGTTTTATCTTCTCTCGGGAGATGATGAATAGTTGCTCGTGAATATTTCTCTAGTACCTAGTATGCAACTAAATGTTTCACTAAAATATGGATCACTTGGCTCAACCGGAAATTGCCATGAACCCGATTACTTCGTGGGTTGCGAATGCTTAAACTGAGTCTAAGTGATTGTGAGATATGAGATGGTGAAACAAGGGCTGCTATAATATTGTTCAAGGTGTGCATGATTACCGGAGCATTTATTCTAATTGTTCCTCAATGGTAATGAAACTTGACTAAAAACTTAATTGTTCCTCAATGGTAATGAAATTCCCACCAAGGCCATATATATATATATATATATATATATATATATATAGGGAAAGTATTTTCTACTCCTAGGGAGTAACTACTCCCATGTTCATATCTCAAGATCTAGGGTATGTATGACCAAAAAAAGTATATGGACGCGAAGTATATGATCATACTAGAAAAATCTGTGGTAGTATATATGCCAAGTATGCAAGCATACATAGAGTATGTGGTCATACTTATTTTATATAGTACAGTAAGTGGCATTTTCGTAATATATTAAAAAGTATGGGTTCCCTTGAAATTTTTTCGCGTAAGAAGTTTTAGAGTATCTTAGTATTAGTATATAGACATACTCTATGTCATAAACAAGTATGAACACATACCTAAGGTGGGTTTTTAGAGATGGGAGTAACTACTCCCGGGAGTAAAGAAAATGCACCCTATATATATATATATATATATCTCATGATGGAAACCTTCTACATAAGCTACTTGCTTGCATTGAGTTTGGTTAAGACTTGTAGAACCTTTGTTAGAGGTTTGTCGTTACCCTAAGATCAGGATCCACACATCACCAAATATGCTGCTTCTAATCCGGAAGTACGCAACCATGCTGCTCCTACCCCGGGAGTACGCATCTTACTACCACCATTCATGCTATTCCTGCCCTGGGAGTACGCATCTCACCATCCATCATTTATGCTACTCCTATCCTGGGGGGTACGCATCTCACCATCATAATTATGCTACTCCTACACTGGGAGCACGCATTATCATCCATACCACCATTCTTATGCTGCTTCTACACTGGAAGTACGCACCTTCACCATTTTTATCCTATGGGTTGCTCCATGCTCCACAGTTAGAGATTCTCTCTCAGTTATCATTTGTTAGGTGAGACACATCTCATAAAGGCTAGGCATTAAAAAAAAAAGAGAGCTAGCCTTGTCTCAATAGAAGTAGAAAGGGAGATAACATAAATAAAGGAGCAACCTCATTCACCATACATCCACTCTTCTTCATCACCTTACCATCCACTACATTCATCCATTTCATCTTACATCTTGATCTAAGGGTATGATAAGTCTCTTCTGTGGTCCAAGATTTCATCTTTCTTAACTAAGACAACATATGCCTTGCAAATATGCTACTCCTTGCCATACCTATCTGAGCTCCACATAAAGCCTGATTAGAAATAGGATGGTTCACAAAAAGGCAGAATACTATGCCTGGGTGAGGATTTAAATACCACTTGAGTGACATGAGAGTACCATTTGAGGAACATTAAGAATTCTTTTTGAAAATCAATACAAAACCTCCGGTATATTGCATGCTAAGAATGAGAAAAATAGTGCTCAATGTTTAACCGTTCTGTCTTTCAATTTCCCAAGACAAAGGATGAGCTATAAGCCCCACGAAGAACTAAGGTAATATGGGTGAGATCCATCAGAGCTAAATTTTCTATGCTTAAGTGAAATGTTTTTGATGCATGCCTGGTACTCTAAAAATGTTCATATTGCAGCAACTCCTGATCCAACTTGAGTTAAGTTTAATTATTTGCTCGGGACGAGCAAAGGTTAAGCTTGGGGATCTAGTTGACGAGAATTAAGGTACATATTTTACTATTTATAATCTCGTCAACTGGGCATAATCAAAGGATAATTGGCACAGCATAGGCATTTTACCACTAATAAAGTTCCATATGTACTCTTAATGTTTGGATTGCAGGTACATTCGTATTTCAGGGGAAACAAGCTCCACAAACCATCTAGAAGAACCAAACTCGAATCAGCAAGCAGCACACTCCAGGACATGTGGGGACTGAGGAGGAACGAGGCTGGTGGGCCCACCTCACCTGACCCTGGTCGGCCGACCAGGGGTTGGTGGGTCCCACCTGTCAGCCATACTCCACCGACCTTACACTGCTTCTAGAAGATGCCACGTGTCAGCTGAGGGAAGAATCCCAGGTCGACCGACCTAGGGGGTGGGCCCACTTTGGGTCGGTTCACTCCACCGACGTTCCCTGCACATCCTAGACGTTGATTCAAGGCGGTTTGAGGTCGGTTGGATCCGAAGGTGGAGAAGCCATTTCACGTGGATCGATGACGTGGCGGTGGAGTAGCCCCTACTCCACCTCCCCTATAAATACCAGCTGCATCCACCCACTCTAGACACCAATTCAGAGATCAATGTGGATTCCACTCTAGTTATATTTCCAGTCATAGTGTTAGTGTTAGTCTAGTGTGGGAGTTAGAGTTGAGTCGAGCGAAGCTCGGAGTCTCCGGAGTCGTCTTCTGGAGAGTCTGGTATTCCTCTTTACCTTTCCTCTTGTAAGACTTTTAGTATTTAATATATTTACTTTTCCTTTACTTTTCTGAGTATTTACTTTTAGTACTTGCTTAGTGTAATATTACTCTAGTAGTAACATTATAGTGTCCTAGTCTGTTTAGTAGTAGTAGTTCACTAGATAAGTTAGTCTTGTCTGCTTGGTTGTTTCCATTGCATTGGTCCTGACAGACTAGAGCTTAGGCTAAGACGTATATTTAGCTTAAGTTGTAGGCGTTAGTGTGAGCGTGGTGCTCAGACTAAACCTACCGGTGGATATTTGCCTCACTGATTGGTATAGTTACCATTCAAACTCCCAACGTATATTAGCGGGGGCGGTTGTGACAGAACGCAGCCTTCCAGTTATATCTATTTGCGTCGGGTAGGCTGATAGGTGCCCCGTAAATCCAAGGTATCGCTGGAATAGGAGTTAGTTCCCAGAAGGGAATGTTACCCTCCTATTTGTCAGTCATATCTCCAGCAACCAGGGAATACAAGACTAGTGGCTTTAGTGTGTCTCCACTACTAGATTAGATTAGCTCACGGAAGTAGAAGTAGAGTCATAGGAGTCTTTTACTCACTCGTTGTCCTCCCACCTAGCTACACTGCACTAGTTATCTTAGAGTTACCTAGAACCACATTAACCCTTCCACTACCATATCAATTACCTTTACTACACTAGTTGCGCTTAGATAGGATTTCCGTCCTTACCTCCAATTATAGCGAGCTTTCCCTTGGGTTCGATATAAACCTTGGAATACTCATCCTAGGGAAGTGCTACACCGGTCTCTGTAGGCTTGCAGAGTTACCACTTGGTACACTTGCGTCATCACTAGAGCTAGCTTTGCTTAGTAATTCTAGGACCATTACCTGAGGAGGAATTGTGACACCCTCTCTCTAGTAGTAGTTTTAGTTTGATGTAGGCATTGCTACCAGCGCCACCCTAGTCACACTATAATTACTCTAGTCGGTGTGCGTAAGAACTGCCAACAGTCGACAACTATTATTTTCTCCCAATATTCTCATAATATGATATTATTCTGTCTCTTTGTTATTTCCTAGAAACAAGAGATACTTTATTGTTCTGCATATCCAACACTAATGATGTGCGCACTTAGTGTGTTGGATTCCATCTTCCCGATGATCCTCTTCATGAGGTGCTCAACCTTATTCATGAGGTGTTCCCTTCATGAGAATGGAGGAGTTTTATTTTATTTCTATTCAATAAGTATACATTAAAACTATAATCCATAGGCGTCCCCATAGATTGTAGCTTGATAGTATACAATAATTAGTTTACTACTAGTAAACAAAACTTCGGTTTATAACTTCAAGTTACTCCTCTCATTTCAATATCGGCATATGATCCGCTTCATGCTTCACAAGAGCATTAGTCAAACTAATAGTTGACTTAGTGTGTGACAATATTCCTACTTCAAGCTTCAAGGAATATTTTCTCTAGATCATTTTCCTTCTGTGGAAATAATATTTGGCATTTAAAATAGGTTGTCTCCCCCTAATGCCAATATTAGATCTTTAATAGTTCATATTCATGTATCTCCAACTACAAGCGAGAGGCCCATTCATTTATGCTATGATGAAATTTATGGGAAATATTCACACACATATTTAAACATGGGGATTACTCTATATTATATGCAGTGAGCTAGAATACACATAGTGCACGACATTCCTTCAAACTCAGGGATGTTCTCCCCCTGATGTGCACATAGTATAGTTTGGAACAAACTATTTCATTTTCTAGCTTCTTTATTATTTAGCCAAAATAATTAATCCAAATACTCATACATTAAAAAAAATGAACCATATACTTCAAATATATTAAATACACAACATCTAATTCACATGGAATTTCTTCTAGAATTTTCTAATTGCCATTAATGCAAAATTCCCTTGATGCCTTTTCTTCATAAATTCCAAATCATCATAAATTTGTTATCCACCATCATCCATAATCAATTGAGTTAGTCTCCATTGAGCAAAACATATGAACTTACTCCCCCTGATCTTAGGCTACATGACCATAGACCAATCTTTTGCTTATGCATGCAATGTATTGAAAGCAACATATTTCTAAGTTCAACAAGAACCATTGGACATAGCGTGCTAGCTAGTCAATTTAATTATAGGGGTGTAAATGTAGCTACTAGCTACAACTATAGCTTCTATGCTAATATTCATGCAAAGAATGTAGATAGTTCAGCTCAATGAGAGAATAAAATAGTAATACACTTGCATGTGTATAATGTGGAATGTTGGCATTCGGTCCAACGTAGTAGATAACAATAAAAATGTAAAGCTACAAGCTTACTTGCAATTAGTGCAGTAGAGAAAGTTAACTCGGCCGGAAGGGACACGGGTAAAACTTCAAGTCTTGATACATGCACTTAAAGATAGATTTAGAAAGGCTATGCCCATTAAATATATATTATCCATATTTTCTTATGCCTTTACCCAAAATTCTCCCCCTTTCCATGCCATAGTTACTTCAAGTTGTAATATGCTTATTGCATCATCAATGAATAATCGCTTCTAATGCTTCATAGAATCCAATCATACTTCTAGTATTCATTGGTTATGGCATAAAATTCACATACATAGGGTAGAACAAACTTCTAGTTTTTGGGCTAAAAATATTAAATACTCAGTTTTAGGATTATACTATTTCTTGGCTAAATTTGTCCTTCTAGGAGCAATTCATATGCCAATATAGTCCAATTGTTCATGTGCTTCTAGGAAATTCAGTTTCCATTCTACCTATATGGTAGTGGTGCACAAAGAACTAACCTTCATGGTTAACTAGGGCTTTATGGATAAAATAATGCAAATTATTTAGATAGGCAATATAGACAATTGTTTATATGTGAAACATATAAATCTAATTTATTCCATGAGAAATTGTCACATGTTACTTCGTGTAACAATTGCAACTAAGAATATTAAATATTTCATATTAGTCTTCAAGCTAATGAATTAACCATTAATCACTTAATTCAACGAGAATTAAAACTTAATGCGCCATTGCCACTACTATTAATGCTTCAGGATATGAATTCAAAAGAAACAAATCTATAAGCACATGATTTAAGTTCTTTAAATCTAGGAGTATGATATATGCAAGTCACATATTCAAAGTTATTACAATTGATAATATCCTGGTTTATAAAGCTGTCTAAAAATTCAACTCAATTTCTATGTTGAGTAATGGTAAATTTAAATACTTCATGTATTATATTGCTCTGTGATATTCTATACACAAGAGACATTTATTCGAGAATATGCATTGATAAAATCTTATTTACCATCTTGTCTTCTAAACATTCAGTATAAAGCTTCAAGCTATTATTTATAGAGCAGCATTATATCTCAATCTATAGGCATACAAGTTTTGAAAAAATTCAACTTTCAATGCAACATTTGTAATTATAATTTGGGATTGTACTCATGCAGTGAGTCCCACAATGCCTTAATTTGTTACTTCTCATGGCCATATAGTCATTCTAGAGAGTAATTAGAAATTACAATGCTTAAGTCTACTTCTCTTCGGTGACAGTAGAATATCCTTCTAGGATTTAATAATGACCATAATAAATAATTATGCCATTCAGGGCAAGTCCAGGATATTCTTCCTTTATGAAGGTATGCATATATTATAGGTAAATCATGTGCATATAGGTTTACTACACGTAAACAAGTAGCAAGGTGCAAAAAGACAGTGAACGGTTATTCAAAATATTTTTAGAAGCATCCTAGCATTTCAGGATCGTGGTATATACAAATTTTCAGAATTTATACCAAACATTCATTTATCCCAAAATTTATTATGCTAGGAAAAACAAATATGGGACTCTCAAAGATGGCAAGTCTAAGGTCTGCAGGATTTTAGAGAGCCCATATACTTTATACCATGTTTCTAGTGTAATCATTTTTATTCTTACAAGTACATGGTATATGATTCATGGCGTGCGATGTATAAAATCAAGCATTTAAAAAGAGCATAAAAAAACATGGCAAACTGGAATATTTTACTAAAAATGCCTATACACAATTTTCTTCTAGAAATTTATGTAACTTGTGGTAATTGTATAGCTGCAAGCTTGACTGTTAGCCACGGTGATGATAAGCTGCATGCCACCATCAAGTTAACAATCCATCATGCATGTGAAACTACAGTTCATAGAATTTTTGAAGCCTAACAAAGACAAGAATAACTAGTACGTAGATTAATAGTTTAGCACCCATGTTGGAACTACATGTTCCTGTGTCTGATCCAGCAACCGTATGATCAACAAGATCAAGAGAATATCACAGCTTCATGCCAAGGATATTATAACTAGATAGATGAGTTAGCCGCATTGCAAAGCAGACTATGACTCGGCGACATTCAGGCCGCAGAAGACACATGTTGATTTTCGTGAGAGGTTATAGCTGGGCAGCCTGGGCTTACATTCGAGCTTTGTGGCGGAAGTACATGCTTCTTGCAACGTGCAGAGGTGGCATTAAGTATGACTTCAGGTCGCGACATACATATGTGTCATCCAATTCGGAAGACAGAGATATAGATTGTGTGTTGGCTGCGGACTCCACCAAGCGCGAGTACAGTTCGGCCATCTCAATGGCATGCTTCTTCAAGAAAAAAAAAGCGCAAGATGCGGAGCCGACTTCAGGCAGAACACAACAGGAGTCCGGCTACAGCCTACGTACAGGCCATAGGCGACGTGGCTTCAGATTAACTTCGAGTACGGTGATGCAACACATGAATGAATTGTGTTATCAAGCTGCAGGCTTGTACGTGAATGCTGAATACGTATATAGAGTATATATTATCCTTGCTGGTTCTTGTCTTCTGGACTTCATTAGATGGATTCAGACGTGCATGCATATATACTTCTAGCTAGTATATGGCTTGCCTCCCGCAGAGAGAAGCTTCTTCAGCCATGTATCCACGCCCGCACCATACTATGGCTCATCAGGAGTCGCTTTGCGGATCAAAAGTGCAAGTAGCCTTCAGGCTAGCAAACGTGCATGTTCATAACTTCAAGTTATCAGAGGTTTGATGCAATCCGACCAGATTCATCCTTGTTTGGAAAATATTTGCCCTCATGACGAGATGCATATCTCTCCAATTTTTGTAATTGGTAAATACGACCTCATGCAGCCTGCCTTCATGGTCGGCAAAAGATAGCGACGGATTTACATGCATGATGGTCAAATCATAGAAACGATCTACGTTGGGTTTGCATCATTACAAACTTCGTACCTTTAATTATGGATGCCAATTTGATCTACGTCACGTACCGCGTAGGGTAGTGGTTGGTAGACACATACCGCGTAGGGCGTTTGGCATTGTCGTTGACCTGCATGCTTGATGACGACGGTACATGTCGATGCAGTGCAGATCGGTTGCAAGTAGAGGAAGCAGATCCGCTCCGCTAATAGCTCGGGGGCGTCGACATCGTCGAAGTAGTCGCAGCAGATCCGCTCCGCTAACAGCTCGGGGACGTCGGCATGAACGGCGGCGTCAAGGTCGGTGGCGGCTTCAACGGCGATGTCGACGAAGAGCTTGTCGTGCTGATAACGTGTTAAGAAACTTGTTGCCAGCGGTTGGAACCTTCCCCTCTCCGTCTCTCACAATCAACATGATAGATGAAAGTAGAACAAGCAGACACAAGATGTAGGGAGACTATTCTTTATTTCTCTGATTATTGGTAATTACAACATAGAGCTCCCACGTATAGATAGTCCTGTCAAGGCCTAAGAGTTTTGGTAAGAGCCCACATACAAACGGACTAGGATTAGGATTCTTCCTTCTCCTTTCCTTCTAGGATAGAGTCCTTATGTATTACAACAACCATGACCACCACGTTATCTCCATCTTGGGAAGCAGGGGAATGGGAGGAGGAGGAAGAGGAGGTGCTGTTATCGGGACGGACTCCACATCGTTATTAGGCGTATCATGACCCTGAACTCTACAAATATTTCAAAATCATCACCTATGCAAAGCTTAATCATCACATCAACCATGATGAGTTTTTCACTAGTACATAATCTTTCTTGGAGCTGGGCTAAATAGATTAACTGAGGCGGTTATCACAACCACCTCTGTACAGAGGTCACGCTAAATCAACCTTTTCCGAGGCAGTTCGGTGCCCACCTCGGTAAATCAAATATAAACATAGAGAAAACACGTGGACAAGCCTAGCAAGATCATTCGTAAGCCTACGAGTCCATTCACGTAGCTCACCGGGGATCTGCTCGTCGGGATCTGAGAGAGAGGGGTGCTGCTTTGGTTGGGCAGAGAGCGCTGCCACCACAGTTGAAAGCCACACAGCCCGGATCCGGCTCGCCGTTGTTGAAATAAATCTTAGATTAAACACATAAACAGGATCTCGATCTTAGCCTAAATATGGTCATCACCTTATCTCAATGCGGAATCTGGTCTGAGATACCAACCAGAGTTGATAGATGACATCTGTGTCGCTAGAGATTGTTGATGTAGATGAAGTAGATGTACTGATCTTCACCAATTTAGAGTTAGGGCTCTCTCTTGATAAAGCACGCGAAGTGGATCCACAGCGGCGAATACCTGCACATGGGTAGACGACCTTCCTGAACCCTCCAGCGCCTAATTGATCAGTTTGTGTGACAAATGGAAATGGATAGGTGAAGGTGCTAGGGGTGCCTCCACTTATATAGTGCCGAGGCCCGAAAACCCTAGAAAATCTAAAGGTTGCCACCGATCAGGCATATCTAATTAGTTGGATATATGGTAGGTAAACCCTAAACCGTAAACCCTAAACCCTAAACCCTAAACCCTAAACCTAAACCCTAAACCCTAAACCCTAGACCATAAATTAATTATTAATTAATTTTGTGATTAATCACAGGATTAGCCTAAATCACGTTCCAACAGCTGCCACCTGGAGGACCCTGGGCTAAGGGGCACCGCTTTGGTGGGTTGGGAGCTGCAGCTGCTCGCTGCCGAACCCTCACCCCCCCCCCCAACACCCCCGTTCAACGGGGTTAAAAACTTGTAGGTCAGATAATAATAGCTAATAAGAATTACTTATATTATATATCTTTTTCTCTTCATTAATATTCTAAAATAATAGCTATAAATCTATAATAGGTACTCTATAGTCCATATTACTTAAATATTGGTTTATATATTTTTCAACCAAATTCATAGGTTTTTTTTGTTTGTGTAGCACATCTATTTATCTTCAATATATATTTAGTTGAAATATTTGCTTAAACTATGATAGTTTTAGCTGTAATCTCTATTTTGACGACGCAAACCTAAATTTTGATTCTTTTCTCAATTTTTAAGCTTATTAATTCTTCAATTACAATAGCTATTATTTACAATGTTAGTTATTGTCTACCAATTTGATAATATTTTAGATTTTAGTAAGAATTTTTTATTTCTAACATTTGCATGTATGATTTATCTTTTTTGCACCATATGTAATTCAATTTACTATTTTTACATCCATATACGTGATATCATGAAAATCTATACTTTAACCTTTAGCTTTTGATCTAGAAGTTGTAATATTTTTTATTAAATATATTAAATTGAAATTCTAATGCTTGTTGTATTGGTTTTATTCAAAAATTTTATATTTATTTACTAAAATAATATTCAGGTTAGTTTTGATGATATCATAAATAGTTGTTTCATCAGCACCATAAGACATTCAATAAGTTGAATTTATTGTGCCATATTAATATTATTGTTCAAAAAAATTTCCTAAAACTATTTTAATCATATTCATATTACATAATCTTTTGATTAAAATGTTTGAACTATTTTCACGATAACAACTTACAAATTTATCGTCACGAAAGTTAATATAACTTAGTATGAGCTATAAGTATCATTACTGCATGGTTTGCTACAGATATATTTTCATGATTGATAAGTCTATAAAAGTAATTTATACTAATTTAAGTTTTTACTCATGGATGTTGAATTATTGTTTGTGATAGCTTAAGCTAGCATTTACATGTAGATTTAATTTTTTATAACATTTAAGAGGTGGATAGTTTAGGTACAAATTATATTGGTATATATTACTTTACACTATCTTTCATAATGCCATATATGGATAATTTGAATGCAAACTTATTGGTCAAAGCATTATGCTGCCTAAGGATAGAGATAGATAATTTATTAAAAAATATTATTGAATTAGTTTATTTATCTTTTATAATTTTTGAGGTTTAAATTTTTCCATATAGGCTTTATTGATAACTCCACCTACATGAAAACGTCTGTCGAAAGCTCAGTTGTTGGTTTGGTGATACTAGTGCTTTCTAGTATTTGAGTTGTTCAGGAGTCCTTTTCTTTTGAAGTATATTCTAGTTGATAATAGGTAGAGCTTGTTAGTGAAAAAGGACGGCTCGGACGGCACCAACCCTAGTCACCGCCCGCGTCCTTCACCCCCTCCCTCTCCTCACCGCCGCCAGAGGGCGCCACCGGGAGGCCCGCGCGGTTCCCCATGAAGGTGGCGGTGAGGATCCTCCCAGGCGAGCCTCGAGGGCGTGTTCGTGCGGGATTGAAGGGATGGCCGGCGGCGTGGGAGAATCCGCGTGGCTGACGGCGAGGATGGCGGATGCTACCCTCCGGTCTAGGCGGCGGTGGCGGAGCTTTGGCCTGGACGACTGGATCGGGGCCACGGTGATTTGGTGCCTAGGCGACCGGAGCCGGAGCCCCGGTGGTCGGCCCTGGATGCAGTCTCCGTAGGTGATCGTCAAGATGGAGGTGTCGGCATGGGACACTAGGTCTATGGCCTTAGGGCTGGATCCTAGGCCCCTAGGGTAGGGGCAGCGAGGTGCTCGCCTCGTTGCTGCCGGCGGTGGATCAACAACGACGACGTCAGCGTTAAGAGCCAACAATTGTTTTTCGGATTTGAGAGGTTGTGGCCTTTGTGGCCGGATTCGGCGATGGAGCACATCGCTGGTGTTTGGCGTAACGGCATGGTCCTTGGTGGGATGTGGCAATGGTCGCTCACTATCATGTTTCGACGTAGGTGATGCCTGTGGGCGCCACTTTCCTCGATGGAGGCGTCGTCTCGTTCTTCAAGTGGATCTCTCCGGGTGAAAACCAACACCAGTCTCTTGTTGGGCGACGATGGCGTCTTTGGATGGTATTTCCTCGTTGGAGGCGTCGCTATTGGCGTTCCTTAACTCACATTTTATACCACCAATAATAATATAAAATTCACCCCAGAGGTAGTGAATAGGGCTTTTCACTAACGTGTTCCACGAGTTTCGGTGATTGTCACTTGTAGGAAGGCAACTCCAGAAATGAACACGAATGGGCCAAGAAACACAACAAAACCATGGAATAAGTAGGTGGCCCACTTACCTGGTAACTTCTCAAACATAGGCCAAAATGCCAAACATGGACCCAAGAAGTGGAAGCCCAAAATCCGGTCCAACTCCATCTCGGGTTGCAGAAGTAGGCCTCAGTAATATGGCCATAACTCACTCATCCGGACTCCGATTGGGGAGATCCACATGCCATTGGAAAGCTTACCATGAGACCCATGTGCCTGCAAAAGATGGACCCCATCTGAGCTCCACAAGGGGCACAGACTCGCCTCCCAGGTGGCCAAACTGGCCCCAAATTTGTCCAAATGGCCCATGACGATGTGTGGAGGTCGGTTTCGGTGGGGATTTATACATAGAAGGTACAAAACCACCTATGAAAGTCGGTTTTGATCCTTTCCAAATAGGCATGACCCTTTTTGCATAGAGCCCCCTCCTCTTCAACTATAAAAGGAGGCTCCCTCCTCCTCATTCCACAACAACACTACAAGGGAGAAGAGGACCACTACCACAAGAGCTACATTCTAAAGGGCTATGCCCTAGTAGCTATAGAGTTAGGGAGTGATATGTGAGGGCATGAGAGCGGAGAGTCGTCGGCCTCGACGCGTCCCCAACCTTATACCTCTGCGAATATTCTACTCGGCTCCCTGTCGGGATCTTGGCTAAGTGAGTATTCATGTTTCTTATAGTCTTTTGTGTCTTTTGTTTAGTTGAGCCTTACCAAGCTTGTTCGCGGGTTTGTTGTCCGTCCTCGTAGCGGATGCTCTAGTAGAGGGTCCCTGATAAAGATGGGTCACCCTGTACGATGCTAGAGTAGTATTCGCTAGTGTAGACGTGGTGTCTAGGCTAGAGGCTACCTTCGTTTGCCTCGCACTCCACGGTTGAGGGGTAGACGGCAGGTGGTGACAGCTCTGTCCGTCCTCCATAATCCTCCACGTCCGGGTGCGGCGTAGAGCCAAAGGCCGACATCACCTGGCAGACCAGGTGCGATCCGGCGCCCGAAGTGAGCAAGTGGAAGTATTGCAATGCTATGATTAGGACCCTAAGGCTATGAGAATCCGTCTCTACCGTCTTTCTATCTCTACCCTTGTGTTGTCCTTGGACGAACTAGCTAGGAGAAATACCTCCGTTCCCTATAGAAAATACGATACCCCGAATACTTCCGGGTGAAGGCTACAATGGTACTTCTGTACGCTTGCAGATTCTCTGCATACGTTAAGAAATACCAACAATCGCTTTTGGAAGATCCTTTGGGTTGTCGACTAGTGCCGACATTGAGATGGTGGTTCCATTGCACATGCATCTAGTGCCTTTGGCTATTGCCAAGTTACAGGATCCGGAGTCTCCAATGATGGGAGTTCTCCATTGGGGATGTAATTGTTTCGTTGTTTACTTTTATTTTTAGGTGCACCAGTGTTCTCGGGTGACTTGTTGTCTTACCTGTAACACTACATTTCTGCTGTAATAATTATGACCTGATGTATCTTCGGATGACTGAAGCTGGAAATATAATTTCTTTTATTAAAAAAAGGTAGAGCTTGTTAGCTCTTTTCACAATCGACACGATTATTATTGACTGCAAGGAGTAAAGAGCTTCTCTATTCTATTTATGGAAAAGCCTGAAACTGGTACCTTCCACTAAATACGGGCACAAGCTTGGTTGATGAGGCACTCGAGGTGCTATCCATCTCTTTAACTTCAAGTTAGTTCGTAATTATTCTTAATCTTGATGCCCTAATTTTCTTAGCAACATTAGAACACAATTTGAGGAAATTCAATAGCATCTTTACTATAATTGAATTCTTCTAAAAAAGTGGAAAACCTGAATCTCACCCCTACTACGTGGTAGTCAGACTACCCACGCGCCATTCAAACTTACCCCCACGCCCTTAATTCACGGGAACACAAATCACGGGAAAAAAAAGGAAAACAAACATACTCCGTGCATCCGCCGCCGTCGTGCCGCCCTTCAGCGCCACCCACAGCTTTGCCTCCTCCCCACGCCGTGGAAGGGGAAGGGGAGCGGGGCCTCGCCATCCGATGCACCGCCGACGGCGTCTACTTCGTGGAGGCCGAGGCAGACTGCAGCCTCGAGGACGTGGGTTCCTGGAATGGCCCCTCCTGCTGCCCAAGGAGGATCTCGCCCCGTGCCCCGGCGGCGATCGCTGGCCCGTCGAGGTATGGGCTTCGCAGTCCGTTTGTCTCTTCGTTCCCCAGCACGACCGATCTGGTTCAGCCGGTCCTACTCCCCTTCCCCTTCCACGATTGGCAGCAGCAGTGGCACTCGGCCACCATGACACAGAGCCATAACATTGCCACGACGATTATAAATTGAAAATGAAGTGCTGTGGGGATCTCCCCCACAGTTTTTGTTTCAAAAAAAAACATTGCCACGACGTGGATCGACGAGTACGGGCCCTACTGCCGATGGATCTGCGCGGCGGCGGCGCTCTGCTCCGCGTACACGCGGCTGGGGGCGCTGGTGCACATCTGTATGGCGGCAATGCTCGACCTGTGGCAATGACTGCGCCCATGTCTTCGCGGGCGACCGAAACCCACCGCTGCTGGTATGCTAGCCCCTTCTATTTTCTTTCTGCTGTGCAAGATTGAGCACCCAAACCCTAACCCGAGCACATGCTCTGTTGCATCATCAGCATTCCTCCTTTTAACTTCTATTCATGTGTTCTTGCATAGCACCATCTATGATTGTCAAAGAGATGACATTACTGGAGCACCTGAACAGCTGGAAGTCGTTGTTTGTGCCTTGGCAATTTTTGGCAAATTGAGTTTGAGAATTATGAGTCATGTTCCTCACTGGTGGCTGGTCACAGATTTTGGCGTTTCATGGAATATTTGAAGGTGACTCTTTTCTCTTGAGATATGAAATAAATATGGTTAATATAGATACGATTTGATGGATATTTGCACCATTAGTGGTCTAAAAGAAAAGGTTAGGCTCAACAGTGATCTATATGTGGATTATATCATTTTAGTGATTTTTGAAGTCATTTTAAAAGATGCATACCTTTTCTGAATCCTGATCCATATAACAGATTTCTGTAATCTATATGCTAAGCATGAAAATTCTTGGCTTATGGAGCTTTTTTAAGTGATATATACCATGCTCTATTTTGTTTGTCCATGCCATTTTGAAGCTTGTACATATGCTGAAAATTACTAGGAATTAATTTGGAAATTCCATTGTGTATGAAGGCAATTCATTAGTATTCGATTATTTCTCATAAGTCAATCATGATGGCATTCAAGGAAAAAAATTAGGAGCATCTTAATTAGTGTTTTATTAGCAGGTGTGCAAATCCTACATAATTTAAGTGCATATTTGATTTTATTTGAATTTGACATTTCAAAATTGCTGAGTTGCAGCATCCAATTTAACTGCTCGTCTCATATGTTTGCCTTGCAATGGTGGCATTCATGTGATTAGCATCATCCGCCAGAACAAGAGGTCACTAGGGATAAGATGTCGCATGTCTGTTGGACACACTGCCGATGGCGTCCTCTGTCCACCCTGTTTGCTTTACCATGGCAAGGTCATCCCTTAGAGAGTCCCATGTGTGATTAACTTTTAACCATCCTGGCTCAATCATTCTTTTTTGGCATCTATTTGAGTTCTTATGACATTTTTTATAACAGATATCTAGATCCATGCAGTCTGCTATCAGTCCAGATGGAACTCACATCCTTGGAAGATCAAGTGATGCAAGCAGTGTTGATCAACTTGGGTTGACTGGTGCGATCTACAACTACAACGTTTCTCAGAAGATGGCAGATTGACACGACATAATGAAGCTGCATCATTGAGCTCAAAGGCAGTGAATTTTCTTGTTGATATATGTGGTAGACAAACATGTTTTTTTTGTGTCAAAGGTGTTTTCAGTGAGCATCACACTGTGTGATTTGACAAAGCTGCAGTGGTGATACAGATTCATTCATCCTGGTAACTTGGACAAGGTTTGAAATCAGTCATCTTGGTCCGAAGACCTCAACTGGAAAGGTGCTGAACTTGCCATTGTTGTTTAAGCAATCTTTCTGCTGTTACCGTAATATCTATGAATTTGAGATGCATCTTGGACATGCACAGGTAGGAGGATGATTACAGAGTGCCTCGGATTGATGCTAAATTTTCTATCAGACTGAAATGCATGACTATGCTGGGCTTGTATGAGAACAGTGGATAAAAAGTTTGAATCAAGAAGGTGCACATTAAACAGGCTGATATGATTGTAATGAGTTTTGGTACATAGGTGGGATCATAAACTTAAGTATGCTATGATAGAGGAAAAAGCTGCTAGGGTATATGATCTGACTTCTCTTAAGTACCAGGGTCCCACAACAACAACAAGACAAGTTTTCCAGTATGTATATGTCTCTCAAATGTTGTTCATTAGTAGTGGTCTGGAGTGAAGGTTCAGTAATTTTTGTTAATCTCTACTATAATGTGAGTCTTCTAATAGAGTAAGAAGCCTGCACCTCACCCCTACCCCAAAGCCTCGCGCCACCTGTCGCTTCAAACGCGCGCCACACCGCCTTGGCGCTGGAGGTACGGAAGAGAGACGCGATTGGGATCGGAGACGGCGGTGGCAGCTCTACGCGCAGGAGCAAGTGAGTTTGCTCAAAAATCATCATGGGCAAGTGAGTTTGCTCTCCAGTTTTGCATACTAACTTGAATGTGAATGTTCTGTGGTCAGTAACCATGGTGCAAATGGTACCGAATCTGGCTTGATAAAATAATGCAATGGAGAAAAACACTACTAATGTGTAGTTTAGCAAATATTTTTTCCTTTGTCATTGTTAATGGAAGAATGCATTGGAGCTTTCCTTTCGTGTCCAGCTTAGAATTATTTTTTGGTGATTTAGGAACAGTCCAAATTTGTTGTTTGAGAACAATCTTTGTAGGCACTGGGATACAACTCAGGTGATGAGTTGTGGCTTTTATAGTTGAAGTAAGCTTTTATGCCAATGGTAGTAATAACCTCTTTATATTTTACTTCATACAGTGTTTGACACTTTGGCATAGCTTAAACTCCTGCATTCTTAAAGCTTCTGTTGTTCATATCAGGTTTTATAAATATTTCCTTTCCAGGACTTCCAAGAACTTAGGATCAGCCTTAAGGAGACATACTAAGATGTATCACTTAGCTTAAAGGATTTTGAGGTAATTGCCTTCAAACAATCTTGATTTGCAATTTCAAACGTGCATGTTCTGTGCTGAAAAAGAGTCGGTTGATCACCTCTTTTTCCATGTTCTGTAGCTAGGCGTGTGTGCCATATTACCCTCTCTATTCTGAACTTGTCTGATGCATGTAGTAAGGAAATCTTAGCATCCCGCTAGCTTGCTTACAAGCATCATAATGTTATAATCTTTTCTGTGCAGCGGTGATGTGTGTTTATATGGAAATTACAAAATGACATTTGTTTTCAGGGGAGGAGGTGGTTAAGCGAAGCTGGTACTGGTATGGACTGCAAGACACTAAGAAGATGGAGACCTATGCTCAAGACTGAGGTTGGAGAACAAGTGGAAGCTATAGCTTTGCAAATGGAGAATCTAGCGAGACAACCTTTGCAGATCGGTTGGGAGGGTTCCAGGAGTGTGCAAAAGCCAGGTTTCGATTGATTGACTACACAAGTTTCGGTGCGGTGCTGGACTCTAGCGCTGAGGATGTCGAGGATCCAAGAGCTGGAGATGACAATATGTTATGTCTAGGTGCGCTTATGTCTATAACCTCGTGCGTACGCTTAAATTTCTGAACCTGGAATGATATGTTACTCTAAGCATATGAGCTATGGACTCAACAATATGATACTCATTATGGATCACCTTTGGCATGGATCTTAATCTCTCTCACTATTTAGTTTATTTTTTTTAAAACATATTGTATATCTCTCAAACATTTGTCGTTTTCATTTGCATCCCCTAAGATAAAAGTGCATCCTAAAATAAAATCGTGGCGTTAGCACGTGCATTATACTAGTTATATTAAGTTGCGAACAACTGGCTAGGTTCGAATCCTCATAGGGACCAATTTCAAGGTTGGGTTAAAAAACAATACTTAGTGGTCATTAAGGATTATACCTTATGCTTATTAAGAATTATATCAATACTTATTTTTGCAAAGTAATGCCATGATGCTAAAATTAATAAAATGATAATTATACTTAGTGGTCCATGAGTACTGTACCATGACATCACATAAAATTAATTAAATTATAATTATGGAACTTAGCAAGATAATCATACCTTTAGTCAACAGGTGTGGTTGGCGCCAGCGCTGATGTAGGTGCCTCACACCAACGTGACGCATTGTTGGCGTTTCTTAGCGCAATCACCAGAAAGCCAATTGGTATATGTTAACGCATACAGATGAATCCGCAAGCGTACAGATATCGTTATAGCTTTCACCTAAGAGTATTCCAGTGTATCATATTTATCCTCAGGGAAGCAAATTAAAGGGTAAATAAGTTGATAAATAACAATCATGTATCTGCTAGCTAGCGTGCCGGCTAGGCTAAAGTGGGGGTAACCAATAAAGATTGGTGTTCGGATAAATGACACACAGAGGAGAACCTTAGATAAGATAGCAAAGCAGAAAGTCTAAGCTGGGAGGTCAACGGGAGAGGACAACATCCTACTTTCTCCTCCATTATTGTGTTTCTGTTCTAGTGCACACCAAAGGGATAACTAAGCAATGGTCAAACATAGCGGTCATGCTAGGGCACTTCGGAGCAGCTGTTCCTTTCCAGTTCTAAAAAGACTGGGAAGGGGTAACCGGGGTCAGGCAGCCAAAGCTCTACGAAACCCCAACCCGAACATGGTGGAATACAAAGGCCTTGTCAAAGCTGTCACCCCTGGGGCTACCACAACTATCCGTGGGGTTGGGCGCAAACTCAAATAACACCCTGGCCCAGACACCACGTCTATGCTAGCGGTTACTACTGTAGCCACATATAATGACTAGAGCATTCGGTCGAACGGAGCTCCCATGCCAAAGCATAACCACTATACCGACCGAACTTAGCTAAAGAACTAAGGCATGACTAGATAACCATAAGGGCAATTCACTAATGCAGAGAAGATAAAAATACATTGGAAGTACTTGAGCCTTACAGAGAACCGATACAAGAAGTGCCGAACTCTTGAGGACTACTCCAGGACTTGAGCTCTCTTCTCCCTCACTCCCAACTACTTCAGAGATTATGCGTTCAAATAATTTCTTTTATACAAGTATTCTTAGTTTTTTATCTCTTTTACTCTCTAAATCTAATAATGTTGTAGAATTTCTTCAAAACTTGTAAGTTTTAAGTTAAAACTTGCTAGAAAAACTGCTTTTAGCTTGTAATTCACATATAATAATTATTAAATTAAAATATATTAGATGTATCCCCGTGTCAGTGTTTCCTGAGGATTGGTGTATCCAAGTGTCCGATACATATCGTATCCGATACTCGTATCCATATCTAGGCAACATAGACGAGATCACTCCATCTAAAACGAATTGATTCATTCCAATGAGGTGATGCATTATGAGTTTGTTCCCAAATTTAGTCGAATGACCTTGTTTCTTATACTAGCGTCGATTATATTAACTTGTGAGAAATAACTAATAAGATGGTGATAGATCAACTCTTATATTGTACAAACCAGTAAACCACCAAATAAGAATCTAGAGAATAAGATGACGATGATGGACCAATGTTCCACACACACGAGACACATCCTACGTCTCGGCGCACGGCGGTAGTTCCCATAAAAAACAAAACACAGGAGATTATCCGATCCATAGCTACTACTAGGTGGCAATGTGGCATTGATGGGTTTAATGGATAAAAGCGGCGGGACGCTACGGTACCTGCCGGCCGCGCATGGCGGTGCGCGGCGACGGGCAGGAGTGGGTGTGGCAGGTGTCCACCAGACGACTTTGGCATGGCAGGGGAGCAAGCGGACTGGTAGAGACGACGACGGCGTACGCGCGTTGTGTCCTTATACTCACTCCGTCCCTAAAAGACTATCGCCGTGGAAAACATGTCACAAGTTTAATTCAATTTGTAGAAAGTATGCGCAACATTTAAATATTCAAATAAATTTGTTAAAAACTAGATTGAAAGATTTTTCTACTGATACTAATTATATTTTTTAATATATAATTGGTCAAAGTTGGTTCTCGAGAAACGTAGTGACAGTCTTTTAGAAACGGAAGGAGTATGCTGGACTGGATGCCGCTCGGGATGGATATTGGCCTATGGCTGCACGGACATGGACTGGATGTGATATGATGACACTACAGGAGCAGACCGAAGCGATGAGATTTTCCACAAGCAAGCATGAAGCATGTCACTGGCCAGCCGTCGTGCATAGAGCAGCAGCATCTGCGCCATGCCTTGCACGTCATTGGGATTGGGCTATCGTCTCTGGCTCTCTGCGTTGCGCTGTCCGCTAATAAGCGTGCCCTCGCCGCTATACCCTACTGACCCAGTGGACACGTACCAAGGAGTCCTGGTACACGGCAGGTAGTAGAAGGCCAGTAGGGTGGAGTTACCGATCACCTTGGTGACCTTTTGTACGTGTGCACGAGCGCTGTTGTTTTTCGGCCAATTGACCTAACTTCTATCAAGCTACTCAACTACGACAACAAGGCCAAAAAGTCCCGTCAACTTCAAGCGATGCACACTTGGTCACCGATCTCTTAGCTACAACCAAACTTAGGTAGAAACAAAAAAGTGACCCAAGCCGCACCAAACACACCCAACAATCCCGGATCTCCAAGACAACTGATAACTGCCACTCAAGTGCGTCGGACTGAGACGTCGACCGCAGAACCACTCTTAAAACTACTCCTTGGATCTCTGAGGTCCCAAGCTTTCTCCGCCGTCGGGGGTGAGATGGAACAACCGAGCCACTCCGCAGCCCCGCCATCATCTCGCCAGTGCCAAAATTTCAGTAGTCCCAAGAGCACAAAGCAAGAAGCTTCCGAGATACAATAAGAAACGGTAGCCTTCACCTCGCCTGGTTGGATTGGGACATCGACACGAAACAAGAAGATCATCAGGCACACCCCGACCATCTCACGGCCGTGTCGCACCGCCGCCGCTTCTCCAACACCCACGCCTCCACAGGCCAATCGCCACCACTTTCCATAGTCGCCCGCCACACACTAAGTCGCGTCCCATCCTCCTAGCCCAGCAACCAGGAGCCCCAGCCACACCACCATGGCGCCACTGGTGCCCCTGCTTGGCAACGGGCAGTCACGCCACCACGACGCCACCGCCACCACCAAGCAAGCCGCTGCTAGCCACGCCACCACGACGCAGCCGAAGCCCTACTGCCGCTGACCGAGTAGGAAGGACAGACCATGATGACGCCTCCAAGGAGGGGAACGACACCCAAAGGTGCTGCCGTCATCGTGCCGGTAGGTCCGGCATGGCTTTCGCCGGTGTGGTACCCCAACTAGCATAGCAGACGGTAGAGAGACCAGGGGAACTCGTCGAGCCACCGCAGCACCGCCAAAGGCCCGCCGGTCGCCGCTGACTGGCGCCGCCAGCAGACCGGCCACCTCCTCCTCCAACTTGTCCGGCCCAGCTCCATGCAGATCCAGCCGTAAGAGCGTCGGATCCAAACAAGTAGGCGTCGGATCTGGCCCCAAAGGGCCCACCGCCACCGGCCCGCCAAGGATGACGCACAGCAAGCCGCCGCTCCGCCCTACCTATAGGGTCGAGATGGCGGACTAGAGGGGGTGAATAGTCCTTTCTAAAATTAATCGTGTAGGCTAGACAATATAAATGCGGAATTAAAACTATATACAGTACCACAATACTATATCTTTCAAAAGTTGGCTCGTAATTCATCTATGAATTATATGGGTATAACAAAGAGCAATATGCTTCATGCATAAATAACCACTTATTAGTTGTGGAAAACAAATAATTTATCCTTCAAGGTAATAGATCCTTTCAGAGGATTATAGGGGTAAATAAATTGATATTCAATATCTTCTAGATAGTGCATCAAACTTATACAAGTTTGAATACTTTTATTAATTCTTTCTTAGTGGGTTTTAAAACTAAAATCTTCAAGATTATGGTAGTACCACTAAATAATAAATCAAGTCTTGCATTTGGCATTTAGGGGATAATTTAAATACCAAAGTCACCATTACTCTTATACCTTCTATGGTATTTAGAGGATATCAATATTTTGTTGCTAGTTTTAAACTTTCCGAGTGTTTGTATGACACCTTAATGGTGTTTAGAATTCCTCATTTTCTTTTCTCTCGGGTCTATATTTACTCCAGTGATAAATGGTGTTTCTTCAAGAATTGACTAGTAAATCCTTCATGGATTAGTTCCTTCAAGAATGTTCTCACTCTACTACAAGAGAGATTATTAAGTGATATACACAATGAGATAGCGTTATTCACTATATAGTCATTCGATGACTATTTCTTTTAGGATATACTCTTCTAGAGTCTTTAATATTCATTCATGAATATATTCTACCTTAGACTTTATAATACTTGTATGAGATTTAATTTTCATATGTTGCATTTTATATTCTTCGGGAATTATATGGATTTTCATAATCCACATACTAACCGCATATTCCATATTCATTCAATTTCATTTGCCGAGATATAGCAGAACATTTATTTCTTCTTAGTAGGAGATTCATCCTCAATTGCATTTCTTCAACGACCCGATATAATCGCTACAAGCGACTTTGCCATGGACTTTGTTTTCGGATCCGGGTTCTCATAAGAGAAACATTTGCAATTATAGAGGTAGCGTTGTCGACAACTATTATTTTCTCCCAATATTCTCATAATATGATATTATTCTGTCTCTTTGTTATTTCCCAGAAACAAGAGATACTTTATTGTTCTGCATATTCAACACTAATGATGTGCGCACTTAGTGTGTTGGATTCCATCTTCACGATGATCCTCTTCATGAGGTGCTCAACCTTATTCATGAGGTGTTCTCTTCATGAGAATGGAGGAGTTTTATTTTATTTTTATTCAATAAGTATACATTAAAACTATAATCCATAGGCGTCCCCATAGATTGTAGCTTGATAGTATACAATAATTAGTTTACTACTAGTAAACAAAACTTTTGGTTTATAACTTCAAGTTACTCCTCTCATTTCAATATCTGGCATATGATCCGCTTCATGCTTCACAAGAGCATTAGTCAAACTAATAGTTGACTTAGTGTGTGATAATATTCCTACTTCAAGCTTCAAGGAATATTTTCTCTAGATCATTTTCCTTCTGTGGAAATAATATTTGGCATTTAAAATAGGCTGTCTCCCCCAATGCCAATATTAGATCTTTAATAGTTCATATTCATGTATCTCCAACTACAAGCGGAGGCCCATTCATGTATGCTATGATGAAATTTATGGGAAATATTCACACACATATTTAAACATGGGGATTACTCTATATTATATGCAGTGAGCTAGAATACACATAGTGCACGACATTCCTTCAAACTCAGGGATGTTTTCCCCCTGATGTGCACATAGTATAGTTTGGAACAAACTATTTCATTTTCTAGCTTCTTTATTATTTAGCCAAAATAATTAATCCAAATACTCATACATTAAAAAAAATGAACCATATACTTCAAATATATTAAATACACAACATCCAATTCACATGGAATTTCTTCTAGAATTTTCTAATTGCCATTAATGCAAAATTCACTTGATGCATTTTCTTCATAAATTCCAAATCATCATAAATTTGTTATCCACCATCATCCATAATCAATTGAGTTAGTCTTGTTGGCATTTCTTAACGCAATCACTAGAATTGTTACATCCCAGTGGTCACGCCAAGAAACGCCAGGGTTGATAGTCGTGTTCTAAAGATATAATTATCCGCAAGCGCACGGATCTATCATTGTAGCATTTCACCCGGGGAGTATTCTCAGGGTATCGTTATTTATATTTCCCGTAGGAAGGCATGGTGTAGAGGTGTCTAAACATGGATATGGATGATTGACTTCATGTCATCGAAATGTGACTCTAGTACTATACAGGGGTAAGTATAAATGGTTTTGCAAGATAGTGGACACACATTTGGCCAAACTCAAGGATAAAGTATAAAAGAAAGAATAAACGAATGAACGAATAAAGAATAAACCTAAGCGGAGCAGGTAGGTCAATCATAGCAATGTCATGAACAGCTAAGTCATATAGTCTACAGGGTTAGAGATAAGTCAGAGCCTAAAGTAACAGGGAGACCCCCGCAGCTGGTCTGCCAGCCGATAGAGGCATTTACGAACTCCTACACGACATACGGACGTGGGGGATTACAAGGGACGGACAGGGCTGTCACCACCTGCCACCTACCCCTCAACCGTGGCATGCCGTCATATCCAAAGGCTCTCTCGTATCCGGACACCACGCCCGCATATTCGAGAACTACCTACATCCCCCGCGGACTCCCACCCTACGGATGGACGAGCTAGAACATAGGCAAACCCGAAGGAACGACGAACCGTTACCCCATTCTCATCAAGATCTCTACTCCTATAAATTATATGAACAATGAAGAACAACGAAGAACATGCTAAGAAATGATCATAGGAACTTTGGTCTAGTTCATATGAATCAGGTTTAGCAAGAACGCAACTATACTCTAGTTCATGAACAAAGCTACATAATAAGAATAAGAACTTGAAGTAGGAAGAACACTCCATAGTATATTACCAAGTGATGATCTTCTTCCTAGGAGACAAGCCCTCCTTGATAGCTCAACCTAGCTCCTAAACTACTAGACTAGGCTAGAGAACAAGAGTAGAGGAGAATGGCTCAAATGAATGTGTGTGTGTGAAATGACTTGGATTTCCCCTTTTATATGTTGAGCAGGTCGGTTTGGAGCTATACATGGCAAGAACACCAGCGCACCGCCCTCCTTTGCATTGATGGAACCGCCTCCAGGAGGATGGCCCCACCTGGCAGGCTGGGGGGCTCGAGCGCGCCCCTGGCGCGAGCGCGCCAGGTTGGCGCCTCCCCCCAACCGCCTTTGGCTGGTGGCCCTCTCCTGGTAGGTGGGTCTCGGTGATGTGGTGTTTTGGCCCATTTTGGTTCTGGATGGGCCTGTCTCCTCCTTGTGCCTCTTTACGCTTTACCGGAAAGCCCTTTTCTCTGTAAAATCCCCTGTACTTGGTGTATTTCCTGTAAACATTGCTAAACTCCAGGTACAAGTGGAATTCGATTAATAGCACAAGTATATGCGTATAAGAACATGTAATTCTCCCTTTTTTTGTCTTAAGTTGGCGGTTAAAATTTGTCGATAAGGACCGCCAACAAGATCCCCCAAATTAACCCTTTGCTCGTCCCGAGCAAAGCTGGGCTTTTTGGGTTATTGATCAGGAGCTGCTTCTATGCCGATCGTATTTCTAATATACCATAGTTATACGCATGTTTTCCACTGAATTTGAATAAACCGGCATTTCTATCCACCCTTTTATTATCTCACTCTAATGGGGCTTTTTGGCTCCCAAGTCTTGGGTGATTGCGAGGTAGAACAGCACCACAGCCTGTGCTTATCATTCGTCCAAAGCTTGTCCATTCTTCCGGAGGTTTTTTTAAGAATTTTTTTATAAAATGAATCCCAAGTTCCTCGAATGATTCTCTCGATCACTCAATGTGTATAGCAACCTCACAAAAGGCATCTTGAGAATTTGCCTTCTACCTACCACTAAAAAGCCGAGAGTGGAGTTTTGGGTAGGTATGTAAGTGGGCATACTTGTATCACATATATTGTAAGGTCAAGGATCGAACCTTACGGAGATTAAGCCATACACCTTGATTGAGATTGTGCAAGTGTGTGGGATGGAAGAAATGGTTCCTAACTTTTGGATATTCTTGTGTACTCCACGCATTATGTCTCTCTTTTATTTGAATGATGATGATAGAAGAAGAGTATGGGCTATGAATGGTACACTTTTTTTTTCTTTTCTTTTCTCTTCTTCTCTCTCTGTTTTTTTGAACGGGGATCTAAAGATTTTCCCGTTGAATTATTGCACTATCCTATCCTTTTTCTTTCCTCTTTCCTTTGCTTTCTTTTTTTTGAATGAATTAATAGCCCATCTCTGAATGATTAATGAAAATGGAGAGAGACGCAATGATGAAAATGCAAGGAGTACTTTTTGGTGGCTAATGAATGCGCGATCCTCAGGATAAGCATCGGCAGTTTTATTTCAGTGTAAGAGTTGACGGATGGAAAGGGGTGCATGTAGTGCGCGACTCTCAGTGTAAGAGTCGGCATTTTATTTGGTGGGTGCAAGTGAAATCTCAATCGTGGGTGTAAGGTCATAATCTCGCGTCGGTACCTATCCGACCGAACTCAATGTACGAACAAGCAGCGTATGAAGGTTTTGTACTACAGATAAATCATATGGCTCTGGTGGGTATTTCATAATCATTGAGAAACTTTTCATTTTTGATCTTTTTGCAAATGAAAACTCCGGAAGTCAAGTCATACTCTAGAGCAAAGTCATAGCGGTGGCTATAGTACAATATCATACCCAGCAATAACTTAGACAAGAAAACACAAGTGCTCTCACTAAAAAGCAAGTTTTCAGGATGAGACATTTCTAGCCGATAAACCTAAATCTAGAGAAAACAATGTTTATAACTAGGGTACAAAGAAACAAGAGACAGAGCAACCTCATCATTTCAACAAGGGTGAACTACACATTTTTACAGCACATACTAAGAGGCACAGGAAATAAAATATATATATAAATATATTATTTTTTTTATGCATGAGAACAAGATTTAAACATGCTAAAGAAAAATAAAATTACTTGGAAAATTAAATATGCAATGCAAGGTACCTTTGGGGGTCCTCCCCCAAGCTAGCATGAAGCTCACTGTCCAGGGTGATATCCCATGAACCTCCAGAACTCCTCATGTTGAGCCTGGTCTTGCTGCATCTGTGCACTCAAGCCGTCCCACCTTTGGTCCATATGTGCCTGCCAATCATGGGTCTCCTGCACAAAGGAAGTGAGAGAGTGCTGTATTTCACCTGTCTGGATCTGCAGCTGTCCGATGCGGGTACCGAGAGCTTCTATCTCGGGGTAATGTCGTGGCTGGACTGGTGGGGGAACATCTTCGTGTTGCTGCCTTTGGCGTTCCCACTCGTCCATGCTCACCTCGGCCCACGCATCTGTGGTTGGCACGGGAGGTACAAACTGGTCCCAGCTCCCGCTGCCCTGTGGAGCATACCCCGTGTAGTCCTGGTAGGGGGTCCATTGTTGCTCAGGCTGCGAGGAACTGGGGCCTGCTTCGTCCTCCGCCCTGCCTCGTCGTGTCCTGCTGGTGAGTTCTTCCCTGCGAATATCTTCAGCAGTCTTGAGCTCAAAGGTTAGCGACTGGCAATTATGCAAATAGTAGTCCGGGTTAGATAACCGGATCCTATTTTCGTAGCCAGGGAAAAAGAAGTAGAGCTCATCCTTTGTGCCGTGGGTAGTCAACGTGCGCCCTTGGATCAGAGTGGTCAAGTCACAGATGGGTCGAGGAATAGGAATGTACTCAACAACCTCACCCTCCAAAATACCCATCGAACTGGCAACACGAGTGACCAGAGAGGTGCACAAGACCGGGTACTTGTTGCGAACTATGTCCTGCCAATGACGAACGATCTCCCTTACGGGTGATATCTTGATTTTCTTGACAATGGCATAGAGCAACTTAAGTTCGGCCATGCGCACCCTTCTAACCACACTAGTGGGGAAGAAAACCATGGACATCCAACGATGCATAAATCTCAAGGTGGGATGATGGATTTGGGTGTTCTGGGGTTTGAAAGATCGAAACTCAACCCTCCCAGAAATCTCTTCCCAAAACTTGTTTCGATCAAAACCGATGGTGGCGAAATCAAGATCGAGGAAGCATCTTCGGTTAAAACCCAAATGAACACTAAGTTCCTTCCAAGTAAGCTCATGCTCCTCGTTGAACAAGCGAAAAATCACACCATCGTCGGTTTCTAGCAAAGTGCTGAGGAACTGTATGGTTAGGAGGCGTGAACCTTGTTCCTCGATGGGTTCCACATCCTCCCAACCAACAGACCTCCACACAAGATCGAATTCATCATCCATACCTATGCGGTGGAGGAGGTTGGAGTCGTAGGCTTGCGTGTGGAGGAAGAGACGATCCTTGAGGTGGAAGTAGGCTTGCATCTCCCGACCTTCTTCCAGGTCGAGGTACAGCTTGTCCTCCTCGTTCATGACTTGCTCTTGTGGCGCTTCCGGCGCCACCTCTTCCTCACCGGCTCCTTCAACCTCCTCGGGCTGCTGCTCTTCCACGGGGGCTTCGGGAGCTTGAGAGCTCGACTCGCCGAGGCGACGCTTGGAGCGTCTCCTAAGCAAGTTCCCGAATCCTTCCATGGCTTCACAAGTAGAGAGAGCTTCTTGGGTGTGAAGGGTTAGTAGAGAACGAACTTCTACACCCAAGAGTGCTCTTGCTACTTGCTCTACACAAAATATGTTGGAAATTTTGCTTGAAGAATGAAGTGGGGGAGTGAGAGGAGTGAAAGTGTGAGAGTATGAGAGGGGTGAAGCTCCACCGCCGGCTCCTCTCCTATTTATAGGCCAAACACCCGGCCATGGGGGTGGGAGCAACGGCTCCTAGCCGTTGGGCGCCGGCAGCAAGGCAGAGCTGCCTCGGCTGGCGCGGCCGCGCCCCTCGCGCGCCGGCCGGCCCGCCCGCGCCCCCTTTGGTAGTCGCCCCCAACGGCCATTTCAAAAATGTGGCCGTTGGGGGTTGGTTTTCCGGCCCGAAACTTCCCCAAATTTTGAATTTCCAACAAATTTTGATCAAAAACATTATTTTTTCAAAAATATTTTAAAAATAATTTTTAATAACAGAAAAATTTATTCCTTCTAGCTAACTAATTTTCAGAATTTTTGGGACAAAAAGTTTTGAAAATAAAAAATATTTATTTTGCTCACAAAAAAAAGTGAGTGCAAGAAAAAATACTTTTATAAAACGAATAAATATTTTGTAAATAAAGAAAGATTTTTTTTTCGGATAATCGCCGGTTTGTGTCGGCCAGGGCTCACCAATTTTAAGTCCGCTGAGCGGGACTTTTCTCCCTCATCAATTTTTACTTGAGGATTCACTTGGCCCGGGAGAAGTGGGTCCAGATTTCTTCGCCTTGGGTTGCCGCTTCTTTGGTGGGTTCTTCTTCACTTCTGCCGGCTTGGGATAGCCATTGAATCGAAGGTTGATCACCTTCGAGTTGAAGTGAAAGCTGGCTATTCCTTTCCCAACATATATTGCTGCCTTGGTAGTGTAGAGGAATGGTCGCCCAAGGATGAGTGGTCCCTCGTCTGTGTCTCCTGTATTGAGGATGACGAAGTCCACTGGGACGTACTCATCCTGGATCCTGATTAGGATATCTTTTGCTATCCCCTCGGGCCGTGTGATAGTCCGATCTGCCATTTGCATCATGAATGCTGGAGGGGACAGAGGTCCTCCCAACAATTTTTCATATGTTGCCTTGGACATCATATTGACACTTGCCCCGAGGTCGCAATAGGCATTGTCAATGATATGTGGGCCTATTGCGATGGTGATAGTTGGGCGGCCAGGATCTCCCTTCTTTTCCAAGACAGAGCCCCAACTGGGACATGGCTTACCAGGCCATGTCGAGATCATGTTGACTGTTTCCAATGAGATCTCGGGCTGCCCGGGTATTCCTCCTGAGCCACTATTGTTTGGGAGAGATGCAGCTATCTGGGCTAACTGAGTTTCTATCATCTTGTTGAATCCCAGCTGATCTCTGACGGCAGTAGATAAGCCTTCTATCTTATCATTGATGCTTCCAAGAATTTTATCGTTGTCGAGCATCTTTTTGGTCAGATTTTCATTGATCTTGGCTTGCCCAAGGACTAGGTCTTTGAATGAAGGCTGATTCAAATTATAATTGGAATTATAATTCGAATTACCTTAGAATGGTGGTCGTAAATAGCCACTATTTCCTCCTTGTTGTTGGCGGAACCCGTTGTTGATATATGCTGCTTCTTCACGGGTCTCAGGGCAGTCACCTCCTGAGTGGCCAACATTACCACAGACTTCGCAAGTCATGCGAGAGTCCATGGTTTTGACGGAGTCGGGCGTGCTAGCTATAGCACGCTCCTCCATCTTCTTGAGGAGTAGCTCTATCTTAGCGGCAAGCATATCAGTCTCCTTGACTGTGTGCATGCCCTTCTGTTGCTTGGTTGGGGTCCTATCTTCCCCCCAAGCTTGATTTTCCACCATTTTGTTGACTAAAGCCGTAGCTTTGCCAACTGTAAGTGATAGGAATGCTCCTCCAGCAGCGGCATCAAGGTGCCCTTTTGACATGGGTGTTAACCCATTGTAGAAATTCTGGAGCACCAGCCACTCCTCCATCCCGTGATGAGGACAATCTTGAATATAGTCTTGGAGTCTCTCCCACGCTTCAGGGATGGGTTCGTGCTGCGTTTTGCTGGAAGTTGGTAATTCTTCCTCTTAGGGCATTTGTTTTGCCCATGGGGAAGAATTTGGCGAGAAATGCCGTGGAACATTTGTTCCATGTGCTCACCGCTTCTCTATCCTTGTAGAACCACTGCTTCGCCTTCCCTGAGAGGGAGAAGGGAAACAGACGGAGCTTGATCACGTCAGCAGATACGTCTTTGATGATGATGGTGTCACAAAGCTCCATGAAGCGTTGCAAATGGCATTTGCATCCTCATTGGGTAGTCCAGAGAATGGACTAGATTGCACCATCGTGATGAGTCCAGTCCTGAGCTCAAAGTTCTTCTCCGCTGTGTTGACAATGGGCCCCGTGGGCACATGAGCGACGGCGGGAGCCGAGAACTCGCGGATTGACTTCGGGCCATCTCGATGGTGTGGGTGGTACTTGGTTCAACCGTCGGCGGAGCTGCGCTCCCGAATTCGTTATCAAAATTCCGGCAAATGAACCGATCTGCACTATCCTGTTTTCATCCACAAAGACGAAAACATGAAAGTTAGCTCGCATAGACTATGTCCATTTCTAATGAAGTCAACTCATATCCATGTTTATGCTAGATTCTTTTCAACCAATGCCTTCCCCGGCAACGGCGCCAGAAATGCTTGTTGGCATTTCTTAGCGCAATCACTAGAATTGTTACATCCCAGTGGTCACGCCAAGAAACGCCAAGGTTGATAGTCATGTTCTAAAGATATAATTATCCGCAAGCGCACGGATCTATCATTGTAGCATTTCACCCGGGGAGTATTCTCAGGGTATCGTTATTTATATTTCCCGTAGGAAGGCATGGTGTAGAGGTGTCTAAACATGGATATGGATGATTGACTTCATGTCATCGAAATATGACTCTAGTACTATACAGGGGTAAGTATAAATGGTTTTGCAAGATAGTGGACACACATTTGACCAAACTCAAGGATAAAGTATAAAAGAAAGAATAAACGAATGAACGAATAAAGAATAAACCTAAGCGGAGCAGGTAGGTCAATCATAGCAATGTCATGAACAGCTAAGTCATATAGTCTACAAGGTTAGAGATAAGTCAGAGCCTAAAGTAACAGGTAGACCCCCGCAGCTGGTCTGCCAGCCGATAGAGGCATTTACGAACTCCTACACGACATACGGACGTGGGGATTACAAGGGATGGACAGGGCTGTCACCACCTGCCGCCTACCCCTCAACCGTGGCATGCCGTCATATCCGAAGGCTCTCTCGTATCCGGACACCACGCCCGCATATTCGAGAACTACCTACATCCCCCGCGGACTCCCACCCTACGGATGGACGAGCTAGAACATAGGCAAACCCGAAGGAACGACGAACCGTTACCCCATTCTCATCAAGATCTCTACTCCTATAAATTATATGAACAATGAAGAACAACGAAGAACATGCTAAGAAATGATCATAGGAACTTTGGTCTAGTTCATATGAATCAGGTTTAGCAAGAACGCAACTATACTCTAGTTCATGAACAAAGCTACATAATAAGAATAAGAACTTGAAGTAGGAAGAACACTCCATAGTATATTACCAAGTGATGATCTTCTTCCTAGGAGACAAGCCCTCCTTGATAGCTCAACCTAGCTCCTAAACTACTAGACTAGGCTAGAGAACAAGAGTAGAGGAGAATGGCTCAAATGAATGTGTGTGTGTGAAATGACTTGGATTTCCCCTTTTATATGTTGAGCAGGTCGGTTTGGAGCTATACATGGCAAGAACACCAGCGCACCGCCCTCCTTTGCATTGATGGAACCACCTCCAGGAGGATGGCCCCACCTGGAAGGCTGGGGGGCGCGAGCGCGCCCCTGGCGCGAGCGTGCCAGGTTGGCGCCTCCCCCCAACCGCCTTTGGCTGGTGGGCCTCTCCTGGTAGGTGGGTCTCGGTGATGTGGTGTTTTGGCCCATTTTGGTTCTGGATGGGCCTGTCTCCTCCTTGTGCCTCTTTACGCTTTACCGAAAAGTCCTTTTCTCTGTAAAATCCCCTGTACTTGGTGTATTTCCTGTAAACATTGCTAAACTCCAGGTACAAGTGGAATTCGATTAATAGCACAAGTATATGCGTATAAGAACATATAATTCTCCCTTTTTTTGTCTTAAGTTGGCGGTTAAAATGTGTCGATAAGGACCGCCAACAAGTCTCCATTGAGCAAAACATATGAACTTACTCCCCCTGATCTTAGGCTACATGACCATAGACCAATCTTTTGCTTATGCATGCAATGTATTGAAAGCAACATATTTCTAAGTTCAACAAGAACCATTGGACATAGCATGCTAGCTAGTCAATTTAATTATAGGGGGTGTAAATGTAGCTACTAGCTACAACTATAGCTTCTATGCTAATATTCATGCAAAGAATGTAGATAGTTTAGCTCAATGAGAGAATAAAATAGTAATACACTTGCATGTGTATAATTTGGAATGTTGGCATTCGGTCCAACGTAGTAGATAACAATAAAAATGTAAAGCTACAAGCTTACTTGCAATTAGTGCGGTAGAGAAAGTTAACTCGGCTAGGAAGGGACACGGGTAAAACTTCAAGTCTTGATACATGCACTTAAAGATAGATTTAGAAAGGCTATGCCCATTAAATATATATTATCCATATTTTCTTATGCCTTTACCCAAAATTCTCCCCCTTTCCATGCCATAGTTACTTCAAGTTGTAATATGCTTATTGCATCATCAATGAATAATCGCTTCTAATGCTTCATAGAATCCAATCATACTTCTAGTATTCATTGGTTATGGCATAAAATTCACATACATAGGGTAGAACAAACTTCTAGTTTTTGGGCTAAAAATATTAAATACTCAGTTTTAGGATTATACTATTTCTTGGCTAAATTTGTCCTTCTAGGAGCAATTCATATGCCAATATAGTCCAATTGTTCATGTGCTTCTAGGAAATTCAGTTTCCATTCTACCTATATGGTAGTGGTGCACAAAGAACTAACCTTCGTGGTTAACTAGGGCTTTATGGATAAAATAATGCAAATTATTTAGATAGGCAATATAGACAATTGTTTATATGTGAAACATATAAATCTAATTTATTCCATGAGAAATTGTCACATGTTACTTCGTGTAACAATTGCAACTAAGAATATTAAATATTTCATATTAGTCTTCAAGCTAATGAATTAACCATTAATCACTTAATTCAACGAGAATTAAAACTTAATGCGCCATTGCCACTACTATTAATGCTTCAGGATATGAATTCAAAAGAAACAAATCTATAAGCACATGATTTAAGTTCTTTAAAAGTTCTCATATGTCTTAGCTTCAAGCGCTTGACATTTAGTAGCTTCATGCTTGCTCGATCTCCTTCTAGGAGTATGATATATGCAAGTCACATATTCAAAGTTATTACAATTGATAATATCCTGGTTTATAAAGTTGTCTAAAAATTCAACTCAATTTCTATGTTGAGTAATGGTAAATTTAAATACTTCATGTATTATATTGCTCGTGATATTCTATACACAAGAGACATTTATTCGAGAATATGCATTGATAAAATCTTATTTACCATCTTGTCTTCTAAACATTCAAGTATAAAGCTTCAAGCTATTATTTATAGAGCAGCATTATATCTCAATCTATAGGCATACAAGTTTTGAAAAAATTCAACTTTCAATGCAACATTTGTAATTATAATTTGGGATTGTACTCATGCGGTGAGTCCCACAATGCCTTAATTTGTTACTTCTCATGGCCATATAGTCATTCTAGAGAGTAATTAGAAATTACAATGCTTAAGTCTACTTCTCTTCGGTGACAGTAGAATATCCTTCTAGGATTTAATAATGACCATAATAAATAATTATGCCATTCAGGGTAAGTCCAGGATATTCTTCCTTTATGAAGGTATGCATATATTATAGGTAAATCATGTGCATATAGGTTTACTACACGTAAACAAGTAGCAAGGTGCAAAAAGACAGTGAACGGTTATTCAAAATATTTTTAGAAGCATCCTAGCATTTCAGGATCGTGGTATATACAAATTTTCAGAATTTATACCAAACATTCATTTATCCCAAAATTCATTATGCTAGGGAAAACAAATATGGGACTCTCAAAGATGGCAAGTCTAAGGTCTGCAGGATTTTAGAGAGCCCATATACTTTATACCATGTTTCTAGTGTAATCATTTTTATTCTTACAAGTACATGGTATATGATTCATGGCGTGCGATGTATAAAATCAAGCATTCAAAAGAGCATAAAAAAAACATGGCAAACTGGAATATTTTACTAAAAATGCCTATACACAATTTTCTTCTAGAAATTTATGTAACTTGTGGTAATTGTATAGCTGCAAGCTTGACTGTTAGCCACGGTGATGATAAGCTGCATGCCACCATCAAGTTAACAATCCATCATGCATGTGAAACTACAGTTCATAGAATTTTTGAAGCCTAACAAAGACAAGAATAACTAGTACGTAGATTAATAGTTTAGCACCCATGTTGGAACTACATGTTCCTGTGTCTGATCCAGCAACCGTATGATCAACAAGATCAAGAGAATATCACAGCTTCATGCCAAGGATATTATAACTAGATAGATGAGTTAGCCGCATTGCAAAGCAGACTATGACTCGGCGACATTCAGGCCGCAGAAGACACATGTTGATTTTCGTGAGAGGTTATAGCTGGGCAGCCTGGGCTTACATTCGAGCTTTGTGGCGGAAGTACATGCTTCTTGCAACGTGCAGAGGTGGCGTTAAGTATGACTTCAGGTCGCGACATACATATGTGTCATCCAATTCGGAAGACAGAGATATAGATTGTGTGTTGGCTGTGGACTCCACCAAGCGCGAATACAGTTCGGCCATCTCAATGGCATGCTTCTTCAAGAAAAAAAAAGCGCAAGATGCGGAGCCGACTTCAGGCAGAACACAACAGGAGTCCGGCTACAGCCTACGTACAGGCCATAGGCGACGTGGCTTCAGATTAACTTCGAGTACGGTGATGCAACACATGAATGAATTGTGTTATCAAGCTGCAGGCTTGTACATGAATGCTGAATACGTATATAGAGTATATATTATCCTTGCTGGTTCTTGTCTTCTGGACTTCATTAGATGGATTCAGACGTGCATGCATATATATTTCTAGCTAGTATATATATGGCGTGCATGCATATATACTTCTAGCTAGTATATATGGCTTGCCTCCCGCAGAGAGAAGCTTCTTCAGCCATGTATCCACGCCCGCACCATACTATGGCTCATCAGGAGTCGCTTTGCGGATCAAAAGTGCAAGTAGCCTTCAGGCTAGCAAACGTGCATGTTCATAACTTCAAGTTATCAGAGGTTTGATGCAATCCAACCAGATTCATCCTTGTTTGGAAAATATTTGCCCTCGTGACGAGATGCATATCTCTCCAATTTTTGTAATTGGTAAATACGACCACATGCAGCCTGCCTTCATGGCCGGCAAAAGATAGCGACGGATTTACATGCATGATGGTCAAATCATAGAAACAATCTACGTTGGGTTTGCATCATTACAAACTTCGTACCTTTAATTATGGATGCCAATTTGATCTACGTCACGTACCGCGTAGGGTAGTGGTTGGTAGACACATACCGCGTAGGGCGTTTGGCATTGTCGTTGACCTGCATGCTTGATGACAACGGTACATGTCGATGCAGTGCAGATCGGTTGCAAGTAGAGGAAGCAGATCCGCTCCGCTAATAGCTCGGGGGCGTCGACGTCGTCGAAGTAGTCGCAGCAGATCCGCTCCGCTAACAGCTCGGGGACGTCGGCATGAACGGCGGCGTCAAGGTCGGTGACGGCTTCAACGGCGATGTCAACGAAGAGCTTGTCGTGCTGATAACGTGTTAAGAAACTTGTTGCCAGCGGTTGGAACCTTCCCCTCTCTGTCTCTCACAATCAACATGATAGATGAAAGTAGAACAAGCAGACACAAGATGTAGGGAGACTATTCTTTATTTCTCTGATTATTGGTAATTACAACATAGAGCTCCCACGTATATATAGTCCTGTCAAGGCCTAAGAGTTTTGGTAAGAGCCCACATACAAACGGACTAGGATTAGGATTCTTCCTTCTCCTTTCCTTCTAGGATAGAGTCCTTATGTATTACAACAACCATGACCACCACGTTATCTCCATCTTGGGAAGCAGGGGAATGGGAGGAGGAGGAAGAGGAGGTGCTGTTATCGGGACGGACTCCACATCGTTATTAGGCGTATCATGACCCTGAACTCTACGAATATTTCAAAATCATCACCTATGCAAAGCTTAATCATCACATCAACCATGATGAGTTTTTCACTAGTACATAATCTTTCTTGGAGCTGGGCTAAATAGATTAACCGAGGCGGTTATCACAACCACCTCTGTACAGAGGTCACGCTAAATCAACCTTTTCCGAGGTGGTTCGGTGCCCACCTCGGTAAATCAAATATAAACATAGAGAAAACACGTGGACAAGCCTAGCAAGATCATTCGTAAGCCTACGAGTCCATTCACGTAGCTCACCGGGGATCTGCTCGTCGGGATCTGAGAGAGAGGGGTGCTGCTCTGGTTGGGCAGAGAGCGCTGCCACCACAGTTGAAAGCCACACAGCCCGGATCCGGCTCGCCGTTGTTGAAATAAATCTTAGATTAAACACATAAACAGGATCTCGATTTTAGCCTAAATATGGTCATCACCTTATCTCAATGCGGAATCTGGTCTGAGATACTAACCAGAGTTGATAGATGACATCTGTGTCGCTAGAGATTGTTGATGTAGATGAAGTAGATGTACTGATCTTCACCAATTTAGAGTTAGGGCTCTCTCTTGATAAAGCACGCGAAGTGGATCTACAGCGGCGAATACCTGCACATGGGTAGACGACCTTCCTGAACCCTCCAGCGCCTAATTGATCAGTTTGTGTGACAAATGGAAATGGATAGGTGAAGGTGCTAGGGGTGCCTCCACTTATATAGTGCCAGAGGCCCAAAAACCCTAGAAAATCTAAAGGTTGCCACCGATCAGGCATATCTAATTAGTTGGATATATGGTAGGTACACCATAAATTAATTAATTTTGCGATTAATCATAGGATTAGCCTAAATCACGTTCCAACAGCCGCCACCTGGAGGACCCTGGGCTAAGGGGCACCGCTTTGGTGGGTTGGGAGCTGCAGCTGCTCGCTGCCAGAACCCTCACACCCCCCCCCCCCACCACAACACCCCCGTTCAACGGGGTTAAAAACTTGTAGGTCAGATAATAATAGCTAATAAGAATTACTTATATTATATATCTTTTTCTCTTCATTAATATTCTAAAATAATAGCTATAAATCTATAATAGGTACTCTATAGTCCATATTACTTAAATATTGGTTTATATATTTTTCAACCAAATTCATAGGTTTTTTGTTTGTGTAGCACATCTATTTATCTTCAATATATATTTAGTTGAAATATTTGCTTAAACTATGATAGTTTTAGCTGTAATCTCTATTTTGACGACGCAAACCTAAATTTTGATTCTTTTCTCAATTTTTAAGCTTATTAATTCTTCAATTACAATAGCTATTATTTACAATGTTAGTTATTGTCTACCAATTTGATAATATTTTAGATTTTTGTAAGAATTTTTTATTTCTAACATTTGCATGTATGATTTATCTTTTTTGCACCATATGTAATTCAATTTACTATTTTTACATCCATATACGTGATATCATGAAAATCTATACTTTAACCTTTAGCTTTTGATCTAGAAGTTGTAATATTTTTTATTAAATATATTAAATTGAAATTCTAATGCTTGTTGTATCGGTTTTATTCAAAAATTTTATATTTATTTACTAAAATAATATTCAGGTTAGTTTTGATGATATCATAAATAGTTGTTTCATCAGCACCATAAGACATTCAATAAGTTGAATTTATTGTGCCATATTAATATTATTGTTCAAAAAAAATTCCTAAAACTGTTTTAATCATATTCATATTACATAATCTTTTGATTAAAATGTTTGAACTGTTTTCACGATAACAACTTACAAATTTATCGTCACGAAAGTTAATATAACTTAGTATGAGCTATAAGTATCATTACTGCATGGTTTGCTACAGATATATTTTCATGATTGATAAGTCTATAAAAGTAATTTATACTAATTTAAGTTTTTACTCATGGATGTTGAATTATTGTTTGTGATAGCTTAAGCTAGCATTTACATGTAGATTTAATTTTTTATAACATTTAAGAGGTGGATAGTTTAGGTACAAATTATATTGGTATATATTACTTTACACTATCTTTCATAATGCCATATATGGATAATTTGAATGCAAACTTATTGGTCAAAGCATTATGCTGCCTAAGGATAGAGATAGATAATTTATTAAAAAATATTATTGAATTAGTTTATTTATCTTTTATAATTTTTGAGGTTTAAATTTTTCCATATAGGCTTTATTGATAAGTCCACCTACATGAAAACGTCTGTCGAAAGCTCAGTTGTTGGTTTGGTGATACTAGTGCTTTCTAGTATTTGAGTTGTTCAGGAGTCCTTTTCTTTTGAAGTATATTCTAGTCGATAATAGGTATAGCTTGTTAGCAAAAAAGGACGGCTCGGACGGCACCAACCCTAGTCACCGCCCGCGTCCTTCACCCCCTCCCTCTCCTCACCGCCGCCAGAGGGCGCCACCGGGAGGCCCGCGCGGTTCCCCATGAAGGTGGCGGTGAGGATCCTCCCAGGCGAGCCTCGAGGGCGTGTCCGTGCGGGATTGAAGGGATGGCCGGCGGCGTGGGAGAATCCGCGTGGCGTGACGGCGAGGATGGCGGATGCTACCCTCCGGTCTAGGCGGCGGTGGCGGAGCTTTGGCCTGGACGACTGGATCGGGGCCACGGTGATTTGGTGCCTAGGCGACCGGAGCCGGAGCCCCGGTGGTCGGCCCTGGATGCAGTCTCCGTAGGTGATCGTCAAGATGGAGGTGTCGGCATGGGACACTAGGTCTATGGCCTTAGGGCTGGATCCTAGGCCCCTAGGGTAGGGGCAGCGAGGTGCTCGCATAGTTGCTGCCGGCGGTGGATCAACAACGACGACGTCGACGTTAAGAGCCAACAATTGTTTTCCGGATTTGAGAGGTTGTGGCCTTTGTGGCCGGATTCGGCGATGGTGCACATCGCTGGTGTTTGGCGTAACGGCATGGTCCTTGGTGGGATGTGGCAATGGTCGCTCACTATCATGTTTCGACGTAGGTGATGCCTGTGGGCGCCACTTTCCTCGATGGAGGCGTCGTCTCGTTCTTCAAGTGGATCTCTCCGGGTGAAAACCAACACCAGTCTCTTGTTGGGCGACGATGGCGTCTTTGGATGGTATTTCCTCGTTGGAGGCGTCGCTATTGGCGTTCCTTAACTCACATTTTATACCACCAATAATAATATAAAATTCACCCTAGAGGTAGTGAATAGGGCTTTTCACTAACGTGTTCCACGAGTTTCGGTGATTGTCACTTGTAGGAAGGCAACTCCAGAAATGAACACGAAAGGGCCAAGAAACACAAGAAAACCATGGAATAAGTAGGTGGCTGTTGACATTTCTAACGCCACTCAGTGTTAGGTTGTCATCCCTAACATGGCGCCAAAAAATGCTGGTACTAAATAATGCAACTCGCTACTAGAAATAAATATGGGATCCGCAAGCGCACGAGATAATACCGATGTAGCATTTTAACCAGGAGTAATCCAGGTATCGTTATTTATAATTTTACCACCGGGAAGGGAAGGCTTTGGATAATGAGTGATGAGCAATGCACATGCTATAATGGAGAGCTTAACCTTGTCTCGTATCGATCATCTCATACGGGGTAAGTGTCACATAAAATATAGGAATGAATGATAAATGACATAAGATAAATGAGAGCATTTAGCCACATAAAATAATAGTAATAAGCCATCTCAACTTAGCACTCGAGCTTATAACACTAGCATGGACTAGGACGATCTAGGGTATAATCCTATGTTATTCTAACTATAAAGTCAAAGCATACAATGATTAGTGCAAGAACATCTAGCAATCATGGCGGGAAAAGGTTACATCTATGCATAGTGATATTACCGAGAAGACAAGAGACATAGCAATGACTTCAATGTAATAGGTTTGTTCTGCTAGACCTATACTCGGGAGAAGGGCTACAAAGGACTCAACGGGACTGTCACTCCCGCGATCTACCTCACGATCCGGAATATAGGGTGCAATCGCGAGATAAATACGGTATAGGCACCATGCCTACACAATATCTACCACTCACCCATTGGCCTAATGAGCAAGCGCTATACGATCCTATGCATAAACATAATTCTAGTCCAACTATGCTAAACATATAATCAAAGTAAACTAAGAACGATATAATTGAGAACATAATCAAATAGAGTAAAGTCAAGTCGATATAATAGAATAGAATAAAGTACTACTCATAGTATCACGAACAATGATGAATATTACAAGAATGTAGAGGGGAATTACCAAGAACTCCGACAGATCCGGACTCCAAGCTAGGCTTGATTCCCTCTAGATCTATTCCTATGTAGCTATGCTACTAAACTATGGAGCTCTAATTGAGATGGTGGCTCGGCTTCTCTCGAATTTCGATGAGAGAATGAACTCTTGAATGAATTAGGGTTTCACCCGGGGCCGGGGGCTCGAATATATAGCCCCTAGGATGAACCACAGCCCTCGGATCACACCGACCTAAATGGACGATAATTATTCATCCTCAAAGGCGGTGGAGGCAGGATCCGCGAGACTCGACGCCATTGGTCGAAGTGGGGAGTCGGCCGACTCCCCGCTGGGTCGGCCGACTGGCCAACCTGCCAGGTGGGCCCCAGCTTCCAGGGTTTGCCTTCTGGAGTCTTCTAGATTATACAATTTTACCCGTTCGGTCTTTATCTCTATGTAATCATGACATGTGGGCCTCCTTTGGTTCTCTTTCGATAACCCCCCTGAGAAATAGACAATCACCAAAACTCGTGGAATTCATCGTGTAACCCCTATATCTAATAGGTGAACTCATATTAGTCCTTTCTCTTGCTGCGTTGACGATATAAAATTGATACTTAACGACCGTCAACAGTGGCCCACTTACCTGGTAACTTCTCAAACATGGGCCAAAATGCCAAACATGGACCCAAGAAGTGGAAGCCCAAAATCCGGTCCAACTCCATCTCGGGTTGCAGGAGTAGGCCTCAGTAATATGGCCATAACTCACTCATCCGGACTCCGATTGGGGAGATCCACACGCCATTGGAAAGCTTACCATGAGACCCATGTGCCTGCAAAAGATGGACCCTATCTGAGCTCCAAAAGGGGCACAGACTCGCCTCCCAGGTGGCCAAACTGGCCCAAATTTGTCCAAATGGCCCATGACGATGTGTGGAGGTCGGTTTCTGTGGGGATTTATACATAGAAGGTACAAAACCACCTATGAAAGTCGGTTTTGATCCTTTCCAAATAGGCATGACCCTTTTTGCATAGAGCCCCCTCCTTTTCAACTATAAAAGGAGGCTCCCTCCTCCTCATTCAACAACAACACTACAAGGGAGAAGAGGACCACTACCACAAGAGCTACATTCTAAAGGGCTATGCCCTAGTAGCTATAGAGTTAGGGAGTGATATGTGAGGGCATGAGAGCGGAGAGTTGTCGGCCTTGTCGACGCGTCCCCAACCTTATACCTCTGCGAATATTCTACTCGGCTCCCTGTCGGGATCTTGGCTAAGTGAGTATTCATGTTTCTTATAGTCTTTTGTGTCTTTTGTTTAGTTGAGCCTTACCAAGCTTGTTCGCGGGTTTGTTGTCCGTACTCATAGCGGATGCTCTAGTAGAGGGTCCCTGATAAAGACGGGTCACCCTGTACGACGCTAGAGTAGTATTCGCTAGTGTAGACGTGGTGTCTAGGATAGAGGCTACCTTCGTTTGCCTCGCACTCCACGGTTGAGGGGTAGACGGCAGGTGGTGACAGCTCTGTCCGTCCTCCATAATCCTCCACGTCCGGGTGCGGCGTAGAGCCAAAGGCCGACATCACCTGGCAGACCAGGTGCGATCCGGTGCCCGAAGTGAGCAAGTGGAAGTATTGCAATGCTATGATTAGGACCCTAAGGCTATGAGAATCCGTCTCTACCGTCTTTCTATCTCTACCCTTGTGTTGTCCTTGGACGAACTAGCTAGGAGAAATACCTCCATTCCCTATAGAAAATACGATACCCCGAATACTTCCGGGTGAAGGCTACAATGGTACTTCTGTACGCTTGCAGATTCTCTGCATACGTTAAGAAATACCAACAATCGCTTTTGGAAGATCCTTTGGGTTGTCGGCTAGTGCCGACATTGAGATGGTGGTTCCATTGCACATGCATCTAGTGCCTTTGGCTATTGCCAAGTTACAGGATCCAGAGTCTCCAATGATGGGAGTTCTCCATTGGGGATGTAATTGTTTCGTTGTTTACTTTTATTTTTAGGTGCACCAGTGTTCTCGGGTGACTTGTTGTCTTATCTGTAACACTACATTTCTGCTGTAATAATTATGACCTGATGTATCTTCGGATGACTGAAGCTGGAAATATAATTTCTTTTGTTAAAAAAAGGTAGAGCTTGTCAGCTCTTTTCACAATCGACGCGATTATTATTGACTGCAAGGAGTAAAGAGCTTCTCTATTCTATTTATGGAAAAGCCTGAAACTGGTACCTTCCACTAAATACGGGCACAAGCTTGGTTGATGAGGCACTCGAGGTGCTATCCATCTCTTTAACTTCAAGTTAGTTCGTAATTATTCTTAATCTTGATGCCCTAATTTTCTTAGCAACATTAGAACACAATTTGAGGAAATTCAATAGCATCTTTACTATAATTGAATTCTTCTAAAAAAGTGGAAAACCTGAATCTCACCCCTACTACGTGGTAGTCGGACTACCCACGCGCCATTCAAACTTACCCCCACGCCCTTAATTCACGGGAACACAAATCACGGGAAAAAAAAAGGAAAACAAACATACTCCGTGCATCCGCCGCCGTCGTGCCGCCCTTCAGCGCCACCCACAGCTTTGCCTCCTCCCCGCGCCGTGGAAGGGGAAGGGGAGTGGGGCCTCGCCATCTGATGCACCGCCGACGGCGTCTACTTCGTGGAGGCCGAGGCGGACTGCAGCCTCGAGGACGTGCGGTTCCTGGAATGGCCCCTCCTGCTGCCCAAGGAGGAACTCGCCTCGTGCCCCGGCGGCGATCGCTGGCCCGTCGAGGTATGGGCTTCGCAGTCCGTTTGTCTCTTCTTTCCCCAGCACGACCGATCTGGTTCAGCCGGTCCTACTCCCCTTCCCCTTCCACGATTGGCAGCAGCAGCGGCACTCGGCCAACATGACACAGAGCCATAACATTGCCACGACGATTATAAATTGAAAATGAAGTGCTGTGGGGATCTCCCCCACAGTTTTTCTTTCAAAAAAAAACATTGCCACGACGTGGATCGACGAGTACGGGCCCTACTGCCGACGGATCTGCACGGCGGCGGCGCTCTGCTCCGCGTACACGCGGCTGGGGGCGTTGGTGCACATCTGCATGGCGGCAATGTTCGACCTGTGGCAATGACTGCGCCCATGTCTTCGCGGGCACCCGAAACCCACCGCTGCTGGTATGCTAGCCCCTTCTATTTTCTTTCTGCTGTGCAAAATTGAGCACCCAAACCCTAACCCGAGCACATGCTCTGTTGCATCATCAGCATTCCTCCTTTTAACTTCTATTCATGTGTTCTTGCATAACACCAGCTATGATTGTCAAAGAGATGACATTACTGGAGCACCTGAACAGCTGGAAGTCGTTGTTTGTGCCTTGGCAATTTTTGGCAAATTGAGTTTGAGAATTATGAGTCATGTTCCTCACTGGTGGCTGGTCACAGATTTTGGCGTTTCATGGAATATTTGAAGGTGACTCTTTTCTCTTGAGATATGAAATAAATATGGTTAATATAGATACGATTTGATGGATATTTGCACCATTAGTGGTCTAAAAGAAAAGGTTAGGCTCAACAGTGATCTATATGTGGATTATATCATTTTAGTGATTTTTGAAGTCATTTTAAAAGATGCATACCTTTTCTGAATCCTGATCCATATAACAGATTTCTGTAATCTATATGCTAAGCATGAAAATTCTTGGCTTATGGAGCTTTTTTAAGTGATATATACCATGCTCTATTTTGTTTGTCCATGCCATTTTGAAGCTTGTACATATGCTGAAAATTACTAGGAATTAATTTGGAAATTCCATTGTGTATGAAGGCAATTCATTAGTATTCGATTATTTCTCATAAGTCAATCATGATGGCATTCAAGGAAAAAAATTAGGAGCATCTTAATTAGTGTTTTATTAGCAGGTGTGCAAATCCTACATAATTTAAGTGCATATTTGATTTTATTTGAATTTGACATTTCAAAATTGCTGAGTTGCAGCATCCAATTTAACTGCTCGTCTCATATGTTTGCCTTGCAATGGTGGCATTCATGTGATTAGCATCATCCGCGAGAACAAGAGGTCACTAGGGATAAGATGTCGCATGTCTGTTGGACACACTGCCGATGGCGTCCTCTGTCCACCCTGTTTGCTTTACCATGGCAAGGTCATCCCTTAGAGAGTCCCATGTGTGATTAACTTTTAACCATCCTGGCTCAATCATTCTTTTTTGGCATCTATTTGAGTTCTTATGACATTTTTTATAACAGATATCTAGATCCATGCAGTCTGCTATCAGTCCAGATGGAACTCACATCCTTGGAAGATCAAGTGATGCAAGCAGTGTTGATCAACTTGGGTTGACTGGTGCGATCTACAACTACAACGTTTCTCGAGAAGATGGCAGATTGACACGACATAATGAAGCTGCATCATTGAGCTCAAAGGCAGTGAATTTTCTTGTTGATATATGTGGTAGACAAACATGTTTTTTGTGTCAAAGGTGTTTTCAGTGAGCATCACACTGTGTGATTTGACAAAGCTGCAGTGGTGATACAGATTCATTCATCCTGGTAACTTGGACAAGGTTTGAAATCAGTCATCTTGGTCCGAAGACCTCAACTGGAAAGGTGTTGAACTTGCCATTGTTGTTTAAGCAATCTTTCTGCTGTTACCGTAATGTCTATGAATTTGAGATGCATCTTGGACATGCACAGGTAGGAGGATGATTACAGAGTGCCTCGAATTGATGCTAAATTTTCTATCAGACTGAAATGCGTGACTATGCTGGGCTTGTATGAGAACAGTGGATAAAAAGTTTGAATCAAGAAGGTGCACATTAAACAGGCTGATATGATTGTAATGAGTTTTGGTACGTAGGTGGGATCATAAACTTAAGTATGCTATGATAGAGGAAAAAGCTGCTAGGGTATATGATCTGACTTCTCTTAAGTACCAGGGTCCCACAACAACAACAAGACAAGTTTTCCAGTATGTATATGTCTCTCAAATGTTGTTCATTAGTAGTGGTCTGGAGTGAAGGTTCTGTAATTTTTGTTAATCTCTACTATAATGTGAGTCTTCTAATAGAGTAAGAAGCCTGCACCTCACCCCTACCCCAAAGCCTCGCGCCACCTGTCGCTTCAAACGCGCGCCACACCGCCTTGGCGCTGGAGGTACGGAAGAGAGACGCGATTGGGATCGGAGACGGCGGTGGCAGCTCTACGCGCAGGAGCAAGTGAGTTTGCTCAAAAATCATCATGGGCAAGTGAGTTTGCTCTCCAGTTTTGCATACTAACTTGAATGTGAATGCTCTGTAGTCAGTAACCATGGTGCAAATGGTACCGAATCTGGCTTGATAAAATAATGCAATGGAGAAAAACACTACTAATGTGTAGTTTAGCAAATATTTTTTCCTTTGTCATTGTTAATGGAAGAATGCATTGGAGCTTTCCTTTCGTGTCCAGCTTAGAATTATTTTTTGGTGATTTAGGAACAGTCCAAATTTGTTGTTTGAGAACAATCTTTGTAGGCACTGGGATACAACTCAGGTGATGAGTTGTGGCTTTTATAGTCGAAGTAAGCTTTTATGCCAATGGTAGTAATAACCTCTTTATATTTTACTTCATATGGTGTTTGACACTTTGGCATAGCTTAAACTCCTGCATTCTTAAAGCTTCTGTTGTTCATATCAGGTTTTATAAATATTTCCTTTCCAGGACTTCCAAGAACTTAGGATTAGCCTTAAGGAGACATACTAAGATGTATCACTTAGCTTAAAGGATTTTGAGGTAATTGCCTTCAAACAATCTTGATTTGCAATTTCAAACGTGCATGTTCTGTGCTGAAAAAGAGTCGGTTGATCACCTCTTTTTCCATGTTCTGTAGCTAGGCGTGTGTGCCATATTACCCTCTCTATTCTGAACTTGTCTGATGCATGTAGTAAGGAAATCTTAGCATCCCGCTAGCTTGCTTACAAGCATCATAATGTTATAATCTTTTCTGTGCAGCGGTGATGTGTGTTTATATGGAAATTACAAAATGACATTTGTTTTCAGGGGAGGAGGTGGTTAAGCGAAGCTGGTACTGGTATGGACTGCAAGACACTAAGAAGATGGAGACCTATGCTCAAGACTGAGGTTGGAGAACAAGTGGAAGCTATAGCTTTGCAAATGGAGAATCTAGCGAGACAACCTTTGCAGATCGGTTGGGAGGGTTCCAGGAGTGTGCAAAAGCCAGGTTTCGATTGATTGACTACACAAGTTTCGGTGCGGTGTTGGACTCTAGAGCTGGAGATGACAATATGTTATGTCTAGGTGCGCTTATGTCTATAACCTCGTGCGTACGCTTAAATTTCTGAACCTGGAATGATATGTTACTCTAAGCATATGAGCTATGGACTCAACAATATGATACTCATTATGGATCACCTTTGGCATGGATCTTAATCTCTCTCACTATTTAGTTTATTTTTTTTAAAACATATTGTATATCTCTCAAACATTTGTCGTTTTCATTTGCATCCCCTAAGATAAAAGTGCATCCTAAAATAAAACCGTGGCGTTAGCACGTGCATTATACTAGTTATATTAAGTTGCGAACAACTGGCTAGGTTCGAATCCTCATAGGGACCAATTTCAAGGTTGGGTTAAAAAACAATACTTAGTGGTCATTAAGGATTATACCTTATGCTTATTAAGAATTATATCAATACTTATTTTTGCAAAGTAATGCCATGATGCTAAAATTAATAAAATGAAAATTATACTTAGTGGTCCATGAGTACTGTACCATGACATCACATAAAATTAATTAAATTATAATTATGGAACTTAGCAAGATAATCATACCTTTAGTCAACAGGTGTGGTTGGTGCCAGCGCTGATGTAGGTGCCTCACACCAACGTGACGCATTGTTGGCGTTTCTGTTGGCATTTCTTAACGCAATCACTAGAATTGTTACATCCTAGTGGTCACGCCAAGAAACGCCAGGGTTGATAGTCGTGTTCTAAAGATATTATCCGCAAGTGCACGGATCTATCATTGTAGCATTTCACCCGGAAGTATGTCAGGGTATCGTTATTTATATTTTCCCAAAGGAAGGCATGGTGTAAAATAGCTCTAGCACATGGATATGGTACTTCACATCATTGAAATGAGCCTTAGTACTATGCAGGGGTAAGATAAATGGTAATTTGAGGATAGTGGACACACACTTGGTCTTCACATCAAGGATAAAGAGAAATAAGGAATAAAAAAAAGGAAAGAATAAAGAATAAATCTACTGGAGCTGGTTGGTCGTATGCTGCTAGGTGTAGATTAGCTAAGTCACATATTATACAGGGTTAGAGGTACGTCAGAGCCTAAAGTAACAGGGAGACCCCCGCAGCTGGTCTGCCAGCCGATAGAGGCATTTACGAACTCCTACACGACATATGGACGTGGGGGATTACAAGGGACGAACAGGGCTGTCACCACCTGCCGCCTACCCCTCAACCGTGGCATGCCGTCATATTCGAAGGCCCCCTCATATCTGGACACCACGCCCGCATACTAAGGAACTACCTATGCTCCCCCAGGACTCCCTCCCTACGGATGGACGAGCTAGAACATAGGCAAACCCGAAAGAACATCGAACCGTTACTCCACTCTCCTTAGAGACTCTAATCCTATAGAACATATGAACGATGAAGAACAGGGATGAACACGCGATGAACTGATCATATGAACTAGGCTCTAGTTCATATGCACCAATATGAACATGATCAAGACTATGCTCTAGTTCATACACTAAGCAACATATAAAGTACAAGAACTTGAACAAGGAAGAAGACTCCATAAATAATTACCAAGATGTATCTCTTCTTCCTAGGAGACAAGCTCTCCTTGGTAGCTTTCCTAGCTCCAACACTACTAGCTCTAAGCTAAGGAATAAGTGGAGGTGAGGGAGAGAGAGACCAAATGAATGTGTGTGTTGAATTCCTTTTCATCTCCCCTTTTATATGTGTGAGGAGGTCAGTTTGAACCTGATTAGGAAGGTACACCAGCACACCGCCCTCCTTAGCATTGAATGAACCGCCTCCAGCCGGCCTGCCCCACCTGGCAGTTGGGGTGGCACGAGCGCGCCCCTGGCGCGGCCGCGCCAGGGTGCCGCCGTCCCCTGACCGCCTTCGGGTGGTCGGTTCCTCCTTGGGCCTGGGCCATGGTGGTTTGGTGTTTCGGCCCATTCTGGTTCCCGAGGGGCCCATCTCTGTTTGGGGTGGTTTGGTGCTTTCCAGAAAGCGCCTTTTCGATGTTTAATCCCTGCACTTTTATATGATTCCTACAATGACAGTATATTTCCTAGTGCACGTGGAATTGGGTTAGTTGTACATGTATATGCCTATAGGAATATATAATTCACCCTTTTTCATGTCTAATTGGCGGTATAAAATCGTCGATAAGGACCGCCAACAAGATCCCCCAAGCTTACCCATTGCTCATCCCGAGCAAAGCTCAGCCTTAGGTTGTTGATCAGGAGTTGCTACTATGCCGATCATGAGTCAAATGTACCAAGCGTATAAGCAAGATTTCTACCAGAATTTGAATAAATCGGCATGACTGCTCACCCTGTTATTATCTCAAGACAAAATGGGGCTTTCCAGCTTTCTCGAGTCTTGGGAAATTGCAAGGTAGAATAGATTCACAAGCGTTGCCTATCATCTATCCGAGATCAACCAAGTCTCCGGAGGTTTTGAAAGTTTTGTAAAAGAAACTTAAGTTCCTCGAATGATTCTCTCAATCACTCAAAAGTGTTTGTACCTCACCAAAGGCATTGTGCTTTTTACCTTTTTATCTAACCTACTACTATGGCTGAGAGTGGAGTTTTGGGTAGGTATGAAAGGTGGCTATGCTTTGGATCACAAAGAGTTGGTGAAGTCAAGGAACGAACCGTCCGAAGATTAAGGCCATACACTTTGATTGAGATTTGTGCAAGTGTGTGAGGGTGAAAGATTCCTATTTCTAAATGTTTTTGGTACTCCAGGCATCATGACTCCTTTTTATTGGTGGAAGGGAAAATTTGAGAGAGTATGGGCTTGAATTGGGAATACTGAGATCTTTTCTTTTCTTTCTTTCTTCTTTTTTTCTTCTTTTTTTTTCTTTTCTTCTTCTCTTCTTTTTTTTTTTGAACGGGAGACTAACTGGGATTCCCGTTTGTCTACTTTGAAGTTTTATTGTTGCCCCTTGGCATTCATCATCATTTTTTTTTTGAACAAGAGATGCTAATGCCCAATACTCTCTTTTAGGTATGATGAAGATTTTTGGCGGGAAGGAGTCATGATGAAGGTCGAGGAGTAGTTTTTTATGGATGATGAATAAGGGATGCGCGATCCTCAGTGTAGGGGTCGGCATGCTTTATTTTTGAAGAAGGTGCACAACTCTAGGATCAAGAGTTGGCGTTTTTGGTGGATTGGATGAAAAGTTAGGTTGCGCAACTCGTAGTGTACGGGTCGGCAAATTTATTTGGTGGGTGTAAGTGAATTTCAATCGTGAGTATAAGACCATAATCTTGCAGAGGTTACGGACTTCTAGTGATCAAGCATCATATGACAACTGGGTTTTTGAAAGAGTAATGACAGCTACGTCATATGGCCTTAGTGGGTATTTCAAAATCATTGAGAAACTTTTTGTTTTGATAGTTTTGAAAATAAAAACTTCGGAAGTCAGGTTTTCACTCAGGACAGAGTCATAGCGTTGCTCGTGGCACTATATCATACCCAGCAATAACTTAGGCAGGATCTAGCCTATGCAACCCACTAAGCTCAAGTTTTCAAGGATAAGACATTTTAGCCAATAAACTCAAACTTAGGAGAAAGCCTGATTATAAACAAGGTACAAGCGAGTCACGAGACAGAGCAACTTTTCATCATTTCAACAAGGGTTGAATTAAATATATCTAATACGCATATGTATAGGAAATGACGAAGCACATTTTTTTTATATGCGTAAGTGTTAGTATGGTACATACCTCTTATTGGGGGTCCTCCCCCAAGCTTGCTTGGAGATGGGGCCTTTTAAAAGTTATTTTGAGGTACCAACTTATTTTATTTTGTTTGGAGTCTGTCGTCAGGATTTCCTTACGATTGAGGACCATCCTGCAAGGTTAGCTCATAGTATACTACCAATATTCCTACTAGTAATCTGTCTCAATGATCGACAGGTCGACCAAGGTAAACTAGCAACCTAAGCACCATGCTCAAGCTACAAGTTTATGGAACATGCTAAGCTTGAACATGTTCCAAAACATCAAACTAAGCGGGAATAGGGATAGCAAGATAGAACTTTATTTTGACAGACTAAGTAAACATAAATGGAATGAAGTACTTATAAAAAGATAACTTACCGATTATCCTGTCGGTCAGGGCTCACAGTTTATAGTCCGTGAAGCGAGACTTTTCTCCTGCTCAATTTGAGCTTGATGATGAGGCATCCGTCTCAGGAGAGGTAGACGGGGGTGCCTGCTTGGGCCTCCACACCATTTTTGGTGGTGTGGTGACAATTGGTGATGATGGTGGTTGATCGGTTTCTTTTGGAGGTGCTTGCATTTTCTCCACCTTCAACACCTTTGTCTCCTTTTTAGGGACCAATTTTGGTGCCCCAGAGGTTTTGAGTGGAATTGGTTTTGCCTTGGTTTCCACTCTTTCTTGGGCCGAAGCCTTGCCTTTATCCTTCTTCTCATTGGGTTTCGCAGGAATGACCTTTGATTTTGTTTCTTTTGTAGGAGCCTTCTTTCTTCCTTTCTTAGGGGCTCTTTGCTCCTTCTTCTCTTTTGGCTCCTGTTCTTTCTTTTTCTTTTGTTTTTGTTCCTGGGTACCCTTTGCTTTCTGCGGCTCTGGCCTCTGTTCCCAGACAATATTGGGAATCCGATTCGCACCAAGAGGTCGGATTTCAACTTCCGTGACCTTTCTTGTGGTTGGCTCATACTTGATGCGAATCATGTTGCACTCCTCCGTCTTCCGTGGCCGGAAGTGGAACTTCTCCTCACTCCCATTGATGTTGAACCGGATCTCTCCAGCTCCAACATCAATTTGCGCTCCAGCGGTACTGAGGAATGGTCGCCCCAATATAAGTGGTGATTCTATGGTGGCCTCCATGTCGAGTACCACAAAATCCTTTGGGACGAAGTATCCTCTAATCTTCACGGGAATATCTTCAGCTATTCCCTTTGGGTAGCGTAAGGAGGAGTCCGCTAATTGGAGTGTGATCGTTGTTGGTGACATGACCTTGTATAATTTAGCTTGTCAAATACCGTCTTGGGCATGACACGACGGCGGCACCAAGATCACGAGTGCGTGGTCAAAGCGCTGCCCTCCAATGGAGCATGTGATAGTGGGGCAGCCTGGGTCCTTCTTCTTTTCTGGTAAATCATTTAGGATTGCCGCACTACATTCTTCTGTGAGTTTGACCACAGCTGTGGATAGCAGTGGTCGCTTGTTGTTGATGATGTCTTTGATGTACTTGGCGTAGGAAGGTACATGTAAGACGTCCATGAGCGGAACGCTTACATGTACTTTCTCGACCATCTCAACAAACAGAGCGAACTAATCATTCACAGCTTGCTTCCTGGTCCTTGTGGCGAATGGCAGATGTGTTGTGTCTGGATAATCCAGGGTTGTTCCTGATTCTGCCTCGCCTTGTGGTTCAGAAGATGAAGGTTCCTCTTGCTGTGGTGTTGCTTGTTTCCTGGCTGCTTGTTTAGGATATGGTGGATCACGAGTGGCCTTACCGCCTCTCGTGGTCACAGAATTAACATTTTCAAAGGTACTAGCAGCTTGATCCGATGTTTTACCATTCGGATCAATAGGAACATCAGAAGCAATTTGAGCTAGCTGTCTTTCTATCATTTTGTTAAAGCTCAACTGATTCTTGACAGCAGAAGTTAAACCTTCTATCTTCGTACTGATGCTCTCTAGGATTTTGTCATTGGCCAACATCTTTTTGGTAAGGTTTTCGTTGATCTTTGCTTGGCCAAGCACTAAATACCTTGATATTGTGGACGGGACTGATTGTTCCATCCATTATTACCTCCTTGCTGTTGACGATACCCGTTATTGATGTAGGAAGCTTCTTCACGGGTTTCGGGGCAATCATTCCCCGAGTGTCCGTCGTTGCCACAGACCTCGCACGTTATGTGAGATTCTATGGCTTTGACAGTGCCGGATGTATCTCCGGCGGCCCTTTCGTCAAACTTTTGCAGGAGCAGATCTATTTTTGCGGCCAGCGCCTCCGTCTCCTTCACGGGGTGCGAGCCTTTTTGTTGCTTGGGTGGGGCCCTTTCTTCCCCCCAAGCTTGGTTTTCTACCATTTTGTTGATTAACGCCGTAGCGTTATCAACAGTGAGTGATAGAAATGCGCCTCCAGCCGCAGCGTCGAGGTGCCCTTTTGACATGGGCGTAAGCCCATTGTAAAAGTTTTGGAGCACCAGCCATTCCTCCATCCCATGATGAGGACAGTCCAGAATGAAGCTTTGGAGCCTTTCCCAAGCTTCAGGAATGGGTTCCATCTGCGTTTGCTGGAAATTGGCAATTCTTCCCCTCAGGGCATTTGTTTTGCCCATGGGGAAGAACTTCGCGAGGAAAGCCGTGGAGCATTTGCCCCACGTGCTCACAGCCTCTTTGTCCTTATAGAACCACTGCTTCACCTTCCCTACAAGGGAGAAGGGAAACAGCCGAAGCCTGATGACGTCAGCTTCAATGTCCTTGATGACGACAGTGTCACAGAGCTCCAAGAAATGCTGCAAGTGAGCGTTGGCATCCTCATTGGGGAGTCCGCAAAACGGGATCCCCTGCACCATGGTGATCAGGCCAGTCCTGAGCTCAAAGTTCTTGTCCGCCACGTTGACAACGGGCCCAGTGGGCACGTTGGCAACAGCGGGGACGGAGAATTCACGGAGGGTCTTCTGAGCCATTTGGATGGTCGCTGAAGCTGCGGAAATGACCGGTTCGGCTGCCAACGGAGTAGCAGAAGAAGGAGTAGCTCTAGGCTTCTTCTTCCTTAGGAGTGCCTCCGGATTTGGATGGAAATTGTCTGTCAGGGAGAAACTGGACATACACTATCCTGTTTTCATCCACAACAGGAGAAAACATAAAAGTTAGCCTGCATAGACTCGGACTATTTCTAATGAAGTTATATCCATGCCATGCTAGATTATTTTAACCAATGCCTTCCCCGGCAACGGCGCCAGAAATGCTTGTTGGCATTTCTTAACGCAATCACTAGAATTGTTACATCCTAGTGGTCACGCCAAGAAACGCCAGGGTTGATAATCGTGTTCTAAAGATATTATCCGCAAGCGCACGGATCTATCATTGTAGCATTTCACCCGGAAGTATGTCAGGGTATCGTTATTTATATTTTCCCAAAGGAAGGCATGGTGTAAAATAGCTCTAGCACATGGATATGGTACTTCACATCATTGAAATGAGCCTTAGTGCTATGCAGGGGTAAGATAAACGGTAATTTGAGGATAGTGGACACACACTTGGTCTTCACATCAAGGATAAAGAGAAATAAGGAATAAAAGAAACGGAAAGAATAAAGAATAAATCTACTAGAGTTGGTTGGTCGTATGCTGCTAGGTGTAGATTAGCTAAGTCACATATTATACAGGGTTAGAGGTACGTCAGAGCCTAAAGTAACAGGGAGACCCCCTTGGTGTGCACCCACCCGATAGAGGCATTTACGAACTCCTACACGACATACGGACGTGGGGATTACAAGGGACGGACAGGGGTCATCACCACCTGCCGCCTACCCCTCAACCGTGGCATGCCGTCATATTCGAAGGCCCCTCGTATCCGGACACCACGCCCGCATACTAAGGAACTACCTATGCTCCCCCAAGACTCCCTCCCTACGGATGGACGAGCTAGAACATAGGCAAACCCGAAAGAACATCGAACCGTTACTCCACTCTCCTCAGAGACTCTAATCCTATAGAACATATGAACGATGAAGAACAGGGATGAACACGCTATGAACTGATCATATGAACTAGGCTCTAGTTCATATGCACCAATATGAACATGATCAAGACTATGCTCTAGTTCATACACTAAGCAACATATAAAGTACAAGAACTTGAACAAGGAAGAAGACTCCATAAATAATTACCAAGATGTATCTCTTCTTCCTAGGAGACAAGCTCTCCTTGGTAGCTTTCCTAGCTCCAACACTACTAGCTCTAAGCTAAGGAATAAGTGGAGGTGAGGGAGAGAGAGACCAAATGAATGTGTGTGTTGAATTCCTTTTCATCTCCCCTTTTATATGTGTGAGGAGGTCGGTTTGAGCCTGATTAGGAAGGTACACCAGCGCACCGCCCTCCTTAGCATTGAATGAACCGCCTCCAGCCGGCCAGCCCCACCTGGCAGTTGGGGTGGCGCGAGCGCGCCCCTGGTGCGGCCGCGCCAGGGTGCCGCCGTCCCCTGACCGCCTTCGGGTGGTCGGTTCCTCCTTGGGCCTGGGCCATGGTGGTTTGGTGTTTCGGCCCATTCTGGTTCCTGAGGTGGCCCATCTCTGTTTGGGGTGGTTTGGCGCTTTCCAGAAAGCGCCTTTTCGATGTTTAATCCCTGCACTTTTATATGATTCCTGCAATGACAGTATATTTCCTAGTGCACGTGGAATTGGGTTAGTTATACATGTATATGCCTATAGGAATATATAATTCACCCTTTTTCATGTCTAATTGGCGGTATAAAATCGTCGATAAGGACCGCTAACAGTTTCTTAGCGCAATCACCAAGTATGGAGGTTTTAAGTCTAGCCCCAGTGACGGCACCAGAAAGCCAATTGGTATATGTTAACGCATACAGATGAATCCGCAAGCGTACAAATATCGTTATAGCTTTCACCTAAGAGTATTCCAGTGTATCATATTTATCCTCAGGGAAGCAAATTAAAGGGTAAATAAGTTGATAAATAACAATCATGTATCTGCTAGCTAGCGTGCCGGCTACGCTAAAGTGGGGGTAACCAATAAAGATTGGTGTTCGGATAAATGACACACAGAGGAGAACCTTAGATAAGATAGCAAAGCAGAAAGTCTAAGCTGGGAGGTCAACGGGAGAGGACAACATACTACTTTCTCCTCCATTATTGTGTTTCTGTTCTAGTGCACACCAAAGGGATAACTAAGCAATGGTCAAACATAGCGGTCATGCTAGGGCACTTCGGAGCAGCTGTTCCTTTCCGGTTCTAAAAAGACTGGAAAGGGGTAACCGGGGTCAGGCAGCCAAAGCTCTACGAAACCCCAACCCGAACGTGGTGGAATACAAAGGCCTTGTCAAAGCTGTCACCCCTGGGGCTACCACAACTATCCGTGGGGTTGGGCGCAAACTCAGATAACACCCTAGCCCAGACACCACGTCTATGCTAGCGGTTACTACTGTAGCCACATATAATGACTAGAGCATTCGGTCGAACGGAGCTCCCATGCCAAAGCATAACCACTATACCGACCGAACTTAGCTAAAGAACTAAGGCATGACTAGATAACCATAAGGGCAATTCACTAATGCAGAGAAGATAAAAATACATTGGAAGTACTTGAGCCTTACAGAGAACCGATACAAGAAGTGCCGAACTCTTGAGGACTACTCCAGGACTTGAGCTCTCTTCTCCCTCACTCCCAACTACTTCAGAGATTATGCGTTCAAATAATTTCTTTTATACAAGTATTCCTAGTTTTTTATCTCTTTTACTCTCTAAATCTAATAATGTTGTAGAATTTCTTCAAAACTTGTAAGTTTTAAGTTAAAACTTGCTAGAAAAACTGTTTTTAGGTTGTAATTCACATATAATAATTATTAAATTAAAATATATTAGATGTATCCCCGTGTCAGTGTTTTCCTCTGAGGATTGGTGTATCCAAGTGTCCGATACATATCGTATCCGATACTCGTATCCATATCTAGGCAACATAGACGAGATCACTCCATCTAAAACGAATTGATTCATTCCAATGAGGTGATGCATTATGAGTTTGTTCCCAAATTTAGTCGAATGACCTTGTTTCTTATACTAGCGTCGATTATATTAACTTGTGAGAAATAACTAATAAGATGGTGATAGATCAACTCTTATATTGTACAAACCAGTAAACCACCAAATAAGAATCTAGAGAATAAGATGACGATGATGGACCAATGTTCCACACACACGAGACACATCCTACGTCTCGGCGCACGGCAGTAGTTCCCATAAAAAACAAAACACAGGAGATTATCCGATCCATAGCTACTACTAGGTGGCAATGTGGCATTGATGGGTTTGATGGATAAAAGCGGCGGGACGCTACGGTACCTGCCGGCCGCGCATGGCGGTGCGCGGCGACGGGCAGGAGTGGGTGTGGCAGGTGTCCACCAGACGACTTTGGCATGGCAGGGGAGCAAGCGGCCGGCCAGCGGCCAGTGGACTGGTAGAGACAACGACGGCGTACGCGCGTTGTGTCCTTATACTCACTCCGTCCCTAAAAGACTATCGCCGTGGGAAACATGTCACAAATTTAATTCAATTTGTAGAAAGTATGCGCAACATTTAAATATTCAAATAAATTTGTTAAAAACTAGATTGAAAGATCTTTCTACTGATACTAATTATATTTTTTAATATATAATTGGATAAAGTTGGTTCTCGAGAAACGTAGCAACAGTCTTTTAGGAACGGAAGGAGTATGCTGGACTGGATGCCGCTCGGGATGGATATTGGCCTATGGCTGCACGGACATGGACTGGATGTGATACGATGACACTACAGGAGCAGACCGAAGCGATGAGATTTTCCACAAGCAAGCATGAAGCATGTCACTGGCCAGCCGTCGTCGTGCATAGAGCAGCAGCATCTGCGCCATGCCTTGCACGTCATTGGGATTGGGCTATCGTCTCTGGCTCTCTGCGTTGCGCTGTCCGCTAATAAGCGTGCCCTCGCCGCTATACCCTACTGACCCAGTGGACACGTACCAAGGAGTCCCGGTACACGGCAGGTAGTAGAAGGCCAGTAGGGTGGAGTTACCGATCACCTTGGTGACCTTTTGTACGTGTGCACGAACGCTGTTGTTTTTCGGCCAATTGACCTAACTTCTATCAAGCTACTCAACTACGACAACAAGGCCAAAAAGTCCCGTCAACTTCAAGCGATGCACACTTGGTCACCGATCTCTTAGCTACAACCAAACTTAGGTAGAAACAAAAAAGTGACCCAAGCCGCACCAAACACACCCAACAATCCCGGGTCTCCAAGACAACTGATAACTGCCACTCAAGCGCGTCGGACTGAGACATCGACCGCAGAACCACTCTTAAAACTACTCCTTGGATCTCTGAGGTCCCAAGCTTTCTCCGCCGTCGGGGGTGAGATGGAACAACCGAGCCACTCCGCAGCCCCGCCATCATCTCGCCAGTGCCAAAATTTCAGTAGTCCCAAGAGCACAAAGCAAGAAGCTTCCGAGATACAATAAGAAACGGTAGCCTTCACCTCGGCTGGTTGGATTGGGACATCGACACGAAACAAGAAGATCATCAGGCACACCCCGACCATCTCGCTGCCGTGTCGCACCGCCGCCGCTTCTCCAACACCCACGCCTCCACGGGCCAATCGCCACCACTTTCCATAGTCGCCCGCCACACACTAAGTCGCGTCCCATCCTCCCCGGCCCAAGAAACCGGGAGCCCCGGCCCACACCACCATGGCGCCACCGGTGCCTCGCTTGGCAACGGGCAGTCACGCCACCACGACGCCACCGCCACCACCAAGCAAGCCGCGCTAGTCACGCCACCACGACGCGGCCCGAAGCCCTACCGCCGCCGACCGAGTAGGAAGGACAGACCATGATGACGCCTCCAAGGAGGGGAACGACACCCAAAGGTGCTGCCGTCATCGTGCCGGTAGGTCCGGCATGGCTTTCGTCGGTGTGGTACCCCAACTAGCATAGCAGACGGTAGAGAGACCAGGGGAACTCGTCGAGCCACCGCAGCGCCGCCAAAGGCCCGCCGGTCGCCGCTGACTGGCGCCGCCAGCAGACCGGCCACCTCCTCCTCCAACTTGTCCGGCCCAGCTCCATGCAGATCCAGCCGTAAGAGCGTCGGATCCAAACAAGTAGGCATCGGATCTGGCCCCAAAGGGCCCACCGCCGCCGGCCCGCCAAGGACGACGCACAGCAAACCGCCGCTCCGCCCTACCTATAGGATCGAGATGGCGGACTAGAGGGGGTGAATAGTCCTTTCTAAAATTAATCGTGTAGGCTAGACAATATAAATGCGGAATTAAAACTATCGGTCTAGCCAAGACTACACCCCTCTATCTATAACTCTAGAATCACCTTATTTAAAATATCTTAAACAAGAATATAGGTGCTAGGCTAGAAAGTGCTCTCCTAATTAAATCTAGCTTGTAAGGTCACACAAATCTAAACAACTAGTACTTTTCACATCGGGGGAGCACCTATATAAATTCTAGTGAGCAAAAGCACAAAGCCAACCTAAGCATACTAAAATGCTTAAGGACAAGGCTACACAAGCCTAACCTAAAAGCTCAATTTACTTAGTTACACAAACTAAACAAGAAGGTAACTAGCAAGCTACAAAAGCTAACTAATTACAAGAGCTACTACACAAACTATACAAATATATAAAAGTAAATACAAGACTTGTGTATGGAAATTGCAAACCACCGAGAAGAGTAAACAATGTTGACACGGCGATTTTTACCGAGGTTCACTTGGTTGCCACCAAGCTACGTCCACTTGTGCCGACCAACACCTTGGGTGGTTCCTCCGGTATTTGGCCCTCAAGCCAATGCCCCTCAAGGCACGCCCCATAAGGCACCGCAAGCGAACCCACACGCACAAGTGTGGTAACTCAATGGCACGAGCAATCCAATAGAGTTGGAATTTAGCACTCCACCGGGGAACCACAACAACCCCTCACAAATTCTCCTCCGGAGCACCGCACAATCTCCTTTGCGTTCTTCACGGAGTCACAATCCACCAACCGTCTAAGTGATGACAATCACCAAGAGTAACAAGAAATCTCCAATTGCAATCACCACCTAGTGCCACAAATATCAATCCCGAAATGCATGCACACTAAGTTTTTCAATCCTCGCTCAAATTAGCCCTAGGCTTGAGATGAAACACAAAGGAGAAAGATGGATCTTGAAACTCTCATTCACACCCAGACAGGGCTTCTACTCTCTCTCTCTCTCAAATCTTGGCTCAATCATGGAGATAAGAGAGGGAATGATGAACCCTAGCTCTAGAAGAGAAAGGGGAAAGAGCTCTGTTTCTCATCGATGGGAAGAGCCAACCAAGCAGCCGACCTGCCTACCCTTCGGCTACCCCCAACGGCTACAGGGCCGCACCTCCCAACGGCGACTCCTCTGCTCAGCTCCCAACGGTCCGAATCCCCCACACGCTCGCCAGTTCTCTGTCGGCCAACGGGAGGAAAACGAGCACCTCTCTCTATTTGTCTTGTGTCTCGACTCTCGAGCAAGCCGGGAAGCAGCTGGCGGCGGCACATGTTCTATCAATCGAGGCAGGCCAGCAAGCAACGCCAGTGCAACCAGCAGCAGCGAGGCAGCCCACAGCGGCAGCAAGCAGGCGGCCTCGGCAGCCCAGCAGAGCAGCTGCAGTGGCGGCCCAGTAGCGCAAAGCAAAACCGGAGCGGCGGCGGCAGCCAGCCCACGCAGCAGCCACGACGGGCCAGCCCAGCGGAGAAGCAGCCAGCGGCCCACGAGCGAAAAACAGCAGCAGCAGCAGCATTCGCGGTCCAGCAAGGAGGCTCGTCGACGGGCCGGCCTGCCCAGACCAGCTCAGGGCTTCGTCCTCGTATAATTCATTCCATAATATGTGTTTGATCTGCTTCTTATGGTTCGTGTGCGCCAAATATAAATAATCTGAACGAATTCAAATTCCATTTTCCACCGTATTTTTTTGAATATTTCAACCATAAATGAAACCAAAGAAAAAAAAATAGAACGGGAATTGGAAAATGTAATGACGGCCCGCGTAGCGGCCTGTTACCACGCGGAAGGTCACCGAGTCCACAGGCGCACAGGCGACATCACCTGGCCCATTAGCTTCTTCCCTCGCTCTCCCTTTTTCCAATTTTTTTTTTTCCCTTCCGTGCCCACGCGACGCGAGAACCCACGATTCGCCCCATTCCCGACGGTGAGTGCCACGACCATCACGTACGCTCACCCCGATCGAGCACCCCGCGGTCCGTGTCTTCTTCTTCCTGGCTGCCCTCGCGCGCCCGTGCCCGTGCGCCAGTCCGGTGGTGCCACGGCAGCACTGCCACGCCACACAAGGCCGCGACGGCGCCTCCATGGTGAGACGACGCACGCCCGCGCAGCGCACGAGCCCGGCCACACGGGGGGGCTTCGTTCGCCAAGCGGAAGCGGAGGAAGTCGTCGCTACAACATACGTATGTGACACGAGAAAGGCGCGACGCCTCGATCTTCCACCACGGCACGCCACGTCTTCATGTTTCTCTTCCCGCTTCGTGTGTCCGCCGTCCGCCCGGCCACGATCGAGGCCCTCGGTGAGCGACCAACCCTCCCCAAAGGCCTCCCTTTTTCTAGTGTGCCGACGACCCGACCCGTCTCATCCGATCCGCTGTGTCGAGCGGCGTTTTCACCTCCCAAGTGCGTGGACACCTCGGCCAACCCTGTGCGAGCACGCACGCAAGCGAACGCGACGTACGTCGCCGCCGCTGCTGGGCGCTGTCAGACCGTGGTCGCTCCTCCCTTCGCACGCCACACAGCTGTTACGTACCTTGGCCAAGACACGTACCGGCGCCGCCGTGCCGTTGCCGGATGATGCATCGACGCCACCCACGCTCGCCGGCCGGCAGGCACAGCGAGCCCCCCGGCCGCGCCGTCGAGCGATATTGCCATATCGGCGCGTGGACCAGACCAGGATGTCGTCGTCCACGCATGCACGACGACGGCACGAGGCCGAGAGCTCGACCAGACGACCACGGCAGCCAGCACGCGGAAGAGAGGATATGCTGCTGGCCAGTGGCCGTGAGACATGCGGACGATCACGCGCAATGGTGCAACGTTTTATCGAACGCCTTGTGTAGTGCCGCAGCTCATCTCTCTTTTACCCTATTTGTGCTTGCTAAATTTTTGTCGACATGGGTCAAAGGACCACTAGTAACTCAGCCTATGGCGCTACCGCGCTATCCCTCGGCCCATGGCATGGTCACTGCACTTTGGAACTCAAATATTTTTCTTTTCCTCTTTTTGTGTTTCTCCCTGTACAAGGTGAATTAGTTACTCTGAATTTTTTATATAATAATTCTTATAAAATTATTTTGTTCCAAAGGGACTCTAAATAGAAATAGCTAACTTCTAAAAGAGCAACGCTATTTTTTTAAAAATCTAATACTCCCTCCTATTTTATTATAGTTCACTTTGACCTTTTGGTGCATATATTTTGCTACATATCTAGATAAATAATACGTCTAGATACATAGCAATAGAATACATGCACCAAAAAATCAAAGTGAATTATAATTTGAACGAGGGAGTAGATCAGAGTAACACATTGTCGATCCAAAGCATAGGCCATGCGATCTGCGTGTTAGAGCAACTCCAACAGTTTGGCAAAATCACTTGGCAAATTAGAATTTTTGGCAAAATCATAAAAAAACCTCCTCCAATAACTTGGCAAAAGCATTTGGCAAATTGGCAAGCTTGGCAAAAAGAGGTCTTCCCATCGCAAATATGCGCGCATGGGAGCCCTTGGCAAATGGTGCATGCGATGGTGCATGCGCCATCTCCTTCACGCGAGAGGAAGAGGAATCACCAAGCTGCATGCGTCCCCACAAAAAATTAAGACGTGAACCACTGATTTTTAATTTGCCAAGCCCAAAATAGCAAACTGTTGGAGAAGGGCTATTTTTTCACTTGGCAAATGGGTTTTAGACTTGGCAAAACTAGAGATTTGCCATGTAATGTTTGCCAAACTGTTGGAGTTGCTCTTAAAATAGCAATTGGTAATACATGGCATGGTACCTACTCCTTCATCTCAAATTATAAGTCGCTTTAACTTTTTTAGTTCATCCATTCATTCTACTTTGCATCTAGATTTTGCGTATATCTAGATACATAACAAAATGAATGTACCAAAAAAGTCAAAGCGACTTACAATTTAGAACGAAGAGAGAGAGTACATATAGCCCATGGTACAGTGCAACTTTGACTTCGATCTCTGGTCTGCCACGGTCAATACCTATAACAGGCACTCCCCACCAAATAAGTCAACTTTTAAAATTATACTATAATTATTAGAATTTATAGAAAAATAGAATCATTATTTATGATACTGATACACTATGAAATTAATATTCTCTTCGTTTGAAATTGTAAGTTAGGTTGACTTTTTAGATATATTACTAGCAAATTTGCCCGTGCGTTGCTACGGGTCACAAAAATCATAAGACTCCCTCCGTTTAAACTATAAGACATTTTGATTTTTTGTTCTACAAAGATTGTTTTCTTTAATTGAATATCTAGTCATAATCGATGCCTAATAAAAAAGAGGCAAAACACCCGCGCCGCTACGAATTTTGTCCACATCTATTGCAAAGGGTTTTTATCATTTTTACAAAATAATTAAACCTATTAAATATTTTTTGCACAATGGACCCTATTTCCAAATGCATTTATGTTTTGTTATTGTATTCAAAATAATTCATGTTCATGCCAATTATTATTTTAAAACTTTTCAAATTGCCTTTGGAGTAGACTATCTATGGGATTTTTATGCCCTTGGGCTTTTCAAGATTTTCATTTCACACATGGTTACACTCTATGGTCGAAAGGAATTTAACAAAATTTTAATTAGAAATTTTAGATTGGTTCGATTTTATATGGATTTTATAGGTTTTAGTCATTTTGTTCTTGTTTTTTTTTTAAAAAAGACAAGAAGCTAAAGAAACACTTCGTATTGGGATCCCTGAAGTTTATGTAAATATCTTGAGATCAACTTTTACTATATCAATTATTTAGCTAGAACTCTAGACTTTTTCCTATTCTTGCCACCAGCTCCTTCTTAAATTAGATGACGAACTCACTCATGTACTCTTTGCACGATCGGTATGTGCTAGGACAACCTCCCAGCTGTTGTGGTCCGCCTCTCGTCCACTTCCTCCATGGTCGTGATGTTTGAGTGTGACCTCAGGGCAGTCCGTGCCATGTGGGAACCAGGCATCCGCAGGTCATACCTGAATTATCTAATTTGGCCACCAACCATCCTAGGCGCGAACTCTGTCGAGGTGCACTCCCACGCGAAGCGAAGCCGCTTTTACTATATCATTTGTTGTATATATCTTGGGATAAATTTTTGTATCAACTTTTTCACCTGGAATCCTCCACTTTTTTCTATTCTTGGCAATAGCTCCTTGCTAATTAGATGACAAACTCACTCATATACTCTTCGAACGGCTTATAACATTACGTATAACGTGTAGCAAAATTATCATCACTTTGCAAAATTATCAATGTTATTATTACTTATTGATTTTACAAAATAGCCATCATACCTTTTTATTCTTTTTTTCTATTCTATTATTTTGTTTCCCTATTTGCCTACGGACAGGAGGGCCTGCCTTTTCCTATTTTCTTTTTCTGTATGGACGGGAGGGCTCCCGTATACTTTTCCTATACGGACGGACGGACTCGTCGGTTTTTTTTTTTTTTAGGAAAAGCACGGAGCGACGGGCAAGCGTGGCGTACAGAAAATTATCAGGCGGACAGAAAGGGGTGGAAAAAGACAGACTGAAATTTGCCAATTTATTAATAGGTATAGACGTCTTAAAATTTTGAATGGGGTAGTATGTTTTTATTTTTGTAACAAAAGTCATGCAATGTCTAATAAGCATGCAACGTCATCTGGTCTGCCTCTATCTCACGCGGTGTCTTGCGGACTGCGCGTTGCGGACTGCGCGAGCGGCGCCCCACTCGCCGCCAGGGCTACGTGCGTCCGTCCAGTGCGCCGTTGCCTGGTTGCGTGCATGCGCGCATGCACGCGCTGACGCATGCAGTGGCCACTCGTCACACCTCGCCTCACTCGGCAACGCCACAGAAGAGAAGAGAGGCTCTCACACTCACACAAGTTCACAAACGGCATCCGTCATCCGTGTCTGTTCCTTTGATCTTGCATGCGCAAGGAGACATGGCCGGCTAACCTCAACGATGAGTCATGCATGCATGCATGGCGCGCTCAACTTATTTTGTTCTCTAGCGGTCGATGCCTTTGCCTTGCGAGTAAATTATGAAAATGTCCCTCAAAACGAAACATGTTAGGAAACTGGCCCTATTTTTTCTGAAGTTAGGAAATTGGCCTCGAAATGATATTTTGCTTTGGAAAAAGACCCTCTGTTACTTCTGTTAAGGGATGCTGTGAACTTTTGTACTGTACAGAGTGAAAAAAGACAATTTTACCCTTCTTACCCCTTCAGTCTTTGGCCGCCTCCTTCGTCGCTCCCGATCCCCACCCCCAAGACCGCACCGAGGTGAAAAAAAAAAAGATGGACGACGGCGCCGGCGCCGCCACCGGCAGTACCGGCGAGAAGGGACCGCCGGCGGCCCTCCAGCTTGTGGATCCGGGGTCGCCGGTCCCGGATCCGGCCTTTCCCCCCGACGCGCTAGCTCCTCCCGTGTCCCGGCGCAAGCCTGGCGGCGCCGCGGCTATGCTGGTCGCCCGCGCGCGGCCGGTGCTTGGCGGCCAGGGGCCGGGCAATGGAGGCCTCGCGGCCGATCCCAACCCCCTCGAGCGGCCACTTGCGGCGGCGCGGCCATCTCTCCCCCCCGTCGGCACACAGCGGGGGTCGCCGCGGCCCCCTAAGTGCGGCGCCCGCAGCCCCGCCCGCGGCCACCCTGGCGCGCGCCGCAGCGGGCCCCGGCCGGGAGGAGGCAGGGGCGCCGCGGCCACCCCAGGGTAGCGCCAGCAGCCCTGCTGGCCTGCTACCCCCGGACATCGCCTCCAGTGACCAAGACGACATGCTGCAAGAGTAAGTTCTCATTGTTTAGAGCTCATAGATGTATGTACCGATGGTCCAATTTCTGAACCGAATTTTAATTTTGCATGACAGCATGGATTCCAATTATAAACTTGAAATAAAATTGTTGGGCAACCGAAAGAAGTGTAGGCAAGAAATCAAGTGTTGGAGCTTTGACATGGTTATTGATTCGGACACAGCAAATTATATGGACCTGCATGATGAAGTAGTAAACAAGTACCGGCCTGGTTATTTGGAAGTAGCTCATTTTCAGTACTATGATGAAGATTTGAAGTCTTTTCCTGAAGTGAAAACTGACGAAGATTTGATGGCTATGTTCGAGAAGCGTTTGAAAACAAATTCTATCATCATGTTTGTTGTGTACCGAGATCCATCTGAGCCATATGATTGAAAACAAAGTCTATCATCATGTTTGAAAACAAAGTCTATCATCATGTTTGGTTCCTGAGTCAGCTTAAAGAGGCCATAGTATCACCTCTGGGATTGACCATATGTACTGATGCTGGATAAGCTGTCATGTCAGGGGTGGGTGAGGTTTTCCCATGTGCTGAACATAGAGAATGCATGTACCACTTGGTGACCAACTTCAAGAAAAGATATCATGGTAAGGTGTTTGATGAACACCTGTGGTTAGCAGCTTACTCATAGACCCCATATATGTATGGAAAACATTGGAATGCTATGCATACTGCAAAGCCAGCTGCAACAGATTGGCTAGATAGAACACATACTAAAAAGTGGTCAAGGAGCAAATTTGATACCATCTGCAAGGTAAACTATGTGACCAACAACCTTGTGGAAAGTTTTAACAAATGGATAAAGGCTCACAAGTCCTTGAACTTGGATGATTTCATGGACAAGCTCAGACAAATGCTCATGACCAAGTGGAACAGAAGAAGGAAAATAGGCAACAAACTTCAGGGCTTGATTCTACCCCACATCATTAAAAAGTTGAATGAGGAGAGTAAAGAGGGAAATTTAGAAGTTCTAGAGTGCTCAGATGAGGTAGCTGAAGTTACAATGATGGGAGGAAGTCCATTTCGGTTTCTTGTTAACCTAAAAGAAAGGACATGCTATTGTAGAAAATGGGATGTTTCTGGGATTCCTTGCAATCATGCACTAGCATTAATCACCTCCCGTGATGAATCAATAGGGAGTTATGTTGACTTGTACTACTCAGTTGAGAAATTTAGAGCTGCATATAGTGTTCCCATTCTAGCTATGCCAGACAAGTCTCAGTGGCCTAAATCTAACCATGGCTTCTTTATGCACCCACCTCAATTGACACTAGTAGCTGGTAGGCCTAAAACTGAAAGGCACAAGGGTTGTGGAGAGAAGAGAAAGAAAACAGGACAGCACCAGTGCCCCATTTGCTTGGACTATGGACATCATTTCAAGAGTTGCAAGAGGGGAAATCCAAAAGATATTGAAGCTATGGCAGCCATCAAGTAATAATTTGTGTATTTTTCAATACCATCTAAGTTTTTATTTTGAAAGTACAGGGTATTCATTATATTCATTCTATTTCAGGGCAGCACAAAAGAAGATGGCAGCAGCAAAGAAGAGGGCCAAAAGTGGCCAAAGCTCCATGCTTTTAGAGGGTGGACCATAGGCGACCATGACATTACTCACCATGACATCAACTACTAAGAAAAAGAGGACAAATGATGATTGCACATCTCAATCCTCTAAAAGGTATACCACATATTGCAGTAATCTCTCTAAAAATTGTTCTCCTAATTCAAGTCATTGTGAATGCAAAATATGTGTAGGTCGAGAAGTGGGTCAAATCAGGCCCAAGCACTTTCTATTGAAGATCAAGTTGTTCAAGTTAAAAAGAAGCAGAAAGTCAGCAAAGTCAGCAACAAGAAGCTAGGCCTACCAAAGAAAAAAGCCATGAACAATCCGAAGGTGCCACTGGACAGCCCATCAATGGGTACAAGAAGCAAGAAAGAAGTTCCTAGCAGCCCTGCCATGAGCACGCGCAGCAAAAGAAGGCTTAGTCTTTGATTTGTCATGTTTTCGTTCTATGTATGTGACTTTGTTTATGTGAGAACTGAAACTATGGTGGATTTGTGATCATGTTGTGTGACCTCTTTTATGTGAGAACTCAAACTATGGTGAATTTATATATGGTTATGTTGCTTATGTGAATATATATGGCTGAATGTGAATATATGGTTCTATTTATATATACATGCTGTCCAAATATACATGATGTCCAAATATATATATACATGTTGTCCAAATATACAATAAATAAATAGAACACTTTTCAAAATACATGCTGTCCAAATTTACATGTTGTCCAAAAAAAACTCTGACCAAGGGTAAAATGGTCCAATTCTTCAAAAGTTAACACCGTTAGGGGGTAAAACTAACGGAAGGCCATTTTCCAAAGCAAAATATCATTTCGAGGCCAGTTTCCTAACTTCAGAAAAAATAGGGCCAGTTTCCTAACATGTTTCGTTTTGAGGGCCATTTTCATAATTTACTCTTGTCTTGCACACAAAACTCGACACCTGTAGCAATGCATGCTATAGCAGCACTTGCTTGCTACGAGTAATGCATATCAAAAGGATTTTCATCGATCATCAGATTACGTACTTCTGCTGCCAGTAGTATATCGATCGGGATTGACATGGGTATGGTTATCTATCTAGGAGTTTGTTTTACACGTAATAGTGCCGAAAACAGTTTTGTGTGGCGTGTGTGACTGAGTTCCTTTTCCTCCGCTCCGCTGCGGTTTCTACTTTAGTTTTGTCATGGCGTACGCCTTTTTATGGTGTGGTGACGTTGTGTTTATGGTTGGGCCGATCCATCGGCAAGTCCCACAAGATTTCTCGACGACCACTTTGACCGCCAGCCAGTTTGCATGCATGCAGGCCGTCGTCGACCATCGGACGCATTCGGCGGAGCTGAAACGGCAGAGTTACGTTCGATTCACTCATGTCAAATGTGGAAGGTAGCTAGAGAGAGATAGCCAGTGCAGGGCTGCAGGCACTGTATCGATCATGCACGCGGCCACGCGCGGCCGCCAGCAACGTGTCGGCGCCGTCGACTCCACGTAGCCGCCGCGTGACCGACCACGCGCGTGCCCCAGCCGTCCGATGATTGGCCGGCCGGCGCCTTGTTACCTCTTCTTAACCCCGGCCGGCCTGAGCGCCGCCTGGCATCATTAGCAAAGGAGGCCACGCCCCCAGCGAGCGAGGTCATGGAACGACGGCTCCGGCCAATCGCGCCCAAGCCCCTGCCACCGTCGCCGTCGCTGATGTCGTCCATGGGCGCCACGGCGAGCAGCGTGCTTTGGCGGGCGCGCAAGCGCAGCCGCGAAGACCACCTCCTTTTGCCTGTCGCCATGTCAAAGAGGGAGAGGGAGGCGTCGTCGTCGTCGTCTTACCCTTATTACCCTCCACCTCCAGTCTTGCCAGCCGCCGGCGCCGGGAACATGGCTATGCCCGAGGCTCTTCTCGCAGGCTGTGAGGAGCGACTCCGCAGACTCTCGCTTGTGGCGGGGTCCCCAGCGGCGGCGGCGGCTGCTTCGCCGTGGCCACCGGCGGCGCCGTCATCGGATGCGACGAGGCGGGCGGTCCCGGTGGAGCGCGACCTGATCTCGAAGCTGGGGAAACTGCAGGTGCCCAAGGTGATCAAGCCTCGCCCCGCCCGCCCGCTGTGCACCACCATCTGCATCGACTCCAGCAACATCGCCGTCGGCGGCGGCGTCGCGTACCCGGAGACGGTCTCCGTCTCCAACAAGACGGCGAGGGAGGTGGAGGCCGAGCTGGAGCTCCCGGGCGCGCTCCCGGCCATCGTATCGGGCCGCCACAACAGCCGCGTCCACCTGGTGAACGACGCGTACAAGTCTATGGTGGGGCAGCCGGTGTGCCCGTGGCTCGACACCCTGCCGGGCGCCGGCGCGTCGAGGAGGATCAATGGCAGAGTGGTGCTGGATGTGCGTAGGTTCGGCCCCGCGCCACGCCTGCCGAATGCCGGACCAGACGCCGCCTTCCCATGCACCGCGAGGATCACGTGGGAGCAGGGCGGCGGCAGTGCCATCGCCTCCCTCACCGTGCCGTGCACCGTGGAGCACCTGACCGGCAGATCCGGTGACTACCGCTTCATCTGGAGGTTTGACTCCAGGAGAGCGTCCATCATCTACTGCATCGAGTGACAAACTGAGCCATTTATTTATTTACATTTACATCCATGCTTTGTTTCTATCGTATGGGTTAATTGCTGGTCGATTGAAGCTGCAAAACAGATGTGTAGGTGATGTATCATTAGTTTGCCTCTAGCGCTAGAGAGTTGACTAATTTGGAATGTCACCAAAATTAATAATGGGTACATGCATGTATAGGATAGGATTTTTTCATGCATGGTGTTAACTGATGATCCAAGGAAGGTTTTAAACTTTTACTTATGTTTCTGCAACTGGTTTTTAGTGGGGTTGGGACATGAAATACAAATTGTCAAATCTTGTGCTATGCTTATCCCAGCGACGACACCATCTTCTTCCATGAGGGGTATGCAGGTTGTGACATGTACCAATGGTTAGTTGTGGGTATATTAGAAGATTAAAAAATGTCTTATAATGGAATCAGTTTGTAACACAAAGTTGTGGGCTTAATAGAAGAAGATCAGGAAAAAGTCCGACCGTGGAATCAATTTGTAATACAAAAATGACAAAATATGGATCGAGGCAGTACTATAGCAACATCATCATCGGTGACGATGCCTGGTGGCAACAAGCCAACAATGGTGGCAATGTGCAAGAAGTCAATGATAGAGGTGAAGACCGAACTAGAGCTCCCAAGAGCTTTTCGGCCATCGTGTCGAGCCACCACAACCATGTGTCCACCTGGCAAATGACACGTATAAGGCATGCCCATTGCTCCCTACGGAGCACCAACTCGTTAAGAGGGGGTATTAATGGCATAATGTTGCTAGATAGGTGGGCGTTTGACCCTACGCCGTGCCTAAGTGAACGCTAGATCATCGTCTTCACATGCACCTTGAGGATCTCATGGGAGCACATCGGCAGCGACACAATTGCCTCCATTGTACGCCGTTGAGCACCTGACTGGCAAATCGAGTGACTATCACCTCATCTAGAAGTTTGACTCTGCGAATCATCAATCATCTACTACTGCATAGCGTGACAACCTGGAGTCCTGGACCTTTCATTTACATTTATTCTTCCACCGCAAACATGTGTCTACCTAGAAAATGATTCATTATAAGGCTATGGTGGGGGCAACTAGTGTGCCCATGGTTTGACTCCCTGCCTAGCAATGATGCATCAAGGAGGATCACTCATAAAAGTGGTGTTGGATGTGTAGATGTTTAGCCCCACGTCATGCTTAGTGAATGCCAGATCAAGCACCTCCCCATCCACATGAGGATCTCATTGGAGAACGAAGGGGACAATGCAATCTCCTCTCCTATTGTGATATGCACCATTGAGTTTTTGACCGACAAAATCCAATGACTATCACTTTGGAGGGTTGACTACAGTAGAGCATTCATAATCTATTGCATCACATGACAAACTAGTCTAGTTATTTACATCCATGCTTCCATCACATGTGTTGTTATACGTGGTATATATGTTAGTCGATTGAAGTTGCATAGTAGATGTGTAGTGAGGGATTATTTACCTTGCCTTAGAGCTATAGTTGATTAATTTGGATGTCACCGAAATTACTAATGTGTGCATTCACCATGTTGACTGATTCAAGACTATCATCAAGTTGTAAGGAAGTCTTTAATAATCTTTTACTATGTGTTATGCAAGTGGTTTTTGGTGTGGTTGGGACTATGAGCATCTCCAAGGGCCTCTCCAAATGAGTTATGCATTTGTGAATTTGCAAAAAACCTCAAAAAGAGGGCTCCAACGGTTCTCCAAATGACTTTTGCATTTGTGCAAGTTTTGCAATTCTCTGGTTCGGTTTTGCAAATATGGAGAGCGAGCTCGACTCTCCAAACGCCGTCCTCTCCTCTCGCGCCCGAATTCTCCCCCCCCCTCTTTCGCGCCCGACTTCTATTTTTAGTAATACAGAGCCAATTTTGCAAAGGCCGTTGGAGATGACATCTTTTTAGGCTTTGCATTCTATTTTGAGACTTTGCAAATAACCTCAAATGCAAAACTCATTTGAAGAGCCCCTTGGAGATGCTCTAGATTGTCAAACCTTGTGCTATACTTGTGCCAATGACATCATCTTCTTCCGTAAGGCATATATAGGCCGTGACATGCGCCAAAAATAGTTATGGGTATAATAAAAGACTAGAGGGAAGAATCCTACTGTAGGACTAGTTTGTGATACCGAACAGAAAATGATTAAAATCCTTCTTTTTTAATTAATTGTATGTATGTCAACAAGTACTACTAGAAATGTCATCATTGCGAACGCGCTCGTAGCGCGATGGTACGCTTCGCGGTGTGCGAGCGGCCGGTCGTGAGTTCGACTCCTGGCCTCGCACCTGGGGTGTTTACCCCGAAATAAAAATCTCCGCCTGGTCTGCCAGGCGTCTGCCTCTCACGCGTGAAGCCACAAGGGGATCGTGACATGCCCGTCACCTACGGAATCTGAGGATTTCGGTGATATCAAGAAGGACGCGGTCTTCAAGATCTGAGTGTAGTTATAGGTTTGTTTGTACACGGATGGTGTGAGTGTGTGCGTGTGTCGAGTGGGCGTGCGTGTGTACGAACAGATACTATAGCTGTACCCAGATGAGAGGCGTAAAAAAAAAGAAACATCATCATTGGGTGGCGGTGCAAGCCCGACTAGAACGGTGGTGGAAGACGTTGAGGGATGTGGTGATCGAACTAGAGCTCCTAGATTCGACGTACCGTAGGAGCGAATTTAAAAGGGAAGCGCTAGCGCTCGGACGTCCTACGTATAGGATGGGCAAGCCCGGCCCAGCAGCACCCCCGCCTTGCTTGCGCACACGCAAAACCCCCACCTCGGACAGTACTGCTCGTGCTCCCGCACAGCCCCACCCCTCCATTTTCATTCGCGTGGCACCGCCCCCGCTTGCCCCCCACCAATGTCCCGCAAGGGCCCGATCTGCTCCGTCTCGCTTCCCATCGTCGCCTCTACCCCCATAACGCCCCCAGAAACATAGCCGGCCAACCACTGAAACACAAACGGAAAAGATAGTGAAACAAACTAAGAACAAGAATTGAAACACACATGGGCGTAAGGATGAAACACAAACGAAGAAGACAGTGAAACAAATTAAGAAAATGAATTGAAACACACATGGCGTGGGGATGAAACACAACAAAACCTCAAGCATTTTGAAAACAACAGCATGGGCGAGAGCATGGTGGCATGCGGATGGGAACAAGCGCGAAATTGAAACAAGTGGTAAACATCTACCGAAACATTAGGTTGGTCGTAGCTGAAACAACATGAACACATTTGTTGAACATCATGAACACACAACAAGAACTATACGTCGATTGAAACAAAATGCTCAAATAATCTGAAACAACATTCATGGTTACCCCGAAACAAAAAACAAAACAAAACTGAAACATCCAGGGGACATCAACTTGCTATTACAGAAACATCACCTACTGTCTCTCTAGAACATCAGCTTGTTGCCTAATACACCATTGATCTGTGACGTACTAAAACATCCATGGAAAAAGACCAAAGAAAAATATAGAACTCAGATCTAGAGCAACAAGAGCAGGGAGGGGGAGCTTTAATCCAGAATACATGACTCAAATCCGGCTAAGAGGGGTAACAACATTAGCAGGGGGAGAGGAGAAGGGGGAGCTCAGATCCTGCCACGCCGTCGTCGGGGATGGCCCCCGCCATGGCTCTCCTCCCCACCAAGCTGTCACAGCCTCCCCTCCCGTTGCCGGAGGACCCCGTGGGGCTCACGAGTGAGGAGGTGCGAGGGCGCCGCCGCCACCACCAGATCCGGCGGATCTGCGGCCGACAACGCCGGATCCAAGGCGGCCGCCACCGTATCCGCCCCCCGTGGCGGAGGTCCCCACCGGTGACGCACAAATGGAAGAGGGAGCGAGAGAGAGCTTAAGGGGAGAAGGAGATGCTGGAGCGAAGGTGAGCGCCGGAGAAGGGGAGGGCGTGGCGGAGGCGATGGAGCAGCGCCACGAGTACCCACGGGAGCTGCCCAGCGAGCAAGAGTGCGTGGTGGTGGCGGAAATGACGAGGAGACAAGTGGAGAGGAGGGGACGGAGGTGGGAGACCCGTCGGTGCGCCCGGGATCCCGCTCGCGGTGTTGACGGACATGTTGGGGTACGCGCGGGGCACGTGGGCGCTCTCTACGCGCGATGGGCCGAGGCCCAATGGCCACGAACCATGTCCTAAGGGGGTGTTTGGCACTGCTCCACTCCCATTTTTTCAGCTCTACTCCACGGACTCCACCATAGAGCAGCTCCACTATGGAGTTTGTCGAGCAGGTGATACTGTTTGGCATACAGCTCTGCTCCAGTTTTATGAAAGGGTTGTTTTCATGCAAATGGTCTATTGTGCCCTCGATATTTTTCAAGAAAAATAGAAAACAAATAATAGAACATTAATAAAGGTATTATTTTAAATTCAAATAATTGTATTTGAAATTGTAAATGATAGAAAATTAAAAAGCCATGATTCAAATATAAATTATTGTTATAATTGTGTTTAATTTAGTCTTAATACAATGACAGACTTTTTTTATAAGGGATAAAATAGGATAAAATCTTAGCTTCACGTTATGCTTAGGCAATTTCGCCTATAGGATTACACCAAATGCAAACGTAAACAAGATTGGAAGAACATCAAGGGATCGGAGCAACAACAGTGCTGGGGCAGACGTACTTTGACAAAGCAAGAAGATGTTTAGGGTTAGTTCATGCATGCGTACAGGGAGCGGAACAAATGGCAAGTGAACCAGTCATTAACGAGTGGCAATGTGTGTAATTTTTTCTCAACTCCATGTGGGAATAGAAAACTCTAAAAACTGGAGTACCCCTTGAGGTGCTCAAAAAAAACGTGGAGTTGGCCTCCAACTTCACCTTTTTTGTGGAGTGGAGTTTTTGGAGCTGGACGTGTTTGGCAACGCGGAGTTGGAGCGGAACTAGAAAAACGGGAGCGGAGCAGTCCCAAACACCCCTAAGACTAGACGTTCGATCAAGAGCATTACTGAATTTAAAATGTCTGAAAAATCAAAAAAATGGTGAGGGTTTCCCCTAGTGACTTCGATAAAAAAATAAAGAGAGTAGATATTAGCAACAAGAATAAAATTTTTAAACGAGAGGAAAAGAAAATTAAAAATATATAATTTTTCAAATAATAAACTGATAAAAACAGCCCACAGACGTCCGATTGCAGCGCGCACAGCCGAGCGCGTTTTTTTACGGTCGGTAAACCGCGGTAAACCATGGTTACCGACCTTACGGCGGTCGGTTCGGTTGTCCGGTTCGGACCGGCCCAAATTTTAAATTTGAAGTTTGAAAAAAAAATGCTGAAAAAATTCCTAAAAATAGCTCTTGAATTATGGAACCCAATGGTGTAAAATTTTTTCAAATTTGAGTTCGTTTAATATTTATTTAGACGTTTAGAAGTTTGAAAAAAAGAAAAAGAAAAATACAGTGGCCCGGCCCGTGAAGGCCCATTAAATCATGAAGGTCGAAAAACATACTAAACACACTCAAATTTGAGTAATTTTGACATCATTGGATTCTACAAATCATGAAGTATTTTTAGGAATTTTTTTAGCATTTTTTTTAAAAAAAATAAATTTGAATTTAAAAAAACCGCTCAAACCGCTCGGTAAACCGGAAAAACCGGCCGGTATACCGGTACAAACCGGTATAACTGCGCCATTCAAATTTGAATTTGAATTCGGGCGGTTTTTACCGGGAAACCGGACAAACCGGCCGGTTTACCGATTCCGGCCGCCTCCGGTCGGTTCGCAGCCACCGGTAAAAAAAACACAGGCCTGGGCACGAGCCAAACAGGCCTAACCTGCGTTCCCCTACCTTGTCAAAAAAGAAAAAAAAAAAACTGCGTTCCCCTTCCATCGGCTGCATCCACCTGCGTTTCCCTTCCACCATCGGCTGCATCCCTCTTCGCACCGGCGTCGTTCTCTCTCTCTCTCTTGCTCGCTCGCGCGCGCGCGCGCGCTCTCCTCTCGCTCTCAGCCGAGGGCCGCCGGCGCCCTAGGCCAGGTGCTGAGGCTTTCGTTGGTCTCCTCGCCGGCGACGAGCACCCCACCAGGTACTCCCACCCATTCTCTTCCCTTCCCTTATGCTGTGCGAAGCTGAGCACCGAAACCCTAGCTTAAAACTATTTATTTAGCTATTTGATTTGACAAGCCTCCGCCTAACTTCGAAGTTTTTACAGAAATTATTGGTTTACTGGATCCGCCCCTGTCCTTGATCGTGGCCTTCACTGGGTCTGCCCCTGCAAGCAGTGCCTCGGGTGGGCTCTGAAATGGACGAAGCTGCAGATTCCTCCCAACTGCTTCGTCGCGTCGAGCAGCTCCAGCGCGGTAATCTCCAGCCTTTGGTGTTATTGTGTGTCTGTTCTAGCTTCCCTTTGTGCTATGGTGTTATCAGTTCTTCGTTTTTACCTCGCGGTGGAGGGTGTTTGTCCTAAGACTGGACGGCTCTGTCTCATATGATCAATCCAAAATTCTTTCCATGTAGAGCGCACTGTTGATCACAGGTCATTATATGTTATATGTACCGGAGGTCATTGTGGGTACCTGCCAACTAAATTGAGCCCATCTGTGAAAAGGAAAGAAATTGCATTTCTATAGCGCAGAAAGTAGGCACTACTGAAGCAGTAGTGCAAAATGGGCACATGAAAGGTTGTCATGCTAAATATCAATATTATTGAGGACTTTGTGTGCCACTTTTGCTGCATCTAGGTTAAGGGCAATTACTGTGTGTTTGTTGCTAGGGAGCTCTGTTTGTATGAGACAACTGAAAGCACAAGTTGGAGTTGGACTGCAAAATAAATGATGAAAATATTGAGGCTTACCAAATCCATGTCAGGGTATTAAGATCTTATTCGGCATGACTTTTGCATGCGAATGTTGTTTATAAATTTGATTCCTGAATGAGTATTAACATTTGTGGTTTAGACTCAATTCCTCCCTCCCACAATTTAAATAGTCATTATAGAAGGATTACAGCAAATATATTCCAATGTCACATACCACCATGAGATATTTCATTAGTTTCCTGCCTTAAATTCTGCTTCCGCTGTTTCCTTGTCAGGGAACAAATACTGCTGAGCGAATTGAACTAGCAAATTTTCTTTAATTTCCAATATTCCCTACTGTCCAAGTCCAACTGTTGGTTGCCTCTTGCATCACTTAACCTGACATATCTGATCCATTTTCCAGAAAAAAATATAACATTGACTTTTTTTTGGCATGTGATTTCATTTCTTTTTTGAGTACATTTATTTGATTGTGTCGTTATACTTGCTACAATGTGGCCCATGTAATTAAATTATCTGTATGATTCTCAACAGAAAAGGATGAAAAACAAAATTCTTTGGAAGTATTGTTACGACAGGTTGAAGGGCTACAATATGGTAATCCCAAATTTCACTTCAGTCTTCAGATTACTGTTTTTGATTGCCCTTCTCTGAAATACTTCATCAATTAGAATATGTCTTGTTCAAGTGGTAAAATGTAATTTCTTGACTGAAGGATATATGAAGTTGTTTAAAGTGCAGGTTTACTTATATTTTCAACAGAATTTTGTCTATATGATGATTTGAACTGCTATAATACCTTAGAACATTTCTGTTTTCTCGAGCATACCTGATGATGTTTTAATTTAATACTTCTGAATATAGTTCACTTTTCGAACGAAATTATAGTTCGCTTTGGCTTTGTACTAAGTCAAACTCCTTCAGCTTTGACCAAGTAAATAGAAAATGCACTGGCATTTAGAACATCAAATTAGTTTCATTAAATTTTCTATGAAATCTGTTTCGATGGAGCGTTTATTTGAACTTGTAGATGTTAATATATTTTTCAGAAAACTTGGTTAAAGTTCAAATAATTGTGTAATGACCTCAACATGCTTCTATTTCTCGCAAATTTGCTATTAAGTTTTTTCAATAATTATGATATCTAAATGCTTTTGGTCATTCAAGAAAAATTGCCCCCTTTTCTCTGTTCTGTAGAGATGGATGAAAAAGTAGATCTTGTTGAAGTGTTAACTCGTCGAGTTGAAGATCTCCAAAGAGGTAAGACTCACATCACATCTGTGCACTGTGCTACACAACACAAGATTGTCATTTGTACTTATTTTCGCTAATCAATGCCATCATATAAGTTCTCTGTAGATCAATTCTTCATCCTGTAGATTAGTTTCAATACTTTTTTTTTGTTGAAGCAGTTTGATTCAGCTGCCTCATTTAATATATACGAAGGTGTAGTATAACTATGCAACCTAATAAATATGAAAAAAATGCGGATAGTCAACTGGAATTCCTTTGCTTCTATAAAACAAGAAATATGCCCTCTGACACATCTAAGTACTCATAGATGAGTTCTTAGGAGTGCACACGGAGATTAATCACTTAACTTATTTTATCACTGAGAAATTCAAGAGTTACTTAGTTATGTATGCCAGTATGATGCAATTTCTGAAAAAGCCTGAAAGAGCTGCCCAAGTCCATGGTTCATTCCATTATATTTGTTTCCAAATTCCAACACCTAAGTAATGACATTTTGAGAAAACTGCTGATCCTTTGGATAGTGTGTTCTCTCATTTTTCCTGGATGGACTTACATTTATTTCTGGAGGCAGTAGTTGTTTAAGAGATCTTTTGTTTAAGGATTCTATCATCATATATGTATATGTTCTTGTGGCACAGGTTGTGCTGATAGATACTTTGTTTGCAGAGCGTGATGCGCTCAGAAAAGACATCGAGCAATTATGTATGCAACAAGCCGGGCCTGGTTATGTTTCTGTTGCAACTCGAATGCTTACTCAGAGGTGCTTCCATATCTAATTTAATCTTTCATGTTTATTCACTTCCAAATAAAGCAATATTTTGTTGTAACTATTCAGGACAACAGCTTTGGAACAGGATATTGAGAACCTCCAGAAAAAGTTAGGTGGTTGCTTAAGAGAGAATCAAAATTTGCAAGAGGAGCTTGCTGAAGCTTATCGAATTAAGGTGTGTTACTTCTTTCTCCCTACCGTTATTTATAGCAGCTTCATATTTCTGTTTTCTCATTCTTTCATTTACGTAAATTTCAGGGCCAACTTGCTGAGTTACATGGTGCTGCACTATCAAAGGTTTCTTACTTTGACTTAATACGTGACTATTTTATTAACTGTAGCTTTTAGCAGTAATGAACATTGCTAAGGGATGTGTGCTGAGGCAAAGAAAGAGTTAAGGCATCAATATGTGCCTATTAGATGAAATTTTGCTTAGTGAGTAGGTCATCCCAGCAGAGTGCCCGTTTTCCATCTTGATCTTGGGCAGTACTCCTTGCTGGACTTTGCTTGCTGAGCACAAACTCAATTTCACTGATGAGGCAATAAGAAGCAGCAACAAGTGATACTCTGTATAAGATGCATTCAATATGTAAAAAATACAACTGTAATGAGTCTGGACTACTAGTGGATAGGATATGCTTATGCTTGAACCTGCCTGGGGTTGCAAGGCCTTAAAGCTAGGGCGATGGATTACAAGTTAGAAGTGTTTGATTTCAGGGAATGAAGCCAACTAATAGTAGATATTGAGTTAGAGATGTTTGGACCTCTTTCACACATACATCTCAGATTTCGAGTGACATTAAGAACAACCTTACTACCATAATTACAGGTAGGTGAAACCAGAATGTGTTTGAATCATAGGGAGAGGTAGTGTTTGGTGGTGAAGACTGCCTTGGACGGTCGATGCAGAGGGTTTCATGTAACCCTGTGCAGCTTTTGGTGGTGAAAGTGCAACCATGTGAGCTATTAAGAAATAAGAATTAGTAAACCAAAGGGGCAAAATTGTCCTTTCAGACTATTTAGGAGTGGCCTGGAATTGTCCTGTTTAGGTTTATCAGCGAGCCAAGATTGAGTGAGCCTAAGATTTCCTTCGAGTTTGCAGTCAAGCTGAAGCTTGGCTCAAATGAAGCTCAAAAAGGCTCGAGTTCGGCTAGGCTAAGCACAACGGATGACATCCTCTTCTAAAGGAATACACAAAATACTCAAAAGCTGCTGTATAGGAAAAATCGAAAAAATGCTGAAGATTGAAGCCGATAAATGCACAAGATGTACACACTAGTGCAGATCCACTTGCACATGTATTGCTCTGTTCTCCTTTTCTGGCCTTGATGAGTATGGTCCAGTGGAGACACGGGAAGCAGCAGAGCTGTGCTTTGTGCGGACGGTGAGCCAGTAGGAAGGCATCAGCAAGACAGCAGGGGATGCCATGCAATGGGAGAAGATTGAAACGAGCATGGAAGGGTACTAAGGTCTGATGATAAAGTTTGGGGAAAGATATGCGTGTGAGGGCATGGCCATGTGGGTGTACTGGGCTCACACACTGCTATTTCAAAACTGGGAATGCAGGTTTTAAAATTAAATATACTTGTTGAATAGCTCGCGTTCTGCTCGTTAGAGCTGTGAGTTTGATGGCAGGCTCGAGCTCGGCACATTTTTCAGCAGAGCCGAATTCAGATCAAGCTATTTATGAGCTGAGTTCGAATATCTCACGAGCTTCGAGCTTTTTTTTAAACAGGCCCAGCCCCGTTTGACAAGGCTCCAGTGTGGATTCTAGATCTGGACCCCTGCCAAAAAGGCCCTCAGGCCTCATGCTTGGTCATATTTTGTGAAGGAAACCTTTGAGGCATGTCTTGTCTACAAGTTGGCACAGTGTGATATGAACTGTAGCCAAAGATAGCAAAATCATCTTTTTCTTGTGTAGAAATTGATACTTTGTTGTGGAGTAGGGGAGTAGCAAACTGGCAATTAAAAAGGGTTATGCATTCGCTTGAGATTCCTTGCATGTATGTATATTCTAGCTTGTTATTGATACGGCGTTTCCTGTAATAACAATGCAGAACAAGGATCTAGAAAAGCAAGTAAGATTTTTCCAGAGCAGTGTTGCTCAAGCGTTTGCTGAACGGGACAGTTCAATAATGGAGGTTCTTTTTATAGTTTACTTAATAAGTTAATTCTGTACCTAAAGACAAATGCTGCGAGCATGACTTTGTTTTTCTGCTGGAATTTGGGAATCGCATATTATTCTGTTTAATTTTTTAGTGTGAGAAAGCAAAAGAGCGGGAGGAAGCAGTGTCAAGAAAGTTTGCTGATTTTGAGGAAAGGTGTGTTGCATAACTGTTATGTATTACTTATATATATGTGATTTATTTCTATAATTGTGACATGGGCTAAAGGACCTACAGTATTAGTGAACTTATAAGATGACAATGTTTTGATCTTTTATTTAAATGAGTTCTCTGGTGGATGAATGTACCAGTGAGGTTTTAGTGGCTATATATGAGTACATATATCTTGATTTTATATGGTCTTAATTGTTGGTACGCACAAACCTCCCGAAACTCTATGAAATTTGAAAAGAACATATAACGGGGTGTTTCAATTTTTTTAAACCGAAAATGATGATGGAATTGTAACAAGAATGCATGATGTTTTCAAATTCCATTCTTGTTTATCTTGCACTTGCCACTTATGATGCTTACTGATTGGCAGGATGAGAGAATATCAATCAGCGATTGATGAACAGAAACACTTAAATGATGATTTGCAGAGGGAACTGACAGAGCTGAAGGCGCATACAGAATTGTCCTTGAAAGTAAGTAATTTTTGTTGATTGCCAATATGAAAACTTGGAATTTGCGTAATAAGAGGATGTCTGCACCCCAGGACGCCAAAACACTAGTATTGATAATTTGGTATTGTTGGAGTATAGGCCCATGAGGCAAAGCCCATAAGGCCCATGTATACAACTATACACCCTCCTAGGGTTACAGTGAATGGCAATACAGTAATTATCCCTCAAACATGGTATCAGCAGCCTAGGTCTCCCTCTCCCTCTCCCCTCCCGATCCGACCTGGGCGGCGCCGCCGCCGGCCATCCGCCGCCGCCGGGGCGCCATGGAAGGCCCGCGCGGCCCTCCGAGCTTCTTCTCCACCTTCCCACCCTGTCCCTTCTCCGCCTGGGCGAGCCCCTTCTCCTCCGCGCCCTTCTCCTCTGCGGGCGGCGGCTCCCCTGCTCCGAGCGCCTCCGCCCCCAGCGCCGCCGCGGCCTGGAGCGGGTTCGGCCCTCCTCTGGGCGGCGCCGCCGGCCCCGGCTTCGGCCCCCACCTGGGTGCGCCGGCCCCCACCACGGACCTCCGCTTCCCCGGTTTCGGGCCGCCGCCCCCTGCTCATGTCTTCATGGCCGACGGGGAGCTCGCGGCTCAGGGTGGAGCAACCGGTGGGGGGGGACCGGGGGTGAGGTCGACCCCGAGGCTGCCAACCCCGACGCCCCCGAGGCAGCCAACCCCGACGCCCCCGACGCACCTGCCCCTCTGCCAGGCGGGCGGCCCCCTGACGGCACAGCGGCCGCGGCCCTCTACGACGCCGCCATGGCTGCTGCTGCTGAGGTCGGCTTGGACTCGGCGGCGGCGGCCTCCTACGCTGCTGCAGCCGCAGCCGCCGTCACGGCTGGCCTTGGAATGCCGCCGTCAGCGTCCAGCGCCCTCACTTTCTCTGCCGGGGGCAGGGCAGCGACCCTCCCTGCACAGCCACCGCCCTTGGTCAACCTCTCCGACGCTCCCTCCGTCCTCGCTGCCGCGCTCGCTTCGGCTCGAGCAGCGGCTGCGGCTGGACAAGAGCGTGTCCGTGCAGCTGCCCTCACGTGGCAGCGGGAGCAGGACGCCGCCAACACTCTGGCTCGTCAGATTGCGGAGGCGGAGCAGCTCCTCTGCCAGTCCACCGGCGCCACCTCCTCCGGCCCAACGGGGCTCCTCTGCCAGTCCACCGGTGCCACCTCCTCCGGCCCGACGGGACCACGCACCTCCACCACCGTGGTCCTCCGGCACAACCCGGCCGACCCCCTCGTCCAGCAGCTCCATTACCAGGCCGGGGGTGTCCAGAACATCGGGCTACTCATCCGGGTCGTCCTCGACCCCGCGTCTACCTCCTACGCCCGCTGGAGGGACCAGATGGTCCTCACCCTCCGCCGCTACGCCTTGGACGACCACGTCCTCGCCGAGCCACCGGCCGGGCCGACTTCGTCGTGGCTCCGCCTCGACAGCATCGTGCTCTCCTGGATCCTCAACACGATCAACTCCGAGCTCCAGGACATGCTCCGCAACACCGCCTCCGCTCGGCACGCCCGGGCCGGCACTCGAGGGCCGGTTCGGGGCAATGCGAGGCCGGGCCCGCGGCTCGACGTGCGCTTCCCGCACCTTCGGCGGGGACCTTGCGGTTGGGAATCTTGCCGCAAGATGAAGGCGATGGCGGACTCCTCGGCGACCTCGGGCGGCCCGTGGAGGACGCGCCTCGTCCTCCCGGATCCTCCGCGGGGTCAGTGACCGCTACGCCAACCTCAGGTCCTTGATCGTTCGACAGAGGCCATTCCCCACCTACTTGCAGGTTCGCGACGACCTCCTCATGGAGGAGATCACCCTGGGGGGCCCGGGCGGATCCAGCTCCGCCGGGCCTCTCTCTACTGCTGCAGCCTCCTCCACGGCTCTCGCCGCCACTCCACCGCCCCGTCCACCTGCCCCGTACACCCCACCTTTGGCCCCTCTTCCCACTGGGCCAGGCGGGGGTGGAGGAGGCCGCGGGCAGGGTACTGGGGGTGGCCATGGTGGGGGTGGCAAGAAGAAGAAGGGCAAGGGTGGGGGTGGTGGTGGTGGGGGCGGGCCGTGGCGCTCCACAGCGGCCACGTCCTCCGGCCTCGGCGGCCTCCTACAACAACCCCGGTCCGGCGCATCGCCGTGGCCCTTCCGGTCCCGGGTGGCGAGCCTCGTCCACCGGCCGCCATGTTCGCGGGTGCTCCACCGGCGTTCTCTCCACCGGCGTTCCAACCGGCGTCCCGTGGGCCACACCTTCCGGCGCCTCGCCCGGGGCCGGTGGTTGGAGTCAAGAGGCTCTGGCGCGCTCCTTCTCCACCTTGGGCTTGACACCCCCTGTCGGCCCAGAGTGGATCGCCGACTCGGGTGCCACCTACCACACCACCCCGGACTCCGGTATACTCACGTCTTCCTCTCCTCCTTCTTCCTCTCACCCTTCGTCTATCATGGTTGCCAATGGCTCGTGTCTTCCTGTCACGTCCGTGGGTACCGCCGGTGCCCATGGATCTTTTCGCCTTCCTGATGTTCTTGTTGCACCCACGATGGTCCACAATCTTCTTTCTATTCGTCGTTTTACAGCTGACAATTCTTGTTCGTGGAGTTTGACTCTTCGGTCTTCTTGTGAAGGATTTGGCTACCGGCGTCCTCTGCTCCGATGTGACGGCTCGGGGCCCCTTTACACTCTCCGCTTTCCGGCTTCTTCGCCATCCTCGTCACCGCCCCGCCACCACTACTTCTTCTACCCGGCACCGGCGTCTCGGGCACCCCGGCCGTGATGCCCCGATGCGGCTTAGTCATAGCTCGGACATTCGTTGTACTCGAGCTCATGATGGCGGTTGTGTCATGCGTGCCGGTTGGGCCGTCATGTTCGTCTTCCTTTTTCTAGTTCCTCTTCTCATGCGGCTCACATTTTTGATCTTGTACACCTGCGACTTGTGGACATCGCATGTACTCAGTATTTCTGGCTATAAATACTATCTTGTGGTGGTTGATGATTTTTCTCATTACTTGTGGACTTTTCCCTTGCGTGCGAAGTCTGATGCTTTCCCTGCGATTCACCACTTCTTCGCTTGGGTGTCCACACAGTTCGGCCTCACCATCAAGGCCGTCCAGTGTGACAATGGTCGTGAGTTTGATAACTCCACCTCGCGTGCGTTCTTCCTCTCTCACGGTGTCCAGTCGCGCATGTCTTGCCCGTACACCTCCTCTCAGAACGGCAAGGCTGAGCGCATGATTCGCACTATCAACGACACCATGCGCACACTTCTTCTCCAGGCCTCACTTCCTGCTCGCTTCTGGGCTGAGTGCCTGCACACCACCACATACCTCCTCAACCGCCTTCCTTCCGCTGCCTGTCCAGCTCCTACACCACACCACGCTCTCTTCCGTACCCCTCCTAGGTACGATCACCTTAGGGTCTTCGGGTGTGCGTGCTACCCGAACACCACCGCCACCGCTCCCCACAAGCTGGCTCCTCGGTCCACCTTGTGTGTCTTCCTTGGGTACTCCCCGGATCACAAGGGGTACCGGTGCTATGATCTCACCTCTCGTCGGGTTCTCATCTCTCGCCATGTGGTGTTCGATGAGTCGGTTTTCCCCTTCTCCACCCCTCCTCCTACCACTTCCACTCCACAGGAGCTTGACATTTTTCTCGTGTTTCCCGCGACGCGGTGGTCGAGCCACCTTTCCGGTTGTCTTCTCGGGTACTCCGGCACCGTACTCCTCGCCGGAGTCGTGCCCCGGCTCACCGGCGGCCGGTGTCTCTCCCGACCTCCGCCCTACTCGACCATGGAGGGGCCGAGTGGGGGTGGGGGGCAGGGCCACCGCCTCGAGGCGCCTCGGGCGCCACGAGCGCCACCTCGGGAGCCACCGGCTCGCCGCCCGGCCGGTGCACGTCTACCACCGTCGTGCCCGGCTCGAGCCACCACCACCGCCGCCCTCCGCCGGTGACCCCTTCTTCGCGGGGTCACCTGCACCGCCGGTGGTGTCCTCTCCGCCAGGGACACCATCGCCGCCGCCTCGTCCGACGGGTGCCCGTGTCGCCACACCGGTCTACCACCCGCCGCTCCTTCACCGGGACCCTCGTCACACTCACCCTATGGTGACGAGGCAGGCGTCCCGCCCGCGAGGCCTCCCACCGCCGTGAGACGGGGATCTCTCCGGTACCCTCTTCCGTCCGCGAAGCCTTGGCGGACCCTCACCGGCGCCGTGCGATGGAAGAGGAGTACGCGGCCCTCCTCGCCAACCGGACACGGGATCGGTGCCCCGTCCGCGAGGTGCCAACGTCGTCACCGGCAAGTGGATCCGGACCCACAAGCGCCGGCCGACGGTACCCTTGAGAGGTACAAGGCTCGGTGGGTACTCCGGGGTTTCACTCAGCGCCCGGAGTTGACTATGATGAGACCTTCGGTCCGGTGGTGAAGCTCGCTCTTCCGTCCGTACCGTGCTCTCGCCGGCTCTCACCCGTTCTTGGCCGGTGCACCAGTGGATGTGAAGAATGCATTTCGCATGGTCTTCTCACCGAGACAGTCTCATCGGTCGGCCAGTGGGTTTGTGGACTCCTCCGGCTACGAGATGGTCGCGGCTCAACAAGTCTCTCTATGGCCTCAAGCGGGCTCCCGGGCATGGAACCACGGGTTTCTTCGCTTTCCTCCCGACACTTGGTTTTGTGGAGGCCAAGTCGACACGTCCCGTACATCTATCACCATGGGGCCGAGCGCATATCTCGCTACTCTATGTGGATGACATAGTCCCGACGGCCTCCAGTGACTCACTTCTTCGCCGGATCATCACCTCTCTTCAGCAGGAGTTTGCGATGAAGGATTTGGGTGTGCTTCACCACTTTCTTGAAGTCACTGTTGAGCCTCATCCAGCTGGGCTTCTTCTCCACCAGCGTCAGTACACTCTGGACATACTTGAGCGGGGCCGGGATGACGGATTGCAAGCCGTGCACCACTCCGGTTGACACTCGGGGCAAGGCATGTCCCGAGGCGGAAGGGCCCCCGGTGGATCGATCCTACGGCATACCGCGGTCTTGCGGTGCTCTTCGTACCTCACCTTCACTCGGCTCGACATCACCTATGCGGTTCAGCGGTTGTGCCTTCATATGCATGATCCTCGGGAGCCTCATCTCACCGCTCTCAAGCGTCTCCTCGGTACCTCCGGGCACCGCTGGCGATTATGGCCTTCTCCGCACCGACGGTCCTCCTCTACTGGTGGTTGTCTACACTGACGCCGATTGGGCCGGCTGCCCGGACACTCGACGGTCCACCTCGGCTATGCCGTCTTCCTCGGAGGCAACTCGGTGTCCTGGTCCTCCAAGCGCCGGCGCAGTGGCCTCCCGCTCCGGTCTTGAGTCCGAGTACCGCGCCGTCGCCAACGGTGTGGCCGAGGCTTCGGCTCCGGCAGCTCCGGCCGAGCTCCATAGCCCCTTCGCCGGGCCACGCTCGTCTACTGCGACAACGTCAGCGCGGTCTACCTCTCCACCAACCCCGTTCAGCACCAGCGCACGAAGCATGTGGAGATCGACCTTCACTTCGTCCGTGATCGGGTGGCCATCGGTGAGGTGCGGGTCCTCCATGTACCGACCACCTCCCAGTTCGCAGACATCTTCACCAAGGGCCTCCCGTCGTCGACCTTCACCGACTTCCGCTCCAGCCTCAACATCACCAGTGGCTAGTTGTGGCTGTGGGGGACGTGTGTGTGCTCTTTCTTTTAGATGTCCAGTCTTGAAACTCCGCTGCGCCGGTAGTTCAGACTGCGGGGGAGTGTTGGAGTATAGGCCCATGAGGCAAAGCCCATAAGGCCCATGTATACAACTATACACCCTCCTAGGGTTACAGTGAATGGCAATATACAGTAATTATCCCTCAAACAGGTATCTTTATGAAAACTGCTAGATTTCTGTATCCACACTGTATGTGTTTGACACGACTTGATTGAACATAGGATTCAAATGATTCTTTCTTTTCTTCTTCCCAGCACTCTGTTGTGAACGGCTTGGACCTAGAAGGACTACTCTACTATGTTTCTATGGAATAGTGATCTTTATGAACTCCCAAGTATATAAGAGTGTCTTTTAAAAAAAAATAATTAAATAAGAATTTCCTTGACTATGTATTTTGTCTGCATAGTTGTTTATTGTCTGTTATATCTTTACAGCCTGTTGTAATAATTTACTGAGTTGTACCTATTTTCGACCTTTTCCCAGTCAGAAGCTGATATTTGATTCTCTTTCAGGTTATTCTAAAATTCTATGACCTTCGTTGCAGAGACTATGAATGTTCTTCAAGCGTTACCTTTGAAGAGAAGTGTTCAATCCTTCTAGATGATTCTGCTGACAATTGGAGTTTTTGCCCTGATGGCGGAACCTCAACTTTGAAGTACATTGTAAACCTTACGCCCTTACCCATTACAAAGAATAATTCATATTTAATTATGTTATTTAGTTTCTTTCATTTGTCTTGCAACATAGAGTAAATTATAGATACGGGGGACAAATGCTAAAAGATAAATTACGAGAAGGAAAAATCAACATTTTTCATTGAATTTCATGTGCATAAGAGGAATTCATCTATCATAAGGGGGTGCTTGTCCCTCCCTCCTCCCGCCCCTGAACATCTTAATGCATTGTTGGCTTGTTGCTCAGTTTTATTCTGGGAACTAAAGGAACGTGGAAGATAGGAAATGATGAAACATTGCTGGCATCTATTTCAGGACTTATGCAGTTATGCTTTGTTTCCCAGTTTCTCATGCAACATACTGCTCCATACATGGATAGAAAACGTCCCTGTTCTTGATGGAACTTATAAATTTAGTGCTATTCTCCTCATTTGTCCTATTCAGCTAAGTTATAGTTCATTGTGACTGTCATATCGTATTTGACCTAATTGCGCCATTTACTTGAGTAATACAACATGCTTTGCAGAACCTAATTTGTTCTCAAGAACTGCTTTATGTTTCATTTAAAGTTTCCACGAGTTACTGTTTATTGAATTTTTCCAGTTGATCTGGATCTAAATCAAAGTGCTTTGAATAATGGCATCTTGATACTGATTGTTTTTCATCAGAAGTTTCCCTTCAATGTATCTGACATTTTTTGTAGGCTTCTTTAGAAGAGGAGAAAGAGTCACTTAAAGCTAAAATATCAAAGCTGCAAAGCAACTTAAGGATGGTAAGATAAGCTTGGAAATGCTAAGTGAAGTTTGGTATAACACATCTTTTTGGTTCATTGAAAACTACTGCTTTTGGTTGTGTAGGGCCTTGAGATTGAACAGCATTTGCAAAGAAATGCACGAATATTAGAAAAAAGACAGGTACAGTTCTGAAGTATTATTTTGTACTTTCTCATGACCTCTTTAATTTATATACTTTGGTTTGCAGGCACTGTATGATGGATTTCTGAGAAATGGATTGTCAGAACTTAAAAAGTTCTACACATATCAAAAGGCTGAAATTATGAAATTATTGGAAGAAGAATCGTTGCAGTTGATCAAAGGTGTTGCAGAGATTCAGGATAAGCTAACTGAAATTTGCACCAACACTGAAGTTAATGAACAACCTGCCGATGAGATTCAATGTTGTGACAGCAATTGTAAAGATGTGCATGTTACTACAGATATCAGTCCTAGCACATGTCCTAAGGTCTGTACATGTTGACAGCAAACTTCTTTTCCCTGTACATTTATGCTAAGCCTCTTCCTATGTTTACTGGCTACAGAAACATATGCTTTGAGGATATTGACAAATTACTCCATAAAACCGAAAGGTCACTAAGTTAAAAATCTGAATGTGACACTTCAAATGTGTTCACATTCACAACCGCTAGAACGTAGCATAAACTGGAACAAATATATGGAAATAGCATGTCTTAGGATCATAAGATACTAGTTCTGTAAGAAACTGACAATTGACAACATTTTCTTTTAGGGCAAGCTTTCTAGTCAAATCAAATTAACTGAAAACTGTGTTGACATTAAACACCTCTTTAGCATGGCAATCTATATGTCAAGCTGATAATTGATGGATGGATTAATGTGTGATGAATATTCAAATTTGATTGACCAAATACATATTTTATGGCTAATGTATAATTTTTTTGGACCTAATCGTGAGAGTAGCATAATGAATGTCCTTCACTGCAATTAGTGTTGAATCAACAAAGGCCTGTGGCTCATGGTTGTGTGGGGAGAGTGTTGCGACTGGCCTGCAGCACCTTACTTTTCTAAAACTTCCTTATTATGATTCCCATTTCTGATTCCTTATATTCTGCTCCTTAGAAGTTCTATTTTCTCACAAGATACTTTTAGATATACTTTTATTTTTTATTTCTCCTCTCATAACCTCCTCTTTGGTACTGTAGCAGCAACAATTACACCCACATGTTGGTGTTTAATAATTCACAGTTAGTCAATTACATTACATATACAAGACTGATATAAACGCCTAGGCTTGCCTAGGCATGCAAGCTCTAGGCGGAGGGTCAGCGCCTAGCGCGTTTTGAACCTTGACACAAAGGCACATGTTGTGCGTTTTTTAAAGCATGTTATAAGCTCACTTAACATGATGGGCACATGAATGAAGAAAGTTATAGTGGATGAAGATGTGAACTTCTTAGCTCTTTGCTGGGGAATAATTCAGTAGTGATTTGAGTGCTGAAGTGGAAACGGAATTGCTTTTCCTATTCAGGGATCAGGGTTCTGACATGTACCTTACAAATTTATTAACCTTTTTTTTTTCTGAAGAAACACTTCTTCTGATAGATAATCACAACTTATTGTGGTTGCATATCCTGCAGAGTGATTCTCCTGCTGATCTTAACTCCGTGTCGTTTGATGAATCTAAAGCACTTGCACAAGCCTTACAGGAGAAGGTACCACTTAACTCCAGTGATTCTTTTTCGTTTTTGATTTTGATCCTCATGAATCAATTTCTGATAGCCCTACTTATCTTTATTTTTCCCAATTTTGTTCAAAAGTTATAGTGAGATTTCTTTTTTTTTTGGGATGGAGAAAGTTCAAGTTACTACCTCCAAAGTTTGGCCAGTGTCCAGATAACCCCATAAACTAACGTTTGGTTCAAGTTACTCCCCTGAACTATTTCAGTTGGTCTAGTTTACTCCTTAACATGTCCTTCTTGTTTCTCCACGTACAAGTTGAGTTTTAATTTCAAAATGCGTGAGATGATAGTGAACATCATATTTTATGTTAAAAATACATTATGACTTTTTTCACTGGAATTGAATAATCTCACATTAGAGTGGTGTCCGTTACAGATGGAAGCACTTATGCTCTTCTCACAGGAACAAGAGAGGTACCTATTAGAAAAACAGAGAGACCTGATTGTTATCGAGGAACTCCAGAAGAACTTATCTCAAGTATTACCTCTACACTTTCTACTTGTCATTACCTTTTCAATCACAACATACATATTTGAATGATATGACCAGTGTTCTAAATAGTGCAAGTATGGTGCCGTCTCATTTGGTATTTTCATGAAGTTGATACTTCATACCATTACTATTTTGTGCATTTTGCTCCTAGCCATTGGAAGAGGAAAACTGAACCATGTGATTCTTTTTGAAAGTATGCACTAAATGACTAGAGTTAGTTTTGAACTTGGATTTTTCTTGGGAAATTTTGTCAATATATTGTGAACTTGACTATCTACATTACTAACACTGGTGGTTTGCCAGTAGTATCATCCTTGATTGATAGTAATTAGTCGCGTCCTACTCCTTTAGTATATGACCTATTTTTAGATTTGGGTGTCGCTTGACTAGCTTTATCTTTTTTGTACAGGTTAAAGATGAAAAGGTGAAGGTCCTGATGGAATTGGCAAAACTGAAAGAACAATATTTTCTATTGAAGGGGTAAGTATTTTCTTCAGTAAGTAAGCATGATAAACCAATTCTGTTGTTAATGAATAATGTTTTTAAGGGAATAAAGGGATAGGTTTATATTTTTTTTTTTTTTTTTAGAAAAATGAGTTTTGTAACAATGGTCACAGCATTATCACCATAACAACGCTTGGTTGTTGTTAAGGGCCCAGGGGCAGTGGGAGGGGTATGCTTAGGTATTCCATGTAATACACATGTGTATACTAGTAGAATGTTTATTTCTACTAGTGCTATTATATCTTGTTGTTTTGCAGAAAATTATTTTTGGAATACCCTTTAGTAGTATCCTGCCTCCGCTACTGGAACTGGAAGGGCCTCATAGAATGCCACATACTAAACAGAAAAATCATATATTGAATTAAATTTGGTTGATCTGTAGACTTGTTCCTTTGAGTTTGATCATTGAGCATGTAAGGACCACTCAGGTGTCCAATTTGGTGTCCTGTACAGGCATAACACCTCCAACTGTTTGCATCAGAAACAAACATGCAAATATTTAACATATTTTTTTGTGAGGGTCCAAATACAATTATTGTTGTAACTGTATTATCTTTTCTGCTCAGCAGCTCTACTGCAAAGGAAGATCATGATACTGGTGATTCATCTAAAGTCATTCCTGGGCATGACCAACAAGGGATGCTGAAGACTATGCTGAAGAAGACATCTTTGAGACACTGGATGAGAAAAGAAAGTAGTACTATCGAACATGGGAGCTCTGATGGCAATGATCATACAGTTTGCAAAGAGCATTCAGTGGATGTTGCAAGGTTTGTGACATAGATATATTGTTCTACTTGCACATTGTTCCCTACATTTTGTTTTTGGTCTATCATTCATCAATAATGATCTCAAAGTGCTACATTGGAGACAATACTAAGTCACACAGAACTGTCACTTATTTAGACACCATCACAGATCTCCAAAGATTTTTTTGTAATATATGTTTTGCAAAATCTGATAAAGAATTCAGACAGCTGGCATTGTGCTAGTCAAAGTTAAAAAAAAATGATTGCATCTAGAGATGTTGCTTTGTATTCAGACAAGGATTCTAGACTTCATTTTTTTTTTAATCCTAAATACCTGTTTTGCTGATTGCTCTTGAAACTTTGAGGAATCAATTCACTATTGATCCCAGTATCCCCTAATTAAAGGTGTTTAGCTTTGGTTTCCTGTTGCTCCTTCATGTTTAAAGCATCTGACTGAAATTACTGCTGTTAAAAATACAATGATGGGAACATGTCGATGCATAGCAAAAATGTTACGAGAAACTTGGTAGAATAACCATTGGCAAAAGAAGTCTTTTTGGTTTTCTCCTGACTTAATAGATGTGATGGCATATTAAACTAGTAACACAAACTTCTCTTTTCAAGCACATGCATTTCGGCATTGATGTTTCTGTTTCATGCTACTGCATTGCAGGTTAAGAGTTGAAAATGCTACACTTCTTGAAGGTGTTGGTACTGTTGAGCGTCTTACTACTTCAGTGCATAGACTGCATATTGTGCTTTTGAAGGTATGCTATTTGAACTGACAGATGCAGCTTCTTAACATAGGAAGAATTTTTTTCGAAAGCAGTGCATGAATGATGCATAATATTTGCTAGATAGTAAAAACTTAGCTACCTCACTGTACAATTGGCCTATCTGCTTCTGATTTTTGGAAGGGTGAGTGCCGTGTTGGAGTGGTATTATTCTATCCTTCTATTAACTGAGGTGTTGACTGGAAATGAGAAGTTGCATTTGGCTGAGAACAATCTGAACTGATTGTTTCCACATGCAAGGTGGTTTCTGATTGTTTCCACATGCTAGATGTTTTTTAAGATACACTCACTCCACCCACCTACAAACCCTCGCACCACCCTCACCGCACTTTATCCTCCATTAGTGAAACTTGGGGTCACCATACAGTTTCCAGTTGGTAGGTCGTAAAGTTCCACAAAGTGTCTGCTCTACTTTCAAGTACCGAAAAAAGAGACAAGGTCCTTACTCCCAAATCTTAGAGGAGATAGGCCATTGTGCCTTTCTGCCTCCCCTATGCCAGCCAACACTATTTTACTGTCAGCTCAACTTAGGATGTGTTTGGTTTGAGGAATGTGACTGCAAAATTCACTCCTCACTTCTGTGTTTGGTTTATGGAATAGAAAGGGTTGATCTCAATCCACCATCTCATCTCTCACAAGCTAACAATTAGTATAAGAAAGAATGAGGATGGAATTATTCCACCAAAATTCATGGGATGAATTATGACCCCACCTTGATATAGGGTGGTTTCTCAAACCAAACACCCTCTTAACCTACCTTGCTTAGAGCACACTTGCTCCTCTACAGAGACCATTTGCTCACTTTTGAAGTCATTGTGCCCAAGCTTAATGCTGAGCAATATTTGTAATGATGTGCACACTGGCTGGCAAAAGGAAGTCGATCTTGTCTTATGGACTAAAAAACTGCAACCACTGTTCGTGTGTCACCAAAGCTGCTCCATTATCTGGCATTATCTGTCATTGACAAAGAAATAACTTCATCTTTGATAGGGGGCCATCCTTCCTTAGATTCATGGAAGTCCAACTTAGTGAGGAAGCTCGACTTCAGGCCCATAGGATTTGTGATGCTAAACGTCCTGCTTTCTTCTTCTGTATAGTTTCCCTAGCCTAGTTTCTTTGACTCTCTCAGCCTTCTAGATTCTGCTATTCGTAGTTGGCTTGTACAGTGGTGTGCCTTGTACCATTTTCAAAAAAAAAAAAAAAACTTTGATCTACTGTAAAATGCTTTAAGCACTTAATAGGGCAGCATCACACCTTCCCATACAATTATGGGGTGGCAACCTCAATCTGTATTTTTATTCAAACATTAACTTTATTAACTTTTGGATGGTATGACACCGAGGCAGCCATGTGGCAGGATTTTTTTGGGTTGCATTGCTAGCTTATTAAATAATTTGTGATATATACATACCTAACTTCCATAGTAATATACTTATCAGGCTTATGACGATATCAAGTCAGCTGATTCTTTGGAGAGTACCTTTGAAGCACTCAACAGCCTTATAACTGAAGCAAACCTTATGAAGACAGCTCTTAATGTGGTCCTTCCAGTAAGCTGGTCTGGGGATTCATCAGATGCAATTACATATGAAGCTCTGTACGAACCATCAGATTCACCTAAATCGAAGTCCGGGAAAGTAGATCCACTCTCTTCGGCAGGCATGGAGATGGTGGAGCTACTAATATTGGCTGCTGAGATTCTCAAGGAGAGCTTTCTGGTGAAGAAATAAGGCCTCCATATCAGAACAAGTCTGTCTCTTGTTTGTTTAGAAGCATGCAATTTAATCCTAAATTATTTTTTAGGTGTATATACTTAAACTGATGATTACTAAAGGTGCACTATTAGACTATTTCGGATGTAGAGAAAGAGGCAATTGTGTACTGTAATTTAGGGTTCACTGCTATTGCTGTGTCTTGTGTTGGTAGACTAAAGGGTTAAGAACCATGTGTACAAAGTTAAGTTTACAAGCAAAGAGCAAAGGTAGATGGATGTTTGATGTGTCTGAAGTCTTCGTTGTACAGATATCAATATTTTTTTTGAGAGGATATCACAATCATTTGATATAACAAACATAGGTAGGTTGTGAATTGACCGTAATGCAGTGGGTTGGTTTCTTGTGGTCTTGTGGAATGTGCATATGTTTAGCCTCAATCAGGCACGGCTGATTGTATTTTTCCAGATTTGTTTTAGAATTTAACGTCATCTTCCAGCTGTTGGTGATCTCTGCTGATGGAGATGCCTGTGATGATTTTATTATCTTGAGATTTGCTGTCTTAGTTTTTCTTAGGGGTATGTGTACGGATACATGTTTATGTGTACGTTTAGAGGAGCGTACATGTGGGTTTGAGCGCAGTACGTTTATAGCGAGGAGAGTACATACGGGTTCAGGGTTTATGAGTGTTAACGTTTATAGTGTAATTTAAAAAATGGAGCTGTTTTTTTAGTCAATTTGATCGAGGTAATAATCACGTGGTTAGACGAACATATCATGTGAGCAACTGCCACCGAGAAATTCAATTATCTGCACGTCATGGTTGATAAGGTACCGTCTAGAAGCTTTGACTTGTAAGGTTGGAGTGGACACGATGACAGGATGGAGGAGAATGAACGCAATAAAAGTCCAGTCATCAAGTCCTAGACTGGCGCTATACGACGAGCAGAATCGCTGGCCGCTGGGGGTGGGGGAAACGCAGAACCGCATATGAAATTGCTGCACTCAAATCTCTACATATATTTTGGAGCTCAGTATAATGCTTACAAACTTCTGTCCGACAAAAAAAAAAAAACAGCTTACAAACTTGTCAAATAAACAAACAAAATCAAATGGTATACATATGGAGTAGTTCTTGAATCTTCACCGGCAGCCATAAGCATGTCACTGTCCTATTAAGCTAATCTTACTGAGAGTTTCATTCGTATTTATAGTGAGGTAATACATCATAAAGACGAATTTCATTAAGATAGAAATCAGTGCACATAGTTGGGAACATGGTGAAACTCCACTAGAAGTGTTCTGTTTCATTGTTAGATCGACAATCAAATGTTCCAGAGTAACTTGCAAATCCAACGCATTTCAGTTGGCTAGATTTATTATAGTGGAACCTATCAACTTGGATTTGAGTTTCTGATTTAACATGGGTATTTGCAATTCGCATAATTATTTTTCTAGTGATCGGCAACGTGTAGAAGGGGTCTTGACGTCTTGTTAATATGCAATATATTCTAGCTTATTATGTCTGTAAGTTTGTCAATATCTAGAAGTAATGATCCACGAGCGTTTTCATTTTGTGTGTTTGGCAGTGTTCATACGTACTGTACGTGCATCCGTTCACTATAATTTTGGGTGGAAGGAGGGAGGGGGCCAGTGTTTTGGTTCCGTACGTGAGTCGTGAGTATCCATGTTTATAATGTGTCCTTTTTATTTGAATTAATTAGAGGAGAAGAAAAAGTCACATAGGTAACCTCGTCCACATAAAACCCAAATAGTGGGCATCTTGGTTGATAGCAATTAAAACCACCTCGATTCTAAATTATAAGATATTTTAACTTCTCTAGATACATAGTTTTTTTTATTATGCACTTAAATATATATTATGCCTATGTACCTAATAAAATCAAATGATTCTATAAAAAAACAAAATGTCACATAATTTAGAACGGAGCGAGTAGCGTTTTTTGGTTGAACTCTGCTGATCATGCTGGCAATGTACTCAGTACTCATCAACAGATTAACGTTCAAAGCAAAATGTTTTTCCACCATGTTTTCCGACTCCGCTAACAGTCTTGAATAGCTGATTCATTCTAGATCTGCAGCCTGCCGTGCCGAACTGTCTACCTCTTTGCGTTTCCTGCCGGTCTATAGACTCGCGGCTCTCATGACCTGAAGTCTACCCGAATAATGACAAGAGCGTTGCGTTAAGGTTAGTGACACAAACGCCGTTGAACAATATCAATCGTTGGTGGTCCTGCCACGTACGTATGGAAGTCTGAAGCGCTGAGCAGTGAGCCGTGGAAATTAAACGGCAGCATATGAGTTGAACATAGAAAGGGAAGTTAACTGATATCAGCATATGAGTCCAATCTACATTTATATATACCTTATAAATGTAGATTGGACTCTCAATGATCGGTGAACTAAGAAGACTAGAAATTTTACAAAAACTAAAAAAGTCGGCTGATTCGGTTGATTCAATAGTGTCTTATAAGAGAAAATAAGCTGGAAATAAGACAAACGAACACGTTTTGTGCTCTTTCTATTCATCTTATTTAATTTCTGTGGAAGTAGATATGCTGAATCATTTTCACTTATCTGATCCGGATAGGGGCAATCATACAAATCTACATCCAAGAACAGTAATGCACTCACGCTCTAGTGGTCTTCTTCTAGTAGCTTTGGGGAATGATTATTTGAAAAATACAAATACAGAGTCATGAACAGTGGAAGCTTCTGCCTGACCTGCGACCATCACCGTTCCAAATCACCCTGTTATAAAAGCAGAGAACCCCCTCGTGACCGCCTGGCGCCCAACACTCAAAAAGTTATCGACACGCCAATCATCCAACAACCAGCAGCCAACTGCCGACCACCATGTTCTGCGAATGCGGCACGGGCAGCTTCAAGCACGTCGACGAGGACCCGGAGGATCTCGTCGGCTGCACCGGCGGATCGCCCAGGAGGAAGCAGCACGGCGGCGGCAAGGTGAACCCCTACGCGGACCTCGGGCTGGACAGGTTCTCCGTCGTGCTCTCCGAGCTCGAGACAAGGCGGGCCAAGATCCTGCGCCGCGTTGCCGGCGGCTCCGACACCGGCCTTGTTCTGGTCCGCTTCGTCCAGTCCAACGGCGACTGGACGCCCGTCGTCGTCAAGCTCCCTGAGCAGCCGCCGCCGTCCAAGAAGAAGGCCGCCGCCACCAAGAAACCGACGAGGGCGTTGTCCACCGCCGCGCCTTCATTGAGACCACCGGCTCCTCCGGCTTCACCCCGCAGTCCGCCGGATCCCGCCAGTCCGAGGGAGGGCGGCATCGCCAAGGCCGTCGCCACCAGCAGCAAGACCAAGGTGCCGGCGAGGAAGGCGTCGTTCTCGTGGGGGAGGAGGATGCGGCGGCCGTCGTGCTACTGGCCGTCCGTCATCGTGCTGACGCTGGTGAGCCTGGCCGTGTTCGGGCGGGTGTTCGCCATCTGCCTCACGTCCATATGGTGGTATGTGCTTCCCACCTTAGGCAGCGGCGACGACGCGCGCCGCGGTCCGGCCGGCATGAGGATGTCCATGGAGAAAAAGAAGGTCGTCTCGCCGCCCCGGCCACATGCCAGCGGCGTGTACGAGGTGATCAGGTCGCCAAAAGGGAAGCGAGGCTGACGGAATGCGTGCAGCTCATGTGAATACTGTAATTGTTACTAGACTATAGCATATATACACAGCTAGTTCTCGGTAGCTGGAAAAGTTACCAAAGTTTACCGTCGCAAGATGTCTTCTTGAAACTTTTTTGTGGGTAATTTTGATGCATTGATGCATGGTTCTCTTAATTGTACAGTTCATTTTATCAGTGTTGAGTTACTTCGGCCCCTTTTCCTGCGTGGCTATCCGGCCGATTGAAGAATCGAACATGACTTAATAAACCTTACATTTTGTCTTGATGCAATTGCTGTCGTCAACCGTCTGCTTTGGAAAAAATAATGCTTGGAAAACAGCGTATTCTCCCGAGCCTACAAGCTATGATGATGCCACATGTGCAAATTTAAACAATTTTACGGCTACAGAGGGCATTTTGCAAGACTATATTTATATATATCCTTTCTAATTAATAGGAATAGCCATTTCAAAAAAGTCCCTCCAATAATTTCTTTAACAAGTCTTTTTTTAAAATATAGTCATCATATATCTGGATTAATTTCTCACTAATAAAAAATGGAGACGTGCCTGACTATGTAAAATACATACAAAATATAGTAAAGTTATTAGATGGTGAAAAGATATAGAAAATATTTTTTATTCAAATAATTCCCTTTTAATAGTATAGAGAACGAGTGCGCAAACGCCCTCTATTTATTTATTAAAGCAGTTGTATTGTTTTAGAATATATGACGTATATATAGTACTATATACTAATGAATTTGTGCTATACTACTATCTCGCAAAAAAGAAAAGAAAAAACAAACTAAAGTCTATCGACACATCATCCTAGTTCTTACGTGTACACATCATCTGTGTCGTCTGTGGAAAAACTAAAACGTTTGATATGTCGCTGCACATGTTCTTCTAGAAGTTGAAATCGGAGATCCATATGCGTGGTGGCGAAACATAAACGGCAATCGTGACTGCGACTGTGGCTGTGCATTGTGTGCATGACAGTCCTAGCTAGGTTGACAGCAATAATGTTGCGTTGTTGACGAGGCTACTACTGCTTTTCGTCGTCAGTATTCCGCCACAGAGCTGTTCGCTGAATTGTAGTCTTTTGAATTTGAACGAAGAGGGACTTCAGCAATGTGTTGTGCACATGCGCCCCGTTCGACATCACCAGGAGCAGTAAGCCCCGGCCAATAGGTTTCAAAGATGGCAGCATGATTCCACACTACAACTATAGCACTGTGTGGCATTTCATTTCTGTCGTAATAGTTTGGAATTAACATTTGTAGACACTCTATGGGTCTGTTTCCCTACATAGCCTTTTCTTCATGCTCCAGTAATGCAAACCAGTCTTGATTTCTTACCTGTATAGGGTCTTCTTGTACGTACAGACCAGCACTATCCTCAAAGCAATCTCAACCTGCTGCTTCCCACGATTCGCTCAAATCTGAAAGTATCCGCTATGCATCGAAGGCATTGCATCAGCACTGCAGGTCCTTGCACCCGCCTCTACACATCTCCCGCAACCGCTCGTTCCGAACCCCTCCCCAGATTGTCCTTCCACTTCCACGGCCCAAACACAAGCCTTCTCTTCTCCGAGCAGGGCCTCTCGCCGATCCTGCGATCCAGGTGAGTAACCACGTCTTTTTCTGAACCACGTATGATAAGCTATATGAAGTGGAATATACTGATCTGACCTCGATCATGCATCTTGTGATTATTATTGCATATGGATGGCGCAGTCTGGATGCTGCAAGCCACCATTATCGTGTGCATTCACGTACGTCAATCAGACGATGTGGACGCCGCCATTACAAGGCGGCCCGATTAACAACACCGACGACTGCGGCAGGTGGAGCAACCAGCAGCAAACGCTATGCTTCCATTGCGACTCGTGCATGGCAGCCGTCCTCGCCGACATCCAGAGGGGCTGGACCTGGAGCATGCCTGTCGTCGTTGTGCTCTCGGTTCTGATCTTCCAAATCGTAATCTTCCCTTGTGTTGCGGCTCCTTTGCAGTGACAGGGACACCTCAGACACGGAATAATGCAAGACATAATAATGGCGATCTTTGTTATAAATGGGTGGCGCTTTACTAATTAAGATGATGATTGTGTTTTGCCCTCGTAAAAAAAGAGATTATTGCGATATTGTGACACCCATGTGAATGTGACAAATTGCATGGGCAATAAAAATCAAATGTCTCCACAGCCCCATTGCCGATGACGTCAGCACCCAGCTTGCTGACGTCAACGGGGTACATTTTCTATATGTTGCTGGCAGCACGAGTGTGGCTGCACGGCAGACATACGAGGATCAATGGTACATGTGATTAATTGTTTTAAGAAATAAATGAGGACACTGTAAACTGTTTGTTAAAGTTTTGCTACACAAATCCAGCATTCAGCCGTCAACATATTGTATTAGAGCTATTTTTTGATTAGACATAGGGAGGATGATGTCTTACCAGAAGGCGTTTACCATCACTCAACACATGCCTCCCTCTCTCGACCTTGTGGTTAATACGACTTATAAACTTCTGGTCTCCATCTTCGATCTGGAGCACTGCAAGGACCTTGCAATTTTCTGCAAAGAACTTGGCTAGAGAAAAAGCTATTCAGCTCTTCCAACTCAAACGGCAACTTCACATTTTTCAGATGACGGAAGCCACTGAACCAAGAGCCCATTAACTCATGGAAATCTGGTATGCTGCAGGAATCTTCATTGTCACCAACTCACCATTGAGCGTTAGCACAATCTCCTTTGATCTCACACTATTGAACAAATCCACAGATACATCAAATTTAGACAGGACTCACATTGTGTCTCCACCATGAGGTCCCCAGTATCAGGGCTCTGTACTGAACAAATTTTGACGTATGTTCCATCGTCAAATTCTGCAGGAATCTTTATTGCTTTGTCTTAGTATATGGTCCTGGATTCTTGTCTTAGATCAATTCCCTCTTTTGGGAGAAGGATAAGATCCATATCAGGCAGTAAAAAGAAAAGTGGCCTAGAAAGTTTGATTATTAACGTGAGCTAACTGCTGAAGTGGACCAACCCAGCTTTAAATTGCTGTTCTGAGCATGAGTTAGTGTTTCCGCAACATCGGTTGGGTGAATTCACAACTACATAGATACATTCCCTGCTTTTGCACATATGATGTGATCACACAAATAAGAGGCTTCCTGATGATGATTTAAGCAAATACTATTGCAGCTGGAATTCCATGAACCAACTTAGGGGCCTTCAAACTTCCAGCAGATGTCGGTAATTTATGCAAGAATTGTACTGCCCATAGCCCCCATATCAAATAATATCTGCCAGCATATCATTTATCCTCTAATAAGAGTGGTTCTGCTTTCTGTCTTTGGAGCAAACTTGCCATTTATCCTCTCCTGCTCCCATAACTCAAGAATTTCTGAAGCTGATGGCATCTCTCGATATGAATTGACACCATAAGAATTCATGGAATCAAGTACTTCGTCAATTGCAGATACCTGTGGGCCCTGCTGCCCAAGATCAGAATGATCATGTTTGTCTTCCAATCGTTGACCGCTTAATGAGATGTCCCTGCTCATGACAGCACTGACACCTAACTGAGGGATCTCTCTATCAGAATCAGGGATGTGAAGAATTATATCAGTGCACAAGTTCTTGCAAGTGAGCTGGTCTTGTTCTGCTTCATGTTTGTCTCCACTCCCAAGCAAAGAGAGTCCACACTGTTGATTACTGGTATCATCTGTTAGCAAATATGTGGCCTCCACTAAAGTTATCCCGCAATGGGACTCCAGTGCTCTTACTAAACCAAGTACAGGATCAGCATTCATAGTACCACTAGTACTGAGGTACTTTATAAGGCCCTCAAGGGTATCAATGTTGAATTCATACACATTTTTCTGCAGTAGGTAAACCCACTCGACTTCTTTCATCTGTATTGAAGCCTCAATCATAATATTCAAGAGCTGCAGTGTCCTTCCATAATCTCTATGAGCAATAGATTGGCATATCAATTCAGTAACCAGCTGTACATCAGGGATCTCTCCTCTTTCGAGTATCGAGTCGAGCGCATGTTCCAGCAAATTTGACTGCACATAAATCATAAAGAGATTAAATAAATAATTTCTTTATAAAAATAGTTCCTGTTTAGGCCATTCTTAGAATAAAAAATCAACAGCTACATCTGGCATAAAATTGTAGGTATTTAACATGGTGCTTTCAATTGAAGTACACAAAAGTGTACACATGACCAAAATGTTTTCAGTGCACATAAAACAGATGAGAAAGTTTTTTTTTTTTTTTTTTTTTTTTTTTTTTGGCTTCTTGAATATGCAGGAGAGCTGTGTATCATTGCATTAAGAACAAACATATAGATTAACACCCCACCTCCACCCCCACCCCCAGCAGAAGCACTACCCACCGCGACACACACTTACACAGCTTGCGGTTGCAGCTGGCAACAACCAAATAAAAGGGACGATAAAGAGAGAATTGAAATGACAATTATTTGGTTCTAAAATGGTATACTTAGATTTTACCTTTCCAGCTCTGCATGCCTTGATGATCAACCATGAATATTTGCTTTGATCTAGGCAGTGATGAGACAGAGCCATCTCTCTATACACATATTCGAAGTACTCCCACTGTTGGGCAGAGGCAGATGCTTCAAGCATAGAGCTGCATGTATATGTGTCTGCTTTAAGTGACGAATGTTCATGGATATATGTCTGAGAATTTGAGAAACAAGCCTTGGTGGTTTCAAACAAGTCTTTTGCCTTCCCAAACATATCACAGCGTCCATAAACTTTTAACATGACATTTACAGTCCCAATATTTGGTGTGCAGTGGTCCTTCATTGACTCAAATATTGAGATACAATCGTATATATATCCACCATTAAATGAGGCTAAGATCATTCCTGTAAATGTGTACTCCAGTGGTTTCGTGAGGGGAAGCTGTTTCAGCTTCTCAACCTGAACAGAAAAAAAAACATTTATTAATAAACCACGCTTTGTATGTTTAGGTTCCTTATTACTTTCCTATAAAGGGGACTTTACCTAGTGATTAAAGTGTGATGTGGACATTGCCATAGTAAAATACTGTTATATTGATTGGTGCAAATAAAAAGGTACAAAATTGTGCGCTAAAGAAGGGTACAGAATTGGGCAACTTGACAACTCTGTGACAAAAAACATTTAAGAGAATCTAATGGAGGCAAACTGTCAAACCATAATAAGAATAATTAAACGCTACAAGATAAGTTTGACATTACTAAGTAACATGCAGCACGAGTGGTGCAAAGTCATATTGCATTGTCTCTTTAAAGCTAAACAATGAACTTGGTAAGTGGCAAAGAACCATGTTAACTATTTTCCATACGATTAGTGATCTTGATACATGACAAGGTTAGCCATGTCCCAATGAGGACATAGAAGTTTGAAATAAGAAGAATCATCTTCCAAGTGTTCAAATTAGTGCCTAAACATAATATTAATATTGTTTACACCTACTAACCAGTATTACTAAAGATTGCAATAAATCTATATCTCCTATAAAGATAAACCCCACTAGCCTAATTCTGTAGCACCTCCTTGCGCCACGTCATCCACTAGGCCCCACTACTATCCCACTACCATCTTGTGAAGCCACATCAAGCAAAGCCAGTTATGTGTGTCCCTTGCGCTTCAACTTCTCCATGTTCGATGCAAATCTGCAACAACGCGCGAGGCATTCATCTCCTCATCCTTAGTGGTTAACATTTTAACCCATTTATATTTCTCCTTCATACCCGTGGCAACGTGCGTGGAATCCTCCTAGTTATTTCAAATGATGAACCCATCTATTCCTAAGTATCCTCTGTGTCTGACATTGGTGGGAGGATATGATTGTTTGAACAGGCACTGTGTGCGACCCGTATTTGCACCAAGGAGGGCATCAGTACGATGCACAAATCTAAGAACACCACAAATGCACACACTCGCAGCAAACATAGAGAGCACACACAGAAGGGATCTTAGCATTGATGCCAAGTAACCAACACACATCTCTACCCTGCTAGCTGCTTGAAAGATGGGGACGAAGAAAACAAAGAGGGAAGAGAGACCAAAGGAGAATCCATATTAGCTTGTACTGCCAGAAAACCAACTAAGCAGCCATGTAGGAAGGTACAGACAAAAGAATTAAGTTGCACCCAGGGGCTATTTAATATGGTATTTACATTGCAGAAAAATAATTTAAAAACTTAATGACTTTAATGTCAATAGATTTGGATATAAGTTGAAGGACCAAACTGGACTTTCCTTTTCACACTGAAATTACTAATAATTAAATTTGCCCTTGCCAGAATATGGACAAAAGAATGGTTCATGAAATAAATATTGACTAATAAAATTATATAGCCCTTGAAAAACAGAGATGCATAATGCATAGTCTGACAAATGAACGTGCAATATATGTTGCATATAGCAGCTACAAACCCGTAACATGGCATCCCTCCACCTTCCATTATTGCAGAGACAGCAAGCCAATTCATAGTAAACACTTGCTGCTCCAACAACTCCTCTTTGTTCCATGTCATTGACTGCTTCAACAGCTTCATTAATTTTACCCTGCTCCCAGAAAGCTCTTACAAGCACTGCATGGAAAACAATTATTCTTTGTATCAGTTTCAATGTCAAAAATCATAGCTCATTATGTGTACATAATACTCGTTCCGTTAACAAATATAGGTTGTTTTAGTTTTATCCTGAGTGAAACTTCTCTAAGTTTGACCACCTTTATAGAAAAACATACTAACAAACATCAACAGTTTCATCAAAACATCTACACTTATTTGGTATTGTAGATAGATGCCAATATATTTTACTATAAACTTAGTCAATGTGAAAAAAGTTTGATTTAGGACAAAACTAAAACAACCTACATTGTCGAACGGAGGGAGTATTACCTTTGTAAGTTATTGCCCTTGGAGGCACGCCAGTTTTCTGCATCTTCTCATAGAACTTCTGGACAAAGTCATACTTCTTGGCTTTCAGCATGACCTTCAAACAGTAGTTTTAATTAGTATGGTAAGTCACCACAACAAATGACCCTCTTTTTTGCGAGGGAAACACATGACCATATTACTACTCTAAGAGTAAACTCCCTTGAATTAGTTCGCCTTGATTAACTGTTTTGCAAAGGAGTAGACTTTACTGGGCAAGATATAGCGTTAGGAGTATTGAGGAAAACTGTTCTGAATGTACCAGCATATGAGATAACAAGCAATGGTACAATGTTTCCAAATTATATAAAAAATAAAACTTACTTCCATGGCCAACCCAAAGGTTGCTCCTGTTGGTGGTAAACCACTAATTCTCATTTGCCGGAACACCCAAAATACCCCTTTCCATTGCTGTGATAGAACACAAGCATTAAGTACCTACAAAATTAAGGGACAAGATAAACATATTTTAAGAAAAAATATTATAACTGAAAAGAGGGAATTTGGTAAAAAGAAAAAGAAAACAATAGGGCAAGAGGGAATCCTCACTGAGTTATAAACAAGTGTATCAGGCTCCAATAAAGGATCCCAATCCTTGCGCCGCATCGTCATTACTCGCTTTGAGGGCTTCTGTCTCATATACTCAATAATCTTGATTAATTCCTTCAGAAGACCAGCTCGACCAAGCGTAACAGCAATACTATGGTATGCAGGCATATCAGGGTATATTTGAGCATCTCCCTGACGTAAAGTATGGACCCAAGATAAAATGTTAAGCCATTAGCTTTTCCATTTTCTGTACAAACAAGTTCACTGTTTATTTTAATTGTACAGAAAAAGGACTATACCCGCATGATGGTGAAAACTCGAAGTGCTTCGGTTGCCCTTAATGATTTCCCAAGGATTGAGAGTAATTTTGTATACACAAACCTAGATAGGAAAAATCTATTACTGATGGGAAGTATCAATGTACCAGGTGTTTTTTTTGGGTCAAAACATGCTACTCGCAGTGGCAGGGAAGCAAGCAGCGAAAAATGAGGAGGAAAACCTACCTGCTTTTCCGATGCCTGTAGCTGATTTCATTGTACACCCACTCAATAACAGCTAAAGCCTGCCTCCAGTTTCCTCGTGCCTCAAGCCCATCTAGTATTCTTAGTAGATTATCTTCACTATATATGATGTCAGCCTTTTTCATCACTCTAGTAAGCCTCCAATCACGAAAACTTAGATAATCTCCGTTTAACCTAATGAGAAAAAATGTGTACTCAATTATGTATCATCATTGTTATTATTTCTGATTGTATAGAATCATGCACACAAGAAAATAATTTACTCAAGTGAAACTAGACAAGGCACAGAAAAATATAAAAATTCAAATCTCACAAGAACATATGTAAGACACCTATTAATATGAAAGCTTCTTACCTATGCAAACAGTAAACTAACCACTTACCCTCATATGACTGTTTCATGGAGCAAAATGTTCTTTCTTTGGAACTAATTTTCCAATTTCACAAAATAAGGTATAGTTCTTTTGCTCTTTACAATCTTGAAAAGGGGAAAAAATATTTCAACAGCAAAAAGAGAAGTCTAATGCAATTATTTTTTTGTGGTCTATCGATATAGTTTTTTTTATACATTATTCTTCAGAATTATAAGTTGAATTCACAAATCTAGGAGGGACCTGAATTAAGTGAAGGAATATTCCTTTCACATATTTCTTCAATCTTCACAGGTCATTGTTCAATCCCTTCACCAGTTTTATCACTATCAATAGTACGATATTTTATGCCTATCATTGTTCTGCAGTGCAAGTATTCACAATAATTTCGATTCTAGATACAGCTCAACCAATTATCCAATCTCTCATGTCCTTGGCATTGTAATTATGTATAGGCAAGGTATCATCCGAGAAAGCCTGAAATGGCATACCTGCTGACGAGCAACTGAATCCTCCTCTCCTCGTCCTCAGCCTCCGCATCCCAGCCGGCGGTGCCCGGACGACGCTTCTGCTGCTTCCTCTCCGCCGCCTCCGCCTCGACGTCGTCGTCCAGCAGCCAACGGAACCCGTCGCCCCTCCTGGCCACGAGCATCTCCCTCAGGCCCTCGAGCGCGCCGTCCTCCGCGTCCCAACCGCGCGGGGGCGCCACGCGGCGGGCGCCGGCGCCGTCCCAGGGCCGCCCCACGAGCGCGCGGTACTCGGCGGCGGCCGCACGGAAGCGGCGGGTCTCCTCCTCGTCGTCCCCCGCCCCAATCGCAATCTCCTCGCCGCACGGACTGAGCGACGCAGCAGCGGCAGCCGCGGCCGCCGCGGCGGTGTCCTTCCTCGCGCGGCGGAGGGCCTTGAGCGCCTCCTTCTTGCGGAGGGTGTGGAGGATCTTGGGGGTCGGCGAGACGCCCCGGCGGAGCAGGCGGCGGCGGAGCGTCTCGGTTGTCGGGGCGGGGCGTGTCTTCTTGCCACCACCAGGCGAGGGGTTCCCGGCAGGTTCTTGGAGGCGGAGGGAGAGGTGGAGGCGAGGCGGCGGCGGGGAGGAGACGGCCATGGCGGTGGCGGGATGGGATTGCGCGGGAGTAAGGATTACGCTTGGGGTTTATCCTCCATATCCGTTTTCTCTTCGCAGGATGCCCTCTCCCATTATTTGAAAATGAAAGCAAATATGTCCATATCGCCGAATACAGTTTGATAAAAGTCATACAGTGAATCAATTTCTAAAGTTGCATTAAGTCAAGAAAAAATCAAACCTTTTTAGTTTAGTCAAATTTATAGAGAGCAAGAGAAATTCACAACCGCCAACGCCGAGAAAATGTTTCTTGAGGAGTGACCTTCTAGCAATTCCCATCAAGTATAACAAGCAATTGCTTTTGTGGAGGCGCGGGCAAGGAAATGTTTTATACCACTAAGGAAATGTGACAAAGATCGAAATCTCAAAATTTGGCACCAACCAAGGTTCAAACTCACAACCTTAGTCTTCACATGTTGCTTCCTTGCCACTATACCTCAAAGTCACTATGTAACAAAGTGGCTAATGCAATTTAATCATCTCGGGCTAAGCGTATATGAGGAGTTACAGATAAGGAACAACAAATGAGCAGCAAAGAGGCAATAAATACATACAAGTGGCAGCCAATGAGAAGCAAACAAACAATAAATGCATCCAAGTTCCAAGCTAAAATGGAGAAGATTTTTGAATAAAATGTTTTTGCTTAGATGAAGGAGATTTCTAAACGGGGGGGAGTATTGTAGGACCATTCCTAGGTCGTCGTCCATTGGAGGCATGTGTTTTGATATCACATAGTTAGATATGAGTTTCGTTAATTTTCGTGTTGAGTTGGTGAGTAGGGATGTCAACTCGGTGGCCTATTGTTGTGCAAACATGATGTCGGTAACGGAGCGTTTCCACTTTTGGCTTGACTATACCCTAGATTGGCTAATGGCACCAGCAACCTCTGATTGTACTTTTGTTATTGATTAATGAAAGCTTTGTGATGCTAAAAAAACAGGATGAAATCAGTTAGTGGCCTTTTACCATCTGCAACCATATATAGAGAGAGAGGAGAGGCCGTCAGGCCCGAGAGGCACTGATGTACTACCTACTATTCTTGTGCTGTTGTGGTAACACGGATTTTCCCTTAGATGCTAGCCTTGCTACGACCACTTTCAAAAATTCTTTGGGATCTAGAATTTCCTTGAGTGCCAAAACATAGCTGCCAAACCGCGTGGCAAGCGCGGAGAGTCACCTCTTTGAAATAATTCTTTTGGTGAATTAATTCAAAAAAACATAGCTGTCAAGTTATACTTATTTTGTGTATCCTTGTTGGTTTCACTTAGCCTCAAAAAAAATAGATTTTTTAATGCTATTGCAAACCGGCCAACAAATCATTATTTTAAAATTAATATTTTCATGATTTTGTCAAATAAGAAATAACCTCAACCGGAGAAATAAATGACCTAAACTAAAGTTGTATTACTCGAAATCATAAAAATTTATAGTTTATACTTTTTTATTTGAACCTGTTTAAAATTTCAAATATGTGTTACAAAATTCACTAAACTGAATACAAAAGTAATGCAAAACTAAGTGCTCCCTGTCACTACATCGAAGGCTTAGATGAAGGAGATTTTTAAATGGAGAGAGTACTTGAGACCATGGCAATCAACTTCCAAGACAACACGATCATAACCCAACTCAGTCGCAATGATTTCGCCCTATTGTGATTGCTAATTGTTACTTACTAAATTATAATAATTATTAATCCCAAATTGCCAATTGCATTGCGTGTCATTGGAGGCTAGGATGGAAAATTTTATTTGAATCTTGTTTGTGTGTATTACTATACACTTAAAATTTTAATATCAGTTTGAAGACGATGGGTGAGACTCTTTAAATTATAAAGGTGTATAATATGATCTTTTGGCCATATCTTTTCTTCTGGTATTTTTACTCACAAACTGTTTAGATGTTGTTTCACAAAAAGAACTATTTTAGATGTTTCTTTAGCATTTTGAATTGGTAATATTATTTGTGTTGTTGTATTTTAGTTATACCATATCGTTTAGTTTAGTTTAGTTTAATTTAGGGCTAGTAACATCTTAAGCTTTCATTTATTCAGCCCCTCCATTACCTCATTTCCAGATCCACCACACTGTTGTCTTTGATTGTTTCTCGTAAATACTTCCTCCGTCCCAAATTATAAGTCATTTCAAGAATTTTGGAGGGTTAAAGTATTTTAAGTTTGACCGAATTTATATGATAAGATGATAACATTTACGAGGCACTAAGTACCCATGGATTCTTTATTAATCATATTTTTATAATATATCTATTTGATGTCATAAATCTTTGTAATTTTTTCTATATATTCATCTTTGACTCCCGGTTCCAAGCCGGTCATCACGCTACCAGTTTTTTGAACCGGGGGTGGCCAGATCTTGAACCGGCTGTGAAGCAGATCTCAAAAAATAAAGAAAGAAAATAGAGAACCATGCACCGGTAGCTCTCAGACTCTCACCCCACTGCACGCGCCGGTAGTGATAGGTCGATAAGATCGAGTGATTGTTTTGCAGTAGTGTGGTACTGGTTGGCGAAGTTTGACTTTAATTTGGATAAAATCAGCGTAAACAACTATGATTTGATTAGAATGTGCTAGCTAAGCAGATAGGAACGTTTGGAATTCCACGGCATCACCACCCTTTTATTTACTTGGTGTTATGGTTTTTAGTCATCTTATACATATGCACGGAACAATTCAAGTCCTAGTTATTGTTTCGCTGAAGAAATTAAGGAGTTAGATGATGAAGCTTGATCCTTTGAATATAACAACATGATCGAATGGGCAGCTGAAATGTACTGATTACGCAGATGAGAGAGGTCAGTGCGTGTATTAGACGACAACAAGGCACTAGAAGTCAGCTTCCTGAGCTGTCGATCACTCAAGGTCAAGGGGCCTACGGTAGGGTGTACCTATGGGCCTGTTTGGCATGGCTCCAGAGCCGAACTCCATGCCAGAGTCGGGTGGAGCTAGGCAAACACTACAACTCCAGAAAATATTGGAGCAGCCCAACTTCATGGAGTTATTGGAGCTCTAGTACAAATTATTGGAGCACCTCTTCTCCTACTCTAGAACTGACCAAAATAGACCTAGACGTGGAGTTGGGGTGAAATTACCCGCAATTGCCACTGATTACACATGTGAATCATTATTTTGTTATGTTCCGTCCGTCTTCCCCTTTACGCGTCAGTCCTTCCCCCACCAGACTCCCTCGCGTGACTCCTCCCCAACCCATCTCCCTTCGCGCGAGACGGGGGACACGCTGGGCGACGAGCTCTCCGGCGGCCCCTTCCCGGCCACGAGCTCGCCGGCGGCCCATTCCCGTCCACGACCCCGCTTGGCGCCTCCTCCCCCGCGGCCTCCCTTCCCCTGCTCCTCCCATGTTGGCGGTCCTTAACTCCGATTTTTACCCGCCAACTATAGGTCATTATGGGGAAAATAAATATTTTATTTCACATATATCTTTACTATTGACCTAGTTCCACCTGTGCTTGGAGAAAATATTGTTTTACAGAAAATACACCAAGTGCAGGAATTTCCGGAATAAAAATACGCTTTTTGGAAGGCGTAAAACAAGCTAAAAGAGCAAGTGGGCCATCTGGAGGCCACATGAGCCAGAAACACCAGCACCAACGCAGCCCGGGGAGGTGGCACGGGCCCACCGACCAAAGTCGGTCGGGGCGGCTCCACCTGTGCGCGGCGCGCTGGGCGCGCGCGCCCCCCCTGGCTGACTTGTGGGCCCGGCCAAAGGCGGTTTGCACCTGCCATCTGAAGAAGGACGGTTTCGCTGGTAGTTTTGACCATGCTACCCCCTAACCGCCTCCAGCGCCCTATTTAAGAAGAGGAGAGGCCCCCCACCATCACACACACCATTTGGAGCCATCTCTACACCTCTCACTTGTTCTTTAGCATTAGTGTTAGTCATTTGGAGCTAGGCAAAGCTACTTGGAGAGCTTGTCTCCAGGAGGAAAAGCTACATCTTTGGTATAAATCTATGGAGCATTCTTCCTTAGTCAAGTTCTCATTACATTTATATAGTCGTGCATATGAACTAGAGTATAGTCTAGTACACGATATATTCGATGATCAAGAACTAGGCCATAGTTCTTGTGAGAGTTGTTCATCGTGTTCTACATTGTTCTTCATCGTTCATATGTTTTACTTGTTTAGATTAGATTGCAGGAGAGGAATAGCGGTTCGATGTGCCTTCGGGTTTGCCTATGTCCTAGCTCGTCCATCCGTAGGGTGGGAGTCCTGGGGGGATGTAGGTAGCTCCTTAGTATGCGGACATGGTGTCCGGGTGCGAGGGAACCTTCGGATATGTCGGCATGCCACGGTTGACGTGGTAGGCGGCAGGTGGTGAGAGCCCTGTCCGTCCCTTGTAATCCCCCACGTTCGCATGTTGAGTAGGAGTTTGTAAATGCCGCCATCGACTGGCAGACCAGTTGCCACGGTCTCCCCATATTTCTAGTCTATAGTCGAGTCTTGACTTGTATAACATGTGGAATTAGCTGTTCTAGCATTGACTATGTAGGACCTGCCTGCTCCGCGTAGATTATTCTTTATTCTTTATTTCACCTTTATTCCTTTGAGGTTGCTCTAAGTGTGTGTCCACTATCCAAATTACCGTATGCTTACCCCTGTATAGCACATTGGTCGGTTTCTCCTCATGCTAGATATTGTATTCATACCCATGCTAGATTACTTAACTACTCCATGCCTTCCTTTGGGAAATTATAAATAACGATACCCTGAATATTTCCGGGTGAAATGCTGCAACGATAGATCCGTGCGCTTGCGGATATTTATTCTAATAGGATGTGATCTATCTCTTGGCAACACTCGCGTAGTTGCTAGAACCAGTTTCTAGTGAATATGTCGAGTAAAGCCATTTAGCGTTTCTGTCGCTGTTATCAGGATTAGGCCCTAAGTCGATTTTTGGTAATCGCGCTAAGAAATGCCAACAAGCATTTCTGGCGCCGTTGCCGGGGAAGGCATGGAAGTTAAGGATCTAGCAGCATGGATATGCATATGATATATAAAATGAGAAACGACAATGTCTATAGAGGCTAACTTTTATGTTTTCTCCTGTTGTGGATGAAAACAGGATAGTGCATGACCGGTTTCTCTCTGCCGGAAAATTTCAACTCAAATCCGGAGGCACTCCTAAGGAGGAAGAGGACTCGTGCCCTTTCCTCTTCTGCTACTCCGTCGACAGACAAACCAGTCACCGTCGCATCTACCACGCCGCACTCCATGGCCAAGTCCCTGCGCGAGTTCTCTGTCCCCAATGTTGCCAACGTGCCCACTGGGCCCGCTGTTAACCAGGGAGACAAGAACTTCGAGCTCAGGACTGGGCTCATTACCATGGTGCAGGCAAGTTCATTCTGTGGACTGCCTAGTGAGGACGCCAACGCCCATCTTCAGCGTTTCTTGGAGATATGCGACACCATCGTCATCAAGGATGTCGCACCCGATGCAATCGAGGCTCGGGCTCTTCCCTTTCTCCCTTGTGGGAAAGGCGAAGACTGGTTCTACAAGGACAAGGCCGCTGTTGACACATGGAGCAAGTGCTCCACCGCGTTCCTCGCTAAGTTCTTCCCCATGGGCAAAACCAATGCCCTGCGGGGAAAAATCGCCAACTTCCAGCCGGGATTCGGCTGGAACCCATCCCCGAGGCATGGGAGAGGCTCCAGGAGTACATCCAGGAATGCCCTCACCATGGGATGGAAAGTTGGCTGGTGCTCCAGAACTTCTACAACGGGTTAACACCCATGTCGAAGGGGCACCTGGATGCCGCCGCTGGCGGCGCATTCCTATCATTGACTGTTGATAGTGCCACGACACTGATCAACAAAATGGTAGAGAACCAAACTTGGGGGGAGGACCGCGTTCCCACCAAGGGACAAAAAGGCATGCATACCGTGAAGGAGGCGGATATGCTTGCCGCAAAAATAGACCTACTCCTGAAGAAGATTGACGGTGGTGCCATCAATGATGCATCCGGCACCGTCAACGCCATGGACGCTCGCATGACATGCGAGGTCTGTGGTGAAGCTGGACACTCAGGGAATGACTGCCCCGAGACCCGTGAAGAGGCCGCCTACCTCAACAATGGGTTTCGCCAGCAGCAGGGAGGAGGAAATGGCTGGAATAACCAGTCCCGTCCCCCATTCCAAGGTAATTCGAATTACGCCTCCGGGTTTAATCCGAATCAACCTTCATTGAAGGACCTGGTTTGCGGCCAAGCCAAGATTAACGAAAACCTCACCAAAAAGATGGTGCAACATGATAAGATCTGGAGAACATGGATAATAAGCTAGAGGGCCTCTCATCAGCTGTCAAGAGTCAGCAAAGCTTCAACAAAATGATAGAGACCCAGCTTACCCAGTTAGCTGCCGCTCTTCCCAAGGCTGAGGGTACAGATGCCAAAGCTGAGCTGAAATCAGTAACCACAAGGGGAGGAAGTCCACTAGTGATCCACAATACCCTGACCAAGCGGCATCAGGAAGGCAGAAAGCGCAGAAACAAAGGGAACTTCCTGTAGAGGAAGAGCCGCAAGAAGCAGCACCAATGGGGGCAACGATAGACTACCCTGACACAACTCACCTACCGTTCCCCACCAGAACCAAGAAGCTTTCCGCGGATGAACAATTCGCACGCTTTGTTGAGATGATAGAGAAGGTACATGTGAGCGTCCCGCTCATGGATGTCCTACATGTCCCTTCCTATGCAAGATACGTGAAAGATATCATCAACAACAAACGTCCTCTACCATCCACAGAAACGGTCAAACTAATAGAGGAATGCAGCGCAGCGATACTCAATCACCTGCCCGAAAAGAGAAAGGATCCTGGGTGCCCAATCATCAATTGTTCAATCGGGGGCCAACAGTTTGACCATGCTCTTTGTGACCTGGGGGCCAGTGTGAGCGTCATGCCAAAAACAGTCTTTGACAAGTTGGATTGCACACAACTTGCACCAACAACCATGACACTCCAGCTGGCCGACTCCTCCATCCGCTACCCTGCAGGGATTGCAGAGGACATCCCGGTAAAAATCCGAGGGTACTTCGTGCCAGTCGACTTCGTGGTGCTGGACATGGAGCTTACCAAAGAGAACCCTCTCATCCTAGGGAGGCCATTCTTGAGCGCCACTGGGGCCCAAATATATGTTGGAGCTGGAGAAATCCGCTTCAATATAAATGGCCAGGAGGAGAAGTTTGAGTTTCGACCCCGCAAGCAGGAACAATGCAACATGATTCGTATCAAATACGGACCAAACACTCAGGGCATACGGGAGGTTGAAATCCAACCCCAGGCCTTCATGAGCAAGCCAAGAAAAGAGGATAAGGAGAAACCAAAAGCAACTCCTAAGAAGGAGCAAAAGGCTGTAATACAGTCTAAGAAAAAGAAAACCGCTCCCAAACAGAAAGGCAAGAAAGAAGAGGTTTCCACACAACCAAAGAAAGTGGTGCAGAAGGGACAGGAAGAGCCTCCCGCCGCTGCACCACCCAAGGCTATCAAAATGGAATGGAGACCCAAGAAACAAACGGACAAACCATCCACGAGCACCAAGATGGAGGAAGTCCTGCACAAATAAAAGACCAACCCTGGGCCATGAGCTACGGGATAGCTTGGGGAGGACCCCCACTTGAGGTACCTGCATTGCATATTTAATTTCTCATAATTTTATTTTCCATTTTAGCATATTTAAATTCAAGTTTCTTGCATTAAAAAAATTCCTTAAAAAAATATTCCATTCCATATATGTGCCATGAAATGTTTAGCTCTACCCATGTTGAAATGATTGGTTGCTCTGTTTTATGTCTCGCTTGTACTTGTTTAAAATAGGGTTTTCTCTAATATTTGGGTTTATCGGCTTTACATTATCATGCTCTAGAAACTTGATTTAGTGGGTTGCATACAATTACTCTCATCTAGGTTATTGTGCGATATGATATAGTGACTTAGACCACAACAATGACTTTGTCCCTTTGAGAAAACCTGATGTCTGGAGTCTTTTGTTTCAAAAATTTCAAAAACAATAGTTCCTCAATGATCGCGAAATACCCACCAGAGCCATATGATTTATCCATAGTATAAGAACCTTCATACGCTGCTTGTTCGTACATTGAGTTCGGTCGGATTGTTACCGATGCGAGATTATGACTCTACACCCATGATTGAGATTCACTTGCACCCACCAAATAAACGCCAACTCTTACACTGAGAGTTGCGCACAACATTCACCCTTCACCATCCGCCGACTCTTACACTGAGAGTTGCGCACCACTTTTTCCACCAAATAAAAATGCCGACCCTTACCCTGAGGATCGCGCACCCCTCTCTTGTAGTTTGCAAAATTCTCCATGCATTTTTCATCATGACATCTCTCTCCACCTCATCCTCTCCATTAATAAAGTTATGGGCTATGTTCTTAGTCAGAAAAAAAATGAGAGAAAAGAAAGAGAGGAAAGAAAAGAAAAAAAAGAAGAGAAAGATATATAGTTATAGGTTTTACCACTCTTGTAGGCAAACGGGAAAAGTCTTAGATCCCCGTTCAAAAAAAAAATGAGAGAATAATTTTAGTTGCTCATTGATAGCCCATCATTTCCCTTCATCTCATCCATCAATAAAAGAGAGTATGTCATGATGCGTGGAGACCCAAAAATACCACAAAAATTAGGAATCATCTTTCATCCATCCACACACTTGCACATCTCAATCAAGGTGTATAGCTTAATCTCCGTAAGGTTCAATCCTTGACCTTACAACATATGTGATACAAGTATGCCCACTTACATACCTACCCAAAACTCCACTCTCAGCTTTTGGTGGTAGGAAGAAGGCAAAACTTAAAAATGCTTTTGGTGAGGTTACTATATACAGTTGAGCAATCGAGTGGGTCATTTGAGGAACTTGGTTTATTTATAAAAAAACTTATAAAAAACTCCGGACTGAAAGTTGATCTTGGGACGAATGAAAAGCACCGGTCTTTGAAACTATTCTATCTTGCAATCGCCCAAGACTTGAGAAAATTAGAAGCCCCACTCTATTCAGAAATCATAGAGTAGATACAATTGCCGATTTATTCAAATAGCAGTAGAACGCTCTCTTTTATCTTGTACACTTGAGATATAATCGGCATCGTAGCAACCCCTAATCAACAACCCAAAGCAAAGACTTGCTCGGGACGAGCAATGGGTAAGCTTGGGGGATCTTGTTGGCGGTCCTTAACTCCGATTTTTACCCGCCAACTATAGGTCATTATGGGGAAATAAATATTTTATTTCACATATATCTTTACTATTGACCTAGTTCCACCTGTGCTTGGAGAAAATATTGTTTTGCAGAAAATACACCAAGTGCAGGAATTTCCGGAATAAAAATACGCTTTTTGGAAGGCGTAAAACAAGCTAGAAGAGAAAGTGGGCCATCTGGAGGCCACATGGGCCAGAAACACCAGCACCAACGCAGCCCAAGAGGTGGCACGGGCCCACCGACCAAAGTGGGTCAGGGGGCGGCTCCACCCAGGCGCGGGCGCGCCTGGGGCGCGCGCGCGCCCCCTGGCTGACTTGTGGGCCCGGTCAAAGGCGGTTTGCACCTGCCATCTGAAGAAGGACGGTTTCACTGGTAGTTTTGACCATGCTACCCCCTAACCACCTCCAGCGCCCTATTTAAGAAGAGGAGAGGCCCTCCACCATCACACACACCATTTGGAGCCATCTCTACACCTCTCACTTGTTCTTTATCATTAGTGTTAGTCATTTGGAGCTAGGCAAAGCTACTTGGAGAGCTTGTCTCCAGGAGGAAAAGCTACATCTTTGGTATAAATCTATGGAGCCTTCTTCCTTAGTCAAGTTCTCATTACATTTATATAGTCGTGCATATGAACTAGAGTATAGTCTAGTACACGATATATTCGATGATCAAGAACTAGGCCATAGTTCTTGTGAGAGTTGTTCATCGTGTTCTACATTGTTCTTCATCGTTCATATGTTTTACTTGTTTAGATTAGATTGCGGGGAGAGGAATAGCGGTTCGATGTGCCTTCGGGTTTGCCTATGTCCTAGCTCGTCCATCCGTAGGGTGGGAGTCTGAGGGGATGTAGGTAGCTCCTTAGTATGTGGACATGGTGTCCGGGGTGAGGAACCTTCGGATATGTCGGCATGCCACGGTTGACATGGTAGGCGGCGTGGTGGTGACGGCCCCTGTCCGTCCCTTGTAATCCCCACGTTCGCATGTTGAGTAGGAGTTCGTAAATGCCGCCATCGACCGCGGACCCGGTTGCCACGGTCTCCCCATATTCCTAGTCTATAGTCGAGTCTTGACTTGTATAACATGTGGAATTAGCTGTTCTAGCATTGACTATGTAGGACATGTCTGCTCCGCGTAGATTATTCTTTATTCTTTATTTCACCTTTATTCCTTTGAGGTTGCTCTAAGTGTGTATCCACTATCCAAATTACCGTATGCTTACCCCTGTATAGCACATTGGTCGGTTTCTCCTCATGCTAGATATTGTATTCATACCCATGCTAGATTACTTAACTACCCCATGCCTTCCTTTGGGAAATTATAAATAACGATACTCTGAATACTTCCGGGTGAAATGCTGCAACGATAGATCCGTGCGCTTGCGGATATTTATTCTAATAGGATGTGATCTATCTCTTGGCAACACTCGCGTGGTTGCTAGAACCAGTTTCTAGTAAATATGTCGAGTAAAGCCATTTAGCGTTTCTGGCGCTGTTATCAGGATTAGGCCCTAAGTCTATTTTTGGTAATTGCGCTAAGAAATGCCAACATCCCCTCCCTAATAACCCTAATCCTAACCTCAAGTGGCTCTTGGGCGCTGGCGGCACGGCGAAGTCCGGTTGGTGGCTCGACGCCGAGAAGGCGTGGGAGGGGCGCGTGGTGGAGGTTCTCGACCGGTCGTGGAGATATGCTTCGATCGTCGTCGCGAGTTGAATAAAAGATATCCGGGGCGGGCGGGCGGGCGGGCGGGTGGGCGTGGTGCGGCCACATCGCGCAGCGGCATAAACAATTTGCGTTGCGGCTGACGGGACGGGAGAAGTCGTGCCTGGATTCGTCGTGCGGAGGCAAGGAATTGAGCGGGTGTTGGAGACTTGACTTGTTGGAGTGCGGCGTCAGCATTCAGGAGCGTCAATCGTGCGTGAGGCCAAGGGCGTCGCGAGCATGGACCTGCCACCGCCGGCCGACTGCTCCTTCCCGTGGCTGCGCTGTGCCGCTATATCGCGCCCACTTCACCAGCAATGGCCAAATTTTTGCTGTAGCGACCAAGTAAGGAGGATGACACGTGGGTCCCATTCAAAGGGCAAAGTAGGCAATCCACAGGATAAATCACCATTCCGGAGCTGACACTACTCTTCTAGCCAAACACCCTCAAAATACAACTCCAACTCCACTCAGAGTCAGCCCCACCTAGATTTCTGGAGTGGAGCTGCTCCGTCTGGAGTTGGAGCCATACCAAAAGCTGGAAAAGAGACCCCATGTTGTTTGAACTTATCTGCCTTTGTTTTTCTTCAACAGAACAAGCCGCAGAAATCATCAACCCAACAAGATATCATTCATACATTTTTTTTCTAGAATACGCAAGAACATTCCGTATCATTGTACTAGGAAGACAGAAGTTTTAAATTAAATACAAGAGAGGCCACTTCTGACCCGACCGGAACCTCGATGGGCTACATTTTAGCTATGGCAACTCTGGGATCCACCATCAAGCTGCTCTACTGGACCTCACCTTGCATGCCGGGAACGGCTCGTCGAGGGCCACAGAGGAAGGCGGAGCTGAAGGTTCCAGGAACCCCATCCTTCTCATGAGTAGTATTTCACAACGTTTGGACGTCGCGTCGGGATGTGGTCCATCTGCTGAGCAGCGAACCGTCTGCTCAAGGGGCAAGGTCCGCCTTGGCAGCGGCTTCTGCTTGGGAGGGGAGCTTACTAGAGAGGTGGTGGCCTCATTACCAGGACCTTCTCAGTGAACCTGCTAGCCAGCGGCCTTCCTCGGAGATGGTGAGTCCGTGTTGCTCAGCTCCTGAACACCGCCGCCATCCTCCCCAGCGCCATAGTGCGCGCCACATGCGGAGGTGAGCCCTACAGGCGATGACGGAGGTGGGTCTAGGTCAGCCATGCATTGAGAAGCCATCGACGCAGAACAAGGCCAGGTCTCTCAACGAAGCTTAAACTAGACCTGAGCAAACTGAGCCCGTTTTAGCCCGCCCACGAACCTTGCTGGACAGGGCCTGGACACAGATCTCGCAGCCCGCTAAATTTTTTTTGGCCCGAGCCCGGCCCGAAATACTATTTTGACCAATTTTACACTATAAAGTGCGCGGGCGGCCCGCTCAAGCCCGGGCCCGGCCTGAACCCGGGCCAAAAATGAGGCCCGATCAAGCCCGTGGGCAGTTCATGCGCAGGATTTTGTCTGGCCAAAATACCCAAAATTTTTTAGGCCCGGCCCGAACCCGACCCAGCCCGCAAAATGCTCACGTATAGCTTAAACCCTCCACGGTTGCCAAAGCAAGATTTGCTGACCGACCGTTTCATGCAGGGAGAGATCGAGTAGAAAAATTGGAAAAATAATTAGGAAGGCGACACGGTCTGTTTCCAAATTTCAACTAGCCAAGGCAACATGCAGTCACTAATAGCAGTAATGTACAGCTATATACCCAAACGAGCCATGACTCTATATATAGTGCCCCGGCCACTCTTGCCGAGGTCGGGAGAGACGACGAATCGACGGGCGGAGTGCCTGCCCCGCCGCCGTCGCCCTCTCCGTTCCCATCGCCATCGCTATCGCCCGTGTCCCTCTCCGTCGCGGTCACCAACATTTTTATCAACTATCACCAATAGAGTTGCCACTTGCCAGATTTTTTTTTAGGGGGAAAATGGGGCTGACCTCTTCGAATTTTGCACAAGAGCTTATTGGACCATCCCGGCCGGCAATGCAATTTGCAATCTGCCTTTGTTTTCAACTAGCCAAGTCAACATGCAGTCAGTAATAGTAGTAATGTAGTAATGTACAGCTATACCAACATGAGCCATGACTATATTTAGTGCCCCCACGGCCGGGCCACACACACACAGCAGTAGTTCACACAGTAAGCTCAATTCGTACGTGTTGCAGGTCTCTACGTACACAAGTCACCAATACGTAGCCAGCCAGGAAGTGTTCCAACGCCTCCTCTTCTCTGCCATTGCCGTGGCCCTAGTGCACATCGTCCTCAAGCACCTGCTGCTGAGGCCCAAGCAGGTTATTGGCCGGCACCCGCCGGGCCCGTGGAAGCTCCCGGTGATCGGCAGCATGCACCACCTGGTGAATGTGCTCCCGCACCGCGCACTGCAGGACCTCGCGCGCGTCCACGGCCCGCTCATGATGCTGCAGCTGGGCGAGACCCCACTCGTGGTCGCGACGTCGAGGGAGATGGCGCGCCAGGTGCTCAAGACGCACGACGCCAACTTCGCCACCCGCCCCAAGCTCCTCAGCGGCGAGATCGTGCTCTACCGCTGGGCCGACATACTCTTCTCGCCGTCCGGCGAGTACTGGCGCAAGCTCCGGCAGCTGTGCGCCGCCGAGGTCCTCAGCCCAAAGCGTGTGCTCACCTTCCGACACATCAGGGAACAAGAGGTACGTACGCAAGGTGTGTACTATGCCGGAAAATGTGATTGAAAAAAAATATTAAAAATTCTCTTGCTCGCTCGCTGTTGTCGTTGTTTATAGATGGCGACTGAGGTGGCAAGGATACGAGCGGCCGGGCCATCCACAGCGGTGGATCTGAGCGCAATGTTCCACAACCTAGCCAACAGTATCGTCGCCCGTGCGTCATTCGGCAACGTGCAGAGGAACGCCGACGAGTTCCTGTCGGCAGTCAGCGCTGGCATCATCATGACGAGCGGGTTCAAGGTCCCCGACCTCTTCCCGACCTGGAGACCCGTGCTCGCCGCGGTGACCGGCATGCGCCGTGCCCTCGAACAAGTCCACAGGACGGTGGATACCACCCTGGAGGAGGTCATGAAGGAGAGGAGAGACGCCCGCCGGTGCGACGACGACGACAAGCGGCGGTGGCAGGCCGACGAGGGCGAGAACCTGGTCGACGTTCTCCTCGGCTTGCAAGAGAGAGGCGGACATCAAAATCTGACTGACAATAGCATTAAGGCCGTCATATTCGACATGTTCACGGCTGGCACGGGAACACTGTCATCCGCGCTTAGCTGGGGCATGTCGGAGCTGATGCGCAACGCGAGGGTCATGAGCAAGCTGCAGGGTGAGATCCGGCAGGCGTTCCATGGCAAGGCGACGGTCACCGAAGCCGACATCCAGGCCAAGGCAAGCAGCCATCCCTACCTGAAGCTCGTCATCAAGGAGACCCTCCGGCTGCATCCGCCGGTTCCGCTTCTGGTGCCCAGAGAGAGCATCGAAGCGTGTGAGATCGAGGGCTACACGATTCCAGCCAGGTCCCGTGTCGTGGTGAACGCGTGGGCGATTGGAAGGGACCCAAAGTACTGGGACGCCGACGCCGACGAGTTCAAGCCTGAGCGCTTCCAGGGCAGCATGGTGGACTTCAACGGGAGCAGCTACGAGTACCTGCCGTTCGGTGCTGGACGGAGAATGTGCCCTGGCATTGCCTACGGGCTTGCCGTTATGGAGATAGTGCTCGTCCAGCTTCTCTACCATTTTGACTGGTCGCTACCAGATGGTGCGAGCGAGCTGGACATGGCGGAGGCACACGGCCTTGGAGCCCGTCGCAAGTCCTCCCTCCTCCTCTGCGCCACACCGTTCGTCGTTCACGATTCTACATGTGAAGTACCTTTCTAATAAGCAGCCCATCCATCAAGGATCCATACATGTATGTACAGCCTCATAAAGATTATTGTTGTGCTCTGTTTGTCCAATATAATGTGCCCTTATCCTGCAAACGGTTTGTGTGTTCTTGTTTCTGTGTAAACAATCGAAAAAGTTGTAATGCTTATTTTATGGTGAGTGACCTATAATGGCCTCATAATGTTACATACCATTTTGTTCTTAACTACTGTCTTTGTGGGCAAATCAAAAGAAATTTCCTTTGTGACTATTTTGTATTGTTCACCCTCTAGAAAACCGCTTGCTAATTAAACCTTCATCCTTACGTGGGGTGGCAAGTAGGGATGAAATCAAATCAGATATGAACATATTATTATATTTGTTTTCATATTTCTGTTTGAAATCATATTTGGATTTCTTCCCTACCTGGCGGCCCGTGCTCGCCGCGGTGACCGGCATGCGACGCCCTGGAGGATGTCATAGAGGAGAGGACACGTACCCGGGACGAGAAGCTGACTGCCCGAAGCCGAATATAGGTCAAGGACGATGGCACGGCGAGAACCTCGCCGACCTCCTCATCGGCCTGCAGGAGCTATCTTCCTCTGGGGTTGGGTTCCAGCTGAACCGGAAGAACATCAAAGCGATCATATTCGACGTGTTCACATTCGGGACGGGGATGCTGGCATCGTCGCTGGAATGGGGCATGTCGGAGCTGATGTGGAACGAGAGGGTGATGGGCAAGCTGCGGCGCGAGGTCCGAGACGCGTTCCAGGGCAAGGCGACCGTCTTGGAGCCCGACATCCAGGTCCAGGCGGCCAGCCTGCCGTACCTGAAGCTCGTGATCAAGGAGACACTCCGGCTGCACCCGCCGCTGCCGCTGCTGGTGCCTCGGAACTTCGGGATAGCATCCACGCGTGCGAGATCAAGGACTACTTGATTCTGGCGAGGTCCTGCGTCGTCATGAACGCGTGGGCTGTCGGAAGGGACCCCAGCCCCAGGTACTGGGAGAACGCCGATGAGTTCAAGCCCGAGAGGTTCAGGGCAACGTTGTGACTTCATGGGGAGTAGGCGAGTAGCTACGGGTACATACCGTTCTGTGCTATCCCGGTCGTTCCCGAAACAGCATGGTGAGAAGTTATTGTACATATAGGTTAATATGTATCTTCAATAGATCCATTACAGAGCATCTACATCAACCTATACATTTTCCAGAGAAAACTGAAACATGCATCTGCAATTCAGCTGTAAATTTTCCTTTGACTGTCATATGCCCAAAAAACAATTGATGATATTGAAATAATCACAGCATAAATAGCAAATGCACATATATCTGAAAACATGGCCACGTGCTTCTTTGTTGTAAGATTAAGCATATCAGGTGAGGTTAGTCAACAAAGAATGGTTTGCACATGCCATCAAAGGATTATTTGCAGCAAAGCAAAGATAATGCAAACTACTAGACAAAGAATTGACTAAATCAAGGGCCCAGCAAGCTCTTGATACAATATATTCAACAAATTATATGCCAGAAATCAATGGTGTCTTTGAGATCACCTCCATAGCACGAGGATATGCCATTTTGATGTATTTCTGCACAACATGATTACACGTACGATGCCCAACCTTACATGCATATCAGAACAGGACATGCACATTTCTTAGCACAATCTGCACTGTAACAAAAATTGATAGCACGCCATACTTTTGAGCGTCCAGGTGCTAGAAATCATGCATTCTATGTTAGAAAAATCAAAACTGGCTTTCATATGCCACAGCAGACAGAACCGTATGCACGACTCCACTGTAACAAATAGAACAATGAACGAACTGAGTGAATCTTGTGTGTCCAGGACACCAAATCGAGCAAACATGTTTCAAATGCAAGGAATAAAGAACTATCTTCTTGAATAGATATAGAAAATATGAAAATAACAGGATGGTATGGAATAACAAAACATAGCCTCTCTGATGTAACTTATCTGAAATGAGAATTGAATATGATATATCACAGCTACAAAGCAAGAAACCACTATTTTGTAAACGTTAGATTTCTCTAGGAGATTATCCTCATTGACTGAATCACTAAGATGGTTCCCAAATGCATTTCACCTAAACCCAAAATCAATTTATGTGTGTAAATAATTAAATAAATGAACCACCCATACTTTCAGACCAATCATAGTTGCATGTCATCAAGCACTTTTCAAGATCATCTATTCCTCTGAGCCACCACAGCTCCACCATAACCCACGGTGGAAGTAATACGGTGCCCCATGTTACCTTGCTGTAGCCAGGTAGGCAGGTACCCTATCCTTGAAACTAATCACCCATAGGAACTTGCACAGCTTGGAGGAGAAATCCACTACACTAGATGATGCATTCCTACTTGAATTGGACACAGGACGAGAAACAGAGCAAAATTCACCAACAATAGTCTCTGTCCTGACTGATGCAAGATGAGGATGGCTATGCAAAAGTATGCATTACAGCATCCACACTGAGATCTGGATATGCGTAAAAAGGTAACCCAGCAGGAAACTCATAACTCAATATCGGTTAATTTGGATTAAAAAATAGAGGAATGCATGTTTGGAGGCTGCCCTGCCTGCTCGCCCGAGAAGGCGTACGGGAAAGCCGAGGAGAGCCAAAGTGGGGGACGAATGGATGCAGGCGACGCCCCTGAAGCACGTTTTCTCACCGAAGGCGGATTCAGAGCAGGAAAGATAGATACCAGGGGCAGCAACATGAACAAAGGCAAGCATGCAGAAGGAATGTCGCAGACAAGGGCAACATGAACAAAGGCAACCGTGCAGAAGGAATATCGCAGAGAAGGCAAGGTGCGTGAGGATTGCCGCTGCCACCGATAGGAGCACACCCACCCTACAACAACCACCGACAGGGATGCAGGGATTTCTTCTAGACACACAAATGACTTCCTTGGTAGCATATTCACCTAGCAATGAAACTACTAAAATGGTGGGAGCACGCGTCAGACGCGGAGAGGACATGGAGGCAGAAGAGGCATGGATGTAAGAAAATTGCAGGCACCATAACGATGTTAATATATGTTGTAACCACGAAGCTGATTGGTAAAATGAAAGAGGCTTCTCCAGTGGCATACTTAAGTGTTAGCAACTCAGGATGCTACAAGTTCAATGTTAGAATATAACTGTAACAGCCCATATTGGGCTTACGGCCCATTGGCCTTGTACTCTAGCCTGAGCATGACGCAAGGCGACCTGTCCATTGACGCCTATGCCCAGCGGATGAAGCAGCTCGCCGACGCTCTGCGGGAGGTTGGCAACACCATCTCTCCCTCGCAGCTTGTGCTCAATCTTCTGCGTGGCATCAACCCTCGCTTCGCCACCACCGCCGACATCATCGCCAACACGTCGCCGCTTCCAGACTTCAAGTCCGCCACCAACATGCTCCGCGTCAAGGAACTTCGTCTCGGCAACGAGGTCAAGGAGGCTTCAACATCAGCGCTTGTCGCCTCCACCAACTCTTGCACCGAGCCCTCCTGCCAGTCCACATCCTCTTCGGCCAATCGTGGCGGTGGTGGCAAGGGCAAGGGCAAGGGCAAGGGTGGCCAGGGTGGTCGCGGTGGCAATGGTGGTGGGCGCAACCAGCAGCAGCAGCAGCAGCGCAGCGCCCAACAGGGCGTCTCCGGCGGTCGTCAGGCTCCTCAGCCGGCCGGCCCTTGGGTTTGCTACAACCCTTGGGCCGTCCAGTGGGCTCCTCAGCAGCAGCAGCAGCAGTGGGGTGCGCCTTCAGCGCCTCCTCCACCGCCTCCACATCCGCATCAGGCTCACACCGCCTTCGCGCCGCCCCAGTTCTCCGCGCCCCAGCCTGATCGCAGCCCTCAACCAGATGGCGATTCAGGGATCCAATCCCTGGGTCATGGACAGCGGAGCGACATCCCACATGTCCTCCAACGACGGTATTCTTCTTTCCCGTCTTCCGACGCCACCGTCCTTCATCACGGTTGGCAACGGGCAATCTGTTCCTGTTCTTAGTCGTGGCACTTCCTCTTTACACATAGCTGATCGTCCTTTTCATCTTGATAATGTTCTTGTCGCTCCACAATTGACACGTAATTTGCTATCTGTCAGACAATTTACTCGCGACAATAATTGTTCAGTTGAGTTTGATGCCTCTGGTTTTTCTGTTAAGGATCTCAAGACCAAGACGGTTCTCCTTCGGTGCAATAGCAACGGGGACCTCTACACCATTCCACATCAGTCCCCTCGCTGTCATGTTGCCGTCGTCTCCCCGGAGCTGTGGCACTCCCGCCTTGGTCATCCCGCACCAGTTGTCGTCGCTACTCTAAATAAACTATCAGCTATCCAGTGTAATAAAGCAGCTCGCCGCATTTGTCATGCTTGCCAACTTGGTAAACATGTTAGGCTGCCATTTGCTAGTTCAGTCTCTAGTACATCAGCACCCTTTGAACTCGTTCATTGTGATGTCTGGACCTCTCCGGTTTCGAGTCTTTCGGTTATAAATTTTATCTTGTGTTAGTTGATGATTATACACATTATTGCTGGATGTTTCCTCTTCGTCATAAATCTGAAGTTCATGATCATCTTATTCAGTTTGTTGCTTACGCTCACACACAATTCAGTCTTCCTTTACGCTGTTTTCAGGCAGATAATGGGACCGAGTTCCTCAACAATGCCACCGCCTTCTTGGCTGGTCGAGGCATTCAACTTCGCACCTCGTGTCCCTACACCTCTCGCTCGAATGGCAAGGCTGAGCGTATGCTTCGCACATTGAACAATGGTGTTCGCACGCTTCTAATTCATGCCGCCATGCCTCCATCCTATTGGGTTGAAGCTCTCTCCACCGCCGTGTTTCTCACAAACCGACGGCCATCATCATCCAAAAATAATGGTATACCATATCATCTTCTTCATCATAAGATGCCAGACTACTCCATCCTAAGGGTTTTTGGCTGCCTATGCTACCCCAACCTTAGTGCCACGACTCGCCACAAATTGTCTCCTCGCTCCGCAGCGTGTGTCTTTCTCGGTTACCCTCCATCACAGAAAGGCTACCGGTGTCTTGACCTCTCCACTCGCAAGATTATCATCTCGCGACACGTCATTTTTGATGAGACTCACTTTCCGTTTGCGGCTTCAAGCCTCGACCGGATTCTCTTAATTTTTGTTACAGGACTTACTTCGCGCTGCCCCGTCTACCTCAGACGCTCGGCACCCGCGGACCTCGGTGGCGCCTGCATTGTCGACTCGGGACGCGGCGGCGATGCGGCGACCCCATTGGACTCGACTCCCGCCATCGTGGCATGGCGCGCCACCGGCTGCCCTCGGCTCCTCGGGAGGCGTGGCTCCGCGCCTCTCTCCGGCGAGTGTTGCCGCCCTGCCCTGCCCCCGGCGGTTCGGCATCCACTATAGTCGTCGTCCACCTACGCCGCCGGCTCCACGGCCGCCACCGGCGGCACCCGGCCCCTGCTGCGGCAAGCGGTGGTGCTCCGGCACCTTCGGCCCCACTGCGGCGGGCGGTGGTGCCTTCGACCCAGCACCGCAGAGCCCCTGCGCGGGCAACTCGTTCCCAGGCGGGTTCACTACCGCCGCCCATGCGGCGGTATGGCTTCACCACGACGGCTTCCGGTCCCGGCTTCTCCATTGCCGAGGCAACTCTCGCGCCGCGCTCAACCGATGCAAATTGGCGTGCGGCAATGACTGAAGAATACAAGGCGCTCATGGAGAATGGCACTGGCGTCTCGTTCCTCGTCCCGCCTCGTGCGAATGTCATCTCCGGCAAGTGGGTCTTCAAGCACAAGTATCATGCGCGGCTCTACGGCTCGCCATAAGCCGAGATGGGTCGTTCGCGGGTTCTCGCGAGATACGGCGTCGACTACGACGAAACGTTCGATCCGGTTGTCAAGCCGGCCACCATTCGGGTCGTCCTCGGCATCGCCGCCTCGCTCTTGGCCGATTCATCAGGCGGACGTGAAGAACGCCTTTCTCCATGGCCATCCGAACGAGACGGTCTCTTCATCCCGGCCGCCCGGCCGTCGACCCAGCTGCTCCCGACCACGTGTCTCCCGCAAAAAGTCCTTGTATGGGCTCAAGCGGGCACCCGGGCGTGGCACCCGGCGATTCTCGGGCTTCATCAAACGGATCGGTTCCGTGCTTCGATCTCCAACACTTCCCTCTTTGTTTACAAAGATGGTACGGCATCGCCTACTTGTTGCTCTACGTCGACGATATTGTTCGACGCCGTCGCCTCGGCTTCTTCGTCGCTCGACCGAGCTTCTTCACTCGAGTTCGCTATGACAGATCTTGGGGACCTTCATCACTTCCTCGGGATCTCGTCACTCGTTGGCGATGGCCTTTTTTGTCTCGGCGCCGGTATCTTTGTGGATCTTCTCGGCGTAGCCGGCATGGCCGAGTGTCACTCTACGGCGACTCGTTGACACTCGGGCCAAGCTCTCCGCTACGGACGGTGCTCCGGTGGCGGATGTCACTCGATACCGCAGCCTCGCCGGTGCTCTACGATATCTCACGTTGACTCGTCGGACCTTGCCTATGCGGTTCGGCGGGTTTGTCTCTTCATGCACGACCCGCGAGAGCCTCATCTTGCGATGCTCAAGCGTGTTCTACGGTATGTCAAAGGCACTCGTCTCTTGGGCTTCACATTGGTACGGCGGCATCACCGGCACTTTGACCGCTACTCCGATCTTGATTGGGTGGGCCGTCCCGACTCTCGGCTCCACCAGTGGTACTGTGTTTTCCTCGGCGACAACTTAGTCTCCTGGTCCTCCAAACGACGGACTACGGTCTCTCGTTCGAGTGCGGAGGCCGAGTATCGTGCCGTTGCACATCGTGGCCGAGACTTGTTGGCTTCGTCGGTTGCCCGGGAGCTCCACGCACCCATCTCTTCGGCGACGATCGTCTTCGTGATAATGTTAGTGCTGTCTACATGACCGCTAATCCAGTCCATCATCGTCGCACGAAGCATATTGAGATAGATATTCACTTCGTTCGCGAGAAGGTTGCTTTGGGACAGGTTCGGGTGCTCCATGTTCCATCATCTCATCAGTTCGCGGACATTATGACCAAAGGGTTACCGTGCGGTTATTCACGACTTTAGGTCCAGTCTTTGTGTTCGTAACACTCCCGCTTAGGCGGGGAGGGTGTTAGAATATAACTATGTAACAGCCCATATTGGGCTTACGGCCCATTGGCCTTGTACTCTAGCGACTAGGATTAGTACCATATTGTAATCTGTACATGTACTACAAGCCTTCCAGGCTATATAATAAAGGTCACCCCCCCTGATTAGGGTGTGCGGTGTTTCTACATTCAAGTACTGCAAGAACAAATCCGATGGCTTGTTGGAACATGGTGACATCCCTGAAGTTCGCAGCCTCCCAAGGATATGGGTTACTCATAAGATCACAGACCTCCACAGAAGAAAGTTACATCACAACTGGAAGAACATTTAGTCCCTGGCTTCTATGTAATTTAACCTAATTACAATGGAGCTATTCTCTGCAGTTTTCTATTAATGCTTCTTTCCTCTTATAATAATGAGCTAAGTGAGAGCATAAACCAGTTGCAACAATATCCAATGCAATAACCCTTGACAAGAATGCCCACATTACACTAGAATAAAAATTCCCCTATTCTGATGTAAATACTGTATAAAACAGAGGCAGCACATGTATGGCCACTCTGCCACGTAAATATGCTTAGGCACATAACAGAGATGTAGATAGACACGGAAATATCCATTGAGAAATAACAAAGGTCAATTGGTTCGACATCAAGAGTTTGAAGTTTCACAAAAGCTAAAAGATCGTTCATTCAAACATAAGCAGCATATGATACAAAAGCCATACATGATACATATATCTAGCACAAGAAGGAAAATATAATTAATTCAGACATTCGCCTTCTACAAAAGAAACATAATTTCCATCTCTAGACAACCATTCCAACAAGATTGAGTACCTGAATAAATTGAAGTATTTCTTGCCTTGTCCATGCTCATCAACACCAAGATGATTTGACTTCCTGTAATGCCGTTGATGTATCAAGTATGCCAGATGTGAACCTGCACTCTGCTTTCTAGTTCCAGGCAGCCAATGACTCTGAGAAAAAAGGGACATAGGACAAACAACGTTTCAAACTGTAGTCAAGCTCACACCCGATGTTGCGAATCACATGCACTTTTTTACTATCCATGTCATAACATCTTATTGTATCATCCAAATTCGAAACAAAGAATATCAAGTGGCACTCTGGATGAATCGTGATCACATTATAGTCCTGCAGAAGATCAAACTTGGCTATTCCATTTCCAAGTAACTCCGAAATCCTGACACTATGTTTGTAGATCCACTTACCAGTAGCATAGTCCTCAAGAACAAACACTGACACGTCTAATCCAAAGGTATTGAGATAGTACAAGTACCCTTGACAGTGTCCAATGAAACCGTCATCAATGCCGTGTGGCTCGTGGATGGTCCTCCATGAGTTCCCCTCGGTGTCAACCACCAGTACATTCCCAGATGCAAGCACATGAAGAAAACCATTGAAAAATACAGTGCCACCACCTTCCAACAAGGTCAACTCGGCATCGTCAACATCATCACTCCATACATTGTCCCTGTGAGCCCACTGCCCGGTCTCCGACGAGTAGATCTCAAGCCCATCAATAAGGTAGCCATATAGTTCTACGAACTCAAACACATGGAAGTTAGGGGAAATGGCCAGGTCGAATCCCAGCCGCGCGTTGCAGATTTTACCAGCCTGACTGGATTCAGGAAGCGGCACCCATTCCTCGGTCGCCGGGTTGCACACGATGTAGCGGTTGGCGCCGGCGGCCGTCGGGCTGCGGCAGAGAAGTAGGCCATTGCAGCAGTCCAAGACGGTGATGTTGGCGTGGCCCGGGAGGAAGGACAGGGAGGGGTTGATCAGGGGCGCGCCCCTCCCCGTGACGTTGGTGAAGTGGCGGGCCCTCTCGGGGAAGCGCTCTTTGCTGATGGTGTGGTAGAAGAAACCGGCGAGGGTCTGGGGCAGCTTCTTGCGGTGGTCGGGGTGGGAGATGAGGCCAAGCCAGTGCTTGGACACGCACTTGAAGCGGCAGACCGACTTGACGGGCAGCCGCGAGAGGATCTCGACGATGAGGTCGTCGGTGAGGCAGGTCGCCGGGTTCCTCATCTCCTTGGAGGCCGCCGCCATGGCTGACCGTGGGGAGTGAGGCGCTGTGACTGTGTGTGGCGGCTGCGGAGTGCGGACGGGGGATGCAGGAGGAAGAAGGGTTTTCTCCTCTGCTTCTGTAAAATGCGGGCCGCCAATTACTCGACCAAAAGGTAGCCCAAGGAACAGGCCCATCTGTGATTTCACTTTGGGGCACGGCGCAGGTGCGTCTCTATACGGTTGATATGCAAACAAAATATGCAACCGTCTCATTCCTTCCATTTTTTTTTAGTATATGATATATTGCTCCAGGAAAGCTTAACTATGCCCATTTTTGTTCTCATATAACCGATGATATTTGTATGCCTAAGGTAATTTTTTCACATGCTGAGCTTAACCTATCACTAGTGATGGTGGCCACACAAACATTACTACACGTTGAAAACATCTTTGACGTGGACTGTGGCCGTCTCTGGGAGCAATATTGAAGATGTCTTTAGCAGTTCCCATTTTCACAAATCACAGCATAAACAGCAAATGCACATATCTATAAACGCGGTCATGTGCCTATATTTGGTGAGGTTAGTCTACAAAGAATGATTTCGTTTCCTGAGAAGGAATTTACAGGTCCACAAAGGATTATTTGCATGTAAACTACTACACGAAAAAATTGACTAAATCAAAGGGTCCAACAAGCTCTTGACACAATATATATCAACAATTTGTATGCCAGAAGCCAATGGTGTCTTTGAGATCACCTTCATAGCAGGAGGCTACCATGGGTGATGTATTTCTGCAGAACATGATTACACGTATGATGCCCGACCTTCCATGCATGCCAGAACAGGACATGTACATTTTTTTAGCATAACTGGACTACAACAAAAAATGATAGCATGTCATACTTTGAGCATCCAGGTGCTAGAATTCATGCATGCTATGTTTGAGAAATCAAAGCTGCTAGAACAGACAGACATGCACAACTCCACTGTAACAGAAATCGAGCAATGAACAAACTGAATGAACCTGGTGTCCAGGACGCCAAATCAGCAACCATGTTTGAAATGCAAGGAAAAAAGAACTATCTATTCGAATAGATATAGAAAATAACAAGATGGTATGAAATATCAAAACATAGCCTCTCTGATGTAATTCATCTGAAATGAAAACTGAATATGATATGTAACTGCTGCAAAGCAAGAAACCACTATTTTGTAAACAGTGGATTTCTCTATGATATAATCCCCATTGACTGAATCACTAAGATGGTTCCCAAATGTATTTCACCTAAACCTAAAATGAGCTAAGTGTGTTTCAGAACAATCTTAGCTTCATGTCATCAAGCATTTTGTAAGATCACCTATTCCTCTGAGCCACCACAGCACCACCATAAACCCACGGTAGAAGTAATACGGTGCCCCATGTTACCTTGCTGCCAGGTACCATATTCTTGAAGCTAATCACCCATAGGAACCTGCACAGATTGGAGAAGAAATCCACTACACTAGATGATGCATTCCCACTTGAACCGGACACAGGAAGAGAAACAGAGCAAATTTCACCAACAATAGTCTCTGATTTGGATAAAAAAAAATAGAGGAATGCATGTATGGAGGCTGCCCTGCCTGCTCGCCTGAGAAGACAATGAGGGTGTATGGGAAAGCCGAGGCAAGCCAAGGTGGGCACGAATGAATAGAGGCGACGCCCCTGAAGCACGTTTTCTCACTGAAGGCGGATTCAGAGCAAGAAGGATAGATACTAGGTGCAGAAACATGAACAAAGGCAACCATGCAGAAGGAATGTCGCAGAGAAGGGCAACATGAACAAAGGCAATCATGCAGAAGGAATATCGCAGAGAAGACAGAGGATTGCCGCTGCCACGGACAGGAGCACACCCCGCCCCAGAACGACCACCGACAGGGATGCAGGGATTTCTTCTAGACACACAAATGACTTCCTTGGTAGCATATTCGCATAGCAATGAAACTACTAAAATGGTGGGGGCACGCGTCAGACGCGGAAAGGACATGGAGGCGGAAGAGGCATGGATGTAAGCAGATTCCAGGCGCCATAAGGATGTTAATATATGTTGTAACCACGAAGCTGATTGGTAAAATGAAAGAGGCTTCTCCAGTGGCATACTTAAGTGTTAGCAACTCAGAATGCTACAAGTTCAAATACTGCAAGAACTAATCCAATGGCTTGTTGGAACATGGTGACATCCCTGAAGTTTGCAGCCTCCCAAGGATATGGGTTACTCATAAGATCACAGACCTCCACGGAAGAAGGTTACATCACAACTGGAAGAATATTTAGTTCCTGGCTTATATGTAATTTTACCTAATTACAATGGAGCTATTCTCTGCAGTTTTCTATGACTGCTTCTTTCCTCTTCTAATGAGCTAAGTGAGAGCATAAACCAGTTGCAACAATATCCAATGCAATAACCCTTGACAAAAATGCCCACATAACACTAGAATAAAAAATCCCCTATTCTGATGTAAATACTGTACGCAGCACATGTATTGCCAGTTTGCCACGTAAATATGCTTAGGCACATAATAGAGATGTTGATAGACACGAAAATATCCATTCAGAAACAACACAGGTCTATTGGTTCGACATCAAGAGTATAAAGTTTTACAAAGGCTAAAAGATCGTACATTCAAACATAAGTAGCAAATGATACAACAGCCATACATGATACAACAACCATTCCAAAAGATTGAGTACCTGAATAAATTGAAGTATTTCTTGCCTTGTCCATGCTCATCAACACAAAGATGATTTGACTTCCTGTAATCCTGTTGATGTATCAAGTATGCTAGATGTGAACCTGCACTCTGCTTTCTAGTTCCTAGCAGCCAATGACTCCGAGAAAAGGGGGGTATAGGGCAACAATCGTTTCGACCTGAAGTCAAACTCATCACAACCTATGTCGCGAATCACATGCACTTCTCTACTATCCATGTCATAGCATCTTATTGTATCATCCAATTCCGAAATAAAGAATATCAAGTGGCAATCTGGATGAATCGTGATCAGATTATGTCGTGGGTGGAAACTAAAATTGACACTTCCAGATAATTCTGACATCATGACGCTGTGTTTGAAGATCCACTCATCACTAGCATAGTCCTCAAGAACATACACTGCTAGTTTCAAGTCATGCTCTTCAACCGTATTGAGATAGTACAATTTCCCTTGAGAGTGTCCAATGAAACCGAACCCAACGCCGTGCGGCTCGGGGATGGTCCTCCATGAGTTCCCCTTGGTGTCAACCACCAGTATATTCCTAAATGCAAGCACATGAAGTAAGCCATTGAGAAATACAGTGCTCCCATCATCCAACAAGGTCACCTCGTCATCGTCAACATCGTCACTCCATCCATTGTCCCTGTGAGCCCACTGCCCGGTCTCTGACGAGAAGATCTCAAGCCCAACAACAAAGTAGTGACCATATGATGGGTTCGTCTCCACGAACTCAAACACATGGAAGTTGGGGGAAATGGCCGGGTCGAACCCCAGCCGTGCCTCACAGTCAATGTTACCAGCCTGGCTGGACTCAGGCAGCGCCACCCATTCGTCGGTCGCCGGGTTGCAGACGACGTAGTGGTTGGCACCGGCAGCCGTCGGGCTGCAGCAGAGGAGGAGGCCGTTGCAGCAGTCCAAGAGGGTGATGTCGGCGTGGCCCGGGAGGAAGGACAGGGAGGGGTTGATCAGTGGCGCGCCCCTCCCCGTGACGTTGGTGAAGTGGCGGGCCCTCTCGGGGAAGCGCTCTTTGCTGATGGTGTGGTAGAAGAAACCGGCGAGGGTCTGGGGCAGCTTCTTGCGGTGGTCGGGGTGGGAGATGAGGCCAAGCCAGTGCTTGGACACGCACTTGAAGCGGCAGACCGACTTTACGGGCAGCCGCGAGAGGATCTCGACGATGAGGTTGTCGGTGAGGCAGGTCGCCGGGTTCCTTATCTCCTTGGAGCCCGCCGCCATGGCTGCCTGTCGGAGTGGGGGATGTGAGTGGCGGCTGCAGAGTGGAGAAGCAAGCAGCAAGGGTTACTCCTCGACAAGAGGGAGGGTTTGCCTATGCGCAGCAAAATGAGGCCTGGCCCATTACTCGACTGGAGGGCCCAAGGAAGCGCTCCATATGCGATTTCACTTTGGGGCACGGGCCATATGGCTGTTTTCCACCTCCGTTCCGTCTCGTCGCCGCGGCCGCGGTGCAATCGACTTTCCAGCTGATTAGTCTGCGGCGCGGCTGACATGGTTGGCTGGTAGCCATGAACGACGATGAGAGTAGCTCCAACGTGATGGCTAAGGAGGTGCTAGCAGGAGAGAGAAGCAAGAAACACAGGTGCTATACATTGCAGACCCGGTGCTAAGCAAGCACCAGCAAGCACCTGTTGCCTATTTGAGCACCCGGTGCTAGGAGGAGAGAGGAGAGAGAAAAATGATTGGAAGAGACGTGGAGGGTGGGAAAGAATAATAGTTTATTTTCTGTGGGCCCTATTTAACTGGTGCTAGCAGAGTCTATACATTGGAGAGAAAAAAGAAGCAAGCACCCACTGACATGGCAGAGCTAAGCACCAGCAGAGGTGCTATACACTGCGGTTGCCCTGATACAGCTGGGCTAGCTAAATTCAGCATCCCAGCAGGCAAATGCGTCGTGTCGAAACCAGGCAGCGGCAATGCAATAGGGCACCATGAGGCAATGCATGCAATAGGGCACCATGAGGCATTGCAAGCAACACATAAAAGCCTCATCAAGTCATCATTCATCAAACTTCTACACAACATAGATAAGTTCCAAGCTTATTAGAATGTACGAACCACAGAAAGGTCCAGAAAGTGAATAAATAATATAAGCCACGAGTTCAGAATGAACAAAAATGCTTCAGGTTCCCATTTATAGCAGCGGAGTACACTGAAACTTCGATATAGAAAATTAGAATAGAAAAATAACTCGGTTTGAACATAACAGCCGGCACAGACTGGATCACAGTCGGGTGAAAACTTGTGGTGTTGGGCTAATACTGTCTCGCACGCATTGAAGCACCATTTCTTTGAGAAGGATGGGCATGGTTTAAGCAGAAACTTGGATCACAAAAACAAATCTGCGAAATGAAGCAAGTTCGTCAGTAACTCGACTGAATCCTCTTCAGATATATTATGCTTACAACCAAAAATTATCCGATGACCAATTGAAGTGCTTACTTCCTAGTGAATAATCTTAGAAGGATGTGTCACAGACTCTCAGGTGACAGATTATAAACAAGTGACTTGTGTGCAAATCTAAAGACGGCACTAGCCATCTATGCAGCACAGTACGACTATCAAGATTGACTGGAAAACAGAGTACCGAGTGTCGACTGGTGGCCAGAAACAGAGTATCGAGTACCGACTATGGTGATACAGATTTTCAGTTGAATCCATCATACATCGGACGTAGGTATAGTTACTGATGATCTACCTGCTAGAATAGGTTTGGTAATTTCATCATGCTAAAATTCTACCGGCTCTTCGAAAGCAAAAAGTGTAATTCATGGATCAACATAGATGTCCCTATGCATGTATTTGAATATTGGAAATGATATGGTGCTGTCTCTTAGTGTTTGACGGAAATACAAAATTCAGCAACAGTGACAGCATCAGCTAGGATACGACAGAACAGGGTGGACAGAGTACTTTTTTTTTTCGAAAGCATGCATTTGCATGTATTGCTCTAAGAGAATAAGGAGTTCAAGTTACAAGCCTGCCTTCCCGGGCGAGATGCCGAGGTGAGGACAAGCAACACACAACACAAGTCACCGGCTTTAACGGTGCAGCTGGAAGTTGTACTAACTGATAAACTAGTTGTGCGTCTAGTGGACAGGAGAGTAGATCACGGTGTCACCGGGTTGCCAAAGAAGGCCACCAGGGCGGCGAGGTCCCGGAACCCAGCGATAGTCCAAGCGTCGATCTCCTCCCTGATCCGAGACAGAAGCTGAGCGGCGGACAGAGATTCCCCCTCGAAGACGCGCCTGTTACGCTCCTTCCAGATCTCCCAGCAACAGCAAGTTAGGAGCACCAAAGAGTCAAAGCCCCGGCGGAGCGTAGCAGGGGCCGCCTTCCTCTGGCACAGCCACCATTCGACGATGGTGGCGTTGTGCCCCGGAGCTAGACGCTGAAGACCGGCCAGGGACAACAGCCTGAACCAAACTTCCCTGGAAAAGACGCAGGAAGCGAGCAGGTGGTCCTGGGACTCGTCCGACTGGTCGCAGAGGGCGCAAGTGGCGTCTGGCTGCAGCCCGTGCCGAGCTCTCCGCTCCGCGGTCCACAGCCGACCATGCAGAGCCAACCAAAAGAAGAACCTGAGTAGAGACGTACGTACGTACACATACACTGTAGGCATGCAGATCCAAATTCATATATGCTTAAGACACATTATTGTCTCCCCTCTGAAAATTCAGATTAATAAGCTAATAATTAATTGAGTAGAGACGACCAAGTGCTGCATATTTGACAAAAAGGAGACAAAATTCGAACAAGACAAACAAATAAACAGACGTAAAGTTTTTCAGAAGTACAAAATTCACATCATACCTGAATAATTTTATTTATACATACGAAGGGTGGGATGGTTGGGATGGACGTTGCATGCGCTTGTCAGTGCAGCGAACGCAGCATCGCTCTCCGCAGTGGGCACATCATGACAGTCGATCTGCCCTCTGAGTTCCCGAAGGGAAGGAAGGTACTCCAAGCCAATATTCCCACAGTCGCGATTGTTATCTTTCAGCGCCAGCAAAGGGACATTAAACTGAAGCACTTCAAGATTTGGCATCACGCCAGGTGGTAAAATATTTCTGGTGTCATTGCTTCTTCTAGAGGCAAAGGGCATTGCACCTTCTCCATTCCAGATATGCAGTGAAACACTAGGGTCCTCCTCGTTGGGTTGCTCAAACAGGACCATTCCATTGCTCTGGAAGTACCTCAAATTCTGGAAGAAGCAGCCATCACTAGCGTTTATATTACTTGCTGTTACTGTGGTCTCTGTTGTCAGGTCGAGATAACAGAGCGCTGGTAACCTAGCAAGGAGTTTCAGATCCAGCTCATCTATAGTAGTCAACCGCAGCTTCAAGAGGTACAGATTGGGAAGACGTGAGGGATTAATGCACGATGGTAATTTAGACAGCTCTATAGAAGACCAATCCAAATAACGGAGAGGTTGTGGGAGCAAAAAGCCTGCTGCTTCCCACATGGCTGTATCCACAGCCCAAGCTGAACCGTACACATCTATATGATGTATCTTTTGAAGATTTCTTAAAGACTCCACAAAATCGCTCTGCATGCTCTGGTCGGTCCCATAAATGCCGAACATGAGCATCCTCAGTTTTCGCAGGCTGCTTAACTCCTTCAAAAATGACTTTGGCTTATCACTACAACCATTTCTTATTATTAGCTCCTCTAGTGAAACTAGCTTCCCAATCCCATCCGGTACCTTGTCTACACATAGACGGACCAGCTCTGTTAGGCGCACAATGCTTCTTGGCAATAATGGTCCGTCCACATCAATTGTTTGCAGTAACTTTAGATTCCCTATTTGTTTTGGGAGCTCTGGAACATCTATGCCTTTGCATGTTATCCCAAGATATCTCAAGTGAAATAAATCAACAAGATGCTCAAGGCGACAACCTTCCTTAAAGTTGCACTCTACTATGTCCAACACACGCAAGAGTTTAAATCTCAAAAACAGTCCCCGGCTATCAATGAAACACACGAATGCAGTATACGACCTCACTTTAGGCATCCTAGTAACCAATACTTCAAAATTAATGTGTTCGCCTTTACTATTTTGGTGGGATAACCGGTGGGCATTGCTTAGTGCATCTGTTCCTTCAACATTGTCCCCTAAGATTGCAATAAAGTTCTCTTCAGATGACAGCTTACGCATCAGATCAAGAACCATATCATGAACACGATAGCCTAATACTCTGGCACCCCATGTCTCCTCCACCTGGATTAAGCTTCTATTAATGAGATCATTGAAGTATCTTTCTCCGAGCTCAAATAATCTTGTTCCTTGATCTCCATTAATAAATCCTTCAGCTATCCACTTCCATATCAAAGAATCCTTTTCGATCGAATAATCTTCTGGATATGTACTTATATAAAGTAAGCATGTCCTCAAATGTGGAGGTAGATCATAGTAGCTAAATGAAAGTATTCTCATTATATCTTCAGCTTCCCTATTATCTTTAGTGTCAAAATCAATAGATTTGTAGACCTCGGACCATTCGCATTCTAGTTTACCAGCAAACAAGCTAGCCATTGTAATGATTGCTAATGGTACACCAGCACATTTCTTTAGAATTTTATGGGAAACTTCATTTGGTTGGTTATTATCAATATACTTTCTGCATGCACCAAATATCCTTGTATAGAACAATTTCATGGATTCGTCATATGGAAGTGGCTTTAGCTTGTAAACCTCACCAGCTTGTTCAGCAACATCGAACTTACGTGTGGTTGTGATTACTTTACTTCCACAACTATTCTCAACAAGTGCGAGTTGGATTGCTTCCCATGTGCGTACCTCCCATACATCATCAATAACAATAAAATACCTATCCACATGAAAGTGCAAGAACAATTGGTAAGTAATGTTTGGACCTTCTGTAAAAGCAAGATATTTTTCAGACTAACAGAAGGCCCAAACTATGATTACTTTAAAAGAAGTTGGCATGTCACATCAATATGATGACGCATCAAACTCGATGTTGAAGTTTAAGAATTTTTCAGACTAACCTTGCACTTATACTAATTATAGAAGGGTCAATTAAACAAAGTAACCCTATAGCATGCAAACTGAGTGGAGAATATCCATCCCAACTAGTCTGGCATAAATGATGTGAAGATCTTAGTTTTAGTATAGCCTACAGCGTATTGCGTTCAAACTAGCAGTATCGACTAACTGTGCAGCAACAACATCTAATTAAAAGGAATGATTACAATTGGGTGTCTGCTATATATGTACCTTTTTTTCTCCAGGAATTTTCGGAGTTCGTGAACAAGGAGCTCGACGCTTTTTCCACTGTTATGGATCTCCCTGTGAGTTTTCTGGTCAAGATGAAAGAGGATATCCTTGAAAACTTTTACCAAGTCATGATCCCGACCAATTGAAACAAAAGCCCTGCAGTCATACTGCGACTTAAGCTTGTCATACACCACTTTGGCAAGAGTGGTTTTACCCAATCCTCCAACTCCCACAATTGAAACCTTCTTCATCTTCTTATCTGAGACAACAGCATCTGGCTGAGGTGGATTCAACATTGATATGAGTTCGTCTCTCGACTTGTCTACACCAATAAGTTGCGTGACTTCTTTGTACATGGCTTTAAGGCGGGGATCAATAGCTGACGTTGCTGCGAGCGGCTTGTACATAATCTCATCGAGTTTGTACTTCTGACGTCTTTCGGCTACTTCCTCAAGATACTTCTTGATGTCTTCAATGGCACCTGCAATACCACGGCGAGCCTTGGCCTTGCTGAACACTTTACCCATCTTCTTCATGGCATGTTTGAGTCCACTGGGGTCAGTGGACTCGCCGTGATCAACGCGCACCAGAAAGGCGTCAAGGACATCCTCCATGTCATAGGATGCCTCCCTGACCTCACGCACCCACACCTTGACTTGCTCATCGAGCCGATCCCATGGCACATCCGAAACCTTGCGCAAGAAGGCGTAGATGCTGTCAAGCTCGCGAGAGAGGGACTCTACTTTCTTCCTCACGCCCTTCTGGAGCTTGTATTCATCGCGGAGCAGCTGAAGAAGCTTGGGGGCGAGGCTTCCCAGCGCCCCTGTCACCACACTCATGCTTGGCTTGCTTTGGTAGTTGGTAGTGAGGTGGAATGATGATATGCACAGCCTCACTTGCAAAAGAACGTAATGGTGTCGCAGTCTGCAGTCTGCACGCCCATTGGCCATTGCTGCACGACGCACTGCACATTACATCAGTACTTTAACTTTACTTATGTGGGCCATGACATGCTTTACCATTTTTTTCATTTCACACTAGAGGAGTCCTTAATTAACCACGCTCGCTGACATCACAGTTGAGCTCGTTCAGAAACATTCACGACACATCCGAGTTAGGTTGCTATGTCGACACTAGTAATCTTTGATGTTCTTCTCCATCGACAAAGTGGTGAGCGGCCCCTTCCTCAAGAATCTGTCCCTCGCCATGGATCACCTCTGCCAAGCACAAAGAATTTTTTTTTTTCGAAAGGACGGCAAAAACTTTGCCGTGATTTCTATTAGACGAATAAAGGAAAAAGGCAAGTGTCAGCCCAGTTTTTTGACTGAAAACCGGGCTAGAAAAACCATACAATTATGGAGGATACCCTACTCACACATGCACACCTAGGTACCAAAATAACTTAACTCGCGCCACAACTGACGCCCACTCAACTCCTTGTTTGGTCGAATTGGGACATCGACACAAGCCTCAACCTCTCGGTCATAAAAAGACCCTACTAAATAACTCAAACAACAACTACCGCTTGGATTGGGACATCAACGCGGCACAACCACTCCAAAGAATTTCTACTCCTACTCCACCACTAGCACAACCAACACGACAGAACGGCAGAAACGACGAATCAGGCCCAACCACAACACATCTCAACCAAGTCCAACTCCACAAGACGACGCCTTCAAGAAGGTTACGACGTCCAAGCGCCGTTGTCGCTCGTCCGAGAAGGATAGAGTTTTCACCCGTGGAGAGTGCAAGGGACGCGACGCCCTCAACAGAGAGGACGACACCCGAAGATGTCGCCATCGCCAGGCTTTCGCCCAAGGTACCCACTGCACGGACATCGGTCGGGAAGTCGGGTCCCCGCCAGACACCAGAGTTGTCGTTGCCAGACCTGCAGAAGCCTCACCGGAGAGGTCGATGTGCCGGCCAGAAGCGGCAAAGTTGCGCCCATACCACGGCAATCAGACGACATGCGAAGACCAGCCTCCCGCCGTCGTGCTCGTCCACCAACCGCACCATCCACCGCCACGCCCGTCCGATGAAGCCACCGCCGACCTGCCCTGAGGGTGCCGAGTCTAGAGCAGGGCCCCATACCAGTGCCCCCATAGACGCCGAGGCCTCCATCCTCGCAACAACTGCCCCGTGACGACAGTCGAGGCCATGAGGGGAGGGACGATATAGACGAGGACCGCCCCCCAATGCCAGCCTGAGCCCCAGCCACCGCCACGGGTAGGCCACCACGAAGAAGGAGGGGGAAAATAGAGGTGGGGAACCCCGTCGCTGCCCCTGCATCCGCACGGGCCCAACCGGCCACGGCACCACCAACAGCACCACCACAGCGCCGTGGGATGCCATGGCCAAAGGCGGATCTACGTGTATTTATTGGGGTCAGCTGACACCGATAACTTGGTGAAAATAACACTATAAATCCTTTCATCCACGTACAAATTACTCTAAAAATAGAGAATCAATGCATGCTTAACTCCATCACTTAGTCATTGACCCCAATGAGAAAATATCCTGAATCCGCCACTGGCCCTGGCCACAGCCGGCCATGCCACCAAGGCATCGCCGAAGACGCTGACCATCAACCCCAGGCCGGAGCAAGGTGGGGGATGGGGCCCTATCCAGCACACCGACCCGCCGCAGTTGCTGCTCTCCACCACCGCGGGCTGCCGCAAACCACCGCACCGCCACCACCGCCTCCATCCACCACACCACCGCCGCTGCTCCAAAAGGCTGCCCGAGAAATCTCGGCGCCCCCGGCGCGCCCGGGCCCGGGCACACCGGATCCGCCCCCACCTCAACGGATCCAGGCAGGGGAGCCACAGATCTGGCCCATGGGGGCGCGCCGCTACCGAACGATGCCCCTCTGGCACGCGGCTTGCAGCAGCTCCGCCAGTCCTGAGGATAGGACAGAAGAGCCCCGACGCCGCCTTCCTCGCGGAGATGCGGGCTTCCCGGCAAGCCGCTCGGGCGGCGGTAGGGTCGAAGGAAGAGGACGGGAGGGCTGGCGACGCTGGTTGCTTCGTGTCGCCCGTGTCGTCCCTGAGGACGATTGTAGGGTCGAGATGGACTGGACTAGGGGGGTGAATAGTCCTTCCTAAAAACTTACGCACCGGCTAACCGAAACAAATGCGGAATTAAAACTATCGGTCTAGCTAAGACTAACCCCCACTAACTACAATTCTAGTAGCACTTTGTAAAAGATCCTAAACAAGAAGCAAGGTGCTAAACTAGCTAGTGCTCTTCTAAACAATTCTAGCTTGCAAGGTCACACAAACCTAAGCAACTAGTACTTTGGGAAACCGGGGAGCACCTACACAATTCTATGAGCAAAAGCACAAAGCCAAACCTAAGCTCACTAGATGCTCAAGGACAATGCTACACAAGCCGAACCCAAGAGCACAATTCACTTAACTACACAAGCTAAGCAAAACACTTACACTACTTCTAGCTACACAAGCAAGAAGGTGCTCAACTAGCTACACAAGCAAAAGAGCACAAGAGCCACTACTCAACCTAAGCAAGAATGTAACAAATATAAATACAAGCTTGAGCTAGAGGGGATGCAAACCACCGTGAAGAGTGGACACACGAAGTCGCGGCGGTGGCGAATCACCGGTCGTAGAGACCAACCACCTGCAAACAAGCTCAAGGAAGGTCGAAGCCTCACACACAAGAACAAGGAGGTCGAAGCCTCGGCAATCACAAATCGACACACGATTTTTCCCCTGGTTCACTTGGTCACCACCAAGCTACGTCCAGTTGTGGCGATGCACCGACTTGGTGATGAGATGGCCGCTCAATTTGGCTCACTGCCAAAAACCCCTCCGGGGAGCCCCAACTCCAATCAACACAAGACCGGGATCCTCCAAGCCACGCTCAACTAGAGTAGCCAATTCGCGAACTCCCGCGGGAAAGGCTCAAGAACCCCTCACAATCTCTTCTCCGGAGCACCGCACAATCTCCTTGCGTGCTTCGACGGAGTCACAATCCACCAACTGTCTAGGTGATGGCAATCACCAAGAGTAACAAGAAATCTTCAAATCACAGCGATTTCCTAGTGCCACAAATGCAAATCCCGAATGCATACACTAGGCTCTCAACCTCTCTCACAAATTAGCACTAAGCTTAGAGAGGAAGAAGAAGGGAGGAGGTGGATCTTCAATCCCTCAACATCACCCACACAGGGTCCTCAACTCTCTCTTGGAATTTCTGCTCAAATCATAGAGAAGAGAGGAGAGGAGGGGAAGAACCCTAGCTCTTGTTCTTGAGAAAGAATGGGGAATAGAAGAGCTCTCTGTTCTCTCCACTCAACTAAAGATGGCAGCGGATCGGTTTTGGTGCGGATATCCGCGGATTTTGGTTCTCGCGGTTTTGGTTTTGGTGCCTATTTCTCGCCCATGGTTTTGCGGTTTTGGATATCCAAAACACTGTGGTTTTGTGGCGGATCCTATTTTTCACTCATGGTTGCTCCATTGGGGCCCCGGAAGTACTAGCCCACTAAAAGCCCAACTTGGAACCCTTTGTATATAACCCACTAAAACCCTAAACCTTCGCTCCCCCTCAGCCGCCCTCACTCCCTAGTCCCCTCCCCACCCGCAGTCCCGCACCCAGGCGCCGCGCAGTCGTCCGACCGCCCCCGACTCCCGGATTCCGCGACGCGCCAACCCGCCCCCGACTCCGTGTCGCGCCGACGCAGCAGGCAGCACGCAGCTAGGGTTCGTCTGTCCCGCAGACCTGCCTGGCGGCGAGGAGGGCGGCTTCTCAGTAGTAACTCTAGTACCTGGCATTGTCGTAGACTTGATGTTTTATGTTTGTGGAATCTGAAATTCTGGACATCGCTATCGGCTACCTGTTATGTACTGCTAATATATCATGTTATGTATTGCTATGCCTGCTGATTTGTTGGTTTTGGTTAATCCGTTGGTTTTTGGTTAATCCACGGTTTTGGTTTTGGGGATGAATTTTCACCCGAATCAGGGTTTGGTGCGGTTTTGGTTTTTAGTTTTGGTTTTTGGTTTTGGGTGCCCTAAGACAACATCCGATTCGAACCCGCACCATTGCCATCTTTACACTCAACCACGAAGGGGTATGCTGTCTTCTTATCCCTTCAGTCCAGCTAGGCCACCCAACGGCAGAGAGCAACGGGCAGATTTGCCAACGGACCGAAAATGTCAGGCGCTCCTCCTTCCCATGGTCGTGGGTCCCAGCAGACCCCATGCACCGCTCCCCTTCTGTAAAACGCGATGCACAAGTCAAAGATTGGAGCAGCAACGCCAGCCTTCAGTTAATGCTCGTACGACCACAGCCCAACACGAAATTTCCGCGAAGCCTCTCATGCATGCCTACCACTTTCCTTTCTGAATGGACGAGCTGCACCTGCACGCCATAAATAGCAAGGTCACGAGTGGCCTCCCTTTTCTTGTAGGCGTTCATACTTGCATGCAAGCACAAAACGCCTCCTCCACTTCTATTAATTTTCGTTCACACGCACAAGCACAAGAGAGCATGTCTATAATTAGCACTAGCACATGCAATTCTCCTTCACGTGCATGAACAGGACACGGCCAGCTCTTGCTCCTATGTTTAGTCGACGTGAGCACGTCTCTGGTTCTGATAGGAGGTCCGGTCCATTGTGCCAACACCTCCTGGACTTGATAGTTGATACTTGGTCCGGTCAGCTCTTTTCTTTTTCCAACTGCAGCAATTTCTTCTCCAAAGGCAACCCTTCTCAAGAAACTAACCCTCCAAAAATTACCAGGATAAATTTAGCACAAGGGTTAGATTTTCACAAATAATTTTAGGGTTAATCTCACCAGGTCACTAAGCATTATGTATATGCAAATGAGACTCACACTTAGTGGCACTAGATAACCGATGCAATTAAAAGACTTCCCCTCTTTATAGTACGGTTATCAATCCTAAATCCGGTCATAAACTTTCTCTAATCAACTTAGACCGGCAAAATGAAATGCCCTACAAATATACCTTTGCCTTGCGCATTTCCATTTCCATCTTCTTCCACCGACATGCCAATGCAACACATGCACCGACACGATGTCAAGTTGATATGATCCACTTCATATCATCATGCAACCTTCACGGTCCATCGATCTTGACCTCGCTTGCTCTTCACCGCCTCATGGTCCATCGGAGCCAAGTCTTGCCCGAGCTTCACCCTCACTAGGTCCATCGCTCCACTGCCTCGACTTGTCCTTCACACATCCTCCGGTCTCGAGCCAAACCTCATCTCGATCTTCACCATTTGGTCACATGACTCCATGTCATGTCACATATGCAATGAAGCTCCTTCATCTCACATTCACCTGTGGACTAAACTCCTGTATATTCTCATGATCACACAATTAGTCCACCTAAGTTGTCATTCAATTATCAAAACCAAACAAGAGACCTTTCAACGACGACAGGGGCATCACGGGTTTCCAAAGCACAAAGAAGAATAAGGGCCACAAAAAGGCAGGATGCCAAATATGCTGCTTTCTAGCTTTAATTCTTGCACATTCTCTCCACTCCAGGGCGTGGCTTTTGCGATAAGCCTCTGAAAGCGCTTTTAACATTTAGGGTGCCAAATAATAGGATGCTTTTCTGGCTTTTAAAGTTGTTCGGGATGTGCAACGACATTTCTTCTTCACAAGTCACAGCGGGAGGTAGAGGGGCATCTGGCACAAGTGGATCGAGTGAAATTCAGAGGAGCTGCTAAGATGGTAAGGAAATTTGTTCCCTGCATGTTTGCAGAAAACGGTAGAGGTGAACAGGAAAAGTAATTGACACTAGAGGAATTGCACGTATCTCAAAGCGACTCACCTAATTAATTACTTATTTTCTCAATTATTATATTATTATTTACTGGCCCTTACAAGACCAAAATAAGCCCAACCCAAGCCCAAGTCCATCACGTACGTATCTCCCTTTAGGCCAGTCTCAATGCCTAGTTTTATCTCACTGTTTCCAAGATTTAAAATTTTAATATGAAACAACTCTCTCCCTCAATGTATAGTTTTATTGTACAGTTTCACATATTATTTAAAGCTTTTATGAATCAACCATTGTCTCTCTCCTCTCTTCCACCAATGTCTTTCCTCCATGCATGCGGATGAAATGAAATAACACTCTCAATGGGGGTTTCACACACTTTCTAATGTTTTGGAAACATCGCTATATAGTTTCACCATGGTGAAACGAATTCCTTCTCTCTCCTCCCAATTTTATGCAAATGCTGACATGACAGCCTATTTAACATGCATGACACTCCCGTGAAACCTCAATTGAGACTGGCCTTAGAACACTATAAAAATGTCCGTGTCGCTAGTTGGCGAGGACTGCTACTGCAATGACTGCGCCATGGATGCCGCCATCCGAGGCAGCACCTTCTCACTGATCCTGAATTCCTCGGCTCTCGCTGGTCCTTAATTGGCACCACAGGCGACCATGGCGGGGCTCGTGTTCATCTAAAGATGGCAACGGGACATACCCGACGGGTAGTAGCAATCCATACCCATACCCGCGGGATGAAATTTTACCCGTAGGGTTACTCGTGAACACACGCAGGTAGAAAAATGCTTCCATACCCGTACCCGCGCGGGTAATTTGTACCCGCGGGTAACCCGTACCCGAATGCATACCCGCTACAAACCAAAACAACATGAATATATTATATTATTTAAACCATATATTGTCAATTCTTTCTTAATAAAAATCAATAATTATAGCATTGAAATAAAACTACACTAATTGATTGTATAATAATCATAGATATATTATATATATATGTGTGTGTATTTCTTAGTGATTAGTAAATAAATATGTGTTGTCAAGGCGGGCATGAATTACCTGCGGGTACACGGGTGTGGGTAGTATGTTCCCGTACCCGTACCCGCGTACCCGATGGGTAGAGATTTTTGTCCATTAATAAACCCGTGGGTGAAAAACTCTTCCCATACCCGTCTCTTTTTAGGGTAAAACCCATCGGGTAGTTGGGTTTCAGGTATCCATTGTCATTTTTATGTTCATCTCACTGGCGCAAGGGATATGAAGGCAACTGACGCAAGGTGGTGCTGCCTCGCGGTGGCATCATGACGCAGGTGGCCATCCTTGTGGATCACCATCACAGACAACGGACATTAGTATTGAATTCCAAGTCTTTTTCAAAGTCTATGCAAGACTAACAACAGTGTATGAAAAAGACTATGAATAGTGGCCAAATTAATGAAGGGGAGGAAGAATTCAAAGGTTTCAAATACTGTAGAACTTTGTATCCATTTATTGTTACCTCTCTATAAAAGAGAGTCACTTTCAGCTGATGTAACCGGATGCATAAGTGAAAGCTGAAATACAGAATACAGAGTTCCCAGATTCCTCCCATCTCTCTGTATTCTATTATTGTGCTTGTGTGCTCGAGTGCCATCGAAAGAAACTCGATTTCTAGCACGTCATCAGCACGATTTCTACCGAGCTAAGGTAAGAAAAGGTTTGGAAATCAGCACACGCACAAGAACACGAGCACATGTTACTTGCTGGGTTGTTAGTGTCGGCAGCGCCCTGTGACACCCGGCTAAGCCGCCGTCACCGTCCATTGCCGGAGACATGTACGATGTATTTCTGCACAACATGATTGCATGTACGATGCCCAACCTTACATGCATGTCAGAACAGGACATGCACATTTTTTTAGCATAATTGCACTATAACAAAAATTGATAGCATGCCATACTTTGAGCATCCAGGTGCTAGAATTCATGCATTCTATATGTTAGAGAAATCAAAGCTGGCTTTCATATGCCACAACAGATAGAACCGTATATGCACAACTCCACCGTAACAGAAATCAAGCAATGAACAAACTGAATGAACCTGGTGTGTCTAGGACACCAAATCGAGCAACCATGTTTCAAGTGCAACGAATAAAGAACTATCTTTGGGTGCTGTGTGGCTAGAAGTGTGTGGAGAGATATCTCTGATGTCCTAGGGGTGGAGATTGGGACTGACTTTGAGTCGGTGGCTAAACTGTGGATAGCTAACAAGAAGTTTGCTGTAACTAATGCCATTTCGGCTGCTGTGCTTTGGGCTATTTGGCGACTGAGAAATGAATTGTGTTTTCAGGGAACCGTGTGGCTAGGAACAAGAATGGTGCTGGTGAAGGTCGTGAGATCGCTAAAGGGGTGGTCGTCGCTGTTCAAGCAGGAAGCTGGAGCGCGGCTGGAGAACCTGATTGCTGTCCTGGAGGGACGATCCAAGCAGCCAGCTCAACTCGGATGGAGGGAGGGGCTGTTGGCGACGTCGTCATCACAGTTGGCTCAATTGGGTGCTACGCCTTCGGATCAAGCAAGTGATGGAAGACTAGTTGATGATGGTGGCGGGGTTATACCTTCGTCAGTTCGGCGTCAGTCATTAGTTCCATCAGAAGTCGTCTTTGAGGACTTACAGTCTGTAATGGCTGACTAGCGCATGTGCACATTTCATTTCGTGAACTGTAATAACTTTGATGTTTTTTTCAATAAAAAGCAGGGGAAACCTCTTTTCTAAAAAAAATAAAAATAAATAAAGAACTATCTTCTTGAATAAATATAGAAAATATGAAAATAACAGGATAGTAGCCTCTCTGATATAACTCATCTGAAATGAGAATTGAATATGATATATCACAGCTACAAAACAAGAAACCACTATTTTCTAAACGTTGGATTTCTCTAGGATATAATCCCCATTGACTGAATCACTAAGACGGTTCCCAAATGTATTTCACCTAAACATAAATCAATTTATGTCTGTTAAACTGCAAATAAATAAAGAAAAAATGAACCACCCATACCTTCAGAACAATCTTAACTGCATTTCATCAAGCTTTATGCAAGATAAAACTATTCCCCTGAACCACCACGACACCACCATAAACCCACGGTAGAAGTAATACGGTGCCCCATTTTACCTTGTTCTGGCTAGGTACCCTGTTCTTGAAGCTAATCGCCCATAGGAACCTGCACAGCTTGGAGGAGAAATCCACCACCACAAGATGACGCATGCCCCCCCCCTAACTGGACATAGGAAGAGAAACAGAGCAAATTCCACCAACAATAATTTCTGTCCCGAGTGATGCAAGATGAGGATGGCTATGCAAAAGTATGCATTACAGCATCCACATTGGGATCTGGATATGCCCAAAAAGGTAACCGATCAGGAGACTAAATTCAGTTAATTTGGACAAAAGTTAGGAGGAATGCATGTTTGGAGCTGCGCTGACTGCTTGGTGGAGAAGGCAACGAGGGTGTATAGGAAAGCTGAACCAATCAAAAGGTGGGGAGGAGTGGATGGAGGCGACGCCCCTGAAGTGCGTTTTCTCACCGAAGGCGGATTCAGAGCCGGAAAGATAGATACCCGGGGCAGCAACATAAACAGAGGCAACGATGCAGAAAGGACCCAAGAATTAGATTGAGCCTGGACAAAGTAAGGATTAGCATGCCAAAATTAGCACATCCAAACACGTTGCATGCATTCTCTAGCGCCACTGAGGCTTGCATGCATGCTTGCAACGCGACCAGAGAGTGGGCAAGTGCCCAGACTTGCCGGGCCTTGGGTCCGCCCATGGTCACAGAGAAGGCGAGGTGGGTGAGGATTGCCACTGCCACAGGCAGGAGCATGCCTCCCGCTCCAAAGCCTGTGCTTTGAGCGCCATTTCACCCACCGGCAGGCGAAGTCTCGAGCGGACAATGCGTGTTGAGGCGGAAGGCAAGGGGGACGACGCTGCTCAGATCCGAGCATAGTCCCCACTCTTGATGAAAGCGAAAACCATGCACCACAACCACGAAGCTGATTAGTAAAATGAAAGAGGCTTCTCCAGCGGTATAGGTAAGTGTTAGGAACCCACGATCCTACAAGTTCAAATACTACAAGAACTAATCTGATGGCTTGTTAGAACATGGCGACATCCCTCAGGTCCGCAGCCTCCAAAGATACTGGTTACTCATAAGATCCACTACGTGAAAAAGAAACAAAAAGAACGCCTCCCAATGCACTGTAGGGGCGGCTGACTTTGGAGCCACCTTTACAGTGGCTGGGACGGGAGCTAGCAAGCCAGCCGCCCCTACAGGGGAGGGGGCACTATAAGGGTGGCTGGATCACTAGCCGCCCCTACAGTTGTTTTAGACAAAATTAGTCAAATGAGACACTAAATGATCTCAAATGAAATAACTTTTGAATATCAAAATTGTACAACACATCAAGATCTACATTTGCTACATAGTTTATTTTTTTATTTGAGAAAGTGTTAGTAAACACTAGTCATAGGGTGACTCAATCACTATCCGCCTTTACAGTGGTTTTAGACAAATGAAAATTTTTTGAATACAAGGGTGTTAGAACTCATCAACATCTATATTTGATACATAGGCCATTTTTGTATCTGAGAAAATGTTAGTAAACACTAGTCACGAAGTCTTGAATCTCACATAGATTTTATGAAACTATACATGAGACTTGTGGATTTAGAACTACACTTTTCTGACACTTTGTCAAATACAAAACTGGCCTATGTATCAAATGTAGATCTTGATGAGTGGACCAATCTTGGTATTCCGACTTTTCGAGTTGAGACCATTTATGACTTCGAAAAACTGGAATGTAGCTGTGAAAATTTTAAAATTCAAATTTTGAGTGGTTCAAACTTTATCAAATGAAAAGTTGACCATTAAACTAAATGTATATCTTCATGAGTTTGACATTCTTTGTATTCATGACTTTTGTAGTTGAGACAATCTAAGGTTCAGTCAAAGTGTCTTTATAATAAATTCAAGATTTGACTTGGTCAAACATGATCAAATGAGGCATTAAATGACCTAAAATGAAAACAATTTGAATACAAAGGTGTTAGAACTCACAATATCTACTTTCGATACATAGTTCATTTTACCATTTGAAAAGTTTTAGCAAACTCTAGTCACATGTTTTAAAAATTCAAGGCGTAACTTGGTCAAACAAGACACTAAATGACCTCAAATGAAAAGGTTTGAATATGAAGGAGTTAGAACTCATCAAGATGTACATTTAATACATAGTATGTTTTTGCATTTGAAAAAATTTTAGTAAACTCTAGTCACATGTTTTAGAAATCCAAGGCATAACTTGGTCAAACTTGATCAAACAAGACACTAAATGACCTCAATGAAAAACTTTTGAATACAATGGTGTTAGAACTTATCAAGATACACATTTCATACATTGGACATTTTTGCATTTGAGAGCGTTCACGTAAGGGCGGCTGCGCCCTTACACTGCCAACCCCCCCCCCCCCCTGTTGTGCTCAATTGCAGTAGTGATCCCAGACTTCCAAGGGCTTTCATTTGTAGGTTGAGTGAGTTCATATATATTGAACCATGGTGTTTACTTTTTTTTTTTGGGTTTGAATATCTTGTTTGCTGATTGTTACGCAATCAAAAACTAACATAAGTCATACTTGACAAATATCTAGTGCTTACTAATGATGAGGGTAAAAATTCCGAACATGCTTTGCACTTAGCTTGACCAAATTGTTAGCTAGTAGTTGTGATTTATTTTTCTTGTATAATGCAACAGTGAGAAACCTTCTTTTGATGAATGAATAAATTATAATCCTTCTTGTGTAGATGCAGCATCAAATATCTTGTGTTCTCACTCTAGGATGAAACTTGAATGCACTGCTTACCTTTTAGCTCATGCCGTTGTTTCATTGTCTGCGGGTTCAAAAAATGGAATTCAACATATATCAGAAACTCACCTGTATGTTGAACGCATTATGTTATTTGGTCTACTGGGCCTTAGAGTCTTAGAACATTGCTTCAGTGTCCAGTCACATTTTTTTTTTCTGTGGGTATCTGAGTTATCTATTGTTGTTCCCAGATGAACTATTTTTGAAAGTCTTAACCTTGAACTTCCACTCCCTCTCAGTCAGGTTGAAGGACATGAATTCTGCATCGTGATTCTGGGTCCACTGCAGAGTACTAGTTCATAGCAAATGTGGAGTAGTTCAATTCTTGGTGACATTTGAGGCATGTACTTTTAGGAAAGATAGGGCTTGTGCTTATGTTGTTGACTGAATGGGTCCTTTCATTATTTATCAACAATTGTTGGTTTGTCGACAATATGGGAACTTATTTGCCAAATACATGAGTTTGCAAGCACCTCTTGCCTTAACTCTCAATTGGTTCCCTGTTTGTTTGATCTAGCAGCAATGTTCTCCTGGATAAAGACTTCTATGCAAGAGTTTCAGACTTTGGTCTTGCCAAACTTTGGTTTGATAGACTTTGGTATGAGTTGCAAAACTGTGTATGGTACTGCCTTTTCTGGATTTTCAGTTATGTTAGGAAAGTAGCTTAGAAGATCCTCATGCTTTTGTACAAGGGCTTACAAGTTACAACTATTAAGCTTGTGAATGTAGTGGTATCATTGTCAGTAGCCGAGTGTTGTCCTTTATGAGTTCAGTCTTAAATTGCTTTCTCGCCTTTTACTACAAGTGAAAACAATTATGCATTTTACTGTTTGTTGTTTATTATCATACAAGATTAAGTACCTGCTTATCTGAATCCTGACCAAGTGATGGAGCTAGCTTTATGTTCCTTGTCCTCATTCACTGTGAATTTGTGTTTTTGTTTTCTTAATGATCCCAATAACACCCTGAACTAATAAATTGCTCTTAAAACGGTCCTTGTTACATTGTTATCTGGTCATTAGCTTGTCAGTTCTTCCTTTCTAGACATCTTGACATAATGTGGTTGCATCCGTATTATTATTTTTTTCTCCTGTTCTGTTCCTCATGATACTTACCAATTTTTACACTTTACGGATGAGTCGTTCCTCTATCTGCCAATTTTCGCATTGTTGCAGAGTAACAAGGAGGCAGAGACAGGCACTACTAGCTAGGTTGTTGCGTAGAGAGAGGAAAGAGAGGGTTTTGCATATATAATTATATATCATGTTTGCAGGTAGAGAGATTATCCTTATTCAGGCAAGGTTTCATGCGGAGAAATATGTTGTGTAAATAGAGATCATGTTTGTTCCATATAGTGAGGACAAAGATGTCATACTCTTTTGCGTCAAGAGAGAGCGTTGTATGGAATTTTTTTTAGAACTCTTGGGGATTAATTGATTCCCACCTATTTTTCATTCGACAGATGCTTGAGGGAACCCCCCCATTGGTGAAAGGGACTTGCGCCAATCCAAATACAAACAATCCCAGAGAAGTACAACGGGGGAGAGAGATTACAACAACATATTAGCAGAAAGGAGCAAAAAAATGAAAACCCATAGGGTAAGTCTAGACTCCAGTCACGAGCCACTAATCGATCGTCGATTTGCACCACCACCGAGCAGCATACTCGCCGTTTTCACCGGAGCCTTTGTGCCCCGCACCACTCGTAGCTATGTCGCTCCGTTGCTGCCCTGCACCTGAGACGCGAAATGTAGAGTGAGAACAGTGAGTGGAATGGGGACTAAGAGTGGTGACGGACACGCAAGGCCAAGATCACCGGACACGACGACCTCCTTTCTGCTGATGATGAGACATACAACACATTCGGGGCTCCAGCCGGCATAAGATTTTTGAAGCACCATCAAAGAGAGCGTCAACGGAGCAAAAGGTGCCAGAGGAGGATGCATCGAAGCGACGACAACGACTAGCAGCCAAGCCAAGTCTTACCTAGGAGGGGAACAAGGATAAAGCAGGTACAAAGGAAAGGAGAACAAGGAGCGAGGAGGCACAAAGGTGGCCATGGCGGAGTGCAGGCGTAGCCCGGCCTAGGACAGCAGCAGAATCTTCAGTGACGCCTCCAAGGAGGGCCGCGATGCTAGGTGTGCCACCGTCGACGGACCGGAGCAAAACCGGATAAGGCTTTCGCCCAGATTCAAACCAAAATCAACGTGCCGGATTTTGGTCAGTCACCACCACTAGTTGTAGCAGGCCAAAAGAGTTTGTCTCCTCCATAGCGGCGCCTCAAGAGGGACGTGGCGTTGTCGGTGCCTCCACGACTGGCTCTAGGACTAGAGCTAGGTTTTCACCCAGAGGGGAGTGGCACGGTACACAGTTAAGTGAGGAGGCTATATCGACGCCTCCAAGAAGGCAAATGACACCAATGGCATCGCCGTCGAATGCACAGGCTGTGCATGGATTTCATCTAAGCTCCTCAACCGAAGAATTGTAGCCCACCAACTTAGAGAAGGCGAACTCCGATGGCAGCAAGGAGTCGTATGCAGGAGTAGGCACACATGACCCATGAGGATCATTGTCAGTCCCCGCCCTCACCACTTTCAAGTGGGAGGAGGAGGTCCTCATCTCAAGCCCCCGCGGCCACTATTCCCCGCCAGCCGCGCCTACTTTCGGATCCACCGTAGACAGGCGTTGGGCTGTCAGATCCCTGGCAGGTAGCTCGTGTTGGGATCAAGTGCCTCCTCGGGCGGGCGCTGCATGGCCACGCCACTGCCGGCATCGCACGTCCTGGATCCAAGCAGGTTGCATGGCCGCCCGACCTCCTCCACAGTGTGCCGCCCCATTGAGGCCACCACGCGCCGGACCTAGCCGCTACAGGGGACCATGGTCGTTGCCCTGCTCCCTTGCCACACCTCGATGTCACGTCCTCCAGGGACCAGCGGCGCTCGCGCCACCTCGCACGCCTCTAGTCACCAGATCCGGGGTGAGGAGCACCGAATCCGGCCCCAAGAGGCTCGGATCTGACACCCAAGCACGTCGCCGACCATCCCTCGCCATCGATTTATTCTACAATTGGGGATGAAAGAGAGAGGGAGAAGAGGATGGGGAAGAAGGAGGTGTCATAGGGTGGCCTTTTTGAGTTACCGGTGGCTAATGGCCGCCACTGTTTGCTGGCGAGCAGCAGCAACGGACGAAAGGGTGCTGGAAGGGAGGCTCGGTGGCAGTGGGGGGTTGGTCCCCCCGAGCCGCCTCGCGAGGATGCCGCGGGGGTCGGGGTTATGATCCACCAAGTACAACCAATTTCGTTGAAAGTCTACTTCTTCCGCTGTCTGAAAATTACATGTCTTTATTAATCATTTATAAACAACAAAACTCCCCTAAAAATATTGTTACTGGTGATTGAAATTTATAAACAACTAAATTGAATATTATATATAAAAATCAAACTCGTCGATTTCTGTTTGTATCTCATCATAAACAGAAGGCTAGTTTATCGGCCATTTTAACTTCTCGGTTTGGATTCGATTGCCGGTTTGCCAGTTGGCACTAGTCCACTACTCACGCCACGCATCCTGTCCTTCCCAAACAAATAAAGGGGAAAAAAGAGGGAAAATTCGGATCGCCGCCGCCGTCACCGCCCCTGTCTCCTTCCTCCCGTCCCTTCCTTCCGTTGAAACCCTACAAATACAAATCCTCTCCCTCCCATATTTCTCCAGAATCTCAGGTTCGATTAGCGGATTGATTTCCTAGATTAGAGGGACCAAGAATCCCAGCCATGGAGGCGGCTCGCGACGCCAAGAAGAACCGGAGCCTCGCCGTCACTAGCTCCGCCTCCACCGCAGCCGGCGGCGGCGTTGGCCTTACCGACGACCACATCGTCGACATCCTCTCGCGCGTCCCCGTCAAGTCGATCGGCCGCTTCAAGTGCGTCTCCCCATCGTGGCGCGACCTCATCTCCCACCCCGACAACCGCAAGAAACTGCCCCAGACCCTCACGGGCTTCTTCTACTTCGACGAGTTCGATTCGTGCCGCTTCGTCAGCCTCGCCAAGCCGCCGCCGCCGAGAAGGACGGCAACAGGGTGGGTGTGGCCCCCCTCGCCGTGCGATTTCCTGCCCGCGAACGCACGCGGCGGGGTGGTGGACTGCTGCAACGGGCTCGTCCTCTTGAAAAAGAACAACTCCGGCGGCGACGGCTCCGGCTCCGAGTCCCCTGCATCGTATGTCGTCTGCAACCCTGCCACCGAGAAGTGGACCAATGTGCCGGGGTCAACCTGTGCCGGCAAGATCTGCTCCGCTAGCATCCTGTGCTTCGATCCGGCCGTCTCCCCGCATTTCCATGTCGTTCAGTTGCTGGACCGGGAGGCCGACGAGGACGACTGGTATTCCGAGGAAAGCCTGTTCGAGGGGTTCAACATCTACTCGTCTGAAACAGGGGTCTGGGTTTTCCATCCGTACAACAGCGGCCGGTCTCCTGTTACCCACCGGAGCAGGAGGACCTTCTTCAACGGCCTGCTGCATTTTGTCGCCGAAGACGACCGCGCAGTGGCTGCACTGGACATGAAAGGGCAGACACGCAGGTTGATCCCTGTCCCACGGAGCGGAGAGGTCCAGCTCATTGGCCATTCTCAGGGGCGCCTGTTCTTCGCGAACAGAGATGCTCGTAACGCCTCCAAGCTGTCCATCTATGTGCTGGGTGAAGGGGAGAATGGCAGGTGGACTCTGAAGCAATGCATCAATACTTCAGGCCTGTTTGCTGACGCGGACGAGTATTTGCAGTCTGGGCTGTTGGTGGGATTGGCCGCCATTCATCCGCACGGCGATTCCATCTTCTTGCTTGATTCGTTGCAGGGAAGGTTGATGTCATATGGTATGGGTAGCCGGCAAGGTCATGTCATCCGCAGTGTTGAAGAATCCCCGCTGTGGTCATTTGTACCATATGTTCCTCACTACCTAGAGACTGCAGCACTGGAAAACTCCAACTAGATGCCTTCACATTTGTGTGTGCTCTGACTGTGATGGACAAGTGTGACATGGGCAGCTTCATTTTGTCTGCTACTTAGCAGCCAACGCTATTACAATTTAGAAGGGTCTTGTGTAATCATCTACTAGATATTATGCATTGAATTATGCTATCACAACTGAATTTGGTATGCTTTCTATAATAGTTATGGTTATGGATGCATGTAAACTGATGTTCAGAGTGGTTACTTAAGTAGTATATTTCATCAGTAAGTGCAGCTTGTTATTGAAAGAATTGGGCTTGCTTTTATTGCTTTAATATTGTTTATCGATTCTTGTATTGAGAAGATGGTTAGGTTTGTGGCCATCAATTCCCCAGGTTCCAAAAATGTTTTGTCTTTATATTCAAGGATGAGGGAGTTTGATCACTCAAATGCCAAAACTCTGCATATGCGGAGTAATTGCTTTCTCCTCCAAGTTTGATTCTGTTTTATGCGTGCACTTTCATTGTAGCTGTCATTCTAAAGCCTGCTACTTTGGAATGGTGGAATATATACACTTTGGAATGGTGGAATATATATCAGGACAGTTTTCTAAACCTGGCTAATTTTCTATGAGACAAAAAGCACACTGAACCCAAAGAGGTAGATGCAACTATAAACATGTCATGTGCATAACAAAGAATCAGTCATGTCATGTGCATAACACAAAGGCATCTCTCTGTCTTTTACTTTTTATTTATCAGGCCTGTAATGTTGATGCCTCAAATTTGTATGCCTGGAATAACAAGAGCAAGTATTTGGCTTGTTGATCCACCTATTCATATTTAGGTAATGTGGAATTCCGGGATTACATGGATTTTGAGATGTTTATTTTTTCATTGAGAATGGTGATTGATCATCTGATTATTAGTGCTGGCCTCATTGTGGTGTTCATCAGCCGTCACTGGATGCCTCAAGTTCCACATCTCGGTAATCAACCCTTATTTTCTGATTTTCTCTGTTCCATTTGCTACTGCATGCTGTAAATTTGCTACCGGTGTGAATTAGGTAACCAAGCTAAAAGACAATTAGAACCCAAGGACTGGCAAATTGTCATCACTTCTTGCTCGAGAAAGTTAATTTTGAGTTAACTGTTCCCTTGCTGATATATACAAAGGAATGTGTTCTTATGTTTAACCAAAGAAGAACTAAATTATGTTATTGACAAGGCCTATACTAGTTTCCAGTTGTCTAGCATATGTGTAATATTACCCAATAAATGGTTGAGCTAGACTCCAGTAGAATTGATTCTGCAGGTATATTGGGTGACAGTTGTTGTGTAGTACAAGATGACCTTCCATTTATGTATACAACGTGTCTGCCGGATGTAGAGCTGATAAGTCTCATTATATCTAATAATTGGTATTTTATCAGCCGATGAATTCAAATTTATGGATGCACTTTGACTGAAATTGGGCTAAAACAGAGTTTGACAAAAAAAAAATTATAATGTCTGATATATTGATATATATACTTTGTACGACGTCACCGATAGCACCAAAACATATTTGAACCTGTTGATCTGTAAGTGACAAGTGATCAACAAAAGTAATAATCTGGATCTCAATGCCAATAATCTGTAAAGATGCTTTTAACCTCATATTTAATATGAGCTTTATCTCATTTCATTCCTCTTCAGAAAAAGTGAGCACGAGAACCTGATTCAGTGGTTTACTTGTTTTCAGGTTAGTCAGCTTACCTCTCCTTTCCCTGCATTGCCCCTCCGTTCAAAAATCTCCTTCATCTAAGCAAAAACATTTTATTCAAAAATCTCCTTCGTATTAGCTTGGAACTTGCATGCATTTATTATCTCTTTGCTGCTCATTGGCTGCCACTCTCCTATATTTATTGCCTCTTTGTTGTTCATTGGTTGTTCCTATCTTGTGCTCCTCATAGGCGCTCAGTCCGAGATGATTAAATGCAAAACTGAGTGCTCCTTGGTCACTACGCCAAAGGCTAAAATGATGGAGATTTTTGAACGGAGTGAGTATTTAGTTGGTCTTTGAATGATTCATTATTGATTATGAAACTATAACGAAGCAGTAGCAGCAGTTCAGCGATCTTGATGCATAAATGGGCATCTTGATATTCAGCTCATCATTTCAGGTACTGCTTCTTATATTTGCGCATCACTTCTAGTAAATTGAATTGCCTGAAATAAAATTTTAAACACATTATACTATCACTGAACAAAAAACCTTCATGCATTGCCGAAGGTATGTCCATGAATCTCCAAGTGGAGATCGCTGCTGTCCTCACCATCACAGTTATTTTTTTACTAAGTCGACCATAGGTGCTGCTAGCTGAGCGATCAGCAACGACATGTATAGTGAGATTGATGTGTACCCGGACCCTGCCCTTGACCGATCGGAGGTTGTAGGAGTGGGAGGGGGTGGCTGGAGGCACGGCACGGCGGCGGGGCGCCGTGATTGCAGGCGAGACGAGAGGAAGAAGACAGAGGTGGAGGCTGGGCAATACTCCCGGCTCCCAAAGGAAGCCGAGTAAACTGATTACTCGTTGCTTGCTTTCATTGTTTGGAGTACAGGACTATATATAGCCAACCGGCTAATACACTTGCGGTGGAAATAAAACAAAGACAATCGGTTACTAACTTGTGGTGGAAATAAAAGAAACGACTTTTAGTCCTTAGATCCAGCGCCTAATTCTCTTGGCCGATGGTGGCTTTAGCCACTAGTGGACCAGCGCCTTTGATACTGCATGCCGGTCATAACATCTCTCCCCGCGTCGACAAACAGCTCGTCCTCGAGCTGGACATCGGGGTAGAGGGCTTTGAAGTCGTCGAGAGCTTCCCACGTCGCAGCCTCATCCGGAAGGCCGCGCCACTTGATCAGTAGCTTCCACTGGCCGCGGCGCATCTGAGCGCGCACGACCTTCTCTGGGGCAGGTAGCAGACGCCCCTCGGAGATGGGTGGCACCACTGCCGGCGTCGCAGGAGGATCACCACGCCACTGCTTGAGCAGCCCGACATGGAAGACATCATGGAGGCGTGCAGTCTCGGGCAGCTGTAGACGATAGGCCACCTGTCCAATGCGTTCCAGCACACGGAACGGGCCGGCGTAGCGAGGACGAAGCTTGCCTTGGCCGGCGTCGCGAGCGTGTGGGTGGGGCGGTGAAGAATTCGGAGCAGCACCCAGTCGCCCACAGCGAAGTCCACAGCCCGGTGGTGCTCGTCGTAGCGCTCCTTGGCGTGTTGCTGCGCCTGGAGGAGGCGCTCCCGGACCTCGACCAGGAACGCGTCGCGGTCCCGGAGCATGGTGTCTGCGTCTTCCGTCTCAGCCGCCCCCTCCTGGTAGGGCAAAAGGGGTGGCGGTGGGCGGCTGTAGACAACCTCGAATGGAGTCGCCTGGAGCGCCGTGTGGTACGACGTGTTGTAGAAGTACTCCGCCCATGGTAGCCAGTCGACCCATGAGCGCGGTCGGTCGCCGGACGCACAGCGCAAGTACATGGCGATCACCTTGTTGACGACCTCGGACTGGCCGTCCGTCTGAGGGTGAAAGGCCGTGCTGAGCCGTTGCTTCACACCTGCAAGGCGAAACAAATCCCTCCACAAGTGGCTGGTGAAGACCGGATCGCGGTCGCTGACGATGGAGTTGGGGAAGCCATGAAGCCGCACGATCCCCTCGTAGAAGGCGCGAGCCACCGACGCGGCGGTGTAGGGGTGGCTGAGGGCGATGAAGTGCGCATATTTGGAGAAACGATCCACCACCGTCAGGATCACAGACTTGCCATGGACCTTGGGAAGGGCGTCGATGAAGTCCATGGAGATGTCGGCCCACACTTGGGACGGCACATCCAAGGGCTGCAGGAGACCGGCCGGTTGCGTCGTGGGCGTCTTGTTGCGCTGGCACACGCCGCACGTGCGGACGTAGTCTTGCACAAGCTTGCGGTCACCGGGGATATAGAAGTCGCTGCGCAGCCGCACGAGGGTCTTTTGGACGCCCTCATGCCCCGAGCTGTGTGCCAGGGTCACCACCTGGTGGCGCAAGTCCTGCAGGTCGGGGATGTAGACACGTTTGCCGTGAAGGAGGAAGCCGTCCGCGGCGGTCCAGGGCGCCTCCAGCGTCCCGGCGGCCAGCTGCTGTAGAAGTCCACGCGCCACCGGGTCCTCCTGGGTGGCTGCCCGGATGTCGTCGTAGAGGGTGAAGGACGGCCCGGACAAGGTGAACGCCGCCACCGCGTCCTCATCGCGGCGGGACAGCGCATCAGCCAACGAATTGAGCCGGCCGGGGCGATACTCCACCGCAAAGTCGAACCCTGTAAGGTCCTAGATGGCTAGATGGAGGGTGAATAGCCTATAAAAATTTCTACAAGCTCACTGAGCAAACTTCGTTAGATACACAAACGGCGGAAAGCAAGTTATGCTTAGCCTACTAGGTGTTGCAAGCCTCCTATCCAAACAATTCTAATAGGTGATCACTAGTACACACAAGAGCTACCACTAGTGATCAAGAGTTCTACCCACGGGATTTAGTCTACACAAGAAGTGGTTCCCGACCGACCACACAAGCAATTCTACCCACGGGATTTAATCTACACAAGAAGTGGTTCCCGACCGACCACACAAGCAATTCTACTTTGCAAGAATGTAATCAATGAAATACAAAAGAGAGGTTGAGACTTGTTATACCAACGCGTAGAGTCGAGGTTGCCAATCACCAAGAGAATGGCCAATCAATCACAATCGGCAACACACAATCAATGACGACCAGTCACCGGGAGACAAGGATGAACATAATTGTTTTTGTTCACCCGGTGTTCACTTGGGCACCGCCAAGCTACGTCACCGGTTGTGTCGACCAACACTTAGATGGTTCTTCGGTGTGACTCTCAAGTCACTAGCCCCTCAAGGCTCGCCCCGCAAGGCACCGCAAGACCCACTCTCAAGCGAGGTACTCAACGACACGCGCAATCCACTAGGATGCTCTTCGTGATCCCCACGAGGTGAGCTCAAACCTCTCACAATCAACCGGAGGTGGCCAAGAACATACACCTTCTCTTGCCAACGCCTCCAACAATCTCCAAGCCGGCTAGGAGCGGTACTCTCCCAGAGTAACAAGAAATCCACCGGCTAAACCATCCACAAGTGCCACTAGAATGCTCTCAAGCAATGCAATGCACTAGGTGATCTCTCAATCTCAATTTGGATGAGCAACAAGCAAGAGAGATGAGAGGGAGAGTGTATCTTCAGCTCAAAGTATGAATGAATGAGTTGGGAGAGCCAAGAGAGCTGGCCAAGTCCGGCGACCCACTTATTTATAGCCCAAACTCTTCAAACTAGCCGTTGCCCCTCGGGCCGGCCGATTTCAACCCGCCGGACGCGTCCCAGGGCCCAAGCGCCGGACGCGCGTCCCGGCGCCCTCGCGTGCCCGCATCGCCGACCGTTGGTGGCCCACCATTCAAATCCTCCGCGTCCGGCGGCCCGCGTCCGGTCGATTCGCCACGCCATGAAACTTTTCGGGTCCGCGTCCGGCCCACGCCGGACGCGACGGGCCGGGCGTCCGACGCCTTCAAACTCGACCCAGCGGCCCGCGCCAAGACTCAAGCATGCGCCGGACGCCGCACGACCGGGCCGCGTCCGCCGCGCGTCCGCCAGCGTCCGCGCGGCCGCCGGCCGCCGGCCGAAAACCAGAACTTTCTGGTCGGCGTCCGCCGCCCGCCGGACTCACGCCCCTGCGTCCGGCGCTGCAAAAACTCCGTTTTTCAGCCCGTCGTGACGCCAACTTCTCAGACATGCTATCCAACAAGTATACCAACTTGATCAACAGAGATAGCATGAATTCAACCAAATTTTGCATCCGGCGCAATAGAAAATATGCATCCATTTTTCCCGAAAGCGCCGAATCCCGCCTCAGGCTCGGCGGGAGGAAGAGAGGGACCCAAACCCATCTCTACCCTGCAAACCACAGCACGTCCAAACGCCACCTTTGTAAATGTGCCAACACCACCAAGTGTACATCTCCATGTGCTTGTGTGTTAGCTTTTCACAATCATTTCCCAAAGGTTAGGTTAGCTTACTAGGCCCTACATGCAATGCACTTCATGAATTCACCTAGTGGCACCCGTGCGTCGAATAGCCGATAAGACTTCCCCTCTTAATAGTGCGGCTATCGATCCTAAACCACTCACACCCTCTATGGTGTCTTGAGTGCAAAACAAAATGGCCCTATCGGTTATACCTTTGCCTTGAGCTCATTTTGTTCCTCCAAAAGATATGAACACTTCACACCATCATGTGACCATCTCGATCCATCGACCTCGACTTCACTTGCCCTTCACCGTGCATCGGTTCATCGGCGCCTAGTCTTGCCCGAGCTTCACCATCGCATGGTCCTTCACTTCCAAGCCTCAACTAGCCCTTCACCTTCAACACCGGTCCATGGAGCCAAGCATCGTCTTGATCTTCATCTTTGATCACATGACATGTGTCATGCTTCATATGCAATAAGCTCATCATGTGGACAACCTTTCTCTAAATCAACCACTTAGACAAACAAGGTTAGTCCTAGGTTTCATCAATTAGCCAAAACCAAACTAGAGACTTTCAATCTCCCCCTTTTTGATAATTGATGACAACCTCAACAAAGATGATTTTATAATAAAGATTTTGAACTTGTCATACTTGTCCAATCATTAAGCTCACAAGAGGAATTTGGACAACTATAGCAAGTTCGGTTTTGGTAGTATTGCTCCCCCTACATATGTGCATAGAGTTTGGATTTGAAGCTTTGCACATATGCATAGATAAAAGTGAGAGGAGAGTAATTCTACCAAAATGATGCTAAGGTGTAAGAAATGGACCTTTGAAGCATGATACCAATCGGAGTTGCAATTTACACCATCCTTAGCACCATCAAATAACTAGACATCCATCAAAAACTCAAGAACCCCGTGAGATCAACATTATAGGCAAAGTTCTTGAACCACTTGTAAGGTAGGGAGAGTCTAGTTACAACCTATGCATGCTAGTAGATCATTTCATCAATCAAGTTCTATACTAGCATTGCACCACACAAGCAAGGAGACACCACTTGTATAAAACTTTGAAACTAGGTGCCATGAGCAAGTCATATGAGAATGCACAAATGCAACAACTTTGTTCATGAGCTTGCTCCCCCTTCTTGTGTGCATCAAAATTTTATTTACCCCTTTATCATGTTCAATCATCTTTTCTCTCCCCCTTTGTCAACAATTGCCCAAAAATGGGATCAAATTGTGGAGAGAAAAGGACTTTGATGGAGTAAACAAAACTTTAGTCAAATTTGGTTCAATCTAGACCACTTGCCAAAGACATTTAATTCAGTTTGAACCAAAGACAAGCTTCTTCACACCTCATGACAAGGGTTATCTTGCCTATGTTGAATTAAACACTTGTAGCAAATATTCTAAATTCAACACCGGAATTGCAAGCCCACAAACATGTCATATGTCACCACTAGATCAAGCAAAGCATAGAAGTAATAGTGGTAAACATATATACATCAAACACATTTGATTTATCATGAATGCTCCAAATGCACCTTGTATGTCTACATGTGCTACCACAAGTATAATCCTAAGCATGAATGACATGTCATCCAATGGTACCTTGCTTTGTCGAAGGAGAGGCATGTCAAGTAGTGGTGGGGTGCATTCAACACATGTTTGAGAAGTCAAGAATGTTCAATTCATTCCTTAGCTTGCAAAACCTTCTTTCATCAAGTGGCTTGGTGAGTATATCGGCAAGTTGATCATCGGTGCCCACACTTTCAATGAAAATGTCACCCTTTTGTTGATGATCTCTTATGAAGTGATGCCTTATGTCAATGTGCTTTGTTCTTCCATGTTGAACCGGGTTTTGTGTCATCTTGATTGCACTCTCATTATCACAAAACAATGGTACATTCTTGAAGTTGATGCCATAATCCTTCAAAGTTGACTTCATCCAAAGCAATTGTGCACAACAACTCCCCGCACTAACATATTCGGCTTCGGCGGTAGAGATTGCCACACTATTTTGTTTCTTTGAGGACCATGACACAAGTGATCTTCCAAGAAGTTGACATGTACCACTTGTGCTCTTTCTATTGATCTTGCAACCACCATAGTCGGAGTCCGAATATCCAATCAATTCAAACTTTGACCCCTTAGGATACCACAATCCAACATCTCTTGTTTGCTTCAAATACCTCAATATTCTCTTTGCGGCCGTGAGATGACTCTCTCTAGGTGAGGCTTGATATCTAGCACACATGCAAACACTAAACATGACATCCGGCCTTGATGCGGTGACATAAAGTAGGCTTCCAATCAATGACCGATAATCCTTTTGATTCACCATATTGCCATCATGATCACTATCTAGATTCCCATTGGTGCCCATTGGAGTTGAGATTGGCTTTGCATCTTGCATCCCAAACTTTTTCAACATGTCCCTTATGTATTTCCCTTGACTCACAAATGTCCCATTCTTCAATTGCTTGACTTGAAGACCAAGGAAATAGCTAAGTTCACCAATCATGGACATCTCAAATTCTTTTGCCATCATTTCACCGAATTCTTCACAATATGCTTGATTGGTTGATCCAAAGATGATATCATCAACATAGATTTGCACAATGAAGAGATCATTACCAATCTTCTTGGTGAATAGAGTAGTGTCAACCTTGCCCATAATGAACCCCTTGGAGTGAAGAAAAGTCTTCAATCTCTCATACCATGCTCTAGGTGCTTGCTTCAAGCCATACAAAGCTTTCTTCAACTTGTACACATGGTTGGGCTTCTTCTCATCTTCAAAACCGGGAGGTTGCTCAACATATACTAACTCATTGATGATCCCATTGAGAAATGCACTCTTGACATCCATTTGATATAACTTGATATTGTGGGCACATGCATAAGCCAATAAAATCCTTATTGCCTCCAATCTTGCCACGGAGCATATGTTTCATCATAGTCAAGACCTTCAACTTGAGTATAGCCTTGTGCAACTAGTCTTGCTTTGTTTCTAATCACAACACCATCTTGATCTTGCTTGTTCTTGAAAACCCATTTGGTTCCAATGACACTGTGATCCTCCGGCCTCTCAACTAACTCCCACACATCATTTCTTGTGAAATTGTTGAGCTCTTCTTGCATTGCCATGATCCAATCGGCATCATCCAAAACTTCCTCAATTTTCTTTGGCTCTTTGGTTGACACAAATGATGCATACTCACAAATCATAGCCACTCTTGATCTTGTTTGCACACCACTTCTAATATCACCAATAACACTATCAATTGGGTGATCTCTTGCAACATGTTGTGGTTGTAGCATTTGCACTTGATTGCTTGAGCTTGGTTGATCACTTGACTTGTCTTCATTGGATGAACTAGCACCATGATCTTGCACTTGAGCATTGCTAGCTTGCCTCAATGGAGAATTGAGCACTTCATCTTTATCATCTTGCACATCAACCACTTGCTTTGCTCTAATGTTCCCAATGTCCATGTTCTTCATTGCTTCCACCAATTGAGTTCCACCAACATCCTCTAGATTCTCATCTTCATCTTGTGACCCATTGGTTTCATCAAATTGCACATCATGGACTTCTTCTAGAATGCCACTTGAGTTGTTCCAAACTCTATAAGCCTTGCTTGTAGTTGAATAACCGAGTAGGAACCCTTCATCACATCTCTTTTCAAACTTTTCCAATCTAGTGCCCTTTCTCAAGATGTAGCATTTGCAACCAAACACTCTAAAATAGCCAATATTGGGCTTTCTTCCATGAAGTAACTCATATGGGGTCTTCTCTAGCAAAGTATGACAATAGAGCCTATTGATGTAGTAGCATGCCGTGTTGATTGCTTCATCCCAAAATGATTGACTAACATTGTACTCATGAAGCATTGATCTAGCCATATCAAGCAATGTTCTATTCTTTCTCTCAACTAGGCCATTTGATTGTGGAGTGTACTTGGCCGAGAATTGATGACCAATGCCATAGTGATCACACAATTCTTCCATTCTTGTATTCTTGAATTCACTCCCATTGTCACTTCTCACCTTCTTGATTCTCATGTCAAACTCATTGTGAACTCTGGTGAGAAAGGTTTTGAAGGTGTCAAACACTTCACTCTTATCACTAAGAAAGAATACCCATGTGAATCTTGTAAAGTCATCCACTATGACAAACCCATACTTGTTGCCACCAATGCTTGTGTATGTAGTTGGGCCAAAAAGATCCATGTGCAACAACTCAAATGCCTTGCATGTGCTCAATGTACTTTTCTTTGGATGTGAGTTTCCAACTTGCTTCCCGGCTTGACAAGCACTACACAACTTGTCCTTCTCAAATTCAACATCTTTCAAGCCTTCTACAAGATTGTGTTGTGTGAGTTTCTTCAATTGTTTCATGCCAACATGTCCAAGCCTTCTATGCCAAAGCCAACCCAAACTTGATTTGGAGATCAAACATGTTGTCAAAGAAGCTTCACTAGTATTAAAGTCAACAAGATAGAGATTCTCATATCTAAAGCCTTTGAACACCAAGTTGGAGCCATCAAGAGAGACTACCTCAACATCATTTGCCCCAAAGATGCACTTGTAGCCTAGATCACAAATTTGTGCCACCGAGAGAAGATTGAAATCCAAGCTTTCAACTAGCAACACATTGGAGACACTCATGTCATTTAATATTGCAATCTTGCCTAAGCCAACAACCTTGCCTTTCTTGTTATTCCCAAAAGTGATTGCCTCAATGCCACTATCATTCTTCTCAATTGAATCAAACATTCTTGATGTGCCGGTCATGTGTTGAGAACACCCACTATCAATAATCCAATGCCTTCCTCCGGCTTTATAGTTCACCTACAAGCAAATCAACGACGCTTAGGTACCCATTTTTGCTTGGGTCCTTGTAGGTTAGTGACTAAGCTCTTTGGTACCCAAATAGCCTTCTTCTTTGGGCCAACAATGGGTGTACCAACAAACTTAGCTTGCACACCTTTCACACCCTTGGTAAGCACATAACAAGAATCAAAAGATATAGCATTCTCAAGTTTCTTGTTTTGTTGCTTCTTGTTGCAATTTTGCTCTAGGTGCCCAACTTGCTTGCATCTATAGCAAAACCGACCATTGCTCTTCACAAAGCTAGGCTTTGGAGTTGCAAAGGCCGACTTGCCCTTCTTGGGGGTATAGCCCAATCCCTCTTTGTTAAGAGAGAACCTTTGGCTACCCAAGCACTTTAACAAGCGGGCCTCACCACCATAGGCTTTGCCTAAGGCATGAGTGAGCTCATCCACCTCCTTCTTGAGGGTCTCATTCTCTACCATTAGTGTAGCATCACAAGTGAAGCCATCACTAGTAGTGGAGATAGAGTCGGTGGTGGTGGTGATCGATGTGCTACAAGAAGGGTTAGCATTTATCATGATGATAGGTTGATAAAATGACTCATCAATGATGTCACAAGTAAGGCCTATATCACATGATGCAACCACCACTTTCTTTGCTTGTTGCTCAAAAAGAAGTGATTGAGCCTTTTCAAGCTTAGAATGAGCATCACCAAGTTTCTCATGGTCTTCCACTAGACACTCATGAGTGGTCATAAGCTCACCTAGGGCTTTCTCAAGTATTGCTACTTTCATTGAAAGCTTCTTGCACTCCTTTTCCTTGGCAATAGCTATATCTCTAGTTTCTTGCATCAAGTCATATAATTGATCCTTAGAAGGTTCATCATCATCATCAACATTATCAACATCGTGAGCATATTCCATCTCACTATCATCATCACTATCATCATATTGTACCTTCGTTTCCTTGGCCATGAAGCACGATGGTGATGAAGAGAATAATGAAGGCCTCTTGTTGATGGCGATGGAAGCCATAGCCTTGTTGCTTGTATCTTCATCTTCATCATCATTGTCACTCTCCCAAGTGACCACAAATGCACCATTCTTGCCCTTCTTGAGTGTCATCTTGGCTTCATGCTTCTTCTTCTCAAACTTTCCCTTGTTGTAGTTCTTCTTCTTCTCATATGGGCATTCGGCTTGTAGATGCTCGGTGCTATCACAATTGAAGCACTTTCTTGGTTGCTCTTGCTTCTTGACGTTGTTTCTCTTGAAGCCTCTTCTCTTGATGAACATGTGTCCCATCTTCTTCACCACAAGAGCAAGTGCCTCATCATCAATCTCAAAGTCACCATCTTCCTCATTGTTTTCTTCTTCTTCAAAGATTGGTGCTTTGCCCTTGGAGGATGTGGCTTGGAATGCCACGGTCTTCTTCTTCTTTTCCTCTTCCACCTTCTCATCATCTTGATCAAACTTATCATATGTCAAGACTTCACCAAGCAAATCATTTGGCTTCTTGCCTTCAAGCCCATCTCTTTGTAGCATAAGCTTCAACATCTTGAAGCTCCTTGGCAAGCAAATCAAGAACTTGTGACAAAAGTCTTCATCTTTTGTCTTGTGCCCCAAACTCTTGAGATCATTCACAATCACTTGTAAGCGATGAAACATTTCAATGATTGTTTCATCCTCTTTCTTCTTGAAGTTCTCGAACTCACTCTTGAGTCCATATAACTTGGCACTCTTCACAATCTTAGTGCCCTCATAGGTCTCACCCAACCTAGTCCACACTTCACTAGCAAGCTCCAAATCCTTGATCCCCTCAAACACCTTTGTATCAATGCCATTGTATAGAGTGTTGAGAGCCATTCTATTGCATGTGATGTTGGCCCTATCTTCATCGATGAGGTGATCATGATCAAGTATAGCATAGTCATGCAAAGTGACTTGCAAGACTCTCTCTTGTATTGAACCAAGATACATGATCATCTTTCTCTTTCAATGATCAAAAGAACTAACTCCATCAAACATAGGCGGTTTGCCCCCAACATGGTTGAACACAATTTGAGCCATCTTAACACCGTAGGATGTTAAGCCTTGCACTAAAACGGTGACCTCGGCTCCGATACCACTTGTAAGGTCCTAGATGGCTAGAGGGGGGTGAATAGCCTATAAAAATTTCTACAAGCTCACTAAGCAAACTTTGTTAGATACACAAACGGCGGAAAGCAAGTTATGCTTAGCCTACTAGGTGTTGCAAGCCTCCTATCCAAACAATTCTAGTAGGTGATCACTAGTACACACAAGAGCTACCACTAGTGATCAAGAGTTCTACCCACGGGATTTAGTCTACACAAGAAGTGGTTCCTGACCGACCACACAAGCAATTCTACCCACGGGATTTAGTCTACACAAGAAGTGGTTCCCAACCGACCACACAAGCAATTCTACTTTGCAAGAATGTAATCAATGAAATACAAAAGAGAGGTTGAGACTTGTTATACCAACGCGTAGAGTCGAGGTTGCCAATCACCAAGAGAATGACCAATCAATCACAATCGGCAACACACAATCAATGACGACCAATCACGGGGAGACAAGGATGAACATAATTGTTTTTGTTCATCCGGTGTTCACTTGGGCACCGCCAAGCTACGTCACCGGTTGTGTCGACCAACACTTAGATGGTTCTTCGGTGTGACTCTCAAATCACTAGCCCCTCAAGGCTCTCCCCGCAAGGCACCGCAAGACCCACCCTCAAGCGAGGTACTCAACGACACACGCAATCCATTAGGATGCTCTTCGTGATCCCCACGAGGTGAGCTCAAACCTCTCACAATCAACCGGAGGTGGCCAAGAACATACACCTTCTCTTGCCAACGCCTCCAACAATCTCCAAGCCGGCTAGGAGCGGTACTCTCCCAGAGTAACAAGAAATCCACCGGCTAAACCACCCACAAGTGCCACTAGAATGCTCTCAAGCAATGCAATGCACTAGGTGATCTCTCAATCTCAATTTGGATGAGCAACAAGCAAGAGAGATGAGAGGGAGAGTGTATCTTCAGCTCAAAGTATGAATGAATGAGTTGGGAGAGCCAAGAGAGCTGGCCAAGTCCGGCCACCCACTTATTTATAGCCCAAACTCTTCAAACTAGCCGTTGCCCCTCGGGCCGGCCGATTTCAACCCGTCGGACGCGTCCGCGGCCCAAGCGCCGGACGCGTCCGGCGCCTCCTCGCGTGCCCGCGTCAGCCAACCGTTTGCGGCCCACCATTCAAATTCTCCGCGTCTGGCCCGCATCCGGTCGATTCGCCACGCCACGAAACTTTCTGGTCCGCGTCCGGCCCACGCCGGACACGACTAGTCGGCGTCCGGCGCCTTCAAACTCGACCAGCAGCCCCGCGCCAAGACTCAGCATGCGCCGGACGCTGCACAGTACCCGGGCCGCGTCCGCCGCGCGCGTCCGGCCCGCGTCCGGCACGACGCCCAGCCGACAGCCGAAAACCAGAACTTTCTGGTCGGCGTCCGCCGCCCGCCGGACTCACGCCCCTGCGTCCGGCGCTGCAAAAACTCCGTTTTTTCAGCCCATCGTGACGCCAACTTCTCAGACATGCTATCCAACAAGTATACCAACTTGATCAACAGAGATAGCATGAATTCAACCAAATTTTGCATCCGGCGCAATAGAAAATATGCATCCATTTTTCCCGAAAGCGCCGAATCCCGCCTCGAGCTCGGCGGGAGGAAGAGAGGGACCCAAACCCATCTCTACCACCGCAAACCACGGCACGTCCAAACGCCACCTTTGTAAATGTGCCAACACCACCAAGTGTACATCTCCATGTGCTTGTGTGTTAGCTTTTCACAATCATTTCCCAAAGGTTAGGTTAGCTTACTAGGCCCTACATGCAATGCACTTCATGAATTCACCTAGTGGCACCCGTGCGTCGAATAGCCGATAAGACTTCCCCTCTTAATAGTGCGGCTATCGATCCTAAACCACTCACACCCTCTATGGTGTCTTGAGTGCAAAACAAAATGGCCCTATCGGTTATACCTTTGCCTTGAGCTCATTTTGTTCCTCCAAAAGATATGAACACTTCACACCATCATGTGACTGTCTCGATCCATCGACCTCGACTTCACTTGCCCTTCACCGTGCATCGGTTCATCGGCGCCTAGTCTTGCCCGAGCTTCACCATCGCATGGTCCTTCACTCCCAAGCCTCAACTAGCCCTTCACCTTCAACACCGGTCCATGGAGCCAAGCATCGTCTTGATCTTCATCTTTGATCACATGACATGTGTCATGCTTCATATGCAATAAGCTCATCATGTGGACAATCTTTCTCTAAATCAACCACTTAGACAAACAAGGTTAGTCCTAGGTTTCATCAATTAGCCAAAACCAAACTAGGGAGTTTCAAACCCGAGTAGCTTACTAACCCACTGATGTTGCGGAACAGTGGAAAGTCGTTGGTCGAGCAGGAACTTCAGGCTGTAGTGGTCGGTGCGGACGAGGAAGCGGCGCCCCCACAAGTATGGTCGCCAGTGCCGGACCGCCTGCACCAGCCCGATCAGCTCACGCTCGTAGGCCGCGAGCTTGACGTGGCGGGCGACGAAGGGCCTGGCCGAAGAATGCCGGGGGCGAGAACCACAGTGAAGGACGGCGCCGAAACCCTGCGCCGAGGCGTCGCGATCGACGATGAACTCGCGAGTGAAGTCGGCATCCGCAAAACAGTGCGATGACAATGCCCTCTTGAGGGCGTTAAAGGCCTCCTCCGCCTCCGGTGTCCAGGCGAACGCCTCCTTGCGCAGGAGACGGGCGAGTGGCGCGGCGATGGAGCCGAAGTCGCGAATGAACTTGCGGTAGTAGCCCGCAAGCCCGAGGAAGCCGCGGACGCCCCGGGGTGAACGTGGCGTCGGCCACGAGGAGACTGCAGCCACCTTGTCGCTATCCATAGCGACGCCGTCGGCGGAGATGACGTGCCCGAGGTAGTCGACGGAGAGCGCCCCAAAGGAGCACTTGGACCTCTTGAGGTAGAGGCCATGAGCTCGCAGGGCAGAGAAGACGAGGCCGACGTGTTGGAGGTGCTCGGACCACGAGGAGCTGTAAATCAGGATATCATCGAAGAACACCAACACGAACCTTCGAAGAAAAGGCCGGAGGACGTCGTTCATCAGCGCTTGGAAGGTTGCCGTGGTGTTGGACAGCCCAAACGGGATCACCAAGAATTCGAAGTGGCCATGGTGTGTGCGGAAAGCGGTCTTCTCGATGTCCGCCGGATGCATGCGCACTTGGTGGTAGCCGGAACGGAGGTCGAGCTTGGTGAAGAAGCGAGCCCCGCGGAGCTCGTTAAGGAGCTCGTCGACCACCGGGATCGGGAACTTGTCCTTGGATGTCTTGTCGTTGAGCGCGCGGTAGTCGATGCAGAAACGCCACGACCCGTCCGCCTTCTTGACGAGCAGCACAGGGGCGGAGAATGGCGATGTGCTTGGCCGAATGATGCCCTGTTCCAACATGGCGGCGCATTGCCGCTCCAGCTCGTCCTTCTGTAGCTGCGGGTACCGGCAGGGCCGCACCGCCACTGGCGCGGTCCCCGGTAGAAGGTGGATGCGGTGGTCGTAGGTGCGCACGGGCGGCAGGCCCCGTGGCTCGTCGAAGATGGCCTCGTGCTATTGTAGGAGCTGGTCCAGCAGCGGCCGCTGCTGGTCGGTCGGGGCCACGCCCAGGCTCACGCACTGCCACGTGACGCGATGGTCGCCACGCTGGAAGGAGACAGTGAGGCCCTCAAAGTCCCACAGGAGAGGCCCCAGGGTCCCCAGGAAGTCGACGCCGATGATGAAGTCGAAGCAGCCAAGGGCAAGGCCCACACATGTGACGGGGAAGGACTCGCCGCCGATGAGGACGGGCACGTCGCGGGCGATCCCCTCGCACGGCACACGCTCCCCGTTCGCGACGGTGACACGGAGGTTGTCGCCGCCGCGTGGAACAAGACCCAGGCGGCGCATAACTGCCCCCTGGATGAAGGTGTGGGTGGAGCCGGTGTCCAACAGGGCGAGGAGGAGTTCCCCGTTGATCTTGACGGGGAGCAGCATGGTGTGGTAGGTGCGGATCCCTGCAAGAGCGTACACGGAGACAACTAGAGCATTAGCAGAAGCGCCTTCTGGTGGCGCCGTGGGCTCCTCGGCAGCAGCGTCCGCGACGTCCTCCGCGGTGAACACGTCGTCGTCGATGTAGTCGGAGGACTCCAGGTAGAAGACCCGCGGACAGATGTGGCCGCGCACGTACTGCTCATCGCAGTTGTAGCAGAGTCCTTGGCGGCGGCGCTCGAGCATCTCCGCCGGTGTTAGGCGACGGAAAGTGCGGGCTGGTGTCGTCGGCCCGGTCGGGGTTGGCGCAGTAGGACCAGGTACACCGGCCGAAGTGCCTCCCGCAGCGGCGGGGCGAGCCGAAGAAGCCGGCCGCTGGGGAGGGCGGACACCACGCTGTGCTGGTGTGGTGAGGGCCGTGGCCTTGCGCTTGAACATGCGCGCCAGGTACATAGCCGTCTGGAGGTCGCCGGGGTCGTGAAACTCCACGTCCACGCGGATGTGGTCCGGCAGGCCGCCCACGAAGAGTTCCGCCTTTTGGCCGGTGGAGATGTCCCGTGCATGAGCCAGGACCGCCTGAAATCGGCCCGCGAACTCGTCCACCGTGGAGTGGAAGGGCAGGCGACCCAACTCCGCCAGGCGGGTGCCGCGAATGGGCGGTCCGAAGCGAAGGCGACACAGTTGCTTGAATCGATCCCATGGCGGCTGGCCCTCGTCCGCCTCGAGGGCATAGTACCACGTCTGGGCGTCGCCCGTGAGGTGATAGGACGCCATCCAAGTGCGCTGCGATGCCGGCGTGAGTTGGCTCCGGAAGAATTGCTCACAGTGTGTGAGCCAGTTCAGCGGATCGACGGAGCCGTCGTACGTTGTGAAGTCGATCTTGTGGAACTTGGGCGGCCCATTGTTCTGCGCTGCTGCAGGGACGTCCCCCTCGTAGCTGGTCTTGGGGTATGAGGGGCCCGAGGGCGCCACGCTGCTGCCCGGGATGAGGAGGCCGTCCGTGCCGCCGTAGAGGGTGCCCGACACCGTCGGCGCGCCACGATCGGGCACGTGCGAACGAGGGGGCACCGACGTGTAGACCGGCTCGGAGTAGTTCAGCGCCCAATTCGGTATCTGGGACGGCGACGACGGAAAACGAAGTTGGTGGATCGGGATGGACGAAGATAGCGGCGGCGGCGACGTCGAGGGCCCTGCCTGGAAGGTCATCCCGTAGGGGTAGGAGACCGCCGCCGAGGGCTGGATTGCGCCTGACGGGGTGAGCTGCGGCAGGGGCGGGTGGTGCGGCGGTGGCCCCTGCTGCGGCGGTGGATTGTTGAAGAGCTGGAGCACGGAGTTCATCGTCAGCCGCAGCTCGGCCATGCCGTGGCTGAGGTCGACGATCGCGGCCGTCGTCTGCTCCGGGGTGAAGACTGCGTGCGGCACCCCTTGCGCGCCCGGCGCCAGCGGCTGCGAGGGGTTCGGCACCAAGGCGGACGTAGACGTGGGCGTGACAGAGGAAGCGGGCGGCGCTAGTGTAGATGTGGCTGGAACGGAGGTGGTGGAGGGTGGGATCGACATGGCCAAGTCTGATACCAGGTTGATGTGTACCCGGACCCTGCCCTTGGCCGATCGGAGGTTGTAGGAGTGGGAGGGGGTGGCTGGAGGCACGGCACGGCGGCGGGGCGCCGTGATTGCAGGCGAGACGAGAGGAAGAAGACAGAGGTGGAGGCTGGGCAATACTCCCGGCTCCCAAAGGAAGCCGAGTAAACTGATTACTCGTTGCTTGCTTTCATTGTTTGGAGTACAGGACTATATATAGCCAACCGGCTAATACACTTGCGGTGGAAATAAAACAAAGACAATCGGTTACTAACTTGTGGTGGAAATAAAAGAAACGACTTTTAGTCCTTAGATCCAGCGCCTAATTCTCTTGGCCGATGGTGGCTTTAGCCACTAGTGGACCGGCGCCTTTGATACTGCATGCCGGTCATAACAGAGATTTTCAAATGTGTTGATTTACTATGTCAATTTTTATATCTTGCAAATCTGGGAACGTTGAATTCCTTTCTTTTTTTAAAAAATAAAATAAAAACATTGAACTCTTTGCGGTTCTGACCTTATGAAACTGGGAACGGCTCCGGTTCCTTGCACATCAAGAGTGGCGTCAACGAGCTCCCACTGAATGCAGTAAAGCCATTCACTCTTTGATATCTGCAACATGGGATATACTAGCTGTTACAGACCTTCAGTCTTGAGGTTGAAAGCCATTCATCATCAGTAATAGCTTAAGATGAACTCTGAACCTTGCACCAAACAAAAACTGACTGCAGTAAAGAAGATAATTGTGCTTGTGCATGCACAGAACTTTAACAACTAACTTGTGTGCTTTGACGGAACTAATGTAGATTCTGACATGCTGCAATGTTTTTTCCGTCTCTCAATCAAACTCATCCTGAACAACTACCTGCCTATCTTATCTTGGAGCAACTGCCTGCCTTATACTCCTGTTTTATAATGTATAAGTGTACTATTATATCTTGAGCAATTGAGTAGCCATAGTCAATGCTTCGTCTTTATATAAGTACTATACTGGTTGGTGACTTTTTGGTAGTCTTGCTATTTTCTGGTTTGGCGACGTTTACTGTAGTCAGTTTTTGTTTGGTGGCTCGGTGCAGATATCAAAGAGTTATGTCAGTGTCTACATTAGTTATAGTGCTTGCACATTTAAATTTGATTGTAGCTGATGATTTTTCTTTTCTTTTTTGACAACGAACTGATGATATGTTAATAATCCCCTCTATGACTGCATACAAGGAACAGTGGCAAGGTGATCTTCCTAATGGTGTGTTTGGCCGTACTCTGGCTCCGGCTCCACGGAAGCTCTAGCAGCGGAGCCACACCAAAGGACGCGAGAGGAGGAGCGCTTCTGTGCCACGAACAGAGGAGCGGGAGCCCTTTTGGTGTACGGAGGTGGAGTCACGATATGCTGATCCTCCGCCACTCTGGTTTTGGTTCCGACTCCAGCAACGGAGCCCTGTTTATGCAGGACACATGGTTGTTTGCCTAGTACTTCTTTTCATGTGATCGATCTGGTCATGTAAATTATCCTGTTTTATAATCATGTTGCTTTTGACTTGAAAGTTCTATCTTCTTTGCCCTTTTCATGTGATGCATTTTTTGGCCTATATTAACCAATGTTCAGGTGTATGCTGAATGTTTAGGTAGGCACCGTAAGGATGTAGTTGAATAGTTGAACAATTGGGAACCATGTTTCATTGTGGGCTGCTGGTGCTTCTCTTGTGGTCAAGTATTGTCTTGCTACCTTGCTGGTGCAGAAGAGAATCCACGGGTTAGGGAAACGATTTCATATGGGTTCATACTTATATTTATGCTTACGAATTGAGGAAGCACATACAAGGGAACCAAAACAATTGTGACATACCTGATGGTGTACCGTCTAGGTGATTCTGTTTGATGCTATTATAGTCTCAAACAAAAAACAATGAATTATTGTTCGCTATCATTTCTTTGTCTAGTATCTTATCATAGTATTGTTCTCTTATTTTGTGATACGTGTGTTTCAGAACTAGTGTTTAGATGTCCTGTAGCAACGTACGGACACACTACCTAATTACGTGTATGAAGTTTTTTAAACTAAAGTATACCATTTGAATTAGCTAAACTTTTTATAAGCCAGAGAGAGGCAACTAGCTTTTCATGAGTTTAAGTTGGGTTGTTTGGAGTTTAAGTTGGGTTGTTTGGACTAACTAGAGTTTTTTTAGCAGTTGATGACTTATTTTTGTCCATCGTCACCATTTTTTTTTTTTTTTTTTTGAAACGGGATGCCATATATTTTTAGGATGGAGGTGTAATGTACTTTTATATTGTTATATACATAGATTACATAGAAAGTGTGTACATTTATATTTCAATCTCTCATTTTCTAGTTTTTCATTTTCCTAAAATTTTACAGCTCATTGAAATTTGTAGACAAGTAATAAATTGAATTGAATATTATATATATAAAAGTCGGTCAAACTCGTCAATTTCTATTTATATCTTCTCATTATTATAAACAGAAGGCGAACATAAAGAAAAACAGAAGGCTGGTTTATCGGCCTTTTTTTAGTTTGTCCATTTTGGCCTACCGCTACTAATCTGCCAACTCGATCGTATCTAGGTCTGCTAGCGGGTCTGTTCCTCGCGTTCGAAACCTACAAATACAAATTCTCTCCCTCCCATGAATCTCAGGATCCATTAGCAGATTGATTTCGATTTCCTAGAGGAGAGTGTCTCCAGCCATATATGGAGGCGGCTCGCGACACCAAGAAGAAGCGGAGCCTTGCCGCCACTAGCCCCGTCTCCACCGCAGCCGCCGGCGTGGTCGGACTCACCGACGACCTCGTCGTCGACATCCTCTCGCGCGTCCCCGCCAAGTTGATCTGCCGCTTCAAGTGCGTCTCCCCGTCGTGGCGCGACCTCATCTCCCACCCCGACAACCGCAAGAAGCTGCCGCAGACCCTCACGGGCTTCTTCTACTCCGACAAGTTCTTCAGCCTCACCGAGCCGCCGCCCCCGGCGAAGACGACAGCAGGAGGATGGGTGCGGCCCCCCTCGCCATTTGATTTCCTGCCCGCGAACACCGGCGATGGGGTGGTGGACTGCTGCAACGGGCTCGTCCTCTTGAAAAAGAACAACTCCGGCCGCGGCTCCGGCTACGGCTCCGGCTCCGGCTCCGAGCCCCACGCATCGTACGTCGTCTGCAACCCTGACACCAAGAAGTGGACTACCGTGCCGGGATCAACCCGTGCTGGCAACATCTGCTCCGCTAGCATCCTGTGCTTCGACCCGGCCGTCTCCGTTCATTTCCATGTCGTTCAGATGCTGGATTGGGACCCGGGGGCCGGCCAGGAAGGCTGGATGGCTTGGGAAATCCAGTTCGAGGGGTTCAACATCTACTCGTCTGAAACAGGGGCCTGGGTTTTCCATCCTCACAACTGGTGCTGGTCTCCCGATGCCCAACGGAGCATGAGGACCTTCTTCAATGGCCAGCTGCATTTTGTCACCATCGACGACACGGTCGCGGCGCTGGACATGAGAGGGCGGACACGCAGGGTGATTCCTGTCCCGCGGAGCGGAGGGGTCCTGCTCAGCCATTCTCAGGGGCGCCTGTTCTACGCGAACAGAGATGGTTGTAAGGCCTCCAAGCTGATCTATGTGCTGGGGGAGGATGGCAGGTCCTGGACTTTGAAGCACTGTCTCGACACGTCAGGCCTGTTTGCTGGTGTGGCCGCCATTCATCCGCACGGCAATTCCATCTTCTTGTTTGATTCGTTGCATGGAAGGTTGATGTCATATGGTTTGGGTAGCCGGCGAGGTCATGTCATCGGCACTGTTGGAAAATCCGATATGCAGTCACTTGTACCGTATGTTCCACTCTACTTGGAGATGGCAGCACTGGAAAACTAGAACTAGATGCCTTTACATTTGTCTGTGCTCTGTCTGTGATGTCCACAAGTGTGACAATCATGGGCAGCTTCATATTAGTCTGCTACTTGAACTTGAACAGCAGATAATGCTATTACAGTTTAGAAGGGTCTTGTTTAATCATCTACTAGTAGCTATTATGCATTGAGTTATGCTATCACAACTGAATTTGGTATGCTTTCTATAATAATTATGGTTATGGATCCATCATCCATGACCATGTAAACTGATATGTTCAGAGTGGATACTTTAAGTATATTTCATCAGTAAGTGCAGCTTATTATCGGAGGAATTGGCTTGCTTTTCTTGCTTTAATATTGTTTGTCGATTCTTGTATTGAGCAGATGGTTAGGTTTGTGGCCATCAATTCCCCAGGTTCCAAATATGTTTTGTCTTTATTCAAGGATGAAAAAGTTTGATCACTCAAATGCTAAAACTCTGTATATTTCGATGCGGAGTCATTGCTTTGTCCTCCAACAGTATCTACACTTTTGCAATTGATAACCAGCACTTACAAAATAAAGAAGAAATTTTGTGCATTTGGTCATGCAGTGATATGCAGATATCCATGTTGATATTCTTTTGGGCCAAGAGGATTTTTTGAGCTTGTTCATTGGAGGGCCTTTGGAGTTCACTGAAGCACACGTTTACTCTGTTCTTGTTTCTCTATTTTTTTTTTGTTAACAAAATTGGCTCTTGTTTCTCTATCTTTATTTTTGTTAACAACATTGAATTATGTGTCCTTTAGCAGTTTAAAGACTAGTAATTTTTTCCTTTGAGCTACTTGGATTATTTTTTCCCTTCTCTAATCTCTATATGATCTGTATTTGCTTTAGGCTGGTTCAGAGACATGGTACATTTCTAAGAATAATTTACCTGTTGATATATTATCACACATATAAAATCTAACGCTTTTTAGCCAATGGTTGAGACTGTTAGAAATCAACGGGACTTGGCTAACCATAAAACAAAATTGGGTCCATGATTCGGGATCTTAGAACGGCACTTATAGCTGATGAGGTAATTGGACATGGACCTTGTACTCCATGGGATGTTACTATGCTCAATATGTGCAAGAAACATGCAGTTATGTTATAAAAAAGTTACTGATTTATATTTTCTGTGAATGTGATTACAATGGTTGACAGATAGCAGAGCTGGCAGAATTCTTCTCATTTGAGACAAACGACCTCGACATTTGGTTACAGCAGGGTATTCTCTAGCGCGGCCCATTCGAGGTAAGCTTTACTTCCTGATCAAGCTAAGGTTGTCACAGTACCGATGTTCTATTTTCTGTTCGCTCTGTACCATTGAAATGGAGCATGTTTCTATGATTCGATAAAGATGTGTAGATCGTCAGGTGTTTGACCAGAACGGAGTTGGAGAGCTGGTTAAGGTTGCCACTGAGAGGGGCCTAAGGTCAAATGCCTGATTTGGAGGTAATGAGAAGATGCATTATCCATACCCCCTTTAAATTTACATCTATTGAAGCGTAAATCTGTCTCTTGTTTATTAATTTTGGTGTCTTCGGGGTAACAAAATAGTAGTAAATAACAGGTGGGCATTTATGCTGGACATGGTGGAGAGCCGTCCTCAGTTGCTTTTCTTGCCAAGGCTGGACTGGACTACATTTCTTGTTCACCTTTCAGGTCAGGCACTATTATATCTTTTCATGAATAATTCATAGGAACGTTCTACATCTACTGAATCAAATTGATCATGTTAGAAACTTAGAATGGATATTCTCATATGCACATGTGTCAGATTGCTGTTACAATATGTGCAGTATGTTACTAACTAATCAGAAGGTGCAGATGTATTACAATATTGCTAATTGGACTCTGGTTTGACTCAACACATATATATTTGGATGCAGGGTCCCAATTGCAAGGTTAGCTGCAGCACTGGCACTGGCAGCCCTTGAATGAGCGTGGACGTTTGTAGCTTCTCACAAAGCAATCGGTAGTGCATCTCGCAAATAAATAATGCACAGACGGGCACCTGCTGAATGCTTGCTTGAGATGTACGATCACTTTTAAATGAAAGTTTGCTTATGTAAAGTAGTAACCTTTGGAGTAAGGCATATGTGAAGCGCTGGACCCGACGTTTAAAGGTTGTATAATAGCTTGTTTGCGTTCAGTGTTGTACAATGGTTGTGTTACAAAAGTTTGTACAAAGGCTATATGACGTTTTGGAGTATATTACTTCTGCTGAGGCCATTTACTTGCTTGTATATTTTAGAAGAAATTCACGGCCGGTAAGAGTAAAATATTGTCTATGGTATCTACGCTGCAGTTGGTAGCTTGTAGCGTCATGTGAGATGCTCTATTCATCAGTTCTGTATGCACGTTATCATGAACACATGCATTGAGGCAAACTTCGTTTAAGCATCTGTAGGAATAATAACTGTTGGGACTTGAAAGTGTGGATGGGTATGATTTCTTTTCCCCATTTTGTAAAGGGATCATTGTCCATAATGTTGGCAAAAATAAAGCGAATTAAGACATGTATGTTACGGTTGCACAGTGCCATCCTTTGATCCTTAATTAACAGACCTGATCTTAGTGATCACCTTTCTCAGTCAAAGCTTGCAAGGTTAACAAATTCAGCTTGGCTAGGATAAGAGGTTCTGCTGATGGCAGTGGACAATTTTGTCGAACTGCAGCTGGTACGTCAAACAGCCTTCGCCGCCAAGGTAGCTGCAGCGAGTAGGCTGAATCTCATTGGAACGCAACAGAATAGAACCAACGGCACTAACTAAGCAATCTCATTGGAAGACAAAAGATCAGAACAGAGCAGCAATATCAAAGGGTATAAAAGAACATACACCGTGGGTCCTTAAATTTGTCATGGTGTGTAAGTAACCTAAAATCATGACCCCCAACAATGCGTATAAGTGACTTTTATAACCCTAGTGAAGGCATTTTTGTTCTTCTTGAACACACAAGAGGGTGTGTGTCATACCATTAAAGAAGAAATAAAAAAGACACACCAGAACACCTCACAAAGAAAGCAAAAACAACACAAGACTAACAGGACGGGGGCCTAAACTAAATCCATGACTGAGTTCCTAAGATCCTTGTCCCTGGAAGCACACCATGTAATTCCTTCATCGATCACCGTCCTGACCACCACTAGCATTGGGAATGATAAGTGTGTTTAGTCCTTTTCTAAATTGCTTGTTCACTGGTTTCATCACCTTGCACCACCAGCAGGAGGAAGAGGATGAATCTGACTAGGGGATCAAAGTTTGCAGCCAAAGCTTCTGAAAGAAAAAGATGGAACTAGCAAAGACACATGAAGTTAAAAGGGGCCGGATTGTCTCATTAGCCTGATCATGCCTCTCTAGCTGCTTTGGGTTATTAAACACCACCCCACTTCTATCTATTGAACAAAAGGAGCAGTGGAGAAAGAAATGCCTGCCAGCAATATTGCAATGCACACAGATAATAAATGTCAACAACCAAATTTAATTTGATACACAATCTCTGTAAATATAAGCTACATGATGATCTTAATGACTGCCATCATTTGTTTGGAAGCAAAATCAAGAATACATTAAAGCATAAATGGAACAAATTGGTCATACAAATGCTCTTTGATATTGCATATAACACAAACTTTCCTTCGTTCCATGTCGTATGACATCAGCTTATCCTCGCACTGCCAAACGAAGTAAACCAAATTGCATTCTGGATGGATCGCAATCAAAGCATAGTCCTTTTCAAACCAGAGATTTTTCTCTCCGAAAATATGTAAAGTGCTAATGGTGTACTTCAATATCCATTCACCACTGTCATAGTCCTCAAGAATCCACACAGAAAACTTAGAGGCACCAGGGTACCTCATAATTATATAATGCAGGAGCCCGTGAGATTGACCAATAAATGCAAGAGGACCTCTGCACATGCATGAGACACTTTGTTAAAGTTTGTGAAAAGACAGGTAGAGGTATCCAAGCTTCAGCTACTTTGTTAAAGTTTGTCACAACAGCAGACATCCATATGATTTCAAGGTAACAATTGCTGGAATTCACACTGCTGAAATTATGTTTCTAGCCTTGCTGAGCCCGAGAGGAATGGAACATATGGAATATAACGAAGAAATGGGTCATAGGAAGGCTCCACGGCATTGCATATAACAGAAACTTCCCCACGTTCCATGTCATATGACATCAGTATGTCCTCGCACTTCCAGACAAAGTAAATCAGGCTGCATTCTGGATGGATAGCGATCAAAGCATAGTCTTGTTCAAACCCGAGACCCTTCTCTCCAAAAACCTGAGAAGTACTAATGTTGTACTTAAATATCCAATCATCACTGTCGTAGTCCTCAAGAACCCAGACTGACAATACAGAGAGGTCCCTTTTCCTCATATTGATGTAATACAATTGCCCCCGTGATTGACCAATAAAAGAAAGATTACTGGGAAGAAGGTTAGTACCGAAGTATTCAGCACACATAGTTTCCAGCAAAGGAATGGTCCTCCATTTCTTCCCTTCTGTGTCCACTGTCAGTATCTTGAAATCATACGTCAACAAATGCATTATTCCGTTGAGAAAAACATCACTTGGTCTAACTAGCTGGAGCTCCTCGCCCCAGCCATGCCCCTTGTAACTCCAGGCACCTGTCTCTGAGGAGAAGATATTTACCCCATCAATGTATCCATAATCCTCATTCCCGTCTATAATTTGAAACACATAGAAGTGGGGGGAGATGGCCGGGTCAAAACCAAAAACGTAATGCAAAGTAATGCAATCTGTGTCTCGCTCTGGCAGGACAACCCACTTCTCTGTTGCAGGATTGCATACAACAAAATCGCCTTTATCACGGGGAGATACCCTCCAGCAGAGGCAGAAGAGAAGGCCATTGCAGCAAATCTTTGGAATAATCGACCTGTAGCCGGTCACGAAGGGTAACGTGGAGTCTGGAAATGGCAGCTCTTCGCTCTCCATTATGCCAACGAAACTTGGCATTATTTTTAGGTCCTCGTTGTCGAGCCAGAACCTGAGGGTGTGGTGGAAGAAGCCGGACAGCGTCTGGGGGATCTTCTTGCGGTGCTCGGGGTGGGTGATTAGGCCGTACCAGTGCCGGGAAACGCACTTGAAGCGGCAGATCGATTTGGCCGGCAGCCGTGACAGGATCTCGACGATGAGGTCGTCGGTGAGGGCGGCGGCGGCGCTGGTGGCGCTCTTCTTGCATCCATCCATTTGTGCGCTAGTCAATCTGAGGAATAGCGTCAACTGGTCAAGTACAATGCAGAATGGAAGAAAGATTCATATCAGACATCAGTGCCGAAACGGAGGTAAAGAAGGTGTTGTTACCAGCCTGCCGGAGAGGCGCATCGCACAACAATGGCGGAAGACTGGATCGGCGATCGTGGAAGACTTCCGCGGCTGGCGGCTGCGCGATGCCGATGCGTGGGAAGGGGGAGGAGAGGTTATGTGCGAGAAATTGCAGCCCAATCCCCCGCGTGGGCTGGGCTCATTAAACTTTATGGTCAAAACGTCCAGCTTATTTTAGTGTTAGATAAAGTTTCTTTTCTAAAAGAAGATAAAGTTAACTCTGAAATAAGATATTTATCCTTTTATATTTTTATTATTAAATGTCCAAATTACCTCCCTATCTAGTGTAAGTTAACTGTTTTCGATTTTTAGTTAAAAATTGATAAATGTTTGATAAGTTTTAAACCACGAAAAATGTTTCCATGCTTCTAATTATAAAATACCTATATATAGATTAGGACATGGTAAACTAGATAAGTATTTAAATATCATGAAAATATCTCTAGAAACTTTCAAAAACTAGACTAGTTTGTAGAAAAATCTTAAGATATCAAGAAACTCCTATGAAAATTCCCAAATCATCTAATTTGATGTCTAAGTAAGTTTAAAAACTTTTCTCAACAAAATATTAGATCAAACAAGCACTAATGTTGAATGTATTCATATTACTTATGTTGATTCCATCTCATGTTTTTGTTGTGTAATGTTTCCATAATATTCTTTTTTGTAATTACATAGTACACTGTAGACACTCACAATCCACACACAGGCACCCCACGACAGCACGTATGCAAACTCTACCCTTATGAATAGCTTTGAAGACCAAATCATCGAGATTGGCAAAGTCACCAAAGGCTCGCTATCGATAGGAATATCGCTTACCATTAAAAGCACAAACATCATTAAATTCTAAAAATATTGATTAGAATTTTTGTGAAATTTCTATACTTTCTAGATTTTCCCCATTTTTCTAAAACTAAATGTGATTTTTTCGATCTTCTCACGATATTTTACAAGCTCTGAACACTTTATGAGTTTCTCATATCCAATTATATTGCTAGGATATTTGTGGATTTTTAGTAGCTTATAAATGTCGTTTTGTGGTTTGAAACATTATTAGACGTTTACCAAAGCTTTCTTTTTTTTTTTTTGAAAAAATGGGATGAAACCAACTTGAAAACCACTTCTAACGAAGGCAAAAAGAGAGTTTAAATGGCTTGGAGAGTTGAGGGGATAAGATATTCGGTTTTAAAGTTTAAGGAGGAAACCTATATTCCAACAATAGTTTAGAGAGGTAAACTAAGTGTACACTTACTCTAAGAGAGGGGCTAAGATATCCAAATGAAATTGAGCCTATATTGAGTCTGATTAAGATGAATGAAATTTATCCTAGCCTTAAACTTGTGTTGCATTCTCATTTAGGTCTATAAACTCTCAAAGTAATCATCTAGGTCCTTTAACTTTTCAAGTGGTTACTCTAAGTTTCTTATGTTCAATTGTGGACTTTAATTCACACTTTGAATGAACGACTTTGAAAAGGTAAAGGATATAATAATTACTTAGAGAGTTTATAAATTCGGATGAGATATGTAAAAAGTTTAGAGAAGCGCGATGCATTTCACTCTTACAAGATTACGAAAACATGTCAAAAATAACATTAGGGGCTCACCACCTTCCTCTGTGTCAACCCCTCCTTTTTTTTAGTTGAACAGGACTACGCTTTGAACATGATAAGAACGTCCGAGAGGATAAAAAGGTTTAAGGTATAGTGTTGGGTTTCCACTAGATTCAATCTGTACTATGAACATTTTAGTCCATCACTTACTAATTTGACATACACCAAAAAAAGTATCAAATTAGGCATAAAATTAAACTCACTTTTCATAAAAAGAGAGAGTTATCAAGGCCACAAGAGAAAAAAGAGAAGCAGCATGACAACTTCATAAAGAATTTCCTCAGAATACAGATGAAGAATTTTCGAGAGGTATGGGTCGTGGGAATAAGCTCGCAATAGAAACGTATGGAGTCGTGGGAATGGAGGGTGGGTACCTTTGGCTAAACTTTTTGGGTACAAACGTCCCAGACCTGTTTGTAGTGTTTGGTAGTGAAACATAAGCAGATTTGATTGCAACTTTGCAAGCCACGTGATTTTCATAATTCCTAGCGAGGGCACAATATATTTATATTACCCTTTCCCTTTTGCATAAAAAGAAACCCACCATACTGTATGAACAAAATGGGTGAACAATGGAGGAAGAAATGTCTGTTGCTTACAGGGCGGCTGGGCACAGCTAACAAATAATAAATGTCAGTCAACAAATATTTATACTAAAAAAACAAGGGAAATTTAATTTAATACGCTATCTCAGTAAAGAACTAAAGAGAAGATACATGTTCTACATGACGCAACAGTTTTTTCAAATAAAAATAAATCATAAATATTACACCAAAGCAGAAACACAGTAACAAGGGGTGAAAAGACAGGTACAGGTACAACTTCAGCTACATTGGGTAACAATTGCTGGTCTTCACACTGTTGAAATTATGCTTCTAGCCTTGCTGAGCCCGAGAGAAATGGAACATATGGGAGATAAGGAAGGAATGCATCATACAAACGCTCCACATTGCATATAACACAAACTTTCCCACGTTCCATGTCATATGACATCAGTATGTCCTCACACTTCCAAACAAAGTAAATCAAGTTGCATTCTGGATGGATAGCGATCAAAGCATAGTCCTGTTCAAAATTGAGACCCTTCTCTCCAAAAAGCTGTGAAGTACTAATGCTGTACTTAAATATCCATTCACCACTGTCATAGTCCTCGAGAATCCAAACTGACAATATAGAAAGATCCCTTTCCCTCATATTGATGTAATACAATTGCCCCCGCGATTGACCAATAAAAGTAAGATTACTAGAAAGAAGGTTTCTACCAAAGTTTTCAGCACACATAGTTTCCAGCAAAGGAATGGTCCTCCATATCTTCCCTTGTGTGTCCACTGCAAGTAACTTGAAACAATTGGTTATCAAATGCAACATTCCTTTGAAGAAAACCCCTCTCGAATCGACTACCTGAAGCTCATTGCCCCAACCATTTCCCTTGTGGTTCCAGGCGCCTGTCTCTGACGAGTAGATGTTCACACCACCAATAAATCCATAATCCTCGTCTTCTTCTAGAATCTGGAACACATGGAAGTGGGATGAGACAGCTGGGTCAAAGCCCAATCGGTATGCGCAAGCATCGTTATTGTAGTCCGACTTTGGCAGGACAAACCATTTCTCTGTTGCAGGATTGCACACAACATAATTAGATTCATCACGGGGGCAGACCTTCCAACAGAGGCATAAGAGGAGGCCGTTGCAGCAGGTCTTTGGAATAATCAACCTATAGCCGGTCAAGAAGGGCAACGAGGGGTCCGAGAATGGCAGCTCTTCGCGTCCCGTGATGTCCACGAAATCTGAAAATGTTATTATCTCGTTCTCCTCGCGGTCGAGCCTGTATCCAGGGTAGAAGAAGCCAGATAGCGTCTGGGGGATCTTCTTGCGGTGCTCAGATTGGGTGATTAGGTTGTACCAGTGCCAGGAAACACACTTGAAGCGGCAGATCGATTTGCCTGGCAGCCGCGACAGGATCTCGACGATGTTATCATCTGTGAGGTCAGCGGCGGCGCAAGCACTCTTCTTGGATGGATCCATCTGTGGGCTTGTCAATCTGGGAAATGGGGACACGGAAAAATAATCATCCACTAGAAGTTGATTGGATTCCTCACGTGGCCTTCTGATATACTTTCTTGGAGGCAGTCTATGATCATCTGCCTCTTCTTGAAGAGCTTCCATGCTAGCCTTCAGAAGTACCATGGATCGATCGAGTAAGTCATCTAGGATGTCACCCTCAGCGATGAAATTATCAAAGATAGCATCCGGATTCACACTACAAATATCATAAAGATAGCATCAGGTTTCATAGTACAAATATCACCAAGATTGATAGCAGCTGGTTTCAGTTCATACATTCACATTTATGCATCAAGATAGCAGCATGTTTGAGGTTCACATATGCAAAAAACTAAAAAAATTCACCTTGTGCATATCCACTGACACATGATTCTAGTTTCTAGTTACTGTATTAATATATTGGAAGTCTAAATTTTCTACTGCTTACAACATGCAAATGCATCAGGTTCCAGGCGCACACATGATTGAATAGTCTTATCGGGTTCTAAATGCATCAGATTTCAGGCTCACACATGCAAATTCATTGCTATCTGAATTTAGAAACTGTAAATCTAACACTGTAGTATTCAGATAAAAGATTCAGGCACATTCAGAAACTGCAAATCTAACAAATCGAATTAAAAAGGCTACTGCACATTTGCTTCTGCAATCCAGGAACTGCGCATCTGCTAGACTGCTACTGCGAGATCAGGGCAAATCTAAGAAAAAAGAAAGACACGAGAGATTACCACGTATTTGGAGATTGATTTTCTTGTGGTGAGTGACCAGCCCCACTGCTGCTGCCAGATCGGGGCCAGAAACGTTCAACTGATGGTGCCGGTGGCTGCAGGGGAAGGGGGAATCCCACCTGAGGAGGCGCAGCCGGCGGTGGCGCACCAGGCGGCGGCTGTGGAGCTCTCGGGGAAGAGGGAGATGAAGTGGACCTGCTAGCGCCTTTCTTGCCGCGACGTGAAGTTGCAGTGACTGCTCCGTCGCCCGCCATCTCGCCGCCCATCGCCGTCGACCAGGATGCCACGCAGTTTGCCGATGCCGCCCCACTGCTTGTCGACGCTGCTCAAGTGACGAGATTGGAGTTGGAGATTGGAGTGGCGCGAGAAAGGAATGGGGAGGCGAAGCCGAAGGGAACGCGCCGCTGGCATAGGCGATCCCGCAGAGCTCATTGAAATGGAGAAATTTTAATATTTACAACTGAATTTTTTTTGACGAGATTATTTACAACTGAATGGAACGCCATCAAGATTTGACACCTAATTTGTTAGCCTTTTATAATATATAAATTTTTGTTTTTCTCTCGTTTCTTAATTCTAATGAACTAAACTCCCAATGCTGCCGCGGGAATTTTTTCAAATGGTCTCTCTGAAACCTTTACATTCTATTACAAAGGATGTGAAAATGCATAGCTATCCTGAAAAATAGTTTTATCTGCTTGAGAATGTTAGCTGACCACATATACACACCATGAGATGAAGTTTGAAAGTCTGGAACAAATATAATTAAAGATTAAATATCCAACTGCATTGGGTCCTCCGTGAAGCTGGCGTCCATGCGCGTTGTTAGCGTTAGCGGGTCGAGCTCGGCGAGGATCATCGCGTCATGCGGCTCACCGCGTACGGCTGGGCATCATCAAAAATAGATGTGCCATCCGGCGCCGTTGGATTAGGCCCAGTTGAACGACCATGGCGCCTCCGTCACCACCATGGGCGTCGACATAGGCATCTGGTATTGCTGTCCTTCGCTATAGTGCCCATCCGCTCCTGGTACAGCCTCGCCAGAGCTCGCTGAACCTCTTGTGCCCGAGCCCTATGTAGAGGGGACCCGAGGCTCTACCCTAGCAGAGCAACCCGAGGCTCATGAGCTACCCGAGCCCCAAGATCCACGCGCCTTGACTGCTTGTAGTCACACGCAATGTCATGAAGCCCCTTGCACCGCAACATTGTTGAGGTAGCTTGCAGGTTGCCACCCGATGTACAGAGGAGAGGCAATTGAGGCACTTACTGAACAGATCGGCCGAGATGCGCCTCGACGGCAGGCCCCCGTGGCACGGTCGAGGCAGCCGTGGGTCACATCTCCTGCTGGTGGAGAATGTCGTGCCATCCCTCGGCGTTGGAGAGGATACCCGTTCGCGGCGTCCGAGGCACTAGCGCGCCGGTATGCAGCCCTCTGCTGGCTGAGTTGGAATATCATGCACTAGCTGTGGGCATAGCCGACCACGTCTTCCCTGCCTCCGCCCACGCCCTGACACATGACGAGATTTGCGGTAGGGATATCACAGGATGCGCTGATGCTCGCAGCGGCCGCGGCTCATGAAGAATTGCATCCAGGTGGGGGTGGTGGAAGAGGTTGGCATCACCTCCACATCAGAATTGTCGAGGAGGTTGTTGTCTACCCAGCGACAGGCCTTGGAGCGCCCCTCCATGCTGCCTCCTGGATGGAAAGGCGTGGCATGGGGAGACATGGTGGATGACGGGATGAAGGATGGGCATGGACGGGATGACGAGGAAGGCGTTGACGCCAGGGGCACCCACATCCTCATCCTCGTCCATGCCTTCTGGGACGGCCTCGATGACCAACAACATCGTGTCCACCGGCCTTGTCGATAGACCCACCGACAACACACGTAGTGGGCAAGACGCACGGCGGCAATGGCGCGGCTGACCTCCAGCCCGAAGCAGAGCGCCATGGCCTCCACCCACTCGGCAGTGCCCCTAGTAGATAGAGGAAGGGGTGGGGGGGCAGGAATAGGGGCCGCCGACGCCAAGTGGGCGGCCGCCGACGAGGATCCCGACTCGGAGCCTGCCCCGACGCCTGGTCCGGGCCCAGGGCTTGTCGTGCCGCCATTAGCTGGCCAGGGAGGGAGGGGGAGGTGGAGGTGAGGGCAAATGGGCCGGCGGCGTGCCCAAAACCCTAGGGTCCGGGTGGCCGCACCGCCGACACCGGGGCCACTGAGACCTCCTCGACAGATATTGGGAGGGAAGGGGATGGGGAAGGAGGTGGGGGCGGTGGAGGGAGGCGTCGGCGCCAGGGCAACGACGGGAGTGAGTGCGTCACGACGAGGGAGGTCGGGAATCCTAAGTTCAAACAAGTTATTGTTGGAGAGTATTCTCAAGGCTTGAAAACGTGTAGGAATATGAGTGAATAAAAGGAGAAGGCTTGGGGGTATTTTGAACAATGGTTTGATCGAGGACAACATTTTTCTTTAAACTAAAGTTATCATCTTAAATGAATACATAGTTCTCTCTCATTGTTTTTGCGATACTTTGTGCAAATACAATGTGCTAATGAGTTTTTTTTTGTGTTTGATTGAGCTCTTGGCTACAATTTTGCCCCACCTAAGGTCTTATTAGGATGTAGTCGGATTACCATCAATTCAGATGTGAGGCGGATTAGAGTAGAACTTAAACTAAATTCCACGGATCGATTCTCATCAATTCACATGTGTTGTAGTCAGATTCGCAGCAATCCACATATGTTGGGATGGATTCGGTGGAACTTAGTTCAACTTCCACCCAAACCCATCCTCAGCACATATACATTGAGCCGAAATGATAACATCCAAACAAGGACTAATATCCTTTTTTTTTATCCGCCACTCACTAAACGTGAAGTGAGCAAGTTGATATATATAGTTGGAACCTGGGGAATTTGACGGCCGCACACCTAACCAAGAGATCAAGTAACCACTCTGAACAACAGTTTATTACATGGATCCATAATTTTTATAGTAGAAAAGCATATACCAAAATTCAGTTGTGAACGCATAACTGATTGCAGAATAGCTAGTAGATGATTACACAAGACCCTTTCTGAAGTGTAGTAGCATCGGCTGTTGTTCAACTAGTAGACAAATACAGAGCTGTCCATGACTCCATGTCAAAAAAGTGAAAGACATCACACGCAGATCACATACAAATTTAGAAGACATCTAGCTCGAGTTTTCCAGTGCTGCCGTCTCCATGTAGAGTGGAACATACGGTAAAAGTGACACGAAGCATTGATAGGATGATTTTGTGACAGTGCGGATGACATGCCCTCTCTGGCTATCCAAACTGTATGACATCAATCTTCCCTGCAATGAATCAAACAAGAAGATAGAATCACGGTGTGGATGAAAGGCGGCCGTTCCCACCAACTGGCAAGACTCCAAATACTCGTCCGCATCAGCAAACAGGCCTGTAGTGTCGACGCGGTGCTTCAGAGTCCACCTGCCATTCTCCCCCAGCACATAGATGGACAGCTTGGAGGCGCTGCGCCGGGCACCTCTGTTTGCGTACAACAGGCGGCCCTGCGAATGGCCAATGAGCCCGACCTCAATGCCTCGCGGGGCAGGGATCACCCTACGTGTCTGCCCTTCCATGTCCAGTGCAGCGACCGCGCCATTGAGGTCGGTGATACAATGCAGCAGGCCGTTGAAATAGATTCTCCGGCGGTCAACAGGAGACCAGTGGCTGTGAGGGTGGAAAACCCAGGCTCCTGTTTCAGAGGAGTAGATGTTGAACCCCTCGAACATGCTGCTCTCGGCAAACCAGTCTTCCTCGTCGTTGGCATCATCGTGGGCCTTCCGGTCCCGGTTCAGCAACTCAACGACATGGAAATGCACGGAGATGGCAGGGTCGAAGCACAGGATGCTAGCAGAGCAGAGCTTGTCGGCATGGCCTGATCCTGGCACGCTAGTCCACTTCTCGGTGGCAGGGTTGCAGACGACATACGATGGCTCGGAGCCGCAGCCAGAGCCGTCGTCGTCGTAGTCGTAGTTGTTCAAGAGGACGAGCCCATTGCAGCAGTCCACCACCTCCTCTCTTGTGTTTTCGGGGAGGAAATCGCACGGTGAGGGGGGCCTCAGACACCCTCGTCCTGTCATCCTTGGCGGCTCGACGAGGCTGACGAACTTGCCTGCATCGAAGTCGTGGTAGAAGTAGAAGAAGCCCGTGAGGTTCTGGGGCAGCTTCTTGCGGTTGTCGGGGTGGGAGATGAGGTTGCGCCACGACGAGGAGACGCACTTGAAGCGGCAGATCGACTTCACGGGGACGCGTGAGAGGATTTCGATGACGAGGTCGTCGGCGAGGCCGACGCCGCCGCCTGCGGTGGAGCTAGTGACGGCGAGGCCCCGCTTCTTCTTGGTGTTGCTGTCGCGAGCCTCCTCCATGGTGGCTGGACAAACTATCCTCTGAAACCTCTATTGGCGAGAATCAGGTGACCTGGATTTGTATTTGTAGGGTTGAACGGGAGGAACAGACCTGACACGAGCGGCGGTGATTTGAATTTCCCTTTTTTATGACCAAAGAAAGATAGAGTTGGCTCGACTCATTTTATAATATAAGTCAGTTGAACGGGAGGAACAGACCTGGCACGTGCGTGCGTGCGTAAGCTCAGCTGGGGTTGTGTTCGTGAGTTTTTTTTTTCGCCAGTTGGCTCGACTCATTTTATAATATAAGTCAGTTTATTTTAAAACTATTTTATGGTTTTCTAAAAATTCTAATAAAAATCAGGATATACATCAAAACATGGGAAACCAAATATTTAAATATCATGAAATATCTTTAGAAACTTTTAAAAACTAGATTGAGGTCTAGAAAAATATCAACAAATCCTTAAAAAACCCTTAACATTTTGGTTGTTGCTTAAACGAGTTTAAAAACTTTTCATAACAAGAATATAAGATGAAACATGCATGAATGTGACATACATTAATGTTGAATGTATTCATGTTGTTCATTCGTGTTGGTTCCATTATTGTGTTTTTGCTCTATAAATTTTTCATAATGCATTTAAATATTGATTATTTTTTTGGGAAAATTTCTATATTTTCTAGATCTTTTCTCGTTTTGGTAGCACTAAATATGATTTTTGGATTTTGTAAAGATTCTCATGTCGAAACCTATTGCTAAGTATTTTTCGGACTTTTTAGTAGCTTAAATACATTTTATGGTTTGAAGCTCTTACCACACGTTTACCAAAGTTTTCTAACTAAAAAAAGGATGAAACCAACTAAAAACCACTTTTAATGAGGGGATAAGATATCCAAGTTCAAAGTTCAAGAAGGAAAAGTAGACTCGAGCAATAGTTCAAAGAGGTAAACTAAGTGTACATTAATTCTAAGAGGGGATAAGATATCCAAATGAATTCTAAGATGAGTGAAATGCATCACAGTCCTTAAACTTTTCTTGCATTCTCATTTAGGTTTATAAAAGAGTAATCATTTAGGTCCTTTGGATTTTGAAGTGTTTTTTAGGATTTTCAGATTTTGATGTGTTATTTTGAAGTGCTCATATTGACGTTGGCGTGTCTACCTAATCATGCCAATATATGTGCTATGATATTCATTTGTTGTGCCATAGTTTTAATGTAACGAAAATGACTAGTTCTTAATTTTTTTATGTTGTATGAGCTATTGTTAAAATGTTACTCCCTTTGTTCCAAACTGTAAGTCATTTTAAAAATCTTGGAGAGTCAAACCTTTTCAAATTTGACTAAATTTTATATGATACAATAATAACACTTATGACGCTAATTAAATATCATTAGATTCTTCTTTACTTGTATTTTCAATGTACATCTATTCAATGTCATAGTCAAACTTAAAAAACTTAAGTCTCCAAGATTCTTGGAATGATTTACAACTTAGAACGGAGGGAGTAATTGTTTTAGTTAAAAACAACCTCAAGACACCATGCCACCACCAAGCTCACCACCTTCCTCCATGTCAACCACTCCTCTCCTCTGATCCAATTTTTTCAAGGGTTTGGGAAGGGACTCTCCCTCTCCTCTGATCTAATTTACTCGAGGGTTTGGGAAGGCAGGGTCGTGAACGGGAGGATAACAAGGGTTTAGGGTTCAGCGCTGGATCTCCACTAGATTAAATCTCTACTAAGAGCATTTTAGCCCATTGCTTACTAATTTGACATACACCGACAAAAGCGTCAAATTAGACATAAAAATTAAATCCAATTGTCATAAAAAGGAGAAAGTTATCTAGGCTACAAGAGATAAAGAGAATCCCAGACAAGAGTTTGTTAGTGAGACCTTGGCGGATTTGAGTGCAAGGTGTGGTTTTCATAATTCCTAGCGAGGGCATTAAATATTTATATATATACTAACCTTTCCCTTTTGCATAAAAGTAATAAAAACTACCATACTGTATGTTCGACAAAAATGGATGAACAATGGAGTAAGAAATACAGTTGGTTTATAGGGCGCTGGACAGAGCTAATAAGTAATAAATGCCAATCAACAAATATATCTAGTATAAAAAAGGAAAATTTAATTTAGTATGCTATCTCAGTAAAGACAAGGTACAGGTTCTACATGACAAAACATTTCTTCCAAATAAGAAAAGATAACAAATATTACACCAAAGCATTAACATAGTAACAAGGGGTGCAAAGACAGGTAGAGGATACCCAAGCTTCAGCTGCTTTGTTGAAGTTTGTCACAACAACAGACATTCATATGATATCAGGGTAACAATTGCTGGTCTTCACACTGCAGAAATTATGCTTCTAGCCTAGCTGAGCCCGAGAGAAATGGAACATATGGAAGATAAGGAAGGAATGGATCAAACAAACGCTCCACATTGCATACAACAAAAACTTTCCCATGTTCCATGTCATATGACATCAGTATATCCTCGCACTTCCAAACAAAGTAAATCATTTTGCATTCTGGATGGATAGCAATCAAAGCGTAGTCTTGTTCAAAATGGAGACCCTTCACTCCAAAAACCTGTGAAGTACTAATGTTGAACTTAAATATCCATTCATCACTGTCATAGTCCTCAAGAACCCAAACTGCCAATACAGAGAGATCCCTTTCCCTCATATTGATGTAATACAATTGCCCCCGTGATTGACCAATAAAAGTAAGATTTGGGGAAAGAAGGTTTCTACCAAAGTTTTCAGCACACATAGTTTCCAGCAAAGGAATGGTCCTCCACATTTTCCCTCGTGTGTCCACTGCAAGTAACTTGAAACAATTGGTTATCAAATGCAACATTCCTTTGAAGAAAACCCCTCTCGAATCGACTACCTGAAGCTCATTGCCCCAACCATTTCCCTTGTGGCTCCAGGCACCTGTCTCTGACGAGTAGATATTCACACCACCAATAAATCCATAATCCTCGTCCTCTTCTAGAATCTGGAACACATGGAAGTGGGATGAGACAGCCGGGTCAAAGCCGAATCGGTACGCGCAAGCACCGGTATCGTAGTCGGACTCCGGCAATACAAACCATTTCTCTGTCGCAGGATTGCACACAACAAAATCAGATTCATCACCATCACGTGGGGAGACCTTCCAACAGAGGCAGAAGAGGAGACCGTTGCAGCAGATCTTTGGAATAATCGACCTGTAGCCGGTCAAGAAGGGCAACGAGGGGTCCGAAAATGGCAGCTCTTCGCTTCCTGTGATGTCCACGAAATCTGAAAACATTACTGTCTCGTTCTCCTCAAGGTCGAGCCTGTATCCGGGGTAGAAGAAGCCGGACAGCGTCTGGGGGATCTTCTTGCGGTGCTCAGGGTGGGTGATTAGGCCGTACCAGTGCCGGCAAACGCACTTGAAGCGGCAGATCGATTTGGCCGGCAGCCGGGACAGGATCTCGACGACGAGGTCGTCGGTGAGGTCGGCGGCGCCGCTCTTCTTGCAGCTATCCATTTGTGCGCTAGTCAATCCGGGAAATGGGGAATCTGGGAAATGGGGATAAGGGAAAAGGAAGAAAGATTCAGGTTCGGATTAGAGATCAGGGCGGGGCGGAGGTAAAGGAAGATGAGGACGGCGCAAGAGGGTAGCGTACCAGTCAGTCCGCCGGAGAGGCGCATCGCACAACCATGGTCATGGCGGAAGGCGAGGGACGGCGATGGTTTCGACTTTGTTCGCTGGCGGCTCCTGTCACTGGGAGAGGTTGCCGCCTGACTGCACCGCCGCCGGTCGCCGGCCGCCGCTTCTCGCCGTTCCGCACGAGGGTAGGCCACGGGGCGCCGCCGGCCGACGCTCTGCGGTGCGGAGTCGGGATGCGGTGTGGGCGAGGGTGTCGACTGCGGACGGCGGCGGGACCGCGGGAGTAGGTCACGCGTGGGAGGTCGCATGGGCCGTATCCAATTCGGCCCAAACGTATCAGATACACGTATCCCACCCGTAAAAACCCAGTACGTATCCAAAATTCATGGTACGGCTCGGATTCGTATCCGTATCCAATACGTGTTGGATACGCGATACGGAGTAGTTTGTGGGAAGAAGAGCTTAGCAGTGAGACATGGGCCCATTTGATTGCAAGCCACAAAACCGACCATTGTTGTTTAATTGTGGCTTGTGGCGGTTTATATTGTGAACCTCATTATGTTCGGATGTAGGCATGTAGCAATCTTTAGAACGCAATCAAGTACTCAATGTTTCACAATACTTATTATTTTAGGACCGGAACTTTATCTTAAATTACTTGCTACCTGAATCAGTGGCGGACCCAGGATTTGGTCATGACTAGGGCCAAATTCTAGTAGCGAAAATTTGAAAACTACATAATCTTTATCTATATATCACATATAGGAAAATAGCTATTAGGAAGAAAAGTTTTAAAATCAGAAAGTTCTCCAACTACATGCTTAATTAATAGTGTCATAAAATTGTTATAAGAATATAACATGGAACATGCACGAATAAATACTTAGTGATGATTTGGTACATTTGAACTTTTTATGTCCTCTTCAATATATAGCTTTTACGAGTTAATAACAATATTTACTTGTAACCTGAATGTATCTTGTGGTGTTAGAAAGGATCGTAAGCTATATTAAGACTAACTGGACAAAAAATTACTGAGCTATATTTAGATTATCTTCATCATGACTAGGGCCTTGGCCCTAGTGGCCCTAGGCCCGGGTCCGCCAATGATCTGAATATTGTCAGTGTAGCGCAATGACTAATCATATCCCCTACTTAAATGCACCGGTACGATCGATAGGATGCAATCAGAATTGTTATGTACTTTATGAAAATAACCGTCTTTTGTAATGTTTCTTAACAATAACTAGAATAACAAACATTGTGAAATGGATAGAACAATTTAGTGGAAAGTGTGGCTCATAGCAATAGTTTCGATGAGAAGTCATTTAAACCATTAACCACTAACATTCAAGGCCTAATTTTTACCCGCACCGGTTATGAATATGCATACCAGTGCCCACGTCTGCAGGCGCGCGCCACTCTACCCACTCACCTTCCTCCTCGGGACCCTGCCTCCTCCTTCCCATCCATGCATCCCATTCTTCCTCCTCACTAACTCGACCTTCTTCCTCCTTGTGCGCCCACTACCCACCAACCCACCATGGGCCCAACGAGACCCTACGACCTCCTTCTTCCCCCTCCTACCACTGCTATGGTCGTGGGAGCTTTCGGCCTATGGTCTAGCTTGCTTCCTTTCATGAGCCACATCTAAGCCCTAGAAAGATGCCCCGGTCGGGTTTATGTGACTAGACGCGTAGGCCACCGGAGATGGGTCGTGTGGCCGCCGGAGAGAGAGCTCGTGGCCGCAGCCACCATGTGGGTGCGGCTTTCACCCACGCATCAGGTTGGGTGGCCACGACTCTGCTCATCAAACGGTGGATGCAGTATGTGTGCCATACCTCTAGGGTGTGTGCACCTAGCATTTCCTTGTGAATATATATGGTTTTTGCTACCCTTGGGGCTGACGCCTTCGACGACCACCTGGGGCCGCTACCCTCCTTGGACAGCGTTGCGCCGGCGGTTGCTGCCTTGCCGCTCTCCGTGCAGGAGGCGATGGAGGTGGAGATCCGTCTCCCGATGACTACGCCGCTCATTCGTGGTCCTAGTCTCAGGCGTTCACGGACTCCGGTGTCCGTCCACTCCCTCAGGCGAAGCAGTCGCATCGCTGCCAGGCCGCGAGCGGCTAATGCAACTGTGCAGGCGCAAAGGGTCCTTCTCAAGAAGTTGGGTGTCGAGGTCAAAGAAGACGAGTCCGACCCGGACATTGAGGAGAAGTTCAAGGTCGCGTTTCGAGGCGACATGTCGGATACAAGTAGCGGTGCTTGCAGATCATCCTCAGCTAGTTCGACGTCACGACCATGGACTTGAACCTGGACGGCCTGGAGGCTGAGTGCGCCTGATTTCGAGTTCTTGACTCCATTTGGTAGCAATAGTTTCAATCATGTAATCGTTGACGTGTTGGATTTCGTGCGCTCTTAGTAACCACGTTGTTACCATTTGTGTGACATTTGTTTGTAACTGGACAACTTTGTTTTGGCTTTCTCCTACTTAATGAAATACGCGCAAATGTGTGGTTTAAAAAAAATATATGGTTTTTGCTGCCGATTGATCGAGCAATACTTTAGCAATTTTCAGCCACCTGCTAATTGCTAGCTGTTTACTAGCACATCAGCAAAACGACCAATCTCATCACCGTTCTTTTTGTAGCAAGTTAACTCATGAAGTTATGACGTGCGAATAATGCCAAAATTAAATGAACATACGCATGAATTTGTAGACTGCTGGAGCGAGGACTAAAAACAATCCGGGATTCGCAGAAAATAAATAAAAACTGATCAATGTTTGGAAAAAGTAATGTCAACAAGTCCCATCCTTTTATACTAGAACCAAAATACACTGAAGTAGTAGTAGTGAGAGCACAAGTGGAAATTGACAATTCAGAGAATGCATGGAACCAAAAGACAAAATTGACCTAAACAAGCTTCTTCCAAAATGTACGAACCATGGGGAAAAAACTGTCGTACAAGGAGAGCTCTTATCCGTCGGATGACGCTCCAGATAGTGACTAGCTCATGGCTAGCTCGGTCTCCAGCTAGTGGCCAGGACCCCTGGGGCTCGGTCCTGACGGCAGCTGCTGCGTCCACGCCATGGCCGTCGTCTTCGACCATGCCCTCTCCGGCATGGTCGTGTACGCCGCCGTGTCTTGGTTGTTCTCGACCCGGCCCTCTTCTGGTAGCTGCCTCGCAGCATCTGCAGCAGAGACGAGGAGAGCACCGCAAAGCAGTGCAATGGTGAGAAGGACGGTTGTCGCCGAAGTAGTGGTCTTCATAGCTGAACGGTGTTAATGGTGGTTATACAGGCCAGTGTTACGGTTAGCTGTGTGTCGGCATATATAAAGCTCAACACTCCGGAGATTCAGTTATTTTCTAGCTAGTAGAGTGGCTAAAATATACTCCACTGTTTTGTTCGTTCACAACGGTTCTTTGGTCCGTGAGATTTTCCTCAAAGGAAGCGTGGAACACAGGATTAAACTACTAGTAGGAGTATTACTCGTCTTTTGATGCGTGGACATTGGCTTAGAACATGGCACATGGTGAGTAACATTGTCATCAATCTCAAAAACGGGTGAAGTCTCAGTCGTGAAAACATTGTCATCAATCTCTATCTACTTGCAGAAGCTAGCGAACAAAGGCTCCGTGATAGCTCAGTCTTACTAATCAGCTATAATACATTGTTTTTCTCTCACAATAAGTCAACAAATAGTATTTTTCAGTCTGGCTTTTCAGCGACGAACGGGAATCAATAATGTTGTATAAAAATCGGATCAACCTAACAATTTGGAATTGTTTCCTTTTCTTTTTCCAAACAATGAACATTTAACTTCAATAGCAGAGCAAAGTAGAGCAAACGAAACGACAATCAATTGTATATGCTAAATTAGAGAGTGGATCCGTCGTCCGTGCACAAATCGATCAGCTTGTCTCCACAAGCATACTACTGTAGTATGCATGTGAGCTACAGCACGGAGCTCGAAGGAAGCCCGTGCGTTGGTTTGGACTCTGATCGCACATTTAGTCGACGGACTTTGACAAGGACGCGCATCACTGGGATATAGTTTACTCTCGCCAATGCCTCTAGACATTGAACTGATTATATATTTTCAGAATGGCTCTGAGCACGAGGGTCGCAAATCACGCGCGCTGTGTTAGGGTTTTGTTAATTATCCTACGTTAATGTGGAGTAGAGTATCATTCACGGCCGGGACAGCAGCTATTAAGCCCTAACACCGGCCTAGATGTTGCACATGCGGGAGGTTAACTCATCGAGGTCAAACTGCCATACCTACCTGCCACTCGTGTTCAGTGTCCATTCGATATATTTTGATTCAAGGGCATCGATCAAGAACCACCAACAGTCAGGTGCCGGTTGGCAAGAGCATCTCGTGATATATAAAGTTTTAAAAGGCCAAAAATAAGGTGCCCCCTCCTCCCCAAGACATCCAAAATCTTTTTTTTTTGGGCAGCAGCGGCAGTCCAAATTGGAGGTGCCATGAGAGCATCTACAACGGTTTCCTAAATCTTCTTCCTAAAACTTGAGTTTAGCCATGACCAAAGAAAGTAGGAGCCCAATAATTCTCAAAAAGGACTCTTAAACTGTCGACATTGATCCATGCTGTGAAAACTGAGAGGAGCGTGTAGAAAGGTACGTGAATCCGATCCAAGGACTCTATGTATCGGTGGTGGTGTGGGCTTCACCTCCTTCTCCTAGTATTTCATTTCATCTGGCGCCAAGTCTTTGCTGACATCGCCCTCTGCCCTAGATATTCTAACAATTTGAACTTTGATCACCGTGTCATTGGTTCGTAACCGCAACGGTGATTAGTGATTTGATCGGTGGGTCGATGCTGAGACACAATTTATCTCTGCCATATAAACCCTACGTCCAATAGATAGTTCTTTCATGTTCGAATGTTCAATCAAGTTTTTACAATGGAAGAGGGAAGAGAGATGCTAGGAGAGCGCTTAGCTTCTAGTGATTTAGGGTTTCTAGACTTCATCCCCCTCTAAATGTGCTTATGTCATGTCTTATATGCTGGAGGACTAGATGAGTACAAGGAAAATGGCTTCTAGAAGCTCCGTTGGAGGGTAAGGACTGCTAGGGTTTGTGCGCTAACTTCAAATTGCTGGTCGTGTCGGATGTCATTCCTTCTTGGTGGCCATGGCCAACAACGCTGAATTGCCTCTAACACATCTTCTAGGAGGCGGTGGCTGGTGCTAATCGTCAGGGATTCAAGTTGCCATTATGCCTCATTTGTGCTTGTCCTCCTTGTGGCATCCATTGTACGCCAAACGGAGCAGCGCATGCTTGTGAGAGATTGACTAGTAGGCCCATGCACCCTCTTCTTTCCTCATGTAGGGTTGTGGGCTCACTCTTGTCATGTTGCGTCACACTTGGGGCATATGACCTTGAGCCCAGAGTGCTTGACACGGTCTCGTGAGGGCGAGAAGACAGAGCTCCAGCAGTGCCTGGAGGTTGGAGCCCTGCAACTCTATCTCTATGCCATGCAACTCTATCCATACGCGTCAGGCTTTGGGAACCTAGGTCTAAATTCCTCCCATCTGCCCCGAGCAAACAACTGATCAGGGGAGGGGGCTTTAGGAGCACAATATTCTCGACCTTCCTTGCTCGGTCAGGGCTGCCCAAGACCATGAACGTTCTCGAGTCTCAAGGCGTGCATGTACAGGTGTGGGCTTGCCTGAAACCTTGCACTAAGGTCTCAAACAATTATGAGGTGGGCCATCTTAGGGCTGATGGCCCATCTCTTATTTCCGAGGTGTGCCCACGAGTGCACACGCTGGGACAGCTGGGTGTAGCCCTCAAGCCTGATTAAGGGAATTCGTCTTGGGGTTAATTGTATGGGAGCTGCTAGCATCGAACGTTCAATCGTTGAACGACGACGCTAGCAGGGCCCGGCCCACCTAACCGCGCGCACCAGCCGCACTACGCGAACGCGCACACACGCACACGCGCACGCACACCCGGTCCGCACGCACACCAACTCGTCCACCAAAAGTACCCCCTGCCTCGCCGGACCCCCCACCCCCTCGCCGGAGTCTCGCCGGAATCTATAAAACAAAAAAAATGAAACACCAAAAAACGCAAAAAATGAAACACGAAAAAAGCGAATAAGAAACATTGGCAATGGAGCCACTGAAACACCGCGGCATCAGACATAGAAACATTGGATCCGGATTGGGGAGGGAGGGCCACATCAGAGAGACATCTCATCATGTGTGCAACGAAACATTGGTAATGATACGCTGAAACACCACGGCACCATCAGAGAAACATTTTGGATCCCAGAGAGAGGCGGGGAGGAGGAGCACATCAGAGAAACATCTCATCACATGTGCTTGAAACATTGGCAATGAAAACACCGAAACACCGCGGCATCTTCAGAGAAACATCTCATCTTATGTACATGAAACATTGGCAAGGGAACAAATGAAACATCAACAGGGCGCCAGAGGAAACACCTCATCATCTGTGCCTGAAACATCATCACACATGTTGTTGCAACAAAACGGTATGGTCTTTCGAAACACAAGAGTAGAGGGGAGGGGGGGAGGATTGCACATCAGAGGGAAACACTCATCATCTGTGCCTGAAACATCATCACGTCTACTGCTGCACCAAACGGGTGTGGTCTTTCGAAACACGGAGTAGGGAGAGAGGGGGTGTGGGAGAAGGATTGCACATCAGAGGGGGCATACTCATCATCTGTGCCTGAAACATTCAAAAACAAGGCGATGAACCACCGGCGAGCCAGTCAGCGAACATTAGAAGGGGGAAGAGGCAACATCAGAGGGGCAAAACTCATCATCTGTGCCCCGAAACATTTGAAAAATGCGCGCTGAAACACCGGTGATCATAAAAAAAAAACACTAGATCCGAGTTTTGGGAGAGGAGGGGAACGGGACGAGGAGGAGGGGGTCGTGGACCGAGAGAAGGGGAGGACGGGGAGGGAGGACTCAGATCCAGATCCTCCTCACCTACCTCGCCGCAGCCGCCGCCCGCCATCGCGGAAGGGGGAGAGGGCGCGGTGACGGGAAGCTAGGCGCGCGACGTCCGCCATGGCCGCATCACCGAAAGCCTAGCTCGCCACGCCCCCGCCCGGAAGAGGAGGACCGCCCATGGGCCAAATCCGTGGCGGCGGCCGCCGGAAACCGCAGATCCGCCGCCGCCGCCACCGGATCCGGCGGATCCACGTCCGCCACGTCGGTATCGGGCGGATCCGAGGCCACCGCCTACCGGAGGGGAGGGAGAAGGAGGTGGCGGTGCCAGCTCCGCGGCCGCCTCCACGGCCGCCTCCGCCGCCGGATCCGACGGATCCGCGTCCGCCGCCGCCAGATCCGGCGGATTTGCGTGCGCCGACGGCGGATCCGTCACCGCTGCCATGGCCGCCCACAGAGGAGAGGAAACCCTAGCGGCATGGCGCGCGCGGGAGAGGAGCCCCACCGGCGTGGGAGAGGAGGAAGGAGGGCGCGAGCGCGCGAGGAGGACCGCGCAGGGGCACAGGTGGTGGCGCGCGGTGGCGATGGCGGCATCGGCGCGGTGGCGACGGCGACGCTGGAGGCGGGGAGCGAGAAATGACGAGAAGAGGAGTGGGACGGAAATGACGAGGGGGGCGAAGCGGGCAGCCGGGTTTGGGGGGTGTCTGTCGCGCGGGGCGCGTGGCTGGCGCGTGCGCGCGGTGGGCCGCGGCCCAATTGGCACGTTCGACGCGTCGAACGTATGAAGAATAGCATTAACCTAATTGTATTGTCACGGTGCTAATCTAGGGGTTTAAGTGATCCCTCTGTTAGGTACTCAACACACCACCTCCACTACCCCTGAAATGAAAGAGATAAAATCGCTCATTGTCACCCTCCTCCTACCCTAGCCGAGCTAGCAAACCAGATGTAGTGTATCAATACATACTCATATATAAGTGATTAATAAGCTAGCTAGCTTGTCTCTTGGGCCATCACAAAACAAGGACAACTTCTGAAGATAAAGTACAAACCTTGCCCAGGGGCGGAGCCATTCCTGTTCACTGCTGTCACATGACAACAGTGATTTCCAATGATTTCTATAGCAAATTGATGCTTATATGTAAAGTTAAGCCATGATGTAGTAGAAGTGACATTAATGGATTTTGAGCAACGAACTAATGAAACTAGCTTTCATCTCTTCTTTGAATGTCCTATGAGCAGGGACTGTTGGAATAGCATACACATAAACTAGGACCTGAACCTACAGCCGCTGGACATGGTGATAGCAGCAAGGGAAGCTTTTGGGAGTATCATTTTCAGAGAAGTGCTTATTGCAGCATGCTGGTGTATCTGGATCATGAGAAATGGGGTTGGCTTTGACAACAAACAGGCAAGTGTTGAAATATGGAAGAGACATTTCAGAGCAGAGTTGAGCCTGGTGTGCCTCAAGGCCAAGCCTTCCAGGCAAACACAACTGCTAGCTTCTTGGAGGGATAGCACTCTATAAAAAGTTTCTTTTTCTTTTGGGCCTTGAGGCCTTGTAAATACTTGTACATAAACATTCTTTCATTTAATAGAAAATACAAAAAAAAAAAAAAAGTGGTCGAGGATTCCTCGGCCGTTCCGGTCAAAAAATGGATTTTGAGCAAGATCCGCTGGCCTAAGCGGGTTATTGAGCTGGTAAATAATTAACTTTAGATGAGAAAAAAAATGATTTCCTGACTCTTGAAATGTTATTATGTGATGGTCACATAGTTGGGAAGCTTGACGTTGCCAGGGCGAGAAAATACAATCTGCATTCGGTAGAAAGAAGAGGCGCTATCAGACACCCCAGCTACCATGGACATGGACATGGATATAAAACATGTCTTTTTCCCTTTACTAATACAGTGTGCTTATACGGTTATACCTGGTAGTCTCCAAGTGTGCGCGACTTAAAACCAGCTGCACAGTAAATGAAATAGTACTCCCATGTACGGATGAAATTTTCATCAAAACCTAGGGCCAAAACTTTACTGTGTAGAAAATATGAATACGGTTAACTGCGTGATCTAGAAATGGTAAATCCACTTATAGCTTGAAAGGAGAAGCTCCTACGTATACTTACTCTCTGTTGGTCATGAAGTTGTCCCGCCAGCACATTAGAGTTGTGTAGTAATGGTAGCCAATATTCTCAACGTGTTCTATGCTGGAGACAAATACTCAATGTTAGTTCCTCTGTTCCAAGAAAATGTAATTAAATCTCCTTTTTAAAAGTGGTCGATCCATTTCAAGTTTGACCAAATATATAAGAAGTAGTAATACTTATGATATATAATAAGTAACATTAGAGTAATCATAGAATATATTTTTTATAATAAACATCTTTACAACAGTGCTAATGGGATGGTTTGTAGGCTTAATTAGGGTGCTAAGTAAAGCATGTAACCTATCGTATTGTTAATTGGTCAGCGCTTCCCTTAGAGAAACAAATGTTGATACTATTATACAAATCTACACATTCAAATTTGAGACTTATTGACTCCTAAAAAAACCGAGATTTACATTATTTCAAAACGGAGAGAGTAATATATAGCCAAACTGAATTACTCAGTTATATATAAGGCAAGTTTGATTTAGAAAATGATTAGACTCATTTTTGTGTATAAACATAAACTGATTTTAAATGACAGTCTTCGCAAAAAAAAAAAAAAGATTTGAAATGACACAGTTAGCTTAGACAGTGGTGTTGAGTGCAACAAACCAGAGCCTTGATGCATTGGACATGGCAGACGTTATCCGGGCTAAACAAGGAAGGCAACCACCAGGGAAGATATATTCCTTTATGAAGTCTGAGCTCCTCCTATATTCTTCATAACGTTCCTCTGGGATTGAGATGAACTGTGTGTATAAATTCAGTTAGTTTCAGATGGAAACTTGTCTATTAAAATGGAGCATACAAATCAACATGAAAATTAAAATGGATATGCAATCGATAGGGTGTTGGAATGGCATTGCACCTGGAGGACAAATAGGCCGTGTTCTTTCAAATGGTGCTCGCAGCAGCTAAAAAAGTCGTCCATGTACTCGTGGCCGACATGTTCAATCATCTCGCTGAACAATGTTAGATGAGAACATATCTATCAGCCGTGCCTGTACATGATCAATCTTTCAATCAAAATTGGCGTCTGAAGTACTCACCAACTTATAATTCTATCATATTTATCAATCAAAATTGGCGTCTGAAGTACTCACCAACTTATAATTCTATCATATTTATGGCCCATTGGTATTTGACGGTAGTCACACAGCAGGAAAGTTATGCGATCCTGAAAAAAAGAGTAAAATTTGCTACCCGTTGAATCTTTTCCATTGTTGAGTTGATATATATTGAAGATTAACAGATAGTAATATACTATACTATAAAGGGATCTTAAAAATCCATAAAAACGTTTTAATAGAAATACAATAGAAGTACAGCAGAGACCTCTAATCCAGCTTCTTTCACTTTTCTCTGGGCATACTTAAGTTGCTTCTCTGACAACGTGATGCCCGTGTATTTACAGCCTGTTCGCTTCACCACCTCTATTGCTAAAGTGCCCCAGCCACAACCAATCTCAAGAACATGATGTCCTTGCTCCACGTTAGCCTTCATTTAAATGGATGTGCATGTCACAAGATTGAGGCACCATCAGGTCATATGCAAGCAGTAGTTAAGTCAAAATGTAATGAAATTATATGTATACATGATATCTTAAGATCAGACATATATGTACTGGTGGCCAAGTGCAAGAAATTAAACACCACATAGTGTACATAATATATATTACCTTGTCGATCAGAACTCTAACTTTGCGTAGCTGGGCTGCTTCTAAGCTCTCATCCTCCACCTTACCATTAGAGCCGGCACCCAAGCTATTAGTTTGAGAATATACTAGTATTCATAATGCAACTCTACACAACTTACAATGCTGAAAATCATAATATTGACAGACCTTGAAGATTCCAGAAGAATAATTCATCGTTGGGTCGAGGAAAAGGGCAAAGAAATCATTACTCTGCACGCACATATATGTAAACAGAGAAACAAAACTCTTTAACATTTTGCCAACTGTTTAAGATGAATATAATGGAAAGGATTGACCATTTAAATGATTTGGGGGGCAACTAGCTAGGGAGCACACTAAGAACAAATAATATTACATTGTTGGCTTAAGTAAACTTGTCATAGAAATCAAGCATATATAACTTCATGTGGACACCGAAAATGAAGAAAGACACAAGTAATGACCAGATCATAGTGTTCAGAGATATTCCGACGAGTTTGTGTTACAGTATTCTTCCTTGACACATGTGACAGAATATATTTCGCTGATGCAACCCCAGCAGTTAAAATCAGTGGTGTCCACCAACCCCTTCTTATATAGTTTCTGCAAGAGAGGTTTCAAGGAGTTTAATTATAGTGTATTCAAGTTTGATACTTCACTTCAACAAAACTGTTCAATTAAATTTTGTGGAAAATTGAGAGTTCAAGACCTTTTGCTGGCAATGTTGCTTGAACTCTTGTTTGCATCTCTATTAGCAATGAAAATCTGTATGGAGATGGTTCATTAGTTCAGTTACTCATAACCGAGAACTAATTGTATCAATCTGTCAATGTAAATGATCTACATATATACTACCCATGATCCCTTATATTTAATTTTAGGACGTAGGTATTATATATATCAATAATTAGGAACAGATAGTTTTTTTTACCAGTAAAAGGTTTAGAAGGCCTTCTCTGTGATCAGCAAAAGAGAAATAGCCATTAATATAGGCATCTGCGAAACCAAGATCCGCTTCTGTTGCAACCTGGTGAAACAGCAAGGTGTTATGTGGGCTGATGGGATCTGGAGGAGAGGGCTGAGGGGAGCGGCGGCACAGGGCGTGCTACAGTACCCGCGGGTACTGTTCACGGGGCAGCTAGGGCTGCGAGGGCGAGAGAAATCCAGCCGCGGGCCGTTCGCCCGCGGCTGGGCAAGAGGGAAGGGTTTTCCTTCTTAATTCTTGCTTGATTCTAGATTGATACATCTCCTCTCATTATATAGAGAGGTCTTACTTGGCTTCTAAGTAAACGACTAATTAACCCTAATGGGCTAAGGCCCAATAGGCCCTTGACTCCTCTAACACTACACCCCACCTGGACATGCAGCTCGTCCTCGAGCTGCGACCTAACGACGACTCGACGAAGTCTAAACCTAATACCTAAAAATGAGCCTTCTACATCTCGGCTTATTATATTATTCTGACTATTATTCTGACCCTGAATTGGACTGCGACTCTTTATTGTTGACTCCCGAAGATAATGCGGACACCCCGGCTAACGTGCTGGACTTGCATGTGTGCAGCCACCTGGATCCCATGGACGCCATCTGGAAAAAAGGGAAGCAAATGGATGGCCACCTGAGATCGTTCGCAACAACAACCAGCGGAGGCGTGCTCGCGGTGGTCGGTGACGGATCGAGGCAGTACAAGGCAAAGCGCGCCCGCCGATGACGAGATAGACGAAGAGGGGTGCGCGTTCGAAACCATCGCCGACGCAGAGGTGGAGATTGCCGTCCACGGAAAAAGCAACATGCCCACCGCCCGTGGGGGAAACGGCATGCTGAAGATCGTTGATGCAGCGGATGAAATCGCGTAGTCGCCTCACCCGCCGGTGCGCAAGGAGGCCACGTGTCGCTGCCTGCAGCTGCAACACCGCCGAGGTCTGGCGCTCAAGCGTCGGCTGCGGCGCCGTCGTGCTGTCCGACTGCGCAAGGCGACGCACAGCTTGGAGGAACTGCGCGGGGGTGCGGGGCTCAATCAGCTGCAGATCACACGGCCGCCTCACCCATTGTCGTGCCGAAGGCCACGTGCGGCGGCATGCGGCCGCGCCGCAGCCGACATCCGACATCCTGACGGCGGTACCCCTATAGAAGATCCCATCGGTGAATGGGTCTTTGGAGCGGCGGCGGCGGCGGCGGCGGTGGCGCCGGAACGAGGAGCTTTGCGGAGCGGGCGTCATCGAACCGAAGAAGCTGGATACCAAATGTTATGTGGGGCGATGGGATGCGGAGGAGAGGGCTGAGGGAAGCGGCGGCGACGGGCGTGCTACAGTACCCGCGGGTACTGTTCACGGGGCAGCTAGGGCTGCGAGGGCGAGAGAAATCCAGCCGCGGGGCGTTCGCCCGCGGCTGGGCAAGAGGGAAGGGTTTTCCTTCTTAATTCTTACTTGATTCTAGATTGATACATCTCCTCTCATTATATAGAGAGGTCTTACTTGGCTCCTAAGTAAGCGACTAATTAACCCTAATGGGATAAGGCCCAATAGGCCCTTGACTCCTCTAACAAGGCACTTGACTCCTCTAACACTACACCTCACCCGGACAAGCAGCTCGTCCTCGAGCTGCGACCTAATGATGACTTGACAAAACAAAAACCTAACACCTAAAAATAAGCCTTTTACATCTCGGCTTATTGTATTATTCTGACCATGAATTGAAATGCGACTCTTTATTTCTGACGACTCCTGAAAATACGTCGGGCACCCTCCGTGTGATGACCCTGCACGTGTGCAGCCACCTGGATCCCATGGACGCCATCTGGAAGCAAGGGGAGCACATGGACGGCCATTGGGAATTGGCCGCATCAACCACCAGCGGAGGCGCCCTCGTGGCGGCCGGTGACGAAAAACAGCGGCGCTAGGCAAAGGGCTCCTGCCAATGACGAGATAGACGGGGAGGGGAGCGCCTTCCAAACGGCCGCCGACGAGAGGTGGAGTTCGCCGGCCGCGGGAAAAAGCGGGAATGCCCGTCGCCCGTGGGGAGAACAACATGCGAAGATCCCCGATGCGCGGATGGAATCACGCGATCGCCCCACCCGCCGGCGCGCAAGGAGACCACGCGCCACCGCCAGCAGTCGCACTACCGCCGACACCTAGCGTGTGGTCGGCGCGGTGCCCCGGTGGGCGGCGGACGCGCCTCGGCACTCGGCGGCGCGCCTCGGTGACCGGCAATGCCGTCCGGTGGCCGGCGGCAGCGCCTTGATGGTTGGCGACGCGGCGTCTCGGTGGGCGGCGGCGGTGCCCCGGTGGGCGGCGGCGGCACCGGTGGGCGGCAGCGGCACCAAGTAGGGCGAGTGGTCGCCGACGTGTAGACGGGTGTTGAGGAAGCGGTGAGCCACGCTGGTAACGGAGGCAGCGATCGGTTCGACGGCTGTCCCATGAGGAACGCGTGAATCTCGGCCACCTGCTTGCCGAGGTCGAAAACCGCCGCCGTCAATTCCGCGTTCGACATGACGGAACCGGTGGATGAGGATGGCCACGCGGTCAGCGGCAGCGAGGTCCACATCGAGATCGAAACCGAGATCTCTGATACCAGATTGTTATGTGGCTGCGTTGGGGATCGAGAGGAGAAAGATTGGGATCAAGGGAGAGGTTGCTGAAGTCATGAACAGTACCCGTGCTACAGTACCCGCGGGTACTGTTCATGTGCGGCGGCTGCGAGAGAGGAGGCTAGGGTTGAAAGGGGGGCTTCCCGATCTCCCGGCTCCCTAAGGGAAGCCGAGCAAATTTAATTGCTCTTGCTTGATTAGATTGATACAACTCCTCTCATTATATAGAGAGGTCTTACTTCAGATGCATGGACACCCAATATGATTTGGTCATACGTATCCTCTGAACCATCAACCAACAAAAGTTTGTAACCCACTGCCACAAATATGTAACATTGTTTTCATTAGTGGTCACATATCATGATTTGCATCTAGAAAGAACATTTGGGATCACAAGAAAAGCACAAATATTGTGACCCTAAGTAACATCTAGAAAGGATCGGAAAACACTTAACAGTGTGCTTATAGCAGAATAACAGTACAACAATGGACAGTACCTCCTCCCTCTAAACTGGAAACAGATTTGACTTCACAGCTCGTCTTAATTTGACAGCACATGCTCTCCAACTCTCCTCTTACCTGCCCAAGCACATAACAGGTTGCAGTGATCAATCTTTTCACCATGCATTCAACAATTATTTTGTTTGATGACTCATTTCAAAAGGGGAAAAAGTTCAGTTTCCTTTTCTTCAGAAAAGGATTCATCAGTACCTTGTTCACGTAGGACTCTGAACAGCCCTTGACAGTGTGCCAGTGGGGGCGACCAAATAGCTAAGCAGCAAGTGAATGAGGTTAAACAGGTTTTGTTATGCCCGATGGATCAAGAAACAGAAAATGACTTATAAATCTTTTGTAGGCACCTCGAGAAGCTGACTGTCACGGCAATACGAGAGTGCAAAGAAAGCCGGCAAGCTCAACACCCCCTGTGACGGGCAGGACCAGAGGCACGCACACATTGGAATCTGCAACAAATACATATAACTTTTTCACCAGCTGAATCACTATTGGCAGAAAAAGCACGACACAAGGACTACACAGATAACAAGGCACTTAGTATGCGTACAAGATAAGTGTCCTGGAAGAGCTTGGAATAGCCATGAGAACTAATAAAGTGGCCCAAGGTCTCATTGCGGTCTAGGCCAGGATTTCTTTCGTGGTCTTCCAGGTACCTTCAGATTCAAATTAAAGATGGTAGTAGATCAGTCAAGTTTCATCATGTTATTATACACCACCTTCGATTTGTTCTAAATTATAAGTTGTTTCAGTTTTTCTAGATATATAGCTTTTCCTATATATATCCTGTCTAAATACATAACAAAAGTATATGATATATTTACATACATAATAAATTAAAGTTGTGCATCCAAAAATGCATAAGGACCATCGAAGAGGGAAGCTCACTTGATAGCGTGGTTCTTGAACTTGAATATCTCGAGGATCATACGCCAGAAGCTGGGGCTAAGCGTGTTCCGCTTCTGCGCCAAGAGGCCTGATATGCTGTTGCGACTGCCCCACTCGAAGTCATAGCCTCTGCCGTTATTGTCCAGCACCCTGCTGCTCACTGAGAAGGACATGTCGGATCTCTCAGTCTCCACCCCGAGCCGTTCAAACCATTTCACCATGTTTGGGCTCGTCACCTGTATGCACCCTGCTGCTCACCATGGATCAAATTAGTACTGCATAAGTACAACTAGAAGAAGAGCTCTCAGTTAGTTCCAGACGTTTTCAGATAATCCTATGGTTTTTTAGCCATTGGGAAAGACATATCCCCCTTTACCCCTCATGTGACCACATATATTATTCTAAAGAATTTAAGAGTTGTCAACTACAAAGCTGTTTAAAACTACAACTTTGGTATGGACAACACTTGATCGTTGCCATGACAATAGCGGTGGCGCTCGGCAGGACGGTGGGATGGATCGGCGGCGGCATTCGGTGGGGGTGGGGGCAATGCCCAGACGGATGGGGATGGGATGGCGCCAAGGCCGCTCGCTTCTTCTGCCAAACGACAAAAGCGGGATAGCCAGTTTTGCATTTTAGACATCCGGTTGAACCTGATTTTCTCTAGTTTTGTCTAAACGGGATACAAATAATCAAATATATAGCTTAGATAATTTGTTGAAGTTGCTCTTATAAGAACTTTAAAATTGTATTTGGTCCTATAAATGATCGCAGATAGCCTCTATAATATTAGTATGGACTCTATCAACATCTAAGGTCGTTTGAAAAAAAAAATGAATTCACAATAATAACTTTCTCTCCTCCCTCCTCTCCTCCGAGCGTCTCCCAACAGGCGACTTAGGGTGGTTAGCTAGCGACACCGAGAGTCCCCTCTACCGCCACCGATTCAGCCGCCACTGCCACCCTCTGTCGTGTGGGCGGCGGTAGTGGCCCACAAAAGTGGCTCCCATCGTAGCTCCCATCACCCCTACTCTCAACTCCTCCACCATCCCCCCTCTGCTCCTTGCTTCTTTGTCAATTCGGATGATCAATGGGGCAGATCCGGCCCTCCCTGACCATGAGTTGGTGCGGTGGTATCGGGCTTGCCTGTTGGTGGTGAGGTGCTTCTCCCTATCCAGTTTCCAGGCTCCATGAGGCCGAAACTCGCGGGGTGACATGCGGGGCGGTAGCCTTGGCACTAGCGTTCGTGTCCCCCTGCTTGTACCCTTCCTCTCCTATCTAGTGGAACGGGCAGCCGGTGGGGCGAGGGACATACGAGTATACGACAATGGTGGTAGCAACACCTTATCACCGGTCGGGCAAGGGACAACGCGCGACCGCTCGCCCACTTGGTCGCCCTCGACTCCACCACCATGCTACGCGAGTGGTCGGCGCCTGAGCACGGGTTGGCTTCCTCGGCGTATATGGTCAAATAGTATCTAGGTGCAAACCCCTGCTCAACTTCTTCTACTTCTTGGAGGCATACGTCATCGAGGTTATGTTTGTCGCAAGGGACGGTGATAAGGACATGGGAAGCATGCATAATTACTCTTATATTTTGTTTCTAGTTGTTATTAATATTTGTAGTTCTAGCATTCTTATCTTACACCATTGGAAAGATATACGAGACTATTTTCCAACGTAACAAGTTGTGCATCTTTGGGACTTCCAAGCTAGGAGTTATGACCATTTTAGTGGAGGTTGCACTGGTTGTTGCTGCCTACGCGAGAATGAATGAAACTTCTCAAATACTCCACTAAGATGACCTTTCACTTGCTTTTATTTAGGCTTGTGCTTACACCCAAATGGGAAGGATGTTCTCAGTATAAATAATCAATGTAACCCATCAGTTGAGAAGGGAGTTGATTTTGATATGATATAAGAATTGAGTATGGCTTTTCTTTGAGAAACCTGTCAAGTAATCTCCAGTGCTAGTTGATCTTATTGAGTACCCTTCGAGTGATTCTAGTTTTATCCTATCCACTACCACTTACCTTTTTGCGAATCGGTCATAACTGCTGATGGGGCAAGTTTGGGATGAAAGTCCCTCTCCAATGCTGCTCCAAACGTTGATGGCGCCCGCGGATGTCATCCCCCTACTTTGAAGGCTTCGTTGGTGCACAGTTCAACAACCCTGCCCCTACTACACCTCTCGTGTCGATGGCTGAAGTTGCTTCCTTACTGTGATGTGTCTTCGCATCGGTCTATTCTACATTGTGTCGCCACAGTCATTTGGTTTTTCACAGTACTTGGCCACTGTTTTGGCTGATATTTTGTCACAGTGTTACTTGGGCGGATGCTTTGCTACCAACATCTCTTCAGTCTCCCTGCTTAGCCAGGCTTTATTGTTGAGTGCATGATGATGCTTGTCCCACTTGCGGATACTTTGTCGCATCATCTCCGGTGGATGCTTTGCCGTCGTATTGTTGGATGTTCATCTCATCTCTTCTCGGTAGATGCTTTGTCACAGCGGCTTCATCTCCCTTGTTTATCTCGTCTCTTCTCGGCCTTTCATAGGTTCAATCGGTTAGGTTTTAAGGGTACCTTTCTTACCCTTTCTTTCTTCTATTGCTCTGGTTGTTCTAGGCTACTAACCACTTTCTCAGTGGTATTGATGTCTCTCGTGGTCGTGTCGAGTTGTATCTGCAACTTTTCCTCTTAATGAAACAAGCATCAACCGACATGTTCTAAAAAAATCTGATAACTTATAATGAATATTTAGTTCTCCAAATATTCTCGAATGATAATTTTGCTAACTATAAAGGCGTGCAGTAGATCGCATCGAGCTCTGCAGTTATGATATATACAAATTTGTTTTCGTCCAGCTGTATGGAAAAACAAAGATTATTTTGTGCGACAGGCATACCCTTAATTATTAAATAGTTACTATTAAGTTGGTAGATATACTAAGAGATCTGTCACCGCAAATAGTAGTTACTAAGAGCATCTCCAACAACTCCCAATAATTCACTTGGTATATGTTGTGTTATAGCAACTTGTTATTTTATTTTCCAAGTGAAAAAAGAGGTATCTCCGACAACTTGGTATTCCAACTTGGTAAAACTAGAGGATGACATATGGGACCCGCATGTCATGCATATTTTTCTTCTCCTCGCGAAATCGAAGCCAGAGCTCCGAGCTCCTCACCCTCTTCTCCGTCTGCTCATCCTTCGCCCAGATCTAGGACCTCGACGGGGCTCCGTCCATTTGGCGGCGGCAGGCATCCGGCCATGGCGGCAGAGGAAGGCGTGTCGCGTCGCTGCCCTGCGGGCCGCGAGAGGGAAGAGCGCGGCCCTGCACGCGGAGGTGGCCCCATCCCCGGCCATGGCGGACCTCTTCTCCGTGCTTTCCTGTGCTGTTCTTGGCTACCGGCCATGGCGGCTCCCCGTGCGCGCCAGCGAGCTCGCAGCACCCCCGTGGCCACGCGGGCCGCGACGACGGAGATGCTACCGGCGCCGGGTGCGTCGTCGCGCCTGGGGCTGCTGGACGTGGACCGCGCCTTCCTGGGCGCCGGCGCCGGCGGCAGGGACCCGAGCCTGCGTCGCGTGGCGGTCCAGCGCCTCGGCGGGGGAGATGGGCGGCGACGCGCGCCCAAACTCCTCGCCCACCGCGTCCCATGGCGCAACGCCTTCCTCCGCGTGCCCGATAGCAAGCCGCACCGCGCGCGAGCCTGGTGTTTACGTAGTTTGGGAAAATAGCAAGTAAGTTTAACAAGTTGTTGGAGATGGTTTTTTTGTGATTTTGCCAATTTTATAAGGATAACAAGTTGAAATACAAAGTTGTTGGAGATGCTCTAAGGATGGAATATATGAAGCATATCAGGTGAAGATAGTGTGTGTGGTAGTAGGTTCCAAAGCAAGTGAGCAAGTGCAGATAGTTTTCCGAAAAATCTGAAAGAGAAAAACGTAAGGGCGTGGCGCCCTAGTATTAGTCTGAGACGATGTGTAACGCATGGATGGATGTTCGCACGCACCCGGTTGAAGACCATGAGGCTGAGGTCGATGTGGACAACAGGCCCGCCGGTGCTGCCGCCGTCGACGTCCACGGTCGTGCTGGCATACCCGCCGAGTCGGTCCTTCTCATACAGAGTCACCAGTGCGCCGCCGGTCCTCGCCAGCTCGTGCGCCGCCGCCAGCCCGGCTACACCGCCGCCCACCACCGCCACCCTCATCGTCTCTCTCCCTATGTATCTTCCTGTCGGTGCTGTGCAAGCCACGGTTTTTTTTACCGGTCGGTTACTGGCCGGTAACCGCGGTTACCGGACTTACCGGGCCGGACCGGTTCCGGTCCGGTCCGGTTCGGTAAGTCCCAAATTCAAAATTAAAATTTGAAAAAAAAAGTGCCGAAAAAAATTCTAAAAATAGTTCATGATTTATAGAAGCCAATGGTGTCAAAATTATTCAAATTTGAGTTCGTTTAGTATTTATTTAGACGTTTAGAAGTTTGAAAAAAAAAAAAAAGAAAAAATACACAGCCGGCCCATTAAGGCCCGTTAAATCATGAAGGTCGAAAAATATACTAAACGAACTCAAATTTGAATAATTTTGACACCATTGGCTTCTATAAATCATGAACTATTTTTAGGAATTTTTTTGGCATTTTTTTTTAAATTTTAATTTTGAAAAAACCGCTCAAACCGCTCAAACCGGGCGGTAAACCGGACAAACCGGGCGGTAAACCGGAGCCGAACCGAACAACAGCGAGGTTTGAATTCGAATTTGCAACCGAGCGGTAACCGGGCGGTTTCCGTACAAACCGCCCGGTTTACCGTGTCCGGAGGCCGGCGGTCGATACGCTTCGGTCGGTAAAAAAAACCGAGTTGCAAGCTCGTCAGGCCGCTGTTCAAGTGCTCAAGGCTGTGTCTGTCTTAAAGTCGTGGCCGGGCAAGTAGACGCGTCAACTTTCATGGAGACTAGTACCTTGGCGCGCGCTTTCGCGCGCCATATAGATTTGCTTAAGTTGTAAATTATGTTTTTTCAGCTGTAAAGGTGAGTTCTAATAATTTTGTCTGTGATTTCATATAGAACGTGTGATTTTAATGGCACAACATATGTGGAAGCAAACGATAAGCAAATGGCAGTAATTTGGGAGTGGTTATTTGAAGCTGTCTACATAACGTATATATACATAAATGGGACTTGCATTTTTCATACAAACTGGGATGTTGAAGGTAGTATCTTGCAAGTTATGAGGGCTCGACTGCATCCATCCAGTCCCAGCGATCACTTCCTAAATTGGGAGGGTGAGCCATCCCATACTAACATTTTAAGAATTACCAGCAATATTGCGCCTTCACCTGGAGAAAACTCCTGAATATTTGGAGCACCATCGACAACTGGAATAGAACCTGTAGTGAAGGGCAAATGAAATATTAAATCATTGATTGAATTCTAGCTATATGGGGACAAACTGATGTCAATGAAAATCAAAGGTCAGGTGAGTTCTCTGTTTAGTTCTTCTCTATAGTTAAGGTGTTCTTTCTATAATTTAACTTTTTTTTGGGATAACTATCATATGGATGTTGCTATAGCATAGGATAAGACAAACACTTGCACTTCCACAATACGATGAAGATGAACACAACAATAACTATTAGAAATACCGGAGCACTCACATGTGTCATGTTCTCAACAAACATTTAAAGAACTACCAGCAAGCCTAGGAAATATTTAATTAATAGTTTTAGTGTACCACAAACAAAATTGTTAGCCATCCCATACTAACATTTTAAGAATTACCAGCAAAATTGCGCCTTCACCTGGAGAAAACTCCTGAATATTTGGAGAACCACCAACAACTGGAGTTGAACCTGTAGTGAAGGGCAAATGAAATGTTAAATCATTGATTCAATTCTAGCTATATGGGGACAAACTGATGTCAATGAAAAATCAAAGGTTCATGTGAACTCTATGGAGACAGACTCAGTCAATGCTTAGGTGAGTTCTCTGTTTAGTACACATTCTAATTCTCAGATATTTGTTAGAAGTGGCTTATATGTGTCAGATGAGTTCTCTGTTTATACATGGATGAGGATCATACATGGATGAGTGACTGATATTCAGAGCAGTGAACCACTTACAGTTAAAATTGAGCATACAAATCTATTCAAACGAATGCAGACATGGGGAAAGAAGGGTTGCGACAAAAAAGAGACAAGCATCATATAATAGAAGTTCTGTGATCAGTAAGCACCAGCAGATCTTTACAAAAACTTCACGGAAAACATTGGTCGTAAACAAACAGGTTATATCACCATTCAAGAAAACTTACTTACTGTGACAGAGTTGCAGCAGTCTGAGCAACAACCTACAGGAAAACGGTTCCTTTAAAATCCATTATGAAGAGCTGAAGTTTATTTTTCCTTTGTTCTCTTTTATGGAAGCTACCCGAGTATATTGATTTACAGAATCTTTTGTGCAGTTTAAGCAATAGCAGAATTCTGCTTGATGGTTAGAAAAGAAACAAAGGGTGTATGTTAGTTGCAAACCATTTTTGAGCGTTCGATGGCTTGGTCAGTTTGGTCCATTTGTTCCTTCCATCGCTAATGAGTTCTTGATTTGACATTCCTGTAAAACCATCTAGGTACATTAGTGAGAAAAATAACACCTATGATGTTTGAAGAGGATATTGTTAGAAATATTAACCTAATGATGCCATTTGAACTGAACTGGAGTTTTGTCAGCCGCCTGATCGTTACCATTATCAAATAGTTCGATCATCTTATTACCAAGGCTACTCTGGCACCTGAAACACTATTACCTTGATGTTTTGCCCAAGTTATCTGATCTAGATTCACTGATGGGGCACTTACAATTTCCAATCTGTATGTATCCTACAAAACAAAGTATCATGTAGTGTATTTCAGATTTGTTCATGATGATGTCGTAACTATAATTAATTATAAAAACAATGTGTTCCAATGAATTGGCAAACCATCTAGACATCCAACAAAGGCCATAAACATCTAAAATAGTACTGTCCCATCATCAACTGCAACTCAGCAGGCATTACTATCCAACAAAGGCTAACTTGCTTCTATCACTGGAAAATCATCAAGAAAATCAATCAGTAAGAGCATACTGCTGCTGGATAGAACTTGTAGAACCACCTGCACCTTCACACTGATAGAAGCAAATCGCTGAGTTTTACCCAACCAAAACCATCATGAACAAAGGGCCAAAACAAAGCTCTAAAGATAAGCTAATAGAAGCCTGTAGTAACTCACAGATGAACAAACGAATATCTTTACTAAATTATAACTGATGGCTCAAAGCAAACATGAAATAAACTGTTGCCTTCAACTAAAATTCAGAGAATGAACAACCTGCAGTAGCTGAACAAATAAGAGTATATGCAGTGGGTCTGCTCACTGATGCACTGGACAGCAATCACAACCGTGAACGTACAGATTCCAAGAATTAGCTATTCCAATGATCAGCTCATGATGGCATGAAGTGTTTTACGGTTGCAAGAGAGCAAGCTAGAGACAAAACAAACTGAAATGCTAATTCACCTTGGCTTCACGATGGACATATCCTGATGCTGGGCAAACACAAAGTGCTGGACAGGAGATGCAAGTTGTAGTGCATTCTGGAGTTGAAGAAAGCTAGCCCCTATAGCTTGCTTGCTGCTTCGTTGGGCAACCTGTTCCTGCACCTGTGTATGGAACCAAAAAAACAGCACAGACAAGAACGGACTGCAGCTCAGGTGCTCAGATCGGCTGCTGGCCAAGGCACGCAGTAGGGAGGGATCGACGAGCCACTGGGCTCTACTGGAACACCTGCATGATGTTGCACGAAAGATCACAGAAAACCAGAGGTCTGATAGCAAGAGCAGTAAGTTGACGAACGAAGAACAGAGAGAGACTTACAGACTGGTAGCTGAGAAGAGACGGTAGCAAAAATCCAACGAAATGGAATCAAACCTCTATGAAACGATCCCAAAATTTTCATAGATAATCACTGAGATGTTGTCGAGCTACTCCTAGAAGATCGTGGCTCGAAACAACTTAAATCTCTTGAAAATTCAGATCACAGCCATGAACTCGAAAAATTCGCCAAAACCAAAAATCGATGGATTTCTTCATGCTCACGGTGTATCAATCAAAATCATTCATAGGGAAGCATCAACACAAAATTTCAGCTGGCCAGAATCAACACAAGAGCTCGAATCAAGGAGATCGAAGCATGAGCACGGGAGGAGAAAAGCAAGAACCAAAAAAAACGACAAAGCGGTGAGGGAGAGAGGAGCAAATGACAAGAGGTCGTCCTCACCTGTGGTCTAGGCCGCCGCATCCTCGATCTGGCACCCGAAACCCTAACCTAGGGTTTCGTTGAGCGTGGCACCGCAGGCAGCCCGGCAGGAGCTGCAACGAGGAGGGTGTAGGAGAGGAAGGGGGGCCGCCGGCCCCCACCTGCCGCCGTCCGCGCCGCCCCGCCAAGCCGGGCCGCTCGCCGCTCCTCCCGCGCCGTCGCGCCGGTCACGGCCGCGTCCGCGCCGGCACGGGCGGCCGCGCCCGAGCGCCGCAGCCGCGCCGTGGCCGGGCCGCGCCGCCTGGCCGCCTGGCGCGCCGCCGCTATCGCCGGGAGGGAGCCGCGTCGCGAGCGGCGGTGGAGTCGCGGGTGGAGCAGCAGCGAGGGAGATGAGGAGATAAGTTTTTTTTTTTAGAGGTGGGAGGAGCCGGAGCTGGGAGCTGGGAGAAGCCCTGTATTTATTCACTTGGCTAGATTCAATGAGAAGCCGGAGCTGGAAGCTGGAAGCAGGGTAAAAGGTTATAGAAGCTGGTAGAATCCGCTCCTCGGGTAAAACTGCTTCTGCAGATCCAGGCCGTTCACTGGAGATCCGACAGCTCAAAAAATAAATGGTGACGTGTACACCGGCTCCTTTCTAGGAGCCGGTGCACTTTGTATCTGTGTAATAATACTTACGGAGTTACTAAAACGAGAACTGGGTCCCATCCCCAAACAGCTCACGTGTTGCGAACGCGAAATACGGTGTCAAATCGTACGTCGTTTCCTACAAAATATTAAGAAATCAACAAAGCCATCCACTCTCTTTTTTTTTTTCGAGAAGGTTATTGTGATTCTTTACTGCATCAATGCTCCCTTTCATATACTCACAGTCGCTGCTGACAAAGTCTGCTGGCAAAACCTGTGCGGCGAAGTCTGAGATGATGAGAAGCCACACAGCTGCTGTCATCGTTTTACAGTAAACTACACTTATGATTACTACTATCTCCAGTTAAGTCAAAACCAGCCCAGGAATTATTTCAAGTGATGAAGTTTATATAAATTTAGCTACCATTATTCTAGCCAAGATTTTTTTCCAGGTGCTCTTTCCTGGTCAAACGAACGAGGCCTAAGCTCGTCAATGAGCAAGAAAATAATTACCTTAATGTCTTTAGGGCTTAATGGGCTCTTAGAGCAGTAGAAATCAAAGGCAAAATTAGAGTAGAGTCAAAACAAAGGCTAAATAAGAGTAGAATCCGGTTAAGGAAGAAGGCAGGGAGTCAATTAGGAAAAACAAAACAAAACTATCGCAGCCTCCTTCCTCTCGTCATAGCACCACGTGAGGGTCTGGATTGCATCCAGACAGCGCTGCCCATTACTGCTTGTTCGTGGTCATCTACTGATGGTTGCCGCCTACAGAACTCAACACAGGAAGGTAGTATGGGGCAACAGGAGGGGAGCAGAGGGTCAGTAGATCCCATCAGGCTTTGCTATGGTCAGTGGAGTTGGCAAAGTTAGATTCTTTTTTGTGACCTTTAGGCTATATCCCTATACAATAGATGGTGAACTAGAAAGTCCTGGTACTTTTCTTTATCTTTCTATCGAGTTTTTAAATCCCGAGTTTTGGATAATAGATAACTAAGGATCTATGAAATTTCAAAATTTGTCATGTGTTCCAGACTCTCTCAGACCTTACATCAACATGCATACATCATTTATTTAATGTTTGGAGATTATGCATACCTAGATAACGTGGTGCACTGGCCTTGTGTCATATGACTGAAAACGCTATGATATGGAGTTGTGTTTCTTTTATGGGTAAGTTGTGTTTCCGCCCTCGTTTCCACCTTTAACTGCATGTTTGCCCTTTTTCTAGAGTTTGCAGATTTGCCCTGATTATGTGAAATATAGTCTTCTCTTGCCCCTACTCGTCACATGGTTACATGGAGCTACCAAATGAGCCATAATGACTCTAATAACCCTTCCTTATCTCTTCGTTCAGCCATCTATCTCTTCGTTCCTTACCCTTTCCTTATCCGTCTTTCCTCCACACGAGCAGGTGCCTCACCTATGCTCTCAAGTTTCATGGAGCCAACAAAAATATATAGTTTAAGACTTTTGTTTTCTTCTATTTTCTTACGAAAATTGGCTCCCGTATGAATGCTCTTGCCTGGCACCGTAGCAGCACTGCCATGAACTCCTTTCATATAGATTTGCATCTCATTGTAGGAGAATGAACCAAATATTATACCAAAATTACTTGTTGCCTTATATGAATTTTTCAAGAAGATTTCCATGTATAATTTGTGGATCCATGGGCTCATCATCTATCGTCATGCTTATTTTCATGCTTATTAGACTTTGCTTGGTTCTTTGAGTCATCCATTGTGCTTCTAAAGTCTTGCTTAAGGTGTTGATCATCCGGATCACCATGTCGCCTTCATCCAAGTCACTTTTGCACCCTATTGGACTACAAAACAAACACTTGCAAACACATTAGTCCAATATGGTCTTGTTGATCATCAACCACCCAAACCCAAAATAAATGGGCCTAGGGTCCATTTTCCTTACACATACAAATCCAAGAAACAAAACACATCCTTAGACTATCTCCAATAGGTGACCTATATGGGCACCCAACCCCAAAATGGGTACCAGGAGACCCAAAATCGGCCTCCAACAGAGTACTAGTACAGGAGACCTGTTTTGGGTGGCAAGAGAGGCACGGCCCAAATATGAGCATCATCTCTCCTACTGTTGGAAAAAACAAAAAAATGGGTACTAAACATTTTGCCTGTAGCGCAACTGAAACTTTGGTGAGTCTTGTATTTTGCATGTCTTAACAGACCCAAAACGACAAAGTAACACTTGCCTATGGACATGATGCATATTTCATGCAGGAGTAGCATTGTGTGGACGCGAAAGACGAGAGAGAGAGAGAGGAAAGGAGGGTTAGGGATAGCAATGCCTTGCCATCGCCACGCCAGTAGTGCTTCCACTTTTGTCACCTTGATCTCATGACTCATGGACGCCAGTCCTCAATGCCAACACGTGCGAATCGGAGAATGCAAGTGGTAGGGCTTGCACTTCCGTACGTAGCGAAAAAGTGTGAGATGAGTGACAACCAACATGTGAAGCCCCTTCGGTGCCCACAAGACTGGTAAAAAATTAGGGAGGACCGGGTTAATTGTGCTAAGATACCCAGAGTATCATAACCCTACCATGCCACAGATGTTGATGCCAAAGGTGTCAATAAAGACTCTTGAACCATTGTAGTGGCCAAAGATGATAGTGAAGCCCCTTCTGCCAATGTGTTGGTGAAGACAAGTCATCCTAGTCGTTGAAGATGACGATGTTGGTGAAGCCCCTCATGTTGAAGTGTTGGCGTAGGCGAGTTTTTTTGAATGCTGGAGAAGTTGGTGAAGCCCCTCATGCCAAAAGTGTTGACAAAAGGCGTTATTGGTGTATATATGCTGAAGATACCAGTTAAGCGCCTCATGCCAAAGTTTTGTTGGAGGCAAGTTGGTGTAGTTACCAAAGATATTGACAAAGATACATTGTCAATGTTGACATTGAAGATGTCAAAGAAACCCAGTTGTTGGCGTTGAAGGTTATTAGTCATTGTAGTCTTGTGAAGATGATGGTGAGCCCCCCCTCATGTGGAAGTGTTGGTCTGGGTGAGTAATTGTAGTCACTAAAGTTTTTATGAATGAAGCCCCTCCTACTCAAGTATTTTGCTGAGAGAGAGATTGCATGTATGGGCTAGGTTATCCCCTTAGAAGAGGCCCAATTAGTAGTGTCATGTAAAATCCAACCCTAGCAGGAGGTCACTTGTAAACTGTAATTGCCTATATAAGTGTCCAAAGGCATCAAGGCAAGGGATCTCTCCTCTCACTCATTTCCACTTGTTCAAAATTGTATTGTGTCATCTCTCCACCACCGGGCTCTCTCGTCCACCTCTCTTATTCAGAACTATTAGTTCCAACATAATGGACTTGGAAACGTATTGCCTTTGATATTCATGTATTTGAGTATTTGTGTTCGTAAATCTTTTGCATTGTTAAATGTTTATGTGTATAATTGATTATGAATTTTCATTTTTCATAAAATTGCAAAATAAGTAGCTTCTGCTATAGCCTACTATAGTTTTTCATAGCTTTTGAAAAATGTCACTGCTAAATATCATAGTTAATTACCATAGCGGTGGCGACTAGCCCTCATTATACGAATGCGAGAAAATTAGTGGCGGCGACAGTCGCCTCAACTTCACGTGGATGCCAACAGCTAGCGCAGGTGATTCATGTGAAGATATGGCATTATCGCAAGTAAGGAGTGAAATAACTGCATTACACCACATAAAGTCCACGAACTACAACTTAGAATAGGTGGCAGCCGAGACAGGTGGATGAGTTGGTCCGGTGGTATGAGAGCCTACGCAGGTGATTGGTTGGGACAGCGCTTGAGTGGGCGGGTGGGGCAGCAAGGTTCTTGGCGGGCGAGTGGTCTACGCCAGTACCGGCGAGGTCCTACACGCACGGGTAGCCTGCACAAGTGCTGGCACGGACGGGCGGCGAGCTGCGCAGGCAAGCGATGAGCTACATGGAGGATGCTTCTATTGTGTAATGCAATTTTGTTTTTTTTTCGAAAGACCGATTTCCAGCTTTCATTAATAAGAAGAATAGAGTTTACAATTACACATGATGGCACAAGCAGCCCCCCCCCCAATTTTACTCGAGCTCACCTAAGTGAGGTCTAAGCCACCCCTAGAAAACATACTATAGAAGCTAATTTACATCGAACTGATAATCTACTAGAACAAGGTGTACCCCTGGACCTTCAGCCTGAACAGGAAGCAGCAACCTAATGTGTTTGTTACCAGCGGCTGTCCAATCTTTTGCCAGAACGAAGACGGACGCCACAATTTCCTCTAGCAACTTGCATTCCTTCCTGAACACCCTGTTGTTTCTTTCTCGCCACATTTCCCAGGTAGTCAGGATGATCAGCGACTGAAGCCCTTTCATTGAAGATGACGGCAACCTGTTCATCAACAGTGAAAACCATTCCCTGACAGAAACAACACTGTCCCAACCTGAAGATTGCAGGCAATCAGTCCTCGCCCAACGGCTGACTGTCATCCATATTGATCTGACAACCAGGGACTCAACAAATAGATGCGTCGAAATCTCCAGATTGCGCACATATAATTGACAGAAATACTCATTGGGCCACTGTCTGCGCTGCAACCTCGCTGCAGTCCAGAGCCTAACTTGCAATAGCAGCCCTAGAAAGAACTTACATTTTGGAGGTACGCGTGACTTTCAGATGAACTTGGGCACCACGCATTGACCATGATGCTCACAATTTTGTGATGCTTGCAAAATATGTGCCTCATGTGGTTTCAAAATATATCTTCCCAATAATGGATTGTAGTATCATTCATACCAAGAGCAAACACTACCTAAAATGTGGAATTCTTTTTACTAAATTTTGAATAGAAAAGCACTAGGAGAAGCTCATCTCACTAGGAGAATTGAGAAAATCTAGTCGTAAAATATGTCTTTGTACACTCATACATACACACTGTTAGTCCCAATTGACAAAACAAGGACAGTGCTAACATTCTAATTCACAATATGAGAGCAAACATGCAAAGTCTGAAAAAGAGGGACAAACGTGTAGTTGAAAGTTAAAATAAGGGCAGAAATGAAGTTGGCCATTCTTTTACTATCCATTTATGTTCTTGTCATTGTAGATATCCTGTGATTTTAATTTAATAACACAACACATATGTGGGATGTGTCTATATTCATAGCCGTTGCTTGCTAAGTTTGTCACACTCCTTCAATTCTTTATAGGTGTTTAATCTTTTTTTGTCAAGTGTGATAGGCTTAGGGCTTGAGATCTTTTAGTTTTGATTGGTGTGTTACGAACCACGACTAAAGGTCCTCTGATGCCTATAAAACTTTGATGCCGGACTAATGCTCACATTCGTCACGTGCTTAACGTACCCTATGAGGGACTAATGAGTTTGAACCGAAGTTCTGCTATCTATTAGTGTATGACTGTATGAGTGCGGATTTACAGTCGTTTTAGTGCCCAAAACAGGATTATTAGGATTTACATAATGGCAATGGCCGATAAAAAAAAATCATAATATGAGGATACAGGTAAAAACAAAAGAAAAAAAAAAAAAAGAAGGGAAAGTGAAAAGGATATATGACGGTCTTGTGCCCAGTTGCTCAAACGCATCCCCCTCCCCCGCCCCGTCCACACCTTCCCCACCCCCCCCCACCCACCCCCCACCCGCCTTCACAATGGCAAGCGTCTCAAGCGATTGTGGGTCCGGTGGCCAGCAGGCCCCGCGTTAGAGCTTCGAAGTTAGGGCCTATTTGGGCCTAGATGTTTTATTTATCTTTTAGTACCACTTGATGATTAATAAAACTAAAATATTTGTTACTTTTAATCAATTTGTTTAAAAGTCTTATCCCTAAAATAATTAAAGTTTATTAGTCATTATAGTTTAGAAAGTAGAATCCAAACACACCCTTAGTACTCCGTAGAGGTGATGCTGGCAATGGAGTCCTGGCGGCGGAGTAGGCACTGTGAGGTGTTCATGGCTATGGCTTCGGCCAGTGGCCGACATGTGGGAGGTGAGCCACGGTATCGACTATCCACACGTGTGAGGCAAGGGCAGCGGCTCTAGTGGCTCACTTGCGTCACGTACGAGGTGGGGGCGGCTCTTCGTGATCGGAAGATGTTGTACTGGAGTCTCGTCGCATAGAACCACACTGTTGCGGATGAAATTAAAATTTGATACATCATTCACAAGTTATAACATTTTAAAATAAATATTTTGTTTTTTTCTAGCATGCTTTAGCAGTGACGTCATAACCACGAAAAACGAGCAGGAGAGGGGAGCCGAGAATGAAATTTCGAGCATGGTTTCGTAGATTTAGGTAACTTAGTGGGACAAAAAAAGAAAAGAAAAGGGGAACATGATGGAAAGGAGAACATAGTAGTTGCGCCGCACACGGTTTGATGGTATCCCCATTCCAAACGCTCAATCGATCAACAAAATGAAATTAGAGATTACCTGATCAACTATTTAGACCTTAAACTGCACTCATCGAGTAACATTAATAGGTGACACATAGAGTACCGAGAAGCAGGGGCGGCGCATCATATAGAACAAGTGGGCTGGACCTGATCATGTGTCGGCTAATACCCAAGACGATATAATCACCATCAAGTTTCATGAAGCGTTCAGTCATCTGGACCTGATCATGTTATTGTGTGCTTGTTTGCGGTGATCTACGGCACCTCGCCAACTATAACAACGAGCCGTCTAAACAAACTCTAATTTCTAAGCAACACGTGTGCAAAAGCACCATTTTAGGAGAAAAAAAAAAGTACAGACTACGGGCATCGAGGACGGCAGGTGCGACATGCATACACAAAACTTTGCCAATGGATCGCTAAATTGCTGACTGGTCAAGTCAGGTCTGCACCTACACCTGCCTGTCGAAAACCCAGGAGAAGGGGATCCCACGAGGCTGGCGCTGCCGCTTTCGTCGTGTGTCCAGCTGGTCCATCTTGCGCACCCTCTCCGGCAACCGGCAGACGTAATCCTGCGCCTGCCTCCCCTCGCCGGTGAGGCCGGGGCCGAGGTCCGCGACGCCCCACCTGTCGACGAAGAACTGGACGATGTCGGCGTAGTCGGCTGTAGTGTAGACGCCGAGCCTCTGCGCGACGGCGGCATAGTGGCGGAACAGCTCCGGGTCCTGCCCGTCGAACATGTAGTAGGCCGGCATCAGGATCCTCTCCCTCATCATGTACTCGAGCGCGCGCACTGCGGCGTCCGGTGTCAGCGCGCACAGCTCGTCCACCACCCTGGTGTAGGCCTTCTCGTGCCGCTTCTCGTCGCCCGCGATGGCGCCGCAGATCCTGGCCAGGCTGGTGTCGCCCAGCACCTTGGCGCGCCTGGCCGTGTTGCCGTGCGAGACGGCGGTGGCGCGCTCCTGGAACGCCGTGTAGATGAAGCCCCGGTAGGGGCACCTGTCGGAGGCCAGCCGCATCCCGGCGTTGATGAGGTGGTGGATGGTCTGCTCCACGCGGCGCACGTCGACGCGGCCGCACAGGTAGAGGTAGCGGTTCAGGAGGTCGCCGTGCCGGTTCTCCTCGGCCGTCCAGCCGCGGGACCAGCGCGCCCAGGCGTCGGCGCTGGAGGGGCTGTCGTAGCCGACGAAGCTGTTGAGGGCGGCGTGGTACGTGGGGAGGGCCTCCTCCGTCACCATGTTGCCCACCAGGCAGACGTAGTAGTCGTCGGGGATCTCCCGCGCGCGCGCCCGCAGCTCGTCCACCGCGTCGCGGAACCCCGGCGACGCTGAGTCCGGCAGCAGGTCGTGCGGCTGCCACGACTGGTCCACCGGCTTCAGCAGCGGCAGCATGTTCGACTCCGCCCACCCGTCAAGCGACCGCAGCACCTCAGCCTTCTCCGGCGCCGACATCGCCTCGCGGGGCCTGCACATGGCCGTGGTCACACGATACCGCCGGAGAGCGACTCGCTGCGGTGGTGACCGTGTGTTCCATGACGACGGCGCGGTGCCGGTCGTTGTTCGCACACAGTAGGCAGCTAGTAGTCCCGACGACATCATCACCATCCTCGTATGCGTAGCTAGGCCGACTATGGATCGATCGTACAATTAATTGTAGAACCCAAAAACTGAAGTCAGATGGATCGAGCACTTCCTGGTAGATGAGGCCGCAGTGCAGTGTCAGCTCTAAGCTAGCTCAGCTATGCTGTTACGTAGTGCTACTATGCGTGGAGCTCGATGGGTTGGGAACAGCTAGAACGATGTGCCTATTTATAGAACACATATTGACATATATACCTACAATTCCATATATATCTGTATTCTCCTCTTTAAAAAAAAAAATTGAAAGTGAAGGCTACGTATATATGTCATGCAACGTCGTCCTGTTGGCCGCACGGTTTCTAAGTGCATATGGAGCGGCAGCCTGCTCGTGGCGGCGGGCGGCCACTGTCCAACCGTTCTCTCGTCGACTAGATTAATTGCACCGAGAGTCCGTGACTGTCAAGAAAGCACGCACACGGGAACCAGATCGTCTGAAGTCGGTACGGCTCGACTTTACTCTCCAGTCGATGTATCTGGCCACTCAATCCTGATCCAACGGTGAAATCTCAAATGTTTATTGTCCCACTCGAGTTGCTGGGCCGGCCCAACTCAGCACGGGAAGCTTCGACGATGCACGTAAGAGCTGTGACGCCGTAACCTTTTTGGCGCGGCAATCTTCGCTGCTTTTGGCACCAGAGCGACGTTTTTGGCGGGAGCCCTGTAGGTCGTGCGGCGGCGGCGATCCATTTGCTGGTGATGCTCTCCATCGATGAACTGGTACAGAAATCTCTCATCATCTATCGCTGTGTACATTAGTGTTGTTCTGATTTCATCCTTGTTTTATCCTCCTATTGGATTGTGCTGGATCGAATGAAGAAAACCTAAGAGGGAAACTTGAAGGAAGCACCAACTTGCTTTGCATCAAATTAAAGTATTTGGATATTCAGGATGGTGCTGCCTGGTGATAAGCAGGTGACATAAATCTCTCCATCGATTAGCTGAACTACTGCCAAAATCTCTGCACTCCAGTTGTTGTTCTGATTTGATTTTTTTTATCCTCCCCTGTATTGTGCTGGAACGGATCGATTGAAGGAAACCTGACATGGAAGCTTATAGGAAGCACGTACTTGCTTGCATCTAATTAAAATATTTGGATATTTAGGATGGAAGCAAATAGGTGCGTAACGTCATGGTTGTTTCTTTGCACCCATCTAATTAATTAGTGTATAGGTTTAGTTGTTCATTTCACCGTCTAATATCATGTCACCTTTATTTGTTTTCTTTTAGGGAGGGTTTGCTTTCTAGTCTTTTACCTCAAATTGGCATGGAGTTCCCTACAACAGATGAGGCTTGGATGTTTTGGATTCGATATGGAGGTCAAAAAGGCTTTGAGGTTAGAAAATTGTACGCAAACAAAAGACAGTTTGATGGGAAAGTTCGATCCTGCAGATATGTTTGTGCAAATGAGGGTCGTAGGAAGGCTGACAAAAGGGATCACCTAACAAAGTGTCCAAGAGCTGAAACTAGAACTAACTGTAAAGTTCGCATGGGACTTGTGCTGGACAAGAGTAAAGGAAATTATAAGGTGACCGATCTGATTTTGGAACACAATCATACCCTCCACCCGTAAACCTCACACTTGATGACATCCCAAAGGAAAATTTCGAGTTACAAGGTTTTGAAATAGGGACCGCGATGATGCAGAATTGGGCCCAAAGATGCACACGAGTTGGCTTGCATCCAAGTTGGTGGTTCTTCGAATCTCGTTACACTCTTCAAGACCACAAGAATTATTTACGGGGCAAACGACAGCGGGAGATGGCATATGGTCAAGCAAAGGCAGATGCTTAGGTATTTTCGGGAAAAAATTGCTGAGAACCCATCATTTCGTATGCATTGCGAGATGGACCGAGAAGAACAAATTGCAAACATATTTTGGGCTGATGCAAAAATGCTCACCGACTATGCATATTTTGGTGATGTTGTCGGTTTGATACTACCTTTGGTACAAACAAGGAGAGTTGGCCTTTTGGCGTATTTGTTGGGTTCAACCATTTTAGAGAAACTGTGGTTTTTGGTGCTGCTCTCATGTATGATGAGACATTTGAATCCTTCAAGTGGCTATTTGAGACCTTTCTGAGAGCCCATAATGGCAAGCAACCTAAAACAATATATACCGATCAAGATTATGTAATGGGAAAAAAGTTAAGGCAGTCTTTTTAGAATCATGGCATGGTCTGTGCACTTTCCACATTATGCAAAATGCTGTCAGGTATATAGCTGAACTAGATGATGAAGAATCAGATGCTTCACCCAAACAAGAAGAACAAGAAGTAGAAGAATCAGATGCTTCTCCCAAACAAGACAACAATAAAGAACCGAGTATTCTCTCATATTTCAGTGCGTGTATGTATGAGTATGAAGATGAAGCAACATTTGAAGAAACATTTAATATCATGAGGTCAAAGGCAAGCAAACAAACTTGGTTGGATAGTATATACAAGGAGAGGGAAAAATGGGCTGAATGTTATATGAAGGATGTGTTCACATTAGGGATGAGAAGTACACAATTGAGTGAGAGTTTGAATAGTGATCTGAAGTGGCATTTTAAATCTGATTTTGATATAATCAGATTTCTTAAGCAATTTGAAAGAGTTGTGGAATATAAAAGGAAGAAGGAGCTGCAATCTGAATTTGATTCAAGAAAAAAATTACCTAGAATCAAAATGAGGACACCTATGTTAATCCAAGCTAGCAAGCTGTACACCCCAACTATTTTTGAAGCTTTTCAAAGTGAATACGAGAGATCAATGGTAGCATACACCACAGCATTGGAAGGTACACATGAATATCTTGTCGCAATTGGAAGTCTAGATGAAAATTGTACCTTAGAGAGGGAGTACAAAGTCATTGGTCATCCATTAGAACAGACTAGTACTTGCAGCTGTGGGCAATTCAATAGACTCGGAATACTGTGTGGCCATGCTTTAAAAGTCCTTGATTTGATGAATATCAAATTACTCCCCACACAATATGTACTGAAGAGATGGACACGGGAAGCACGCAGTGGAACAGTAAAGGACAACAAAGGGCGAGACATAATAGAGAATCCAAAATTAGATGAATTGTTGAACTACAAAGATATGGCTCGTAAATTTCTCAATTTGGCACATCGAGCTGCAAGCCATCCAAAATGCATCTTATTAGTAAACAACACACTTGACACGCTTAGCAAGCAAGTTGAAGAAGAAATGGATGGTCTTACAAGCCCTATTGATCCCATCATTGCTCCCACTAATGTAACTCTGCCTAATGAACTGTTGAGTACAGCAAGTCTAAAGAAAAAGGAGGTGGAAACAAAAACCTCAAAGCGCCAGAAAGCTTGGTTTGAGAAGAAGCGCAAGTGTGCAAAAAAGGGAGGTGGAAACAAGGGAAACAATACAAAGGTGTGTGATAAGAAAAAAGAAAAAAGTTCGAAGGATTATGACAAGAAAAAAGGAAAATGCTCAAAGGTATCTGACATCACTAATCTCTTTAACTGTATTCACTATAAAAAGTTTCAGTTATAGCTATTTCATTCTCTTGTTTTTTAGCAGGAGCAACAAACTGAAGTGTTAGTCGATGATGGCACAACACTGCAAAATGCAAGCCTGAACCATCCATCTTTGCCTCAGCAACAGATCTCTGAATCATATACAGTCATCAATAGTTTCTCTCAACTATTCATGGTAACTAATATACATGGTCAATAGTTTCTCTCAACCATCTCTGAATCATATATATGGTCAATATGTTGAATTAGCTTTCTTTTATTTTACAGGGAGCTGTGACAGATGGTGCTATTGGTGAATTTTAGTAGTATTTGTCCTGCAATGACAGATAATGACCAGTAGTACTTTTGCTTTTGTGGTTCAAGTGTAATCAGCCAAATGGAGCTTGCAACCTGCATCATTTTGTGCATTGCATAACCAGCAACTCTTTTGTGCAGCCATATAAAATTGCAGTAACCAGTTTGTGCATTGCGTTCACAATAGAATTCCAAATCAATTTGCAAACGCAGGCATATATGCTGATAGCACATTGCAGTGCTGTTTTCAGATAGCAACACGAGAACACATTTCAGTTCTGAAACCTCCTTTCAGATAGCAACACGCACATACATCGTATAAGCATTACAGTCTCATTCCATCAATACTATTGTACAATCCACCGATGGGCTTGACGGCCATGAAGCCAAGGCAACGCGGGGCAGAGAGTTGAGCGCCGGTGAGGTGGGGAACGCCGCCGTCACAACCAGCCGCAGCCGCATCTGCAGCGACCATCCATGGCTTCAGCGTGCGGTGGGGAAGGCCAGCGCTGGCGATGCCGTCGCGGACCAGAAGGCTGGGGCGCTGGTTCACCGGAGCCACGCTGGGGAGCACGCCGGGACGCTGGCTCGCCGACCGCCGGAAGCGCGACTGACGGGGACGCCGCCAGCCAGGAGCGCCGCCCGCTGCGGGCGAGGCCGTCGCGGACCAGCAGGCTGGGGCGCTGGTTCGCCGGGGCCATGCTGGGGAGAACGCCGGGACGCTAGCTCGCCGGGGCGCTAAACGTCGGGGGCGGCGCGGTGGCGGCCGGACGGCCGGTCACGGAGGCGAAGCAACGGAGTCGAGCGAGCGAGTCACGGGATGGTATTGGGCCTGTATGGGCCGGCTACAACCTGCAGATATATCACGGTGGAATTCCTTCACAGTTGGATGCAGATCGAACGGCCTAACGAGTGACTGGAGAGAGCAGTCGTTTCCGTACGACGTTAGAGGATCTGGTTCCCGCACACGGCGGCACGGCTCGTCCGCCGCCGGCACAAGGCTTTTTTTTTTATTATTATTCCTCAACTCTTCGAGTACAAGTTTGTAGTATGTGAACTCACGCACTAACTCACACCACCACACGCACGCACACAACTCACGCACACCTTAATGCGCAAGCTAGATATACACCTACACGAAGAGGTTGCACGTGGCTGAGAGATATCCGAAGTCTTCCAAGCTTCGTACGTGACGGGCATGTCACACTGACCATTGTGACATATCCACGTGTGAGGCTGCTGCAGATAACGAAGACCTGCAGAAAATGGGGGAAAAACCCCCGGGTGAGACAACGTAAGTGTCGATCCTAGGATCGAACTCACGCCGGGCTGCTCGCACACCTGGCGACCCAGCCATCCGAGCTATGCTCGGTCCTCCAGCACAAGGCTGCTATAGCCAACGCGATGCCGGCGTGCGACTACTGTTTGTCTGTGCATCGGGCATTGGTCTGCACCGTGTGTCTGTGCAGCCAGGCTGCATATAGATTTTTTTTTTTCCCTACCCGAGTACACCTGCATGCACGCCCGCGCCCAACGTGCAACACAACGTGGCGTCCAGCTAGCACCATGGGATCATGGGAACGCACGCGCTCGTGCAGTCGTGCTCTCGCCGGGATCTGTCCATCAACCGGCGACCGTGGACATTTCCGTGCGCCGCCACTGACTTTTCAGCACGTCCTCCCAGCCTCCCAGGGCCCGCGCGCAGCGCAAAGTGCTGTAGCTAGTATGGGAACACGGCGGCACAGACATTTACTCCAGTGACAGGTGCTTGCACGGGACCGACAGCGCACAGGTAGTCGCCGTGAAAATGCATGGAACGAAATACATTCTCATGGTACTCGATTACGGCGGCTTGTGCTGTGTCGAATTTTTTTTCAATTTTGACGGTGAAAATGCACAGGAATTTTCGATTACTCTGGCGCCCTTGATGAAGGCGCCACAGAGTGTAGCGCAGATGCAAGCGCCACACTGCGGCGCGCAGATGCGCATGCGTCTTACGCCATCTGCTCGCCACGCCAGGAATCCCGAGACCGGCTCCCGATCCGGGCCCACCCCGTGGCGCCTCCATGCAGCGCGCCACAGTATTGAATTGCGCTCAGCGTGGAGGCGCCCAAAAAGGATTAATTATAAAAAAAAAGAAAAAAACGGTTGCATTTTCTTAAATACTTTTAAAAAAGAGTCAAAATTGAAAAAAAATCCGCTGTGTCCTGGTTCCGTGTTCCCGTCCGTGTCCCCGCGTACGTGTCGGCCATCCATTGGTTCCCGCGAGAGACCAAATGAGCACGTGCCACAACGGCAGTTCCAATTCCGCACACAGTTGCAAGCTTCTTCGTCTGCGGTATGATACAATTTCTCCGATGGATCAAAGCCAGCAAGATATACACCTATACATACGTACTCTTTTCTTTGGTTAGAAAAACTATGTGCTATGCCTTTAATTTGGGTCCAGGAAATGATAAGCACGCCATACGGGAGACAGACTAGACGCACTCTGTTTCCTCCTGGTGTGCATGTGTGTGTGGACATGGACGGGAACACGGAATGGGGACACACAAGCTTCAGCCCTCGATTACATGGTAATATAGGATCAGGAAGCCTTTAATTAACGACTTGTACAACAAAAAGATTACATCGGGATAGATCACAAGAGTAAAAAACTCCCATCTTGGATTACAAGCCAAGATATGCATAAGATATAGGCTAACAACCATGTACACCAAAACATATAGGCTAACAACCGTGTACACCAAAACAACCAAACCTTATTCTCTAACGTACAACCGTCTCAATCTCACTCTAAATTCCCTAATCTTGGCAGTGATGATAGGTTTTGCGAAGCCATCGGCAACCTGATCAACTGAATGTATGAACCGAATGTCTAAGAGTTTTTGAGCTACTCTTTCTCTAACAAAATGAAAATCAATCTCAATGCGCTTGGTTCGTGCATGGAAGACAAAATTTTGTGACAAGTAGATAGCACCAATATTACCGCACCATAAACGTGCCACTTGAGAATGAGGAATCTTCAACTGTGTCAATAGCTTTTGCATCCACATAATCTCAGTAGTAGCATTGGTCAATGCCTTATACTAGTGGCGAGGCAACCTAGGATTAGCACCAAGCTAACCCCCTACCAAATCTCTTCCTACTCCCAGTTGCAACCCTCCGATTTTGATTCTTTTGAGTATAAGGATCGTCAACTCCTGGACGTAGGGCATCATCGGGCCAAACCAGGACAAATCACCATGTTCTCTATGTGATTCTTGTGTTTTCAAGTCCACCTGGGCCACCAGAGGCATTGCAATACTGACACCGATCAAACACAATGCTTGTCGTGGTTTTGACCCCCCCCCCCCCCCACCCACCCACCCCAAACCAACAGCTGGCACGCCAAGTAGGGGACAACTTCAAGTGCGAGTTGGGCTCTACGATGGGCAAAGCCACCCACCTCATCGCTGGAGTAGGCGGCACCACCCCAGATGGCGGCGTCCGCTTCCCTGACGAGTTCTTCATCATAGCTAGCGCCTTCGCTCTAGGCCAGGTCCTCAACTTTGGGACCATGGCCCACATCACCTCCTAGTGTCCATTGAGAAGCTCCCAAGGGAGTTAGGTCTCTCTCAAGAACTTACCCTCGCCAAAGGGACCCCAAAGGTTTACTCCAGTCTTCACCCTTTCTTGCCATCCTCAAGTCAAGCTTTTGATTCACATCAACAATAGCCATACGAAAATTTCATTCCTTCAATTACATGATCCTAGCTTGAGTTTTTACTTCTTTATCAATCTTGCGACCAACAAAGTTTCCTTACAATACTAATTTGTTGATCAACTTTCTTCTTTCTTATAAAAAATACCATCCATATGACCAAACAAGCAATTTTCTTTCATCATTACTCTTGATCACGCATCTTGACATATATTAATCTTGACCAATACCATTAAACTATCAATATATTCTCATAAATGTAAACAACTGGTCACCGAGACCAAACCATATCCATTTTTAAGACAAACAATTTCAAATTTAATCAAATATATATATGAAAATATTATTTTTTTCATGATACCCAATAAGTAGCATTGAATTAATTGTGAAATATATTTTATAATAAATTTATTGGAGACTTAAATCTTGATTGTATTTTTGCAGTAAACTTAACACAAAACCTAGAATAGATACTTTTGGGGATCGATGGAGTACCTATAAAGTGAGCAACATATATTTTTGTAGTAAACTTAACATCTTCTTCTTCTTCTTTAGAAAAGTGAGCAACATATACATGACCACTTACTAAGGCCTGTTTGGTTCTCATTCTTAGAATGGAACTCTAGATTCTATCTATATAGCGAAAGTGTTTTGATATCATTTCTATTTTTCTATCCCATTTCCATTTTTTTTCCAATCAAACAAAGCATCCACAACCACCGAATGGGATAGGGTCCGTTGATTTGCAGACGAATGGCTGCGAAGATCCACCACCCTCGTCACATCACTTGTCCCACTGCGAAAAGGGCAGAAAAAGGTGCTCTACAACCCACCGCCGGCTTCCCCTCCGATCTCACCCCGCCGCCGCCGGCGAGATCTACACGATGGCGTTGCCCGGGCGGCGGGACGGCCCCCTAATGGTACGAGGCGGCGGAGGCGGGAAACCCCTGTCACGCGGGTCCCGCATCGCGGTGGCCGTCGCTGTCGGCGTCGCACTCGGCTGCGTCTGCGCCTTCCTCTACCCCAACGGCCTCTTCTTCCGCCCGTCCGCCTCTGCCCTCCAATGGCCGCGCCAGGTATTGCTCTTTCGTTCTCTTTTTCTTAGTTCATTCATATCTGCCCTGAAGATTACTGGAACAGAGATGTTGGTGGTTACTGTGCTCGTCACGGATAGCGTTCTAGCTTGGACCAACTAGGAATGATGTTAAAGAACTTCAAGGGCAATCTCTGAGAGCATACAGTGCATATAGATCCATAAAAGTGCTAGCATATCAAGCTATATTAGATTAATCTTGGAGCAAAAATAGTATTTAGTCTACCTTACCTTTTTTAAGGATGGGATCAAACGGGTAGTATCTTATTGATTTATATCAAACCTCGGTGCATACAGTTCCAGCATCTTTAAAAATATGTTGTGGCCTTGTGGGCCGGTTCCATTATCAACCAATTATTCTGTCTCTCAGTTACTCAGTAGTGTCATTGGTAGGAATATTGATAAACCCAAACGCAGATCAATGATTGTCAGACACATCTCCATAGGCCTCATTGGAATGTGAGGTTCACAGGAATTGTGTCCACGGCTGACAATCTTTCTTATGTTTACCTGCATGTGGACCACTTTACATCCCCGTTTCTCATTGGCACGTTACCAAAATTTCATGCAGTGTCCTTGATTGAACCCTTGGTACCAACATTATCAAAGGTTCTTACTATCAAATGGTCAGCCTAACATTAAACTTTTATCCAGAGGTTCTTCAGTTTCATTGTTAATCCTGTTCAAACTGTGCTCATCGGGACTCAAGGTTAAGCTGAATGACCTTAAGCTGGTTCTTTCAGACTGGACCCAAGTTGAGCTCAACTTATATCAGATTTTGAGCCAAGTCTGGGATTATTTTTGTATGCTAACTAGAAGTATAGTAGAATACAGTTTCTAATTTAAGAATGTTATTGGCTTATTGCTCTGTTGTTCTATAAGAGAACACTTAATTTACATAGGGCCATTTGAGCAACACCCTGTGCAGTTAATTGGGACTTGGCTGCATCCCACCTCCTACACTAATCCATTGCATAAGCTATGGGATGACGATTATTAAGGGCACCTCCAGTGTAAAAATCGTTTACTCTGCTCAAACAGTGTTATGTCAGAGCGTTTGGTGGCCACTACGTGAGCATCGGTTTGTGGGGCCTGCTACTGTCAACTCTGGATAGGCTGTGAATCTGCCGCTGCTGGTCTTGCAGTTGAGAGATGGATTTTTTATGCAGCTTGGTTCGACTCTTCTGCAGCATCCGTTTTCAAATCTGACACACATGGTTCGGTTGCTGCAGTGTGCTCAGTTCGACTTTTCACTCCCATGGTTCTGTTCTCACATACACTGGAGCTGCTCTAGTGGCCACCTAAACTGCTCTTTAAATGGCCCGATTGTATCAATAGCTGTTGTGTATAAACAATGGTTCCCTATACCAGCATTGTTGATTCCTGTAGATAATAAATACTGCTGCTAGATAACTAAACTTGTTTACTGATGAAATGATGAAGTTGTGTTTTGTACTGTTTTACAGCTAAGGTATGAAATGATGTAGCTTATAAGTGGTTTCTTGTAGTCTGGATTTGTAATATTATTGTCATCCTAGACAATGCACTCAGTCTATAAAATATGGTTTCAAGTGAAGATCAAAGTAGATTTTACGAAGTTACAGAAATTAACAGAACAAATTCTTCCTTGGCAGTGGCGGAGCTAGGATTTCAACATTGGGTATTCCCACATAATCTTTGTTACTCACAAAATCCTCAAATTGACCTATGTGTTTTTTTTACCAAAGTCAGTAAGGGAAACCTCGGCCTATTTTGTTTTTGATAATGCAGATCTTTTTAAATTCGCTCCCATGGGGAGTTGAACTCAGATCTGTTGGGTGCTCTAACCATTCGGTTAGAGTCCCTTTCGCTTGACCTATGTGTTTTTGTTCTTTATTTTGAAAACCAGTACTCATTGTAATTGTACATGACTCTAAAATCTAATAGGTAAATCCTTAATCAATTGCTGAATGGAAAAAGTGAATACAACAAGTCAAAACTCAACAACTCACCTTATAAGAATTGTTATTTGTAAAAGGTAAACCTTTAACCCTCTTGACTATTATCCTGAGCTAGCTAGGGATCTCAGAAGTCAGACCTGTATAGTTGGACAGCTCGTTAACTCACAGGTGGTACGGGATGAGTGAATCAGGGAGTCTGGAGCATGAGACAGCATCGGGCAAATCGCAGAATCAAGGAACTGAATGAGTGAACCGGTGGAGAGGCCTCGCAGGCCATTAGGCCTCGTGGCCAGCCTATGAGGGGGATGGCGTTGGGAGCTTAGCTAGCCGATACTGATAGGATGTGTTTTTGGGTTGTTGTAGACTATATAATAGCGAAAATACAACAAATTGCTCAATTATACACTTATACATATGAATATACAATACATATATACTAAAGGGTGCACCAAAAAAGTTGGGTATTCCTAGGAATACCCCTGGATCCGCCCATGTTCCTTGGCCTACATTTTCTCAATTTCTGATTTCACCTCTGCTTTTTCTGTGATGTTACATTGGCAATATACAAATAACCACTGAGTATACTTATGTTATTAGTCCATTTGTTTTCTCTTTGTGCTTTGTTCATTTATTTTTTGTTCTTATTCATCTAGATTTACTATAACCTGAAACGTAGTTAAACTCTAATACTAATACAATGTGTATTCTGCTATTTCATTAGGTTGACTCAACTGCTTGTGAATCATCAGGGCGAGTTACCAACCTTAAGTCCCAGTTGTCATCATTGGAGAGAGGCAATGTTGAACTTAGGAGGCAGATTAATGAACTATCCATGAAACTTCAAATAGCTGGACAAGGAAAAGATGAGACTTCGTACAAGCCTGGTTCGTTTGGAACTGTCAAGGCTTTGAGAACAAATCCAACAGTAACCCCTGATGAATCTGTTAATCCCAGGTTGGCCAAGATATTGGAAGAGGATGCTGTGAAAAAGGAACTCATTGTTGCATTGGCAAACACCAACGTGAGGGAGATGCTTGAAGTTTGGTTTACCAATATCAAACGAGTTGGTGTTCCAAACTACCTGGTTGTGGCATTGGATGATAATCTCTACTCCTAAAGAGGTAAAACTGGAGACGTCAACAACACCTCAACGTGCCTCCCAGTTTCACCGTGCCCCGCTCGGCTCGTGAACCCCTCTCGCTCTGGCAAACGGCGCCGACAGGTGGACCCCACACTCTCACCTCCTACACGCAACGCTGAAGCAGACCAGCCCGGGCAGCAAATCGCCAAATCGAGCCGCCCCGTTCCTCTGACACCACGCACCCGACCTTCAGGAGGCGCGATGGCGGCACCGCCACTGCGTGAGGCTGCGAGCCACCGGGCACCGGCGTCAGGTCGTCTGCTGTCCGGCTCAACAAGGCGCCTGTCCATCGTCGCGGCAGCGCCGTGTGCGCCCGGCCCCCACGCCAGCCGGCGACCGTCCAGCAGGGGGCACGGCATGGATGCATGGTGCCCTGTGCCTTACTGGCCCTCTCGTGAGTGCTTGTTCTTCTCCGTTCCATTGCTTTTCCCCAATTCCCAAGATTTGAAATATGTGAGCCTAGGATTGAATGGAATCTGTTATTATTTTCCAGGAATCTTTTGTATTATCTCATCACCACGGAGCAGCGCCTATACTTGTCACCCCGGTCAGCGCCCTGATAGATGGTGTCTTGGTTGCCAATCACCACAGGAGCAGCACATCACGGGAAATAATATACCGATCTGCAATTCTGCATCAGGGAAAGGTGATGTGTGCTATTGCTTGTTTTAATCAGGAATGCCGTAGCATGTGTGCCAAGAATCAGTTCCTCTATCTATTCCACGTATGAACCAAACATATTTACTGATATGTTCCATGAATTAACAATACTGTCTTGGATTGGAATGCATCAGCACCTTGCAATTGCAACTTTTGCTTTTATTTTTATTTTTATTTTTTGTCTGGCTTGCAATCCTTCATAATTGTTAATGCTACCTTCATCACAGAGAAAGGTATAAAATATTAGCGCACAGAGATTTGTATAATGTCTTCATTAATTTTTCTTTCAATCTTTGTAGTCGATCTTTGCTTCGTGGACCCGAAAAAAATAGCAGTGTATGCACTCCATTTGGAGACTTGACTAATAACACTATCAATGCAGTTAAATAACGAGACACATATATGAACGATTCAAATATTTGGCATAGCAGAGAAAATGGTAGAACCTGAATATTTGTCTTATTATTAAACTGAATATTTGGATAGCTGTAGATGCATATATGAACTTCTGAAGTGAATACTAGGTTCACACGCTTGTTGAGAAGTAGACACATATGAACCGCATGATCAGATAGCAATGATGACTAATATGCATATGGCCAGAGTTACATATTAAGAGATGTTCTCTGAGTAAGGTTAATGAACAGAGAAAGATTGTAATTTCATTTTTTTGAATCTTGTGCCTCATGAATCACAAGGATTTCCATGGCTAAATGGCTAAATGTATGTTTCTGAGTAGGTGCTGATTGATTGAATGTGATTTCCATTTGAAGTATGCATCTGATTTTCATACACAACTCAATCTGCTCCACAATCAGTGCATTTTGGCTTCGAATATATCTATGTTAAAACATGACCAAATCGGGCAATCACACTAAGCACTGAGAAGGGAGACCTCTGCTACCAGTGATAGTCTTTTACGATTAGAGGGTACTGTCTTTGTAGCTTCATCTATTCCAAACCCAACAAACTATTCTATCGCTTACACTTTTCCCTTGAAAAACATGAACTCTGTATTATAATCTTGATTTGTCTTAGCAGGGATCCATGGGCAACACTAAACATCTTGCCCTCCATGCTGACGCAAGCAGCTATGTTGGAGTCAGGTAATACGCATCGCCTCACAGAAAGTAAGATTTTTCCAAAGTGATTACGCAGTCTGATCTCTTGGTTCCATTTTAAAGTTTTCAGGTATCGGAAGCTGAATAGTAGAGTTAGACTTGAAGGTATTGTAACTTGTAAGAGTGAGTTGTCCCACATTTTTCAAATATGTTTTTGATTGTTCATGCCTTCATGGACGAATTGCGCTTCTTGATCCAAAGTTGTTGTCAAAAAACGGGAAGGTGTCTGGCAGTTCAACTACGCCTATTGCTGGGCAAATGGTTATTTCGTGCATAGGTGTGTCGAATTCCAATGCCAGTGTTCAGTATATACATGGAAACGTTTTGCTGCAACTCAGCACGGTGGACTAGTTCAGCAGTGAGAGCAAGATGATGGCGCTTGCACTTGGCAGAGAAGAGGTTACAATCTTCACTCCTGAATTTTTCCACATTCTTCAAGTGTATAGATATCCATTAGGCCCTCGTTTTGTACCTATCAGGCTATATCCCTATATGTTTGTTGCTATCAGCTATCCTAGAATGAAGTCAATGTGTAGTGTTTTAAGCGTAGTAAAAAATGTGCAGATTAACAACTGCAATGGAAAACTTAGTAGATCTTGCCTGTACCTATTAGCATGTTAGTATCAATGGATATGAAAACTCGTGCTACGAGCTGGTTTAATGACCGCTATGAGAAATATGATTTCTATGCTCCTTTTTCTTTTGAAAGTTTTTGCATGTTCAACAATACAGCCACCTCAGTTTAAAGTTTGCCACCAACTTTACTTTTCGAGAACATTTACGTTCCTATAGTACAGAACATTGTAAGCTAGCACTCTAGGTTCCCTGTTTGAGGTGATAAGTAATGGCGCTCGGAACATGGAATGGCCGAGAACGTGGAACTTGGCTACTTTCCTAGATGCTAAGGTTTGGGACCTTGGCTTTAAGGACAACCGCACAATGACAATTCAGCTATATCTCGATTCAGTCCTCACCCGTGATTTAGCTTTGTTAACCTGGATCGGGGTAATTATACTGCGACAGATTGCTACATTTGCCTTTTGCAACTTTAGCTAATCTAAGACGTTGCTTGAGCCTCATGTATGAGCTTCACATATCTTCTCTGTGGCAGTATTGTTTTGTTATTTTTAAAAACTTTTAGACACCCGTAGCAACGCACAGGCATATGCTAGTATAGAAAGCTTTTGCAAATCTAAAGGGGTTCCAGTCTACCGGCGTGATCCTGATGAAGGCATCGATAACATTGCAAAAACTGGCGGAAACCATGCTGTCTCTGGACTTAAGTTTCGTGTTTTAAGGAAGTTCTTGCAACTTGGATATAGTATTCTCCTCTCTGACATTGATATTATTTTCTCGAGGAATCCATTTAATCACCTTTACAGAGATTCTGATGTGGAGTCCATGAGTGATGGCCACAACAACATGACAGCTTATGGTTTCAACGACGTGTTTGATGAGCCTTCAATGGGTTGGGCCAGATATGCTCACACAATGCGTATTTGGGTTTACTAGCTAAATGCCCGTGCATTGCAACGGGAAACATAATACCATAATAATATATATATGTATTAGCGTGTGTTGTATTGTTAATTAAAAAGATACTATAATCTGATGATGTTTGGAACAACAATATTACATAAATCTTCAAGAAAGATAATTAAAATATAACACTAAATTTCAAATCCAAGATGCAGTCGACTCCATGTAGTTGAAGTATACAAATGGCTGAAATTGTAGTTGAAAGTATCCTGCATATAAAAGTTATTTATTAATTTTTAAAGCTAAAGTACGATTGATATATATTGAAAAAATGTATCGATGTATTACCTCTTTTATGAAGTCAGAACCTCTTTATATACGATATTCTTTGAGATATATTCTTTGTCGGTTTCTTCTTCCTGTTCCCCTTGCTCAAGTCATTCTCAGTAGGCGGCACGGCCAGGATCCTAATGTTTGATCTTGACGTGGCTCTTGATAGCACTACATACAATTGTCCATGGGAGAACACTGGTTCCGGCAAATATACCCCGACATTAGGGATAGTCTCGCCTCGTGCCTTGTTAATGGTCATTGCGAAGCTGAGCCGAATAGAGAACTGTTTTCTCTTAAATTGGAAAGGGAACATCTCATCATCCGACGGGCATAAGGGTATGCGAGGCAAAAAAACCCTCTTTCCAGCATGTTGTCCCAACACAATTTTTGTGTTTATTGTATTCTTTTGAAACCCCCGAACGATAAGCCCGGTACCATTACAAAGTTCATCTGCAGGGTCAATGTTCCTAAGCAATATGATTGGACAACCAATCTTTAGTGTTAAGGAATTCCTTGGGATAGTAGTTGTGCGGATCATCCACTGCACGATCAAAGCTATGGTACACCATCTCATCCCCATGGAAATGATCTATCATCTTCATATTAATCATCTAGCTCCTTATGAGGTGGAGGAATATAAATAGGTGTTGCACTGTGCTCAGGACTAAATAATAGGTTCTCCATGGCGATAGACTCTTGGTGAAGAGTGTTGGCATTCAACTCCCTACATCTTCTTTTATAGTTTCTTTTTGCCTCAAGTCACTTGGGAGTCACATCATGCAACCTTTGGCGTTGAAGCCTGGATGTTCTTTGTTCGGGTGTCATATTTTTATACCAGTCTTGGTTGTTCTTGTGCTTTTTTTTTCTCTTTGACTAAGTGTCTCATCAAGAGAGAAAGTAGTAATTTGACCTAAATTACAACCGAAACATCAATTAGAATGACCTTTCTCTTGTTGAATTATTTGATGTTTTTTATTTCATTATTGAAAGCATAATGCACAATATCATGATCTAGATATTATAGGTTGGTCAGTTTCAAGTTAAATAAACAACACCTACTATTTGAGTAGATATATTCTCAACATCAATGTAATAGGGTTGATACGAATTGTTCCTATGGAGCCAATCACCATTTTCATTAGGATCCTCATTTTGCTTGTTTGATGTACCTTGACCACCTACAAATTATACCATCGCCATATAAGAAATGCGGTGTAATAGCAGCAATAAAGACTTTATTGCAATGTCACCTGTTGATGACTCTGGTCGTGTAGATTATGCTTTCTTTCGTTGTCTTGCCTCTTTACGTTTCCTATTTATTTTGTTCCTTTTCTCTTGTGACATTGCTACACATCTAGCTTTTTGCAACTCCACTTTACGTGATTTAGCATGTGCCTCTAGATTAGTTTGGTTTGACAAGTCTCCCCATGAAAAAAAAAAATTGGGTGCGCCCTCACGCATTGACCGCTCCATGTGCCCCGTCCCTTGATGTCTGACGCGTGGCAAGGAAATCAATCACATTTGTATCGCTCGTATGATAGATGCATTTCATGCTAACCAAATTTTGTACTTTCTAATACCATCAAGATAGCCAGTATGGTTATTAGCTAGCTGCACTGCATGGTCAATGGAAACCAAATGCACCATGGTCTAAAATGCCAATAGTATGCACGGCGAAGTACAGCATATCTCTATAAACTATCAGCAATTTACTTTTCAGGAACTATCAACTGCCCTCAAGTTTGCATTTGCATTTAGATCAGATCCAGATACAAATAACCAATTAGCTTAAAGGGTTTGGGTGCTCCGTTTGGCATAGCGCAGGAAGGGAAGAGATGGGATTGGCACACCTCATGTTTCTCCTCGCCGGCAAACTACCACGTTAAGACATGGCCAAGGGCCTAACAAAGAACTGGGCGCCTGAGCACGCACAGTTCCAGTACCACCGATGGCGGCGCCCTGGATGAGGACTGTATCAATCGCGGGCTCGTGTTGCGGAGCCCTGCGGCGATGGCGACGTTGGTGCGTGCGAGCCCCTGATGTGGAACGGAGGCGCTGCGACGCGGCGAAATCAGCGTTGGTGCCTGCAGGAGATCTGCGAGAGGAAGACTGGCAGGCTGCTCCTCCCCGGGATAGATCGGCCGGATGGCCGCTCCTCGCTGCGCCACCCGGGACCTCACCCGCGGTTCGGTGCTGGGAAGTGCGTGCGTTGCGGCGGTGGCGGCTTGGCGGCGGCGCAGCGGTGGTGGCTTGGGTCCCGAAATAGAGCCGATGCGTCGCGTGCGGCGGCTTCGCGTGCGGCGGTGGGGGCAGGAGGCAGTTTTGTTTTGACCAGCTTTTTTTAAAGGTGGAGCAGCGGCTAGCGTGATTTTAGGAAGCCGGACGGGAATTTTGAATGGGGCAAGTTTCACCGCGGCCAGGCGGGATTGTTTTGCAGGGAGGCTTCACCACGGCGGGCTGACGGGTCCTTTTGACCTTTATTGTAGTAGAGACAACTCTGGGTTTTTCTATATTAGACCAACAATTCCTTCTATTGAACTTCTTGATTGTGTGGCTGGCCGCCTTTCTCATGAGCCAAAGTCATGGGACCAGGAAGTTTTCAATGAGGAGCTGTTCTTCCCTTCTCGTCCTGGTTGGCTGGTTATGAAGGCCTTCATGCATCCAAGAGAACCATGGATATATATCTTTTCATGAACAGCAAAGTCCTCTTCAAGACAGTGAGGAAAGACACTCAGCTCAAGAAGCTAAAGCCAGTGATTGTGCATTTGAACTACCATCCTGACAAGTTAGAGCGAATGAAAGCAGTTATCGAGTTCTATGTCAACGGCAAACAAGATGCACTGCGTCAGGTCAGAATGAAGAAATTACAGATTTTACTGGCAAAGAAACCTATGCCCTCTGTATCCCATTCGGGGTTGTTCTGGCATTTGGATCTACATGTGGCCGATGTGGGATCTTAACACGTGTGAGTGTTTTTTTGGCGAGTGCAACATGGATGCATTGACCTTGAGCTATTTTGATCTCTTTGGTCTCTAGTCTCTACTAACCTCAACAGTTCTGTAGCAAATTTGTACAAGCTTAGATAGATGGCTGATCACATTTTTCTTTTCCGTATGATTCTTTAGGTTCGAATTAGGAAATGGAGGAGGTTTGTTCTGAACTAGCGATACGATTTGATGCTGGTGTTTTCTTGTGTGGTGGTTTGCTTGTGAATTTAGAACCTTTTAGAGTTTCAATTTATTAATTTTTGGTATTATCCACAGTTGATGCAATGTTGTGGACAGGATTTGAGCACGGAATTCTTTGGTCCTCCCGTGCCTGTCGTGTTCTGGGGTCTAAACTGCAAGTGATGTGATCTGGGTTTGTTTGTTTCTGCCGCGTCGCTTGAACAAAAGGCAACGTGGAACACGTAGTCGTGTATAAATTATTAATTTTGTAATTTGTTATTTGTTTGTATCATAATTTGTAAAATTTTGAATTTTTCTAATAATAGAAACCATTTAAAATTATTAATTGTTTTTTGTGCCAACGATGATCAGAGTTTATTGATTTTTGTGTTTTTTGTCTAACATTTTTTTTAATTTTTTGAAACAAAAAATTACAGATTAAGTTTGTATAATTACAACGAATTAAAGCTGCAATTTTTAATATAGTATAATATATACAATAACGGTTGCCTAAAAGGAAGCTAAGATTTAGTTAGGCACCAGAATTTTTTTAAGAAAGGGCGGCAAAACTTTTGACATATTTGTTTAGACGATAGAAAAACAGATTACAAATATTTACAACTTTCTGGCTCGAAAGCTAAAATGTCACCAGAACTACTGAAAACGCCTACTGAACAAAAACGAACTGCCAAGGAGCTACAACAGAAAGAGAAAAAACTCCTACTGAACCTCTATTGTTCTACTTGGCGCCAAGTCATTCCTTGCATAAACGTGCCACTTGGATTGGAGAGAGGTGTCTTTGTTGAAATCGTCTCTTATTCCTTTCTTTCCGCATGTTCCACCAAAAGTAGATGAGGATCCTGTCCACCTGTCTTTTCTCGCTCGTCAGAACCTTACGTCTGCATTGCCACCGATATGTATGGATGGAGCCCGACCTGTTTACTGACAGAATAACCATTGTATGAAAAACTCCCAGACCTCAGTGGCGAAGGGACAATCTTTGCATAAATGGCCTGGTGTAGCCGACAATCAGTGTCTTCAGTCCATCCCCTCTTGATAAGATTGTTTGCTGTGAGAATTTTATTATGAACACCTGAATTTTTAGACTTACGAAAGAGATGCATGGACCATAGAAGCACAAGGAAGACAGCCCTCGGTTGAAACTACTCAAGAAGACGAACACGGTGCTCTTTTTTGGTGCTGCCAAGGGAGTAGTGTGTGTATATATAAGAAAAGCATAAGTACCATATATAAACACACCATGACGTTCGCACGCACCACGGTCTGCACACGTTGTGCCATCCCACGACCAGAGCTTGCCGCGCGCGCCATGGACTCCACTACATGCGAATGAAATACAGGGAAGCTAGGCCACTGCTAGAACCAAGCATGCATCTGGCTGTGTACTGTACATACTAAGCTTGTACATGCATATATAGGGATAGAACGAAAGCAGCAATGCTTTTGACTTATTCTATAACAACGAGAAGGTACTCAACATATATATGGCGCCCGTGTTGGTAGTGCAACTTGTATATCCATAGCTAGATTTGTGAAAGAAGATCGACCATAGAAGCACGAGGTTGACAGATGGCCTCCAGAGGAACCTTCTTTGCCATAGTTAGGCCAGAGCCCTCAGCCATGTCCACAAGCTCCGTGCCCAGTCGTTCCCAGTTGAAGCACTGGATCATAGTTCCCAAAGCAATGCCTGCCAACTGCATCCCCAGGTTCTCTGCTGGACACCGTCGTCTCCCCATACCAAATGAGAGCTCAACCTTACCTGCTGCTTGGTTCCTGCCGTCCTCAAACCTACACATCGCGTGCATATACATATATAGTCAGCTCAATTAATTATCTTGTATAGCATAACACACACAAAACTCGCTCCATCCCAAAATAAACTCACTTCCAAGTTTAATCGAACAGATCAAGGATACCAGTGAAATAAATTATGTAGACAACCCTACTTAAGTTGCCCCTAATTGCACCTTGAAATACCAAAAGATACAAAAAGGCTAATTTGAATATTAGAGTATCCAAACTGAGATAATAGAATACTATCATGCACCAACAATAATATGTATATGTATATGTATATGTATATGTATATGTATATGTATATGTATATGTATATGTATATGTATATGTATAGCGTACGTACCTTTCCGGGATGAAGGTTTCTGGGTTTTCCCATGTACCAGGATCCCTATGAATAGCAAATGTATTCACAAGAAGCATCGTTCCTTTGGGAATATGGAACCCGCTGACCATGCAGTCGGTAGAGGATTCACGAGGAACTAGAAGTGGTACCACTGGGTACAGGCGAAGCGTCTCCATGATGATGCATCGAAGGTATGACAACTTTGGGAGATCGGTCGCCTCCACCAGTCGTTTGGGTTCCCCAACGCATGCATCAATTTCATCTTGAGCTCTCTTCATGACGTTAGGGTAATTTAGCAAGAGAGACATCACCCACTCAATTGTGTAGCCTGTACTAAGTGTCCCAGCTTCGAGTGCACTCTTCAAAAATGAGATTAATTTGAAAAAAAATCGTTATTAGTATTAGTGCATATATATCCATCTAATGATAAACTATAGCTATGATGATGGCAGACAAAATAAATTTTGGTCAAAGAAATGAAATGCTCAATGATGCAAGGTATATAACATCATCCACACCGTGATTTCAACATTTTCTACGAATATATACTAATTTTAAGATACTTCAATACCACGTAAAAAATTTCAAATGAGCCCATATTTTTTAGTATATATATTGCTATAAATTAATTAACTATAGTATATATATGCATGTATACCTGACATTTTATCCCAGATAATGCTCTACATAATATGATTACATATACTTCCATATACTTTATCTGGCTTACATAAACCCTTCAATCTTGAGATACATACATGGAAGTAGCTACCCCTAGGAGTAGAGAAAAGATTTACCCCAGGGTGTGTGTGACACACATATATAGACACGACAGTTAGTTTTTTTTTCTTACTCCTATATATAGAAAATGGTGGATCGGATAATAATACTCACAACACACAAGGAGCGGATGAGCTGATCCGTGCAGGCGTCGGGGTCCTCCTTCTGCAGCTCCAGCAGCACCCGAACCAACGTCCTGCGTGTCACTTGACCGGCCTTCTCCATCTCCTTGTGCTCCTCGATCAACCTCTGCAAAAAATCTGTCCTGTTTGCTTGCAGTCGCTGCAACCGGCGGCCCACCTCGTCAACGTCGAGCCACCGTGCCAGTGCCGGCAGGAAGTCCCACACCGTCAACGTGAGCTCCATCGTTTCCTCTGCCATGCCCATGAAGCATCGGGCCTCCTCACTCATTTCTTCGACGGTCTCGTCCTGTTCGTCACTACTGCACAAGCACAACAATTGTGTACGAAACAGTGTCATCTTTTAGCACCACATATTCACATGCGTATTCACTTTGCGTGCATGCATTTGTATAAAACAATGAGTTGTCGTCGGTTCTAGAAGCATCCATCTAGTATCACTTGATAGACACTTAGGGACTGCGCCACTCATGGTTCCTCTTTGTTTTTCGCGACCGGGACTTCACCCGTTTTTCATTAAGAGGGAGAACAAACAAAGTTTACAGAACCGAAGAAGCGGTAGTGGCAAGATGCCACGGCACCCCTCGGCCAAACACAGCACACACCTCATGGTTCCTCTTTGTCATTTTTCAGGAAAAAAAAAAAAAAAAAAAAGAAAAATGGTTCCTCTTTGTCCCGCGGCGCCGCGACCTCTTCCTCTCCCACCTCCGCCTCCCCCCGGCTCCCCCCAACGCCCCGGCCGCGGCTTCCTCGCTGCCCGTAACCCGTGCCATCCAACGATAAATCCCGCCCACCCTAAATACAGAAAGCTCACCAGCGTCATCCTCGTCCTCTCACTCCAACTCCACCACAGGTGTGGCCCGTGGCGAGCCGCCTCGCCGCACCACCCACAACCCGCCTTGCCCCTCGAACCACCCACGCTAACCCCAGGGCAGCACTGAAGAGCTCATCATGACGCCTCCGCCCCTCTGTGGCCCAATTGCCTCCGCTGCCATGACCCCGAACCGCCCCCATGGCTTCCTTTCCCACTACATGGCCGGCCTGCCTCCCCCAGGCCGACCCCTTTCTATGCCCGCCATAGATGCATCGACAAGAAGAGGTAGAGAGTGTGGGAGCACGAGATGTCAGAACCCTAATTCCGGCGAGGTCTGTACGTGTCTCCGTCTACGACACCAACGAGGTCTATGCGGAAGGGTGGGGTGGGCCGTGGGGGAGGACCTGTGTCATGCGCTCGGCTCTAAGCGAGACTGCACGCGTGTTAGAGTTTGCACATTTGATAGGGTTGGAAGAGTTGGTCTAATTGCAGTTATGTGATGATGACCACTAGTGATCGGGTGGTAATATTAATTAACCATCCATTAATTATGCATATATAGAATGGCCGCCCCCATGCGTTGTTGCATATATACACCTCTGAGAGGATGTCCTCTTGAACAGCATGTCCAGTAAGCCGTTCATTAGCATCTCCATTAGCCGCGACTTGACGTTTACCAGAGCGCGGCCCTGGCCAGAAGCAGGTGCCACACGACAGAGCCGGCGTGCCATGGCCCGCGCCTCCAGCTCGTGGACATCAGCGAAGTGCTGCACTCGTTCCACGGAGGAGCACTCCGTGCTGGTGGTGCGCCGGACCTGGCGCCAGTATGGCCCGCAGTTGGAATGGCCCATGGTCGACCAGCCATAGGAGAGGATCTTCGCGGACGGCAATCGTGGACGGTTGCCGAACGAGGTGTCCAGCGCGATAAGGCACTGCTGGGCGACTGAGGCAGAGGACACAACCGCAACTCGGCTGCAGCCGAATCTCAGGCCCAGGACGTCTCCATGGTGGTCAGCGAGGTGAGCGAGGGTGCGGTGGAGTGGTTTCTTTATCAGGAGGTGGAGGTGGCCGACTAGGGGAATGGCTCTAGGCTCCGGCGGAGCTGGATTATGGCCAGTGTGCTGTCTTCTTTGCACTAGAGTCAGCAGTGCCGGGATGAAAAGGGCGATGACAACCAGGATGGTGCTTAAGGCAACGTCCATCGCCAACACCCTGCAAGGAAATTGGTCACAGCATGGTTCGTTTGCCTGTATGGGTATTTATAGGTAAAATTTGCTCCAGCATATTCTTTGAGACACACGAGAAAGTGGGCGTATTTCTAGAACATATAATAGTTTGATGTAAATTTGCCAGAACACACAAAAGTTTGCCAGAACACATAATAGTTTGGTGCACCAAACTATTATGTGTTCTGGCAAACTTTTGTGTGTTCTGGTAAATTTACATCAAATTATTGTGTGTTTTAACAAACGTGTCTACTTTCAGTGTGTCCAAGCAAAAGAGCACCACTTTCAGTGTGTTGTGGCAAATTTTCCCATATTTATAACAGTTCGTGTATAGTTCAGCAAATTTTTTCTTTGCCCCCGGATCACTACCAGAAACGGCAACTTTGCTATCGGCCGGATCCTTTGCCAATGGCCAAGGAATCAGCCGATGGCAAAGAAATGCCTTTGCCTACGGCCGGATCCTTTGCCATCGGCAAAGACAGCCTTTGCCCACAGCCAGACTTAGGCAGTAGACAAAGACAGACTTTGCCTACGGCCAACTGAGGCCATTGGCAAAGATTTTTTTTTTGAATTTTGATTTCAATTCTTTTTATAGTCTAGTCTATATATATCGTATTGAATCATATTTTTAAATTTAGGACTTTTTAACTTTTTCTATATATTTCTTGAATTTATTTAATTTACTTGCATTTTTCTCAAAAAAGTAAATTTGAAAAGCGAGTGCATGAAGTAATGAAATCTAGCCATTTAAAAAACAATATTCATGTTAGAGAGTGTATTTTGAGGGCGTATCCATGAACTCACCCAAAATTTTTAACTCCTTGTTCACGAAACATGACCATCCAGTTACGGAAGAAGTGGTTTTTAATTATATAAAATGCACACGAACTCCGAAAATCACGAAACTTGGCGAGGTGTCATCCCATCGCATGTGTAGGCTGTAGTAAAAAAGTTAGAACGTTTCGAGCAAGTTATGACATCGGATGGCTAAAACCTAGACATCTCCACAGGTTACGGAGATGTCTGGGGTTTAGACATCCGACGTCACAACTTACTTGAAATATTCTAAATTTTTTTATCACAATCTACACAGGCTATAACATGACACCTCGCCAAGTTTCATGGTTTTCGGACTTCGTTTGCATTTTATATAATTTAAAAACATTTCTCCGCAATTGAATGGTCATGTTTCGTGAAGCGTTCAACATTTGTCCCGTGAATTCCTGGATACAGCCTTAATATACACACTTCAACATGAACATAATTTTTTGAGTGGCTATATTTTATTATTTTATACACCTGCAGTTCGAATTTGGATTATCCGGAAAAAATCAAGTAAATGAAATAAATGAGCGAAATATAGTAAAATGTTATAAAAAAGTCTTAAATTTGAACATGTGCTAGTAAACAATATACTAGGACAACGGAAAAAGTTTGAATTCAAAAGCATTCATATTCTCATGCTTTTTAAATTTGACAAATTTAAAACAAAAAATAATAAAAAAAGTCTTTGGCGAGAGCCCTTAGTGGGCCCTCGGCAAAGTATCCGGCCCACTAAGGCCCACCAGCCCACTCCCCACATCCCCTATATAAACTAACCTAACCCTAACCCCACTCCCCACTCTCTCTCTATCTCTCGTCCTGCGCCGCCTCCCGCTCCCCATCTTCTTCTCACCACCGCATGGGCGCTCCACCGCTCCTCCACCGCTGCACCGCATGGCGCGCCTCGTCACCGCAGACGGCGGCCGAGGTCATGCGCCTCGCAGCCGGCACCAAGTGCGCGGCGGCTCCGGCCCTGGCTGTGGTCTCGGCCGCGCCGCCCTCATGCACCTCGTCTCCGTCGCGCCGCCACACCCCCCTCGCCGCCTCGTCTCCATTCCGCAGACAAGCCCGACCTCGCCGCCTTGTCTCCATCACGCGGAGACGCTCCGACGAGTGCACCACCTCTCCGCCGCGGCCACGTCTGCCCTTGCACGCCTCCTCGCCTGCAGGGGCAGTCGGTGGTGAAGAACAGGGTGGGTGCCAGATCTCGATGGAGGAGAAGAGAACGCCGGATCTCGTTATCTCCGCCACTGCTGAGGGAAGAGCGAGCGCTTGGAATGAGGGAGGGAGTGTGAGGATTGATTTGTGCGCCGGCGAGGGGCGGCGGCAGCCGGCTGGGGCCATGGCGTCCATCCAGATGAGCTTGGCGGGCTTGGGCTGATGGGCTCCTCTTTTTTTTATATTTTTCCAGAAAGCCTTTGCCTACGGCTAACGTGGCCGTCGGCGATGCCTTTGCCCACGGCCACGCCATGTGGCCATCGGCAAAGGGGCCTTTGTCGAGCAAATCTTTGCCGACGGCCCTTTGTCGATGGCCAGCGTGGCAGGCCATCGGCAAAGCCTTTGCCTACGGCATCGGGTCGTAGGCAAAGAACCCGAGTCCGGTAGTGGATGGTTCCACGTTGATACATGTCCATATTTATCGAGTTGTGATGAGTGGCCGGAGATGATTAGGTTTTGGTTGAGTTCGTTTGAGACTAACTTTAGCTTGAGTGTGTGTGCAACATATCTATTGGTTGTGTTGGTGTATAGGAGCACAGAGACGATCAATGGCATGAAGAAGGTCAAGTAGAGACATGTTGTGGCTAAGGTTGGATGAAAGGCTTGAGCTTGACATGTTTTATAATAAGCTAGCTCATTTTATAATAAGTCTTCTTGAGCTGGTTCATGATCTGCTCACAAGTCATAATGAGCCAAGATAAATAATAAATATTGTGCAGATCAGTGGAATCAATTAATGGATAATGATGAATCATGGCCATTAGATGCTCTCATATAAAAAGTTGGACCATTTTGCTCCTAGGTTAAGTGGTTTGGCCAAAATATCTAAGGGTCATTTGGGTATGTGCAGTAGGCCTATAAATAAGATAGGAGGCTGCCCAAAGATCGATCTCTTTCTAGTTTTCATTTCTATCCTAAGAATATAGTTGTAGTTTAAGCTTTTCTTAGTTTTCGCTGTTGAGATCCACAATGTCGAGAATAAATCTCTACTGAGTTTAATCATTCCTTTGGAAGAACCAGATATTGTTGGTGAAGAAAAGCAATCATTCCTTCAAGATCTGAGTTCATACTTTCGGTCTTGTTTGATTTGGTGTTTCCGTCTCATTCTCCCCTCCCTTCTCCTTTTTGGGTGATTTTGCTTTACCTATCTGCTAAGTGGGCTGGGCATATTCACCACAAGCATGTGAGTCCAGCATTGGGAGGACTTTCGAGAAAAGCTCACTTTGCATATAGATTTTTTAGAACTGGTTAGTTCATATGGTTATTCAGGATTGATCTCTTATGGAAAGGATCATCAACATCTTCAGAAACTTTGTGCCAAATTCGAGATCGATTTGAGTTCATTTGTTAGAGATTTGAGTTTTTTGGGGAACTTTTTTGGACTTTCTGCGCAAGAACTGGCTAGGCTAGCTACTAGGGTCGGTTGAGCCAAGGGACCTCAATAGCTGGCCTAAGCTGATCTGAGGTACCCAACCCTAAGAATGATAGAATTAGCTAGGGAGTTTGGTTAAGCCAAATTGGCTAGGGAAGGTTGCCCCTTTTGTGGTGTTTTGGTGTCTCGGGTCTATTTCAACTATGCCTAGAAACTTTTGTTGGTCTTCAAGTTGCTAGTTAGCTTAGGAGATTTTGATTTGGACTCTTGCTTCATTGTGGTTGAAAAAGTTGAGAGCTCCATTCTCAAGTTTAAGAGAGTTTTAGTATTTCAATTAGTTTTCTTCTATTGTGAATGTCCCACTATTTTCTCCAACCATTACCGATAACATCTAGCCATTGGTTGGCTCGAAGGCATCACTATCAAGAGGTTTATTGTTTCGGAGGGTGATTTCAGGACAGCTCCATTTTACCCCCTTATGATATACTTTCTTTGTCCTTCAATTCTAGTTCACCAAATAAATATCTTAGTATTAGAACCGTATCAATTTAAAACTAAACACTAAAAATAGAAACTATATTCTTAACTACATTAGGACAGTATATATGTGCCTTCTCTATCATTCCGTCTACGTATCACATCCTTATTTTTTAATCTTATTTTCATGTAGACATAGTTTCTTGTGTAAGAAATCATTTTATTTTCTCTCTTTATTAGTTTCAATTTTCTAATATATATCACCATTTTGCACAATTGGCTGTTGGCACCTTAATTAGTGGCTATAGAGAAATTGTGAGAGGTACGGGGGTGCGCCAGTGTAGGCACACGTGCGCCGGGGGCAGGGGAGGGTGTAAGGTCCTAGATGGCTAGATGGAGGGTGAATAGCCTACAAAAATTTCTACAAACTCACTAAATCCAATAAGAACCAAATCAATCCTTGTATTAAAATGCATGAGAAAATAAATACAATGCAACTCCGGGTTTAAACTAGGTGGGGTTTTGGGTTGTAAGCTACATGACACATCATCAGCATAGGATTTTGGCGAAAAAATTTTGTAGCTGGATTTTTGGGTTGTTACATCCGGCGCCCCTCGGCAGTCGCGTCCGGCGCCGTTGTCCACGCGCTGTCTTCGTCATTTTGTCGCCGTGTCGTCGAAACAACTTCCACCACTTGCCTTCAAGCACCAATCTTCACTTGTCGATCACGCCATGAGCACAAGGATTGGTTTTCTCTTGAGAAACAAGGCAATGGCTTAGCTTACTAGGTTCTACATGCAATGCACTTCATGAATTTACCTAGTGACACCCGTGCGTCGAATAGCCGATAAGACTTCCCCTCTTAATAGTGCGGCTATCGATTCTAAACCACTCACACCCTCTATGGTGTCTTCAGTGCAAAACAAAATGGCCCTATCGGTTATACCTTTGCTTTGAGCCCATTTTGTTTCTCCAAAAGATATGAACGCTTCACACCATCATGTGACCATCTCGATCCATCGACCTTGACTTCACTTGCCCTTCACCGTGCATCGGTCCATCGGCACCTAGTCTTGCCCGAGCTTCACCATCGCATGGTCCTTCACTCACAAGCCTCGACTAGCCCTTCACCTTCAACACCAGTCCATGGAGCCAAGCATCTTCTTGATCTTCATCTTTGATCACATGACAAGTATCATGCTTCATATGCATTAAGCTCATCATGTGGACAACCTTTCTCTAAATCAATCACTTAGATAAACAAGGTTAGTCCTAGGTTTCATCAATTAGCCAAAACCAAACTAGGGACTTTCAATCTCCCCCTTTTTGGTAATTGATGACAACCCTCAACAAAGATGATTTTATAATAAAGATTTTGAACTTGTCATACTTGTCCAATCATTAAGCTCACAAGAGAAATTTGGACAACTATAGCAAGTTTGGTTTTGGTAGTATTGCTCCCCCTACATATGTGCATAGAGTTTGGATTTGAAGCTTTGCACATATGCATGGATAAAAGTTTGGGAGAGTAATTCTACCAAAATGATGCTAAGGTGTAAGAAATGGACATTTGAAGCGTGATACCAATCAGAGTTGCAATTTACACCATCCTTAGCACCATGAAGTAATAAAAAAACTCAAGAACCCCGTGAGATCAACATTATAAGCAAAGTTCTTGAACTACTTGTAAATCAAGAGGAGTCTATGCATGCTAGTAGATTATTTCACCAATCAAGTCCTATACTAGCATTGCACCACACAAGCAAGGAGACACCACTTGTATAAAAACTTTAACTAGGTGCCATGAGCAAGTCATATGAGAATGCACAAACAAATGCAACAACTTTGTTCATGAGCTTGCTCCCCCTTCTTGTGTGCATCAAAATTTTATTTACCCTTTATCATGTTCAATCATCTTTTTCTCTCCCCTTTGTCAATAATTGCCCAAAAATGGGATCAAATTGTGAAGAGAAAAGGACTTTGATGGAGTAAACAAAAATTTAGTCAAATTTGGTTCAATATAGACCACTTGCCAAAGACATATAATTCATTTTGAACCAAAGACAAGCTTCTTCACACCTCATGACAAGGGTTATCTTGCCTATGTTGAATTAAACACTTGTAGCAAATATTCTAGATTCAACACTAGGATTGCAAGCCCACAAACATGTCATATGCCACCACTAGAACAAGCAAAATATAGAAGCAATAGTGGTAAACATATATACATCAAACACATTTAATTTATCATGAATGCTCCAAATGCACTTTGTATGTCTACATGTGCTACCACAAGTATAATCCTAAACATAAATGACATGTCAACCAATTGTACCTTGCTATGTCAAAGGAGAGGCATGTCAAGTAGTTGTGGGTTGCATTCAACACATGTTTGAGAAGTCAAGAATGTTCAACTCATTTCTTAGCTTACAAAACCTTCTTTCATCAAGTGGCTTGGTGAGTATATCGGCAAGTTGATCATCGGTGCCCACACTTTCAATGGAAATGTCACCCTTTTGTTGATGATCTCTAATGAAGTGATGCCTTATGTCAATGTGCTTTGTTCTTCCATGTTGAACCGGGTTTTGTGTCATCTTGATTGCACTTTCATTATCACAAAACAATGGCACATTCTTGAAGTTGATGCCATAATCCTTCAAAGTTGACTTCATCCAAAGCAATTGTGCACAACAACTCCCGCACTAACATATTCGGCTTCGGCGGTAGAGATTGCCACACTATTTTGTTTCTTTGAGGACCATGACACAAGTGATCTTCCAATAAGTTGACATGTACCACTTGTGCTCTTTCTATTGATCTTGCAACCACCATAGTCGGAATCCGGATATCCAATCAATTCAAACTTTGACCCCTTGGGATACCATAGTCCAACATCTCTTGTTTGCTTCAAGTACCTCAATATTCTCTTAGCGGCCGTGAGATGACTCTCTCTAGGTGAGGCTTGATATCTAGCACACATGCAAACAATAAACATAACATCCGGCCTTGATGCGGTGACATAGAGTAGGCTTCCAATCAAAGACCGATATTCCTTTTGATTCACCATGTTGCCATCAAAATCACTATCAAGATTTCCATTAGTGCCCATTGGAGTTGAGATTGGCTTTGCATCTTGCATCCCAAACTTCTTCAACATGTCCCTTATGTATTTCCCTTGACTCACAAATGTCCCATTCTTCAATTACTTGACTTGGAGACCAAGGAAATAGCTAAGTTCACCAATCATGGACATCTCAAACTCGTTTGCCATCATTTCACCAAATTCTTCACAATATGCTTGATTGGTTGATCCAAAGATGATATCATCAACATAGATTTGCACAATGAAGAGATCATTACCAATCTTCTTGGTGAATAGAGTAGTATCAACCTTGCCCATTATGAACCCCTTGGAGTGAAGAAAAGTCTTCAATCTCTCATACCATGCTCTAGGTGCTTGCTTCAAGCCATACAAGGCCTTCTTCAACTTGTACACATGGTCGGGCTTCTTCTCATCTTCAAAACCGGGAGGTTGCTCAACATATACTAGCTCATTGATGATCCCATTGAGAAATGCAGTCTTGACATCCATTTGATATAACTTGATGTTGTGGGCACATGCATAAGCCAATAGAATCCTTATTTCCTCCAATCTTGCCATGGGAGCATATGTTTCATCATAATCAAGACCTTCAACTTGAGTATAGCCTTGAGCAACTAGTCTTGCTTTGTTTCTAATCATATTGCCATCTTGATCTTGCTTGTTCTTGAATACCCACTTGGTTCCAATGACATTGTAGTCTTCCGGCCTCTCAACTAACTCCCACACATCATTTCTTGTGAAGTTATTGAGTTCATCTTGCATTGCCATGATCCAATCGACATCCAATAAAGCTTCATCAATTTTCTTTGGCTCTTCGGTCGACACAAATGATGCATGCTCACAAAACATAGCCACTCTTGATCTAGTTTGCACGCCACTTCTAATATCACCAATGACACTATCAATTGGGTGAGCTAGTTGAGCACTTGACTTGTCTTCATTTGATGAACTAGCACCATGATCTTGCACTTGATTGCTTGAACTTGATTGGTCACTTGACTTGTCTTCATTTGATGAACTAGCACCATGATCTTGCACTTGAGCATTACTAGCTTGCCTCAATAGAGAATTGAGCACTTCATCTTTATCATCTTGCACATCAATCACTTGCTTTGCTCTAATGTCCTCAATGTCCATGTTTTTCATAGCTTCAAGCAATTGAGTTCCACCAACATCTTCTAGATTTTCTTCTTCATCTTGTGACCCATTGGTTTCATCAAATTGCACATCATGAACTTCTTCTAGAATGCCACTTGAGTTGTTCCAAACTCAATAAGCCTTGCTTGTAGTTGAATAACCGAGTAGGAACCCTTCATCACATCTCTTTTCAAACTTCCCCAATCTAGTGCCCTTTCTCATGATATAGCATTTGCAACCAAACACTCTAAAATATGCAATATTGGGCTTTCTTCCATGAAGTAACTCATATGGGGTCTTCTCTAGCAAAGTATGACAATAGAGCCTATTGATGTAGTAGCACGCCGTGTTGATTGCTTCATCCCAAAATTATTGACCAACATTGTACTCATGAAGCATTGATCTAGCCATATCAAGCAATGTTCTATTCTTCCTCTCAACTAGGCCATTTGATTGTGGAGTGTATTTGGCCGAGAATTGATGACCAATGCCATAGTGATCACACAATTCTTCCATTCTTGTATTCTTGAATTCACTCCCATTGTCACTTTTCACTTTCTTAATTCTCGTGTCAAATTCATTGTGAACTCTAGTGAGAAAGGTCTTGAAGGTGTCATACACTTCACTCTTGTCACTAAGAAAGAATACCCATGTAAATCTTGTGAAGTCATCCACTATAACAAACCCATACCTGTTGCCACAAATGCTTGTATATGTAGTTGGGCCAAATAAATCCATGTGCAACAACTCAAATGCCTTGCATGTGCTCAATGTACTCTTCTTTGGATGTGAGCTTCCAACTTGCATCCCGGCTTGACATGCACTACACAACTTGTCTTTCTCAAATTCAACATCTTTCAAGCCTTCTACAAGATTGTGTTGGGTGAGCTTCTTCAATTGTTTCATACCAACATGCCCAAGCCTTCTATGCCAAAGCCAACCCAAACTTGATTTGGAGATCAAACATGTCATCAAAGAAGCTTCACTAGTGTTGAAGTCAACAAGATAGAGATTCTCATATCTAAAACCTTTGAACACCAAATTGGAGCCATCAAGAGAAACTACCTCAACATCATTTGCCCCAAAGATGCACTTGTAGCCTAGATCACAAATTTATGCCATCGAGAGAAGATTGAAATCCAAGCTTTCAACTAGCAACACATTGGAGACACTCATGTCATTTGATATTGCAATCTTGCCCAATCCAACAACCTTGCCTTTCTTGTTATTGCCAAAAGTGATTGACTCAATGCCACTATCATTCTTCTCAATTGAATCAAACATTCTTGATGTGCCGGTCATTCTTCTGGACCGCGTCCGGTGCCCCTCGGCAGCCGCGTCCGGTGCCGTTGTCCACGCGCTGTCTTCGTCATTTTGTCGCCGTGTCGTCGAAACAACTTCCACCACTTGCCTTCAAGCACCAATCTTCACTTGTCGATCACGCCATGAGCACAAGGATTGGTTTTTCTCTTGAGAAACAAGGCAATGGCTTAGCTCACTAGGTTCTACATGCAATGCACTTCATGAATTCACCTAGTGGCACCCGTGCGTCGAATAGCCGATAAGACTTTCCCTCTTAATAGTGCGGCTATCGATCCTAAACCACTCACACCCTCGATGGTGTCTTGAGTGCAAAACAAAATGGCCCTATCGGTTATACATTTGCCTTGAGCCCATTTTGTTTCTCCAAAAGATATGAACGCTTCACACCATCATGTGACCATCTCGATCCATCGACCTTGACTTCACTTGCCCTTCACCGTGCATCGGTCCATCAGCGCCTAGTCTTGCCCGAGCTTCACCATCGCATGGTCCTTCACTCACAAGCCTCGACTAGCCCTTCACCTTCAACACCGGTCCATGGAGCCAAGCATCGTCTTGATCTTCATCTTTGATCACATGACACGTGTCATGCTTCATATGCATTAAGCTCATCATGTGGACAACTTTTCTCTAAATCAACCACTTAGATAAACAAGGTTAGTCCTAGGTTTCATCAATTAGCCAAAACCAAACTAGAGACTTTCAGAGGGCCAGGGAGAAGAAGAGATATTGGGGAAGGGATTTTCTTTATTGCTTGATTGATCTAATTACATCCGCAACGTATTTATAGCTCAATCAACTTTACCCCTAAGCTAATGAAAGGATCCTTAGAGATGTGGATTCCTTTTTAACAATCTCGACCTCTTTCCATCCTAACAAACTCTTTCCAAAAGTCTAGGTAGGACTTTTAAGGAAATGAAGATAATGCTTTGGCGGCGACGGCGGGGTTGCCACCCTGCATGCACGTGCGCCTAGGGTGCCCCGGCACTGTGTGCGGCAGCAGTTGCAGCACGGTGGTGCCCCCTCTTTCCTTGCCCAGTTTGGCCCATTTTCCTCACCAATTCATACCACAAGCGTTGCACGCATGACAGTATTCCCCTTTCCCCACTCGACATGTCCACACAAAGAAACACATGCCAACTATCGACGCCTAAGTGAGGCAATCATCGCGGTGGAAGTTCCTCCAAGAAGCAAGTTACGTGTCCTTCCATTGGGTCGTTGAGAATGACGTTGCGAAGGGGAGCGAAGTCAAAGCAGTACATTAGGTTCCCAAAGTTGCAAAAGATGCGGTAGGTGGAGTCACCGGTGCTATGCCCTGACAGGGGACCTCCTTGTGCTACAACTAGGAGGTTGTGGGGAACTGATATATTCATCTCAAATTGGAACATTACCTTGGAGGATTGTTGAAGTGCCAAATGTGGTTGTTGGCATCAGAGGAGATGTAGACCAACAGGTGTCGTAAGATGGTCATCGGTGTAGGTGTTTGTTGCGAGACCGTCATGTCCGGCATGTCGCCGAACATGAAGGTGCCGGTGTCAAAGTCGTTTGGCAGCAGGCGTTGCAGTCCGGAGTCTAGTAATATGTCTGGATAAATGTTGTTTATCCGAATGAGCGTACGGCTTTAGCCATCGACGAACACCACCGTTGCTCCTATCACTAGGCATCGTGATGGCTAGGGGCGACCCATCGTGGTGTGGGAGGTATCCTATTGTCTTGATAATCCATCGGAGGACTGTGAGCGCCTAGGGCTAGCAACTCTATGATGGTTGGTCCTTCATTTTTGAGAGCCTGCAACAACTCAGGCAACAATGGTTTTGACGAGGCTATGTAGAGCCTGCCATCGAAGAAAACAAGTCCTCGGTCGAGTGTCCATGTGTTTGTTTCTTGCCCATTTGCAATGGCAAGGGCAATGGTGCATAGCTCTCGCATTCCTTGGTTGCTTGTCGCATGTAGTCGAAGATGGCTTCTCAATGTCGCCGAAGTTGTTGAATGCATTGGGCAGTGCTCGATGCGCCCTGTTCATCATCATGCGGGATGGAGCTGGCATCGGGCGTAGTCCCAGCACCGGTGGTCCTGGCATAGGTCGAGCTAGTGTCGTCGATGGCCCCCTCACGGATTCGCCCCTCGCGGTTGTAGACCAAGGTTCTGTCGATGAAGTTCCAGATGACACATCGCAGGCTTGCGAGGCATGGTGTGCCAAGGATGATGTTGATGTCATGGCCGACATTGAGGAGGTACACATTGATGCTGAAGATGTCATTGTTAATGCATAGAGGTAGCGTGAGCAAAGCAGAACAATAAGGCACCTAATCCCTACTACCGATAAGGACAGTGGTGTTGATGTGGTGCTCTTGGAGGCTGAAACTCCTGGCAATGTTGATGTTGATGGCGTTGAGTGTTGAGCCAGAGTCAACGAGCACGTGAACGCCTATTTCAATGATGACACCCTCGAGGTAATGGGAAAAGCTCCCTGGACTCCCGAGTTCCTCTTCCCGATGATCATCATTAGGTTGTCACTAGTTGGAGGCGCGAGTGCTAGTGCAGATGATCACCGGCGGCGCCTAGCTACCGACGGGGGCGCCTGCTAGAGTTGGACTTGCGAGTCATGTGATCCATCTATGAAAATGTTCACCTATTGATGAATTTCTAGTCCTGGTAGAATGGTGGATGTTGCATCCGTCGCTTCAATCTCTTGTGCAGGCTCCTCCTTGATTGCCTCCATCGCATCATACTTCTTCTCCATGTTCTGGAGGTGAGAATTCGCGGCGGTGAACTCTCCTTGAAGAGCGTTGATTTTGCTGAGCGTGGTGGCGGCGAAGGCTTGCTGCATCTTCTCAATCTCGGTGTAGCTGGATATGATAGCAGCTTGGGGATCGAACTGGTCTCTCTGATGCCAGGTGTATGAGAGGTATGGCTAGGGGGAGGGGGCAGCACGCAGCGGCGATGGAGGCGCGCGCGGTGACGGGGAGAGAGAGAGGCACAGGGTGAGGAAGAGAGATAGGAGAAGGGGTTTTCTTTATTGTTTGATTGATCCAATTACATGTACGACGTATTTATAGCTCAATCAACTTAACCCTAAGCAAATAAAAAGATCCTTCTCGATACAAATTTCTTTTTTACAATCCCAACCTCTTTCCATCCTAATAAATTCTTTTCAAAAGTCTTGGGGATTTTCAAGGAAACAAAGAAAATGTTCTTGCAGCGATGGCGGGGCTGCCCCACCCCCCCCCACACACACCCCGCCGTGTGGAGCGGCGACTCCTTCCCCGGGCCCGGTTTGGCCCATTTTCCTCACCAACACGTACCGCATGCGTGCAACGCATGATAGAAGTTCTGTTTCTTGATGGAAATAATGTCTTTGGCAACCTCCGCAGAGTAGCAAGCTGCACTGCAAGCACGTAGGTGTGGGAGGCAAACTGCACTGCAAGCACGTATTTGTCATGACACTCATGCTGGCGCCAAGGTGTTTGTGTAATCTTTCTTCTTTGTGAAAAGCTTATCTGAGTGTGGAACATTGGTGCACAACTTTTTAATTACCTCCACAAACCTTTTGAATTTTCAATTTTCATCCACGGAACTTTGGCGTGTCGATTGCGGTTCTTGAAACTGATTGTGCGCAGTTGGTGGAGGCGATCTCGACATGAGAATTCGATCAATCGACGAGTGGGGGACTGTTCCAGGAGATAAAGGAGTATCGTCGAGAGAACTTTGCTAATCTGCGTGTGTGCAAAATCCCTAGATTATGTAACTCTTTAGCACATGAATTAGCTTCTCTTGGTATGAGTTGGGACCCGGGTCAATACCACTTCTGGGTTGACCCCCTCCCAGAATTTGTAATGAACATCTGTACTAGCGATTTGGCTGAGCACCAGTCTCATAATACAAGGGCATGAGGCCGTTGGAAGGATAAAAAAGAAGTAACATTCATGCATAGCCATCTTTCCCTTGAACTTGACTCATTTTCTTATGATTGCTCCTCTTCATCGGCCTTGCTTTCACTTATGGGCACCTTTCTTGCTTTGGTTACAGGCGGCGGATCCTTAGTGAACTTACCTTTCCTCGTGGTTAGCACATCCACATCAACACTATCAATAGATGACTCGGGTTGCCCTGGGATCTTTCCTTACCTTTCTAAATAAGGGAACTGCAATAACAATTTGAGTAATAAGTAAGTTTTAAGCATCTTATTTGGGCTAAGTTAATTTTTAACAGTAGAGAAGCTTAATTAACCAACTAACGTACCAATAAAAAAATTTCACATTCTTAATTGTTATAAATGATTTAAAGAAATTAATTACCACCAATTAATATTTCTCACGTTATTGTTCAAGTAATGTACCGACAACTAACATACCACAAAACATGGTATGACTTGCATTGCAGGTTTAAGGAGAATCAAACATTTGATATAGTTGCTCGACGAGAACTTGAAAAAGAAAGGGAGCACTGGAGAAAAAAAAATAATCAGGATTCTTTTGATTGTAAAATTTCTAGCAGGACATAATATAACATTTCATAACGACAGTAATAACAGGCTATACCAAGACAACAAGTGTAATTTCTTACATTAGAACAGGTGCAAAATATTGGCTGCATTTGACCAAGCTATCAAAGACCATGTTGAGCGCATCACTAGTGATAAAAAATTGTGATCATTATCTTTGTTGTTCCATCTAGAATGAGTTAATAAATTTGCTACCTCCAGCAATAGATATGACAGTCATTAAAAAGGTAAACGAAGCAAATAGTATTTCTCAGTTATCCTTGACTGTGCTCATCATGCTAGCCACCAAGAACAGATGTCGTCTTGATAATGAGGTATGTTGACACATCTTCAGATTTTTCTTTGCATTGAAGAATCCTTCTCAGTTTTTTTGGATGTATATGATACCACTGGGCATGGATTGCTTGATGTTCTACAAGAGGAAATGAAGCGTTTATATCTTGATGTAGACAACTATGAGAGGACAGGGATGAAGCAAAATATCAAGGTGTAAAAAAGGAACTTTTGGATAAAAGTCTATAAGGTTTTTATTTAGCGCTTCTAGTTGTCACAATCTGAATTTGACACTATGTGATATGTCAAAGTCTTGTCGTTGAGCGACAATTTTTTGGAATTATCCAATGCATCTATACAGCATTTGATAATTTTACAAAAAGTTGGCAAATTCTTAAAGATGACATAAGTGCTTAGACTGACTCTCAAGCTACATGTTGGGAGAGTCGTGTTGACAGTGTTAAGGTTATAAGGTTTTAGATGCTAGAAATAATGGAGGCTTTACTATAGTTGGTTGACAGTCAGATTGACACACAGGCATGTAGTGAAGCTACATCATGTTGGTGGGTTGGTGACTTGCTAGAAATGACGCAACAGTAAAAGGTTGAGGGCATGGCTTATGCTGATTTCTAGGAATTTCCACGGTGTCCAACACTTCGGTATTAATTATAGATTAATGATGGGTCAACCGGATAATCCATAATTAAAATGTGAACACTGAATTGCCATCGTTGGCACAGATGCATGATAATTGATGGATTTGGCCCTTAGCACTTGTGTCGCATTGGAGTGTCCAGACTCTAGATAAGAGGCTGCAGGACCTCTCATGGCCATGGCTTTTCATGACGTGAAAAGCATATGTAAGTACGACAAGGAGGGAGATGAATTAGTCGTCTAATGTCACTTTGTTAGCAAAAATGATAATTGGTGGATGTACGTTGACGGGTTTCTTTGGCCCTTAGCACACGTCATGAAAAGCATATGTAAGGTCGACAAGGAGGAGATGAATTAGTCGTCTAATGGCACTTTGTTAGCAAAAATGATAATTGGTGGATGTACGTTGACAGGTTTCTTTGGCCCTTAGCACTCGTGTCGCATCGGAGTGTCCAGACTCGTACGTCCGCCTGGGAGGAGATGAGTTGATCTAAATGTCATTTTTTTTAATAAAGGATATATGAATATTTTTTTTGACAACTGCATATATTATATATTAGAGCAGCCAAATTACATAGAGGTCCTCAAAGGCAGTGGCGAATCTAGCCAGGTTACTCGTCGGGGTCCGAATGAGAGAAGCTACTACAATATGATGTTTTATTGCGAATTTTGACAGAACAAGAGCCTAATATATAGAGGATTAGCTAAAAGTTGTAGGGGTCGGCTGACCCCGAGGGTATACTGTAGATCCGCCCTGCTCAAAGGAAGACTAAGTTACATAAAGGTCCTGCGACCAGAAAAGAAGACAGCATCGTCGACTAAGACAAAGTAAAAAACAAATCTGCCGGAGGAGGGTATTCGCAGGGGCGTCGAGGACGCGTGCACCCGAATGGACTGACCGCGCATAGCGACGGTGAAGAGTGGGTCGGTAGAGCCGTCGATGAAGAAACATTCCGACAACCGAAGAATGTTGTTGATGTCATTGTCGGAGGTAGAAGAAGCTCGAACCAAAGACCACGATGGAGGCGAGTCGTCGAAACGGTGCGGAGAAATAGCATGCGGTTGAAGTAGTGGACCCTAGGACCATAGGCTGCAAGAAGACGCTGAACTCTGCATGCTTGACACGGTATACAAAATTATTCCAGAGAGAAGTCACCGTGGAGGATAAGATCAGGACGCCTTGTGCTCTTGCATGCAGCAGGAAGAGGGCGAGTGGCCGCTTGTTGACACCCGTAGCCGTGAACTTTGCTAAATGATCGGAGCTCGGATGCATCGGCATAGCACCTCCATCCTTCCAAAAGTGTGGGTTCTTGTACGAGGAGCCTGTCCATCGAGAGAGGGTTGGGTAAACCTGCATGCGAAACCAATATACCTTGAATGGAGGCGGTAGGTTGATGGGCGGCAGTCTGTCACCCCGGTAGATGTGCTTGGGGAAGCTCCGGCCAATTGCTTGAAGGTGATTGGTCATATGGGAGTTAGCTTGCTAGGTGTACTTGGGCCTTGTCCATGTTCTTCTTTAAAACTTGTTATCATTCCTAGCTTTCCAGATATACCACAAAATAAATAGTTTTGATATAGTTGCTCGACGAGAACTTGAAAAAGAAAGGGAGCACTGGAGAAAAAAAAATAATCAGGATTCTTTTGATTGTAAAATTTCTAGCAGGACATAATATAACATTTCATAACGACGGTAATAACGAGGCTATACCAAGACAACAAGTGTAATTTCTTACATTAGAACAGGTGCAAAATATTGGCGCATTTGACCAAGCTATCAAAGACCATGTTGAGCGCATCACTAGTGATAAAAAATTGTGATCATTATCTTTGTTGTTCCATCTAGAATGAGTTAATAAATTTGCTACCTCCGGCAATAGATATGACGGTCATTAAAAAGGTAAACGAAGCAAATAGTATTTCTCGAGTTATCCTTTATTTGTGCTCATCATGCTAGCCACCAAGAACAGATGTCGTCTTGATAATGAGGTATGTTGACACATCTTGATTTTTCTTTGCATTGAAGAATCCTTCTCAGTTTTTTGGATGTATATGATACCCTTTGGGCATGGATTGCTTGATGTTCTACAAGAGGAAATGAAGCGTTTATATCTTGATGTAGACAACTATGAGAGGACAGGGATGAAGCAAAATATCAAGGGGTAAAAAAGGAACTTTTGGATAAAAGTCTATAAGGTTTTTATTTAGCGCTTCTAGTTGTCACAATCTGAATTTGACACTATGTGATATGTCAAAGTCTTGTCGTTGAGCGACAATTTTTGGAATTATCCAATGCATCTATACAGCATTTGATAATTTTACAAAAAGTTGGCAAATTCTTAAAGATGACATAAGTGCTTAGACCTGACTCTCAAGCTACATGTTGGGAGAGTCGTGTTGACGGTGTTAAGGTTATAAGGTTTTAGATGCTAGAAATAATGGAGGCTTTACTATAGTTGGTTGACAATGTCAGATTGACACACGGGCATGTAGTGAAGCTACATCATGTTGGTGGGTTGGTGACTTCCTATTTTTAGTGGCAATAATCGTTTGGTATGAAATATTGTCGGTTGTTAATTTGATCAGCAAGCAGCTACATAATCAAAAGATATGGCTATTGATATTACGTACATGGGCTTATTTGCTTTTTTCGAAAGTACAAAGAGAAAGCTGGATTTTCAAAAACATTGGAAGGTTTGCAAAAGAACTTGCAATGGAGATGGATGTTCATCTGATTTCTACACCAAGCATAAATTGAAATGAAAAACAATTGATGAGGGAACAAATGATGATACATCTAATGTTTCACAATCTGCAGTGAAGTCATTAAGGATCATTTGTTTTGTACCTATTCTTGATGAAGCTATATAGCTTCACCTACCAGGAGATTTGAACAATATCATAGCTATGATAAGATGTTAATGGCTGCTTGTGTTAATCTTGAGGATGCACTTAAGATTGGAGAAAAAAAAAAGCATATTGATGGGCAAGATTTATTTCGGGAGTTAAACTTTTGTTCAGAATTTACTTAAGGATTCTATGGGTCCTCTTGATACTATAAAGTTTTCGAATAAGTATGGCCCCTATATCCTAATGCTACTAATGCATACAGAATTTTGTTAACTATTCCTTTGTGTCTGTGTGAAATGAGCTTTTCTAAATTCGAGTTATTGAAATCCTACTTGTATTCTACTATGGCACAAGAATGATTCAATATGGGTTGGTGTCAATTGCACTTGAAAATGATGTCTTGGAGAAAATTAAATTTGAAGACATAGTTAGAGATATTATTTCAAGAAATACTATATAGAGAAATGATGCGGGAGAACTTGAGGTTAGTAATAATTTTATTTCTATATGTATTGTACAAAATAATACATATTGAAGCTATATATTTGAGTGGAAGTATGTCTTAATTTCATTAGTCATATAATCTTTATAAATTTTAGGGTCCCATTTTGCCTTTCATTCCTAAGACCCAAACTTTCGGAGATGGCTCGGAGGATAATTCGACGCACAAACAAAACATTCACATGGAATTATCCCATTCCAAAACTCGGGCCAAGATCATCCTATATTTTCTATGGCCTGAAATCAAACAAATGCTAAAACTTTTTTACGACGAGAAACCTCGGCTTTTATTGAAAGATCAAACGTTCTTACAACGAAGTTTAAAAGCTGGGGAAACCGGTTTGCCGGAGTCAAGCCAAAAGCATAGGCCGGGAACTACAAGGAATTTAAATTTCTACTACATCCGAAAGCATGATGTTGCTAGGTTTGAAGTTTTCGGTCCCTCCATCATGGTGTTTCGATCTTCTCAAAGCGTTCTGGTCTTTCTCCTTCGCGAAAGCTCCATCCCTGCATATATGACATTGCATTGAAAGAACGTCAGTTGCAGCACGTGGAGTCTTTTTGGAAATTGCCAGATTATTGCGCGAAATCCACAGGGCCCAAGCTAGACCTGCAAATATAAACATGATCATTTTTCTAGATAGGCCCAAATCTCCTCTTAACAATCTCCCAGTAAATTCTCCCACCGAAGTAGGATATGAGTTCAAGTTGAACACCTCCCTAACAAAACTCCAAGTGAATACTGCCATTGGACAACCAAAGAAGATGTGTTCCACATCTTCAAAGTGATTGCACAGGCAGCAATTAGTATACCCCACCCAACCTTTCTTTTTGAGGTTATGAGCAGATTGCAGTTTATTGTTGAATAATTGCCAAAGGAAAACCTTAATTTTCAGAGGCAACTTGCTCTTCCAGATAAAACCTGCAACCCTACTAGTTACCCCCTGGTCTTTCAAGAACCTATATAAAGATTTGGTTGAAAACTTGTTATTCTTATTCAGAGCCCAACTCACAGAATCAGCTTTGTTATCAGTTAGATTGGAATCCTTGAGTATCTCTAATAGCCCTAGCCATCTGTCATACTCCTGCACAGATAGGGTCCTCTTAAAGTCCACAAACCAGGACTGATCCTCCCAACAACTTCTAACAGAGCACATAGGATTCCTTACCAATTTATATAGATCATCAAAGTAAATTTTCAATGGGACCTTCGTTATCCAACAATCTTCCCAGAATCTGCAGTTGTTTCCATCTCCAACCTTAAACTCAGCCCCCCAGCTGAATAATTTTTTGACCTTGTGAATGCCTTTCCAGAATTGAGACCCTCCAGCACTGTTAGATGCAAAGAAACCATTTTCTCCTAGATATTTTGCTTGAATGATTCTAAACCACAGCTCATCAGGTTCTTGAAAGATTCTCCAAATCCATTTCACAATTAGACATTCATTCATCTCCTTAGTATCAATAATGCCTAGACCTCCTTGATCTTTAGGACTACAAATCATCTCCCACTTGGCCATATGATATTTTGATTTTTCATCTGCTCCCTGCCAAAAGAATTTCAATCTAATAGAATCCAGTTCTTTATGAATACCATCCTTGAGAAGATAGAAGCCCATGCAGTATAGAGGGATGCTACTAAGGCAAGAATTGGTGAGTATATGTTTACCACCAGAAGTTAAAAATCTCCCTTTCCATGGGTTCAGTTTCTTTCTCATCTTCTGCCCAGGAACCTAAATACAGCCATATCCAAGTGTTTGTAACTGACTGGAATTCCCAAATACTTCATAGGGAATGTCCCCAAAGCACAATTTAGCATATTAGCATAAATCTCCCTCTCCTCTTGCTCAACCCCAAACACATACACTTCACTCTTATGGAAATTAATTTTCAAACCAGTCATCCATTCAAAGCAATACAGGATCAGTTTAAGGTTCCTAATATATTTCTCCTCAGGCTCAATCATTATCACAGTGTCATCTGCATACTGTATATGTGAGACTCCCCCAGGTATCAAATTGGCTAGAACTCCCTTAATGTGACCCTTATCAATAGCAGACCTGAGCATCACATCCAGTGCATCTGCCACCAAGTTAAAGAGTAATGGTGAAAGGGGATCACCCTGTCTCAGTCCTCTGTAAGTTCTAAAATAAGGACTTCTCTCCCCATTCACATTCACACAAACTTTTCCTCCTTTAACAGTGGACATAACCCAATCAATCCATTTTTGAGGGAAAGCCCTCTTGTTCATCACCTCCTCCAAGAAATCCCATCTAACCCTATCATATGCCTTCTCAAAGTTAATCTTGAGAATCAATCCTCTTGCTTTAGTCCCATTAAGTTCATGCATAACCTCATGTAGGACAACCACTCCATCAAGAATGTTTCTCCCTTTCACAAAGCCGGTCGATTTTCCCAATAATCCTTTTAGCTACGAGGCACAAATCTGTTGGTTAAAACCTTGGTGAAGCATTCATAGTCTACATTCGTAGACGGATGGGTCTCATGCGCTTGATGGTGGCGCCTCACTAAGCTTTGGAATTAATGTAATCACCCCAAAATTTAATCTCTTAATGTCTAAGCGCCCATTCCAGAGAAATCCTAAAACATCTTCATCAACTTTCCTTTGTGATCTCCCGGCGGTGTTTGAAAAAAGATACTCCAAAACCATTGGGGCCAGTGCAGAATTCTCCCTAATGTTGTTTATAGTGTATTTGATCTCCTCACTCCCAAATGGTTTTAATAAGTTCTCATTTTCCTCCTCATTCAAACACATATCTTGTGGCCAAAAATTTTCTCCCATGCTCAATAAACACCGATCACTATTCCCAAAAAGTCTCTTGTAGAAATCTACCACATGATCGGTTATTTCCTTTGTCCTCTTATCTCCCCTTCATTTGTTTCAAGGAAGCGATTGAATTCTTGTTCTTCCTACCATTGACAAAAGCATGAAAAAAGTGTGTATTAGCATCTCCTGTAAAATCCAGTTTTTCCGGCTTTTGTTTCATCGTAGGTTATCAAGATCTTGTAATTCCTCTAATTTACGTTCCCAGCTCATCCTTTCCTCCCATTACGCCATGGAGAGTAACCTGCCAAAGCAATCATGTCAATCTCCCCAATTCTATTGCTAATTTCTTTTTTTAGCCCTATTCGTTCTCTAATCAATCTCATGTTCCATCCTCTCAAAAATTGCACGAGGCCTTGCAAACATCGTGCCATTCATCAAGAGAGTACCCCTGTTTCTTATCATTTTCTCCCAACAATGCCCCTTTATTCCTTGCCAATTCTCCAAACCTGTCAAATTTCAACCACTTTTCCTGAAAGTAGAAATAGTTAGATTTTGGAACTTTATGCTCCCCAGAGTCCACCAACAAAGGAGAGTGGTCAGAACCAATCCTCGATTTGAACCATGCAAAGCTGTTACAGTATTGAGAACTCCAGCTAGTAGAGATTAGCACTCTATCTAACCTCACCATTGTGGGATTTTTTTGTTTATTAGTCCAAGAATATTTGACACACCTTACAAATAGATCTATCAAATGGTAATCTCCAATAAATTCATTGAACAAATTCATTAGTCTAGGGTCTCCCTGGCCTTTGTTCCTCTCCTTATTACTTCTAATCAAATTGAAGTCTCCACCCAACATAAGCGGTAACACATTACCAAAGCACCAAACTTGTAAATTCTCCACAAAGTCATAAGAAAAATCATGATTAGCCGGCCCATACACATTTAGCACCCAAAATCTGTAATTGGAAAGCTTTGTTTCTAAGCAAAACCCCCAGAAAATAATCATTCTCCACATCTGTTCACATTCAAAAGTCTCCATGTTAATGCCTGTAAGTAAGCCCCCGATCTCCCTTTTGAAGGAATATAAAGCCAACTAAAGTTTCTCCCACCAGCCATCTCCCTCAATTCAAACTCTTCAAAAGCTTGTTTGACCATTTCTTGGATAGCCACCAAGTCCAGATTCTCCTCTAAAATATGATCCCTAATCAAGTCCCTTTTCCTCTGCTTCCCTAACCCTCTAATATTCCAAAATAAAAACCTCATTTAATAACAAATTCAGAACCCCCCTCCTCTATCAATAGCTCATGTCTCTCTTTATTCTCATCTCCCATAGTAGAACCTTCTTTGTATCGAACAGAATTGTCAATCACATTGAGAGCATACTCCTCAACTTGCTCTTCAGAATCAGGCCTAGTTTTATCACTGAGTTTCTCCAGATAAAGCATGTAGTTAGTTTCGGCCCTACAAAGAGCCCTAACCATTTCCTCGGCTCTAAAAACATCTATTTGTTACATAAGACTAGCGAGAATCAATATTAAGATCATTGATAACCTCGGCTAAAGTGCTAATAGGAACATTATTTAGGATAGTAAAAGGGTTACGGGACTTGGAAATACACGAGCCACCGAAGTATCATTTAGAGCAGACCACCTAGCGAGATGCCTTCTCCGCAATTGATCGCCCTCTCTTGCAATCCTAGAACTTGTTCTTGTAGCCACTTAGACTGAGTCTTGCTTCAACAAATGCTAAAACTTAAGCGGAGGTTCAAGATACACCCACATTATGTAGTTGCTACATGCCCTTGCTAAGATTTTCAGCTCAAATGTGCACTAATTCATTTGAAAATGTGACATTGTAAAGACCCCGATGCCATTAGAATCACCATTATTGGTCTTTGGGTCCCATTGGCACACATGAGTGATGAGTCTATAGACGCATTTTTTACACGTTGCAAAACCAACAGCCTTTGCTTGGTTCCAACATTTTTTTTAAGTCTTGGTTCCAACAACTAGATGGATCGCCAAAAGAAAATGATAATCTTTTTTGGTCCATGGATGCGCGTGGGTTAGATTTTCTACTCAAAGTGCACATGTGAAAAATTGTGATTCTAAATATGCATATCACAAATATCCAATGGCCAATGCCAATTCGCCGAGGACCTTAAGAATCATGCATTTGGGTTTTCCGATCATACGTAAGTGATGAGTTTATCGATGACGTATACAGGCTCTCCTAGGAGGTGCCACTGTGGGCCCATAAGTCGTCATGCATGGCCTCATTCATTCAGATCGGTTTCCAAATGATTGATGTTTTTTGGAAGTATATATGCTGTGACAGAAATGACGCAACAGTAAAAGGTTGAGGGCATGGCTTATGCTGATTTCTAGGAATTTCCACGGTGTCCAACACTTCGGTATTAATTATAGATTAATGATGGGTCAACCGGATAATCCATAATTAAAATGTGAATACTGAATTGCCATCGTTGGCACAGATGCATGATAATTGATGGATTTGGCCCTTAGCACTTGTGTCGCATTGGAGCGTCCAGACTCTAGATAAGAGGTCTGCGGGACCTCTCATGGCCATGGCTTTTCATGACGTGAAAAGCATATGTAAGGTCGACAAGGAGGGAGATGAATTAGTCGTCTAATGTCACTTGTTAGCAAAAATGATAATTGGTGGATGTACGTTGACGGGTTTCTTTGGCCCTTAGCACACGTCATGAAAAGCATATGTAAGGTCGACAAGGAGGGAGATGAATTAGTCGTCTAATGTCCTTTGTTAGCAAAAATGATAATTGGTGGATGTACGTTGACGGGTTTCTTTGGCCCTTAGCACTCGTGTCGCATCGGAGTGTCCGAGACTCATACGTCCACTTTGGGAGGAGATGAGTTGATCTAAATGTCATTTTTTTAATAAAGGATATATGAATATTTTTTTGACAATTTGCATATATTATATATTAGAGCAGCCAAATTACATAGAGGTCCTCAAAGGCAGTGGCGAATCTTGCCAGGATACTCGTCTGGGTCCGAATGAGAGAAGCTACTACAATATGATGTTTTATTGCGAATTTTGACAGAACAAGAGCCTAATATATAGAGGATTAGCTAAAAGTTGTAGGGGTCGGCTGACCCCGAGGGTATGCTGTAGATCCGCCCTGCTCAAAGGAAGACTAAGTTACATAAAGGTCCTGCGACCGGAAAAGAAGACAAAGACATCGTCGACTAAGACAAAGTAAAAAACAAATCTGCCCGGAGGAGGGTATTCGCGAGGGCGTCGAGGACGCGTGCACCGAATGGACCGACCGCGCATAGCGACGGTGAAGAGTGGGTCGGTAGAGCCGTCGATGAAGAAACATTCCGACAACCGAAGAATGTTGTTGATGTCATTGTCGGAGGTAGAAGAAGCTCGAACCAAAGACCCTGATGGAGGCAGAGTCGTCGAAACAATGCCAGAGAAATAGCTGTCTGGTTGAAGTAGTGGACCCTAGGACCATAGGCTGCAAGAAGACGCTGAACTCTGCATGCTTGACACGGTATACAAAATTATTCCAGAGAGAAGTCACCGTGGAGGATAAGATTAGGACGCCTTGTGCTCTTGCATGCAGCAGGAAGAGGGCGAGTGGCTGCTTGTTGACACCCGTAGCCAGTGAACTTTGCTAAATGATCTGGAGCTCTGGATGCATCAGCATAGCACCTCCATCCTTCCAAAAGTGTGGGTTCTTGTACGAGGAGCCTGTCCATCGAGAGAGGGTTGGGTAAACCTGCATCTGAAACCAATATACCTTGAATGGAGGCAGTAGGTTGATGGTCATATGGGAGTTAGCTGCTAGGTGTACTTGGGCTGCTGTCCATGTTCTTCTTTAAAACTTGTTATCATTCCTAGCTTTCCAGATATACCACAAAATAAATAGTTTTGATATAGTTGCTCGACGAGAACTTGAAAAAGAAAGGGAGAACCTTTGGAGAAAAAAAATAATCGGGATTCTTTTGATTGTAAAATTTCTAGCGAGGACATAATATAACATTTCATAACGACGGTAATAACGAGGCTATACCAAGACAACAAGTGTAATTTCTTACATTAGAACGGGTGCAAAATATTGGCCGCATTTGACCAAGCTATCAAAGACCATGTTGAGCGCATCACTAGTGATAAAAAATTGTGATCATTATCTTTGTTGTTCCATCTAGAATGAGTTAATAAATTTGCTACCTCCAGCAATAGATATGACAGTCATTAAAAAGGTAAACGAAGCAAATAGTATTTCTCAGTTATCCTTGACTGTGCTCATCATGCTAGCCACCAAGAACAGATGTCGTCTTGATAATGAGGTATGTTGACACATCTTCAGATTTTTCTTTGCATTGAAGAATCCTTCTCAGTTTTTTTGGATGTATATGATACCCTTTGGGCATGGATTGCTTGATGTTCTACAAGAGGAAATGAAGCGTTTATATCTTGATGTAGACAACTATGAGAGGACGAGGGGATGAAGCAAAATATCAAGGGGTAAAAAAGGAACTTTTGGATAAAAGTCTATAAGGTTTTTATTTAGCGCTTCTAGTTGTCACAATCTGAATTTGACACTATGTGATATGTCAAAGTCTTGTCGTTGAGCGACAATTTTTTGGAATTATCCAATGCATCTATACTGGCATTTGATAATTTTACAAAAAGTTGGCAAATTCTTAAAGATGACATAAGTGCTTAGACCGACTCTCAAGCTACATGTTGGGAGAGTCGTGTTGGCGGTGTTAAGGTTATAAGGTTTTAGATGCTAGAAATAATGGAGGCTTTACTATAGTTGGTTGGTCAGATTGACACACGGGCATGTAGTGAAGCTACATCATGTTGGTGGGTTGGTGACTTCCTATTTTTAGTGGCAATAATCGTTTGGTATGAAATATTGTCGGTTGTTAATTTGATCGGCAAGCGGCTACATAATCAAAAGATATGGCTATTGATATTACGTACATGGGCTTATTTGCTTTTTTCGAAAGTACAGAGAAACTGGATTTTCAAAAACATTGGAAGCTGCAAAAGAACTTGCAATGGAGATGGATGTTCATCCTGATTTCTACACCAAGCATAAATTGAAATGAAAAACAATTGATGAGGGAACAAATGATGATACATCTAATGTTTCACAATGCGGTGAAGTCATTAAGGATCATTTGTTTTGTACCTATTCTTGATGAAGCTATATAGCTTCACCTACCGAGAGATTTGAACAATATCATAGCTATGATAAGATGTTAATGGTGCTTGTGTTAATCTTGAGGATGCACTTAAGATTGGTGAAAAAAAAAGCATATTGATGGGCAAGATTTATTTCGGGAGTTAAACTTTTGTTCAGAATTTACTTAAGGATTCTATGGGTCCTCTTGATACTATAAAGTTTCTGAATAAGTATGGCCCCTATATCCTAATGCTACTAATGCATACAGAATTTTGTTAACTATTCCTTTGTGTCTGTGTGAAATGAGCTTTTCTAAATTCGAGTTATTGAAATCCTACTTGTATTCTACTATGGCACAAGAATGATTCAATATGGGTTGGTGTCAATTGCACTTGAAAATGATGTCTTGGAGAAAATTAAATTTGAAGACATAGTTAGAGATATTATTTCAAGAAATACTATATAGAGAAATGATGCGGGAGAACTTGAGGTTAGTAATAATTTTATTTCTATATGTATTGTACAAAATAATACATATTGAAGCTATATATTTGAGTGGAAGTATGTCTTAATTTCATTAGTCATATAATCTTTATAAATTTTAGGGTCCCATTTTGCCTTTCATTCCTAAGACCCAAACTTGGAGATGGCTCGAGAGGATAATTCGACGCACAAACAAAACATTCACATGGAATTATCCCATTCCAAAACTCGGGCCAAGATCATCCTATATTTTCTATGGCACGAAATCAAACAAATGCTAAAACTTTTTTTACGACGAGAAACCTCGGCTTTTAAACGAAGTTTAAAACTGGGGAAACCCGATTTGCGAGTCAAGCCAAAAGCATAGGCCGGGAACTACAAGGAATTTAAATTTCTACTACATCCGAAAGCATGATGTTGCTAGGTTTGAAGTTTTCGGTCCCTCCATCATGGTGTTTCGATCTTCTCAAAGCGTTCTGGTCTTTCTCCTTCGAGAAAGCTCCATCCCCTGCATATATGACATTGCATTGAAAGAACGTCGGTTGCGGCACGTGGAGTCTTTTTGGAAATTGCCAGATTATTGCGCGAAATCCACGGGGCCCAAGCTAGACTGCAAATATAAACATGATCATTTTTCTAGATAGGCCCAAATCTCCTCTTAACAATCTCCCGATAGAATTCTCCCACCGAAGTAGGATATGAGTTCAAGTTGAACACCTCCCTAACAAAACTCCAAGTGAATACGCCATTGGACAACCAAAGAAGATGTGTTCCACATCTTCAAAGTGATTGCACAGGCAAAGCAATTAGTATACCCCACTTGACCTTTCTTTTTGAGGTTATGAGCGGATTGCGGTTTATTGTTGAATAATTGCCAAAGGAAAACCTTAATTTTCGAGGCAACTTGCTCTTCCGAGATAAAACCTGCAACCCTACTAGTTACCCCTGGTCTTTCAAGAACCTATATAAAGATTTGGTTGAAAACTTGTTATTCTTATTCGAGCCCAACTCACAGAATCGGCTTTGTTATCGTTAGATTGGAATCCTTGAGTATCTCTAATAGCCCTAGCCATCTGTCATACTCCGCACTGAGATAGGGTCCTCTTAAAGTCCACAAACCGGGGACTGATCCTCCCAACAACTTCTAACAGAGCACATAGGATTCCTTACCAATTTATATAGATCATCAAAGTAAATTTTCAATGGGACCTTCGTTATCCAACAATCTTCCCAGAATCTGCGAGTTGTTTCCATCTCCAACCTTAAACTCAGTTGGTGAATAATTTTTTGACCTTGTGAATGCCTTTCCGAAGTGAGACCCTCCAAAGACCTTTGTTAGATGCAAAGAAACCATTTTCTCCTAGATATTTTGCTTGAATGATTCTAAACCACTGACTCATCGGGTTCTTGAAAGATTCTCCAAATCCATTTCACAATTAGACATTCATTCATCTCCTTAGTATCAATAATGCCTAGACCTCCTTGATCTTTAGGACTACAAATCATCTCCCACTTGGCCATATGATATTTTGATTTTTCATCTCGCTCCCCTGCCAAAAGAATTTCAATCTAATAGAATCCAGTTCTTTATGAATACCATCCTTGAGAAGATAGAAGCCCATGCGGTATAGAGGGATGCTACTAAGGCAAGAATTGGTGAGTATATGTTTACCACCGAAGTTAAAAATCTCCCTTTCCATGGGTTCGTTTCTTTCTCATCTTCGCCGGGAACCTAAATACGACCATATCCAAGTGTTTGTAATCGACCGGAATTCCCAAATACTTCATAGGGAATGTCCCCAAAGCACAATTTAGCATATTAGCATAAATCTCCTCTCCTCTTGCTCAACCCCAAACACATACACTTCACTCTTATGGAAATTAATTTTCAAACCAGTCATCCATTCAAAGCAATACAGGATCAGTTTAAGGTTCCTAATATATTTCTCCTCAGGCTCAATCATTATCACAGTGTCATCTGCATACTGTATATGTGAGACTCCCCCAGGTATCAAATTGGCTAGAACTCCCTTAATGTGACCCTTATCAATAGCAGACCTGAGCATCACATCCAGTGCATCTGGCACCAAGTTAAAGAGTAATGGTGAAAGGGGATCACCCTGTCTCAGTCCTCTGTAAGTTCTAAAATAAGGACTTCTCTCCCCATTCACATTCACACAAACTTTTCCTCCTTTAACAGTGGACATAACCCAATCAATCCATTTTTGAGGGAAAGCCCTCTTGTTCATCACCTCCTCCAAGAAATCCCATCTAACCCTATCATATGCCTTCTCAAAGTTAATCTTGAGAATCAATCCTCTTGCTTTAGTCCCATTAAGTTCATGCATAACCTCATGTAGGACAACCACTCCATCAAGAATGTTTCTCCCTTTCACAAAGCCAGTCTGATTTTTCCCAATAATCCTTTTAGCTACAGGCACAAATCTGTTGGTTAAAACCTTGGTGAAGCATTCATAGTCTACATTCAGTAGACAGATGGGTCTGTACTGCTTGATGGTGACTGCCTCACTAAGCTTTGGAATTAATGTAATCACCCCAAAATTTAATCTCTTAATGTCTAACTGCCCATTCCAGAAATCCTAAAACATCTTCATCAACTTTCCTTTGACAGTCTCCCAGCAGTGTTTGAAAAAAGATACTCCAAAACCATTGGGGCCTGGTGCAGAATTCTCCCTAATGTTGTTTATAGTGTATTTGATCTCCTCACTCCCAAATGGTTTTAATAAGTTCTCATTTTCCTCCTCATTCAAACACATATCTTGTGGCCAAAAATTTTCTCCCATGCTCAATAAACACCGATCACTATTCCCAAAAAGTCTCTTGTAGAAATCTACCACATGATCAGTTATTTCCTGCTGTCCTCTTATCTCCCCTTCATTTGTTTCAAGGAAACTGATTGAATTCTTGTTCTTCCTACCATTGACAAAAGCATGAAAAAAGTGTGTATTAGCATCTCCCTGTAAAATCCAGTTTTCCCAGCTTTGTTTCATCGTAGGTTATCAAGATCTTGTAATTCCTCTAATTTCTGTTCCCAGCTCATCCTTTCCTCCCATTCTGCCATGGAGAGTAACCTGCTTTCAGCAATCATGTCAATCTCCCCAATTCTATTGCTAATTTCTTTTTTTAGCCCTATTCTGTTCTCTAATCAATCTCATGTTCCATCCTCTCAAAAATTGCCTGAGGCCTTGCAAACATCTGTGCCATTCATCAAGAGAGTACCCCTGTTTCTTATCATTTTCTCCCAACAATGCCCCTTTATTCCTTGCCAATTCTCCAAACTGTCAAATTTCAACCACTTTTCCGAAAGTAGAAATAGTTAGATTTTGGAACTTTATGCTCCCCGAGTCCACCAACAAAGGAGAGTGGTCGAACCAATCCTCGATTTGAACCATGCAAAGTCATTACGGTATTGAGAACTCCGGCTAGTAGAGATTAGCACTCTATCTAACCTCACCATTGTGGGATTTTTTGTTTATTAGTCCAAGAATATTTGACACACCTTACAAATAGATCTATCAAATGGTAATCTCCAATAAATTCATTGAACAAATTCATTAGTCTAGGGTCTCCCTGGCCTTTGTTCCTCTCCTTATTACTTCTAATCAAATTGAAGTCTCCACCCAACATAACTGGTAACACATTACCAAAGCACCAAACTTGTAAATTCTCCACAAAGTCATAAGAAAAATCATGATTAGCTGGCCCATACACATTTAGCACCCAAAATCTGTAATTGGAAAGCCTGTTTCTAAGCAAAACCCCCCAGAAAATAATCATTCTCCACAGTCTGTTCACATTCAAAAGTCTCCATGTTAATGCCTGTAAGTAAGCCCCCTGATCTCCCTTTTGAAGGAATATAAAGCCAACTAAAGTTTCTCCCACCAGCCATCTCCCTCAATTCAAACTCTTCAAAAGCTTGTTTGACCATTTCTTGGATAGCCACCAAGTCCATTCTCCTCTAAAATATGATCCCTAATCAAGTCCCTTTTCCTCTCGCTTCCCTAACCCTCTAATATTCCAAAATAAAAACCTCATTTAATAACAAATTCAGAACCCCCTCCTCTATCAATAGCTCATGTCTCTCTTTATTCTCATCTCCCATAGTAGAACCTTCTTTGTATCGAATGTAATTGTCAATCACATTGAGAGCATACTCCTCAACTTGCTCTTCAGAATCAGGCCTAGTTTTATCACTGAGTTTCTCCAGATAAAGCATGTAGTTAGTTTCAGCTACAGCAGCCCTAACCATTTCCTCAGCTCTAAAAACATCTATTTGTTACATAAGACTAGCAGAATCAATATTAAGATCATTGATAACCTCAGCTAAAGTGCTAATAGGAACATTATTTAGGATAGTAAAAGGGTTCTGGGACTTGGAAATACCTGAGCCACCAGAAGTATCATTTAGAGCAGCCACCCTAGCAGATGCCTTCTCCGCAATTGATCTGCCCTCTCTTGCAATCCTAGAACTTGTTCTTGTAGCCACTTGGACAGTCTTGCTTCAACAAATGCTAAAACTTAAGCGGAGGTTCAAGATACACCCACATTATGTAGTTGCTACATGCCCTTGCTAAGATTTTCAGCTCAAATGTGCACTAATTCATTTGAAAATGTGACATTGTAAAGACCCCGATGCCATTAGAATCACCATTATTGGTCTTTGGGTCCCATTGGCACACATGAGTGATGAGTCTATAGACGCATTTTTTACACGTTGCAAAACCAACAGCGCACTGGTTCCAACATTTTTTTTAAGTCACTGGTTCCAACAACTAGATGGATCGCCAAAAGAAAATGATAATACTGTTTGGTCCATGGATCTGCGTGGGTTAGATTTTCTACTCAAAGTGCACATGTGAAAAATTGTGATTCTAAATATGCATATCACAAATATCCAATGGCCAATGCCAATTCGCCAGGACCTTAAGAATCATGCATTTGGGTTTTCCGATCATACGTAAGTGATGAGTTTATCGATGACGTATACAGGCTCTCCTAGGAGGTGCCACTGTGGGCCCATAAGTCGTCATGCATGGCCTCATTCATTCAGATCGGTTTCCAAATGATTGATGTTTTTTGGAAGTATATATCTTTTGTGACGAAATGACGCGGTAAAAGGTTGAGGGCATGGCTTATGCTGATTTCTAGGAATTTCCACGGTGTCCAACACTTCGGTATTAATTATAGATTAATGATGGGTCAACCGGATAATCCATAATTAAAATGTGAACACTGAATTGCCATCGTTGGCACAGATGCATGATAATTGATGGATTTGGCCCTTAGCACTTGTGTCGCATTGGAGCGTCCAGACTCTAGATAAGAGGCTGCAGGACCTCTCATGGCCATGGCTTTTCATGACGTGAAAAGCATATGTAAGGTCTGACAAGGAGGGAGATGAATTAGTCGTCTAATGTCACTGTTAGCAAAAATGATAATTGGTGGATGTACGTTGATAGGTTTCTTTGGCCCTTAGCACACGTCATGAAAAGCATATGTAAGGTCTGACAAGGAGGGAGATGAATTAGTCGTCTAATGTCACTGTTAGCAAAAATGATAATTGGTGGATGTACGTTGACAGGTTTCTTTGGCCCTTAGCACTCGTGTCGCATCGGAGTGTCCAGACTCGTACGTCCGCCTGGGAGGAGATGAGTTGATCTAAATGTCATTTTTTTTAATAAAGGATATATGAATATTTTTTTTGACAACTGCATATATTATATATTAGAGCAGCCAAATTACATAGAGGTCCTCAAAGGCAGTGGCGAATCTTGCCAGGTTACTCGTCTGGGTCCGAATGAGAGAAGCTACTACAATATGATGTTTTATTGCGAATTTTGACGGAACAAGAGCCTAATATATAGAGGATTAGCTAAAAGTTGTAGGGGTCGGCTGACCCCGAGGGTATGCTGTAGATCCGCCCTGCTCAAAGGAAGACTAAGTTACATAAAGGTCCTGCGACCAGAAAAGAAGACAGCATCGTCGACTAAGACAAAGTAAAAAACAAATCTGCCGGAGGAGGGTATTCGCAGGGGCGTCGAGGACGCGTGCACCCGAATGGACTGACCGCGCATAGCGACGGTGAAGAGTGGGTCGGTAGAGCCGTCGATGAAGAAACATTCCGACAACCGAAGAATGTTGTTGATGTCATTGTCGGAGGTAGAAGAAGCTCGAACCAAAGACCACGATGGAGGCGAGTCGTCAAAACGGTTACGGAGAAATAGGCATGCTGGTTGAAGTAGTGGACCCTAGGACCATAGGCTGCAAGAAGACGGGCGAACTCTGCATGCTTGACACGGTATACAAAATTATTCAGGAGAGAAGTCACCGTGGAGGATAAGATCGGGACGCCTTGTGCTCTTGCATGCGCGGGGAAGAGGGCGAGTGGCTGCTTGTTGACACCCGTAGCCAGTGAACTTTGCTAAATGATCTGGAGCTCTGGATGCATCAGCATAGCACCTCCATCCTTCCAAAAGTGTGGGTTCTTGTACGAGGAGCCTGTCCATCGAGAGAGGGTTGGGTAAACCTGCATCTGAAACCAATATACCTTGAATGGAGGCAGTAGGTTGATGGGCAGCAGAGTCTGTCACCCCCAGTAGATGTGCTTGGGGAAGCTCCTGGCCAATTGCTTGAAGGTGATTGGTCATATGGGAGTTAGCTGCTAGGTGTACTTGGGCTGCTGTCCATGTTCTTCTTTAAAACTTGTTATCATTCCTAGCTTTCCAGATATACCACAAAATAAATAGTCTTGAATAGAACCTGGTCTGCAGGGTTAGCAGTTATAATAGTAGGTAAAGACATTTGAACACCATCTGGAGCTTCGAGTGTTGCTTTCCGCTCAAAAAATCCATAGAATCTATCCTGTTTTTTCCGTCAATCCTCTTCCAATCCACATCCGCTCTCAATCCTCTCCCAGATCCACTAAAATCCTTTTGGTTTCTTTTCTTGAAATCCATCAAAATCCATCGCATTCTTTCTGCCATCAACCCACCAATAACCATCCCTTTTCCTTCCTTCAATCCATCCATAATCCATATCCATTTTGCTATCCTCATTCTTGTACATAACCTTTACTTAATCCATATCCTTTTCGTAATCCTCTTCCTTGTACATAAGTATCCAATCCGTTTCTTCGCTTCCACCTTTTTTCGGTTTTCTCACTTGTTTCTAGAAACCAAAATTTTCGGGCCTTGTCTCTGCTTGTTCTCTCCGGCCGCTTGCTTTACAGGAAGGGGCATTCCGAGTTGAGGCTGTTGTTGACGGTCGTTAAGTGCCAATTTTTACCGTCAACTAAATATGAGAAAGGACTAAAATATGTTCACCAACTAGATATAGGGGTTATACTAACGAGAATTCCACGAGTTTTGGTGAATGTCATTTCTCAACGGGGTGTCGGTGAAAATACCCAAGGAAGGCCCACATGTCGGGTTTACATAGAGATAATCGGGAGCCGGTGAAAATTACATGTCTGGAAGGTTCGAGAAGGCTCGGACCAAACGGGAGCCCGAACGGGCTCGGTGGTGGGTCGGCCGACTCCCTCCTTGGGTCGGCCGACTCGTGACTTCGCCAATCGTCGGCCTCGCGGATCCTGTTCCACCGCCTTTGAGGATGAATAATAATCGTCCATTTAGGTCGGTTTGATCCGAGGGCTGTGGTGCATCCTAGAGGGCTATATAAGGAGCCCCCCCGAGGGTTTGGATCATTATTCTTCTACGGATCAAAAGCTAGGGTTTCAACCTCCATCCTAGTAGAAGAAGGTCCCTCTAGTTCATCTAGTTCTAGTCTAGTTCGTCTAGTTCTAGTTCTAGTTCATCTAGTTGTATCTAGAAAATAGAGAGAGATAAGAGGAGAGAGCGGAGGAGCCGGTCTACGTCGGATCTTCCTCAACATTGTACTTTTGCAGCATCTAGTTCGTCTTCCGGCTACTCTCCGGGTTCATCAATTCTTAATTCCTAAGTTCTTTATTTACTTTCGGCATTTACTTTCAAGTTATTTATTGGATTCCCGCTTGCATCAAGTGCTCTAGTCTTTGCAACGCTAGAGTAGTAATTAATAGATTAGGCGTGGTGCTTAGTCGCGATTACACCGGAATTGCACCCAATCCTACGGATTGTTGTGGTAGCCCTAGGGTAGTGGCGGCCCTAACGGCCGATGTATTCCACCTCGTTCGGATTGGTGTACGTAGGACCGTAGTCGGACCTTCCTAGCCCCATTCTCATCCATTTCCGTGGCTAGTGCTACGATGTCCCGAAATAAGTAATCTTGAAGTAACCTTGATTCATAGATCAATTAGAGAACTCATAGGAAAACACTTTCTATCTCTCCACAAAAACATATAGTTATCCTTGGGCGATCTTGAACCTTAATTAGTACACTTCACGTTCCCCGTGGAAAATCGATACCTTGGAATACTCCCGGGTGAAAGCTACATCGGTATCCGTGCGCTTGCGGATTATTACGTGTGCGTTTAAAATACCCAACAAGCTTTACGGCGCCGTTCTTGGGAACGGTAGCTGTGCTAGTTTCGAGCCAAGTCGTGTGTATCCTTTTTATTTTCCTTTTACCACCTTTCTCATCTCACCACATGGATTCCACACCTATTCATAAATTCTCCACACCAAGGGCCGAGTTCTTAGAGCCACCACAATCATCGAAGCCAATTACGGCTTCCGGCTATGAACTCCGTCCCGGCTTTATAGCCATGGTTCGGGATCAACCCTTCTCGGCCTAAAAGATGAAGACCCTTACAACCATCTTAGGGAATTTGAGCTATTGTGTTCTTGCCTAACAATTCCGGCATGACACAAGAGACCCTAAAATGGAAATTATTTCCATTCTCCCTTTCGGGTAGAGCAAAACAGTGGTATGCTCATTACGTAAGAGGTGTAGATGGAAATTGGGAAGAACTTCAAGAAAAATTTTGTCATGCTTTCTTCCCTCTTTCTAAAAGGGCAATCATCCGTAGAGAAATTCTTGACTTCAAACAAAAAGAGAAGGAGACACTAGGAGCAGCTTGGGCTAGATTCATGAGCCTTACTATATCTTGTCCAACCCATTCCTTGCTGAAAATGTCCTTTTAGAACACTTTTATCTAGGACTTAACAAGGAAGTCTGCTCTACATCTCGACACCTCTTACGGAGGTTCATTCTCACACAAAACCATAGATGAGGGAAAGCCATTCTTGAGAAAATTCTTGAGAACACCCCTTACACCGGCATTTTTGATGAGTTTCCCGAAGAAGAAAAAGAAGTCGAGCCCATCCCGAACCAAAAGAGGAGGAACCCACAACTAAATTAGATATTCCAATAGACTCTTCTAAAAATTTGGTTGTTGAAAAACCTCCTAGTAAGGGAATGCAAACCCCCCTAGAGGATGATGAACCATCTCCTTTAGAGCTTCCCTTTGAATTCGAGGAAGATCTCTTTGAAGATTATGGAAATGCCTCGAATTTTCCAATCCAAGTGAGACCTCGAGCAAAGACCACTCCATCTAATCCACAGAAAGAGTCGATGGCTGTAGAACACATTCAAAGCCTTTCGGCGATCATGAGTTATGAATGGCTAAGCGAGCGAGAGATGTCCCCCGAGGTAGCTCGAATCATCTCTCCTTCAAACATTCTTTTGTGCCGAGATTAGAAGATCGCTAGGAAGGTCCACTACAATCCTTCTGTCGGGATAAATATTATTTCAAAAGAGTTAGCTAGAACTCTTTATCCCGACACGTCCTTAACCCCATCTCAAAAACTTCTACAAGATCCATCGGGATTTATTTTAGAAAGTCATGGGGTGCGAGGACCATTCCCATTAGAATCAAGAACTCGGGATATGTCTAGATTTTCACATTTTTGACATCCGAGAGATTCCTCTATTGATTGGCGACCAATCATGAGACTACTACGGGAACAACCATTACGAGGTCAATTAGACTTCAAGGTTGGGAATTCCACTATTGTTGTTCCTCTTGATCGATCAATTAACACAATAGTGGAACCCAAACCTGAACGAGACCCTATTGAGGAGGTCTTAATGGTGTCTCAAGAGGAGATGACTCAACCATTCTTCGATGGAGAACACTTTGTTCAAGAAGAAGATGAGTCAGCGCCCATTGAGCTAGACATAAATGAACAACCACCACCTCCTACGATAGAGCTAAAACCTCTTTCTCCTGGCCTTAAATATGTCTTTCTTCACAACAACCCAAACACTCCAGTAATCATCAGCGACAAGCTTTCTGAATATGAAGCACAACAACTTGTCACTGTCCTTGAAAGACATAGATCAGCTTTTGGCTACTCACTCGAAGACCTCACGGGCATTAGTCCTGCTCTTTGCACGCATCGTATCCCCACTGATCCCAATTGTACACCCTCTAGGGAGCCACAGCGTAGACTTAACAACGCTATGCGAGAGGTTGTTAAGAAAGAGGTCCTTAAGCTTTTGCATGCTGGGATTATTTATCCCGTCCCTCATAGTGAGTGGGTTAGTCCTGTTCAAGTTGTGCCAAAGAAAGGAGGAATGACGGTTGTTAGAAATGAGAAGAATGAACTCATCCTCAACGATTAGTCACTGGGTGGCGTATGTGCATTGATTATAGAAAACTCAACAAGGCTACAAAGAAAGATCACTTCCCGTTACCCTTCATTGATGAAATGCTTTGGAACGGCTTGCAAATCACTCTTTATATTGTTTCCTTGATGGTTATTCTGGATATCACCAAATCCCGATCCACCCGAGATGACCAAAATAAGACAACTTTCACATGCCCATATGGAACTTTTGCATACCGACGAATGTCGTTCGGGTTGTGCAATGCTCCAGCTTCTTTCCAACGGTGCATGATGTCTATTTTTCGTGACATGATCGAGAAAATCATGGAAGTGTTCATGGATGATTTTACCATCTATGGCAAAACCTTTGATCATTGTCGGAGAATCTAGACAAAGTCTTACAACGATGTGAAGAAAAGCACTTAGTCCTAAAGCTGGGAGAAATGCCATTTTATGGTTCGGGGAAGGAATAGTGTTAGGACATAAAGTGTCGGAACATGGGATAGAAGTGGATAGAGCAAAGATTGAAGTTATTGAAAAACTTCCACCTCCCATAAATGTGAAAGGAATCCGTAGCTTCTTGGGACATGCGGGGTTCTATAGGCGATTTATAAAGAATTTCTCTCAAATCGCTAGACCCTTGACTAGTCTCCTAGCTAAGGACGCACCTTTCATCTTTGATGATGAGTGTTATGAATCCTTCCAAATCCTTAAAGAAGCACTCATCTCGGCTCCAATCATCCAACCACCTCGATTGGGAGCTTCCTTTTGAGATCATGTGTGATGCTAGCGACTTTGCGGTTGGTGCCGTTTTAGGCCAAACCAAGGATAAGAAGCATTACGCCATATCCTACGCTAGCAAAACCTTGTATGGGACCACGGCTCAATTATGCTACAAGCGAAAAAGAGCTATTGGTTGTTGTCTTTGCTATAGACAAGTTTAGATCTTACTTAGTGGGGGCAAAGGTAATTGTCTATTCGGATCATCTTTGCTCTTAAGTACCTCCTCACTAAGAAAGATGCTAAGCCTCGGCTAATACGATGGATTCTTCTACTCCAAGAGTTTGACTTAGAAATCCGAGATAGAAAGGGAGTAGAAAATTCTGTAGCCGACCACTTGTCTAGGCTTCAGTATAAGGAAACACATGAGCTTCCCATCAATGACTACCTAAGGGATGACACCCTACTCAAAATACAAGACTCCGATCCATGGTACGCAGACATCGTGAACTTTATAGTGAAAGGCTATGTCCCACCTGGTGCAAACAAAAGAAAATTGCTACATGATAGCCGTTTTCACTATTGGGATGAGCCTTACCTTTTTCGAGTCTGCGCCGATGGATTGTTGAGGAGATGTGTCCCTATGGCCGAGGCTATTCAAATCATGGATAGATGTCATTCCTCGCCATATGGAGGACACTATGGAGCATTCCGGACACATGCCAAGATCGGCAAAGTGGCTTCTTCGGCCAACGATGTATGAAGATACAAAGGAGTTTGTTAGGAGATGCCACCGATGTCAAAAACATGGGAATATTAACTCACGAAATGCAATGCCTCTCACAAACAATCTCCAAGTTGAACTCTTTGATGTTTGGGGCATTGATTTCATGGGGCCATTCCCTATGTCTCGGGAAGCTTGTGAATACATTTTAGTAGCGGTGGACTATGTGTCCAAATGGGTAGAAGCATTGCCTGTCGTAAAAGGCGATTCAAAACATGCCAAGAGAATGTTCCATGAAGTAATCTTTCCTCGCTTTGGTACACCCCGGATAGTCATAAGCGATGGAGGTTCCCACTTCATCGATAGACTCTTCCGAAAGTATCTAGCGGATCATGGAATTCGTCACAATGTCGCTACGGCATACCATCCTCAGACTAGCGGTCAAGCAGAAACATCCAATAAACAAATTAAGAATATTCTGCAAAAGACCGTAGATGAAATGGGTAAAGGATGGAAAGACAAACTCCCGATGCACTTTGGGCTTACCGAAGCGCATTCAAGACACCCATAGGCATGTCACCTTATCAACTTGTATATGGGAAGACGTGCCATTTGCTGTGGAATTAGAGTTCAAAGCTCCTTTGGGCAATCAAGAAATGGAACATGGATCTCCATCTAGCTAGCAAGAATCGTCTTATGCAGCTATCCGAGCTAGAAGAGTGGAGAGAAAAGGCCTATCATAGTTCTAAGATCTATAAAGACAGAACAAAAAGGTGGCACGATAAGAGAATCAAGCACAAGGAGTTTAAGCCTGGAGACAAGGTTCTACTATTCAATTCTAGAGTTAAACTCTTTGGACATGGAAAGTTGCGAAGTAAGTGGGATGGACCATACAAAGTCATTGACACTTCAACCCACGGGGCCATTACCATCCAAGACGATGTAGGAAACACTTCTAAAGTAAACGGCCAACGCTTGAAAGTGTATCTTGAGCCACAAATTAACACGGTGAGGAACTCGATGTTATTGAGTTCATAGAATTCCCGCATTAAAACTCAATCAACCAAAGCTCTAGGCAACTCTTGCTCGATTACCTAACCCTTAATATGCTCCATGAGTTTTGTTGTCTATTTGAGTTCGGGATTTGCTAAGTTTGAGAACAGTGAGACCTACATCAATCAACCCAAGAGTGAATGACTATGCCAACATCTAGCTTGGGGGAGAGCACCCCCATGTATTTAGCTAAGTATTTCTTGTTCCCATCTTATTTATTTTAATTTGCTTGCTATATTTAGTTTTGTATAATGTCTATATTTGTTAAATAAAAGAAGAGTGTACAAGTTTTTGCTTGCTAAAATAAATCCCTAGAATAAACTCTTTGGAGATGATGATTAGTTGCTCTGCCGTAATTCCTTTCAAGTGCCTGTTTTCAACCTAGAACTCTCCCAAGTTTTGGACACACTGTTTTGATCTAAGATTTGCTCTGAACCTGAAACTTGTGGGTAGCGAATGCTTGATCTAAGTCTAGGTAGTTGACGGGTATGATATGGGAAGGTCTCGAAATTTCTTGTTTATCTTGTTCTAAGTGATACTAGAGTTGGAGAATTTATCTTTTGAAAATTCAAAATGTTGCATGATGAGTTCTGTATGACGAGAGTTTAAATTCCTACCACAGCCATATATACATGATTGCTAGACTAGGAAGTCCACTTATACTTACTTATGCTTTGAGTGTGGTCGATTGTGTTGACTCTTAGAAACTCGTCATACAGTTAAAGTCAAGATCACACACACGTACATCATGCACCCCTCGCTACTTCTACCCTGGAAGTACGCGCCACCATATTCATCCATTTAGACACATCCCAAAATTGTTCTACTCCTACACTTTGGGAGTGAGCATAAAAAAATATCCCTTCATCCATTGCTAGCCCTTTTGTTATCCAATAAAGCTCCAAGTATGTGTTTCTTTGCTACATCCATCAATATTTTCAAAAAAAAAGAGACCAAGGTGCTTCATAAAAAAAAAAAAAAAGAAGAAAAAAAGAGAGAAAGAATAGAAAGACAACAATGTCCCATCATATGCGAGATCTTCATTTGTCCAAGTTCCATCCAGGTTCTTCATAGTTCAATTGCAAAGGAGGTATGAATTTCTTCAAGGAGCTAAAGTAGAATCGGGTGTTCACCATTATCATCCCTCTACCCCTTCATTTCTCTTATATCTATCATCACCATTTTCCATTACCACCATATATCCACTTAACCCATATATAGGGCCACACACATGCACATCTTGATTTGATTGTATGTCCAGTTTCTTCGGATCCATGGTTTGACTATGCAACATATGTATAAGCTCCCACCTACAAACTCCACATAAGGCTATTAGAGGTAGGATGAGAGAGTGAAGGCACAATGTTACTCGCCTTATGCCAAAAATACCACATATCTTGAGAGAAGAGAGAAGGCATACACCATCAATGCCTTGGTAAGGATCCAGAAATACCACATAAGAGAGACTTGAGAGGGTCATACAAGGAATCTCTGAGTTTTATTTGAAAATCTTGCAAAACTCCGGAATGAAGGTTGAGCAAAGAGCTAGAGACATAGTGCTTGACTTGACCGTTCTGTCTTTCAACTGCTCAAGACCCAAGTGAAGGCTACAAGCCCCATAGTGGAAGGTAATACGGGTAAGTTTGAAGTCAGAATAGTCCACTCTAATCCGGAAGAGAGTTCTTGTTTGAACGCATGTGTACTTTTGAGGCGTGAAAGCATTGTAGCAACTCGATCCACACGAGTTTATCTTTGCTCGGGGACGAGCAAAAGGAAAGCTTGGGGGAGTTGTTGACGGTCGTTAAGTGCCAATTTTTACCATCAACTAAATATGAGAAAGGACTAAAATATTTTCACCAACTAGATATAGGGGTTATACTAACAGAATTCCACGAGTTTTGGTGAATGTACATTTCTCAACGGGGTGTCAGTGAAAATACCCAAGGAAGGCCCACATGTCGGGTTTACATAGAGATAATCGGGAACCGGTGAAAATTCATGTCTGGAAGGTTCGAGAAGGCTCGGACCAAACGGGAGCCCGAACGGGCTCGGTGGTGGGTCGGCCGACTCCTCCTTGGGTCGGCCGACTCGTGACTTCGGCCAATCGGCGTCGGCCTCGCGGATCCACTGTTCCGCCTTTGAGGATGAATAATAATCGTCCATTTAGGTCGGTTTGATCCGAGGGCTGTGGTGCATCCTAGAGGGCTATATAAGGAGGCCCCCCCGGGGTTTGGATCATTATTCTTCTACGAGATCAAAAGCTAGGGTTTCAACCTCCATCCTAGTAGAAGAAGGTCCCTCTAGTTCATCTAGTTCTAGTCTAGTTCGTCTAGTTCTAGTTCTAGTTCATCTAGTTGTATCTAGAAAATAGAGAGAGATAAGAGGAGAGAGCGGAGGAGCGGGTCATCGGATCTTCCTCAACATTGTACTTTTGCAGCATCTAGTTCGTCTTCCGGCTACTCTCCGGGTTCATCAATTCTTAATTCCTAAGTTCTTTATTTACTTTCGGCATTTACTTTCAAGTTATTTATTGGATTCCCGCTTGCATCAAGTGCTCTAGTCTTTGCAACGCTAGAGTAGTAATTAATAGATTAGGCGTGGTGCTTAGTACGCGATTACTGGAATTGCACCCAATCCTACGGATTGTTGTGGTAGCCCTAGGGTAGTGACGGCCCTAACGGCCGATGTATTCCACCTCGTTCGGATTGGTGTCGTGGGGACCGTAGTCGAGACCTTCCTAGCCCCATTCTCATCCATTTCCGTGGCTAGTGCTGCGATGTCCCGAAATAAGTAATCTTGAAGTAACCTTGATTCATAGATCAATTAGAGAACTCATAGGAAAACACTTTCTATCTCTCCACAAAAACATATAGTTATCCTTGGGCGATCTTGAACCTTAATTAGTACACTTCACGTTCCCGTGGAAAATCGATACCTTGGAATACTCCGGGTGAAAGCTACATCGGTATCCGTGCGCTTGCGGATTATTACGTGTGCGTTTAAAATACCCAACAGGTTGTTTGAATGGCGGAGACGGAGGGGAGCGGAAGGAAGAACATGTGAGGGGCTTGTTGGATGGGCTGTGTCTCTCGGAGCGCGAAAGGAAAGGAGTGAAGGGCACATGGATGTCGGCGGGTAGAGGTGGTGGTGAAGCACGAGATGGTTGGAAAATTATTTGCGAACAAACCAGGCCATGCGAGATGGTATTGTTCGGACTTTGGGGAAAATTTGGTGTCCAATCAAAGGTATTAGATGCGAGAGACTGGGTTGCAATTTTTTTGAGATAACTTTCCTACAACCGAGAGGGGAAAAGAAGGGCTATTGAAGAGGGTCCATGGGAGTTTGGAGGTGATCTGTTTATAGTACGGGAATTTGATGGGAGAAGTAAGTTGGAAGAGCTGGAATTTAACTTTACACCATGTTGGGTTAGAGTTCGAAACTTCCATTGGGCATGATGAATTACCAAACTGGAGAAGCTATCGGGGATATCGTAGGTAAAACTTTAGATGTTGATGCGGTGGAAGGGGAGCTGGCAATTGGCCTTTCTCTAAGAGTGAAGGTTCTTTTAGATGTACGCAAACCTCTCATGCGTGGTGTGTACGTTGAAACAAATGAACAAGGAGATAAAATTTGGTGCTCGTTGCGTACGAGTTTACGCAAATTTTTGTTATACATGTGGTCGACTTGGACATACTAACAAGATATGTGATCTTTGGGGGATGGAGAGTGAAGAAGATGCCATTTGGTAGTGAGCTCGAGTGATTCCATCACGACGTTGTTTTCTTGATGAGGAGAGAAGCCGCGAGAGAGAAAATAGCGGATCGGTGGAAACAAATGGGGTAAGAATCGAGGAATGGAAGTAGGCAAAATCGAAAGGATTCAAAACAAGTGGCGTTGGGGAGTGGGAGGAACAACAACGGCTTTGTTGGCTGCTTGAAAAAATCCTCTCCTAAGAAAAAAGGGGGAGTTCTACAAATTATGTCTTCGAAGAGGAGGATAAACCCATAGAAGAAAATACAATTACGAGTTAGTGAAGGCAGGGGGTTTTGGGAAGGAGTCTGAGGTGGATGGAAGGACTAATAAAATTCTAGAAAAAAGGAGCGATCAGAGTTTGCAGTTAAAAGAGATAGGAAAAGAAGGGAGGACAACAAAGCAGACCGTAGACGATCAGGAGGAAATTTTACCTATGGATGTTGATATAGAGGGAAAGGAGAAGATAGAGGTAACAAACGTGAGAACTTATGAAACAAGAGCTAAAATACCAACTAAAGGGCACCAATTTGGAAATATTAAGATGAGAGGCACTTTTAGGAGGATCTCTCCCTCATCAAGGGAGGCTGGGGTTCAGGTGTACATGCATCAAGAAAAGAAAAGGGCTTTTGAGGAGGAGGCTTTGGAGTTACAGGAGGAACAAAAGAGAATGAAAATAGATCTGCAGTGTTCATATTGGTGAAACTAAAAATAATTTATCAAAGGCGGGGCTGCTTGAGCAGTCCCGCCGGGAAAATGAGGTGATTGCTTGGGCGGGGGATTGGGGAATGGCCGGCGGTTCATGGTCTTGGATGTGCAAAGACGAAGGCCCCGGATGTCTTATTTTTATCAGAGATGAAGCATGATAATAAGTGGATGGAGTGGTGGAGGTGGAGGCTTCAAATGACAAATATGTTTGTGAAGGATAGTATGGGGACGAGCGGTGGTCTGGCTTTGTTTTGGAAAAAAGATGTTAATTTATCTGTGAAGAGCATGTCAAAATACCATATTGATGCTATAATACAGGAAGAAGATGGTTTTGAATGGTGTTTTACTGGGATTTATGGTGAATCTAGAAGTGAAGAAAAGGATAAGACTTGGGAGTTGTTGCGCGAGCTAAAGACAAAATATCATATGCCATGGTTGTGCTGTGGAGATTTCAATGAAATCCTTTTCAGCTATGAGAAGGAGGGAGGATCTCCAAGGGCAGAAAGGTGTATGGAGAAATTTCGTCAAGTTTGGAAGACTGTGAACTGCACGACCTTGGTTTTGTTGGGGATGCTTTCACTTGGAGGAACCATCATCATTTAGCGATCAGTTATACAAAAGAAAGGCTTGATAGAGCGGTGGCTAATACAGCATGGAGAGCACAATTCCCACCGATGAGAGTTGTGAGCGGGGACCCAAGACATTCAGATCATCGACCAATTATTGTTACTGTGGGAGAAAGGAAATGTAGAAATCATGGCCAGCCTATGGACATTGTACACAAATTTGAAGCATGTTGGCTCGAAGAAGAAGAATGCAGTAAGTGGGTAGAGGAAGCATGGCTGGGTGCATTACAAAGCGGAGTTGTGGCCATGGTATACATTCAAAGGAAAATGTTGGGTGAGTTATGGACATGGGGTAGGGAGGTTCTGGGAGAATTTCAAAGAAGAATTAAAAATGCTAAACGTGAGTTGGAAAGATGTAAAAGGGGGTGTATAAGTCAAGAAAATGTGAACCGGGAGCATATTATGCTGTATAAGCTCGAGCGCCTCCATTATCAACTTCATATTTACTGGAAGCAACGAGCCAACACTGCTTGGTTGACAAAGGATGACCGGAACACAAATTTTTTTCATGCTTATGCATCCGAGAGGAGAAGAAACAATCACATAAGAAGGTTGAAGGATGATGGTGGTGGAGTGGTGGAAGGAGACACCTAAAACAATTTATCACCAACCAATACCATCAATTATTTTTATCCCATGCAAGGGACCATGAAAATGATGCCCTGCGGCAAGTTCAACGTCGGGTAACTACGAAATGAATGATTTTACGATGGCACCGTTCACGGGTGATGAGGTTTTGAATGCTCTACAAAGTATTGGGGACCTAAAAGCTCCAGTGCTGATGGGATGTCGTCAATCTTTTACAAACAGTTTTGGCATCTATTAGGCGAGAAGGTGAAGAAGGAGGTCCATGATGTTCTTAATGGTGCTTGATATGCCATCGGGTTGGAATGATACGGTGATTGTTCTCATCCCAAAAATCAAGCATTAGGAAAAATTAAAAGATTTAAGGCCAATTAGCTTGTGCAATGTTTTATATAAACTTATTTCAAAAGTACTAGCTAATAGGCTAAAAAACATCATACACGATATCATCTCTCCTCACAAGTGCCTTTGTGTCGGGCCGCTTAATTACCGATAATTTTTTGTTAGCCTATGAGCTCACTCATCATTTGAACAACAAAAGAAAAGGAGCAAGTGGTTTGGCTGCTATAAAGCTAGACATGAGTAAAGCATATGATAGAATTGAATGGCCCTTTTTAAAGAAAATGATGCAAAAATTGGGATTCCAGGAGAGTTGGGTTAATTTGATTATGAAATGTGTTACAACAGTTTCATATCGAATAAAGGTGAATGGTGAGTATACCATGGAAAAAATAGGCGATATTTTTGCCACTATAGCCTGAAATAGCTTGAAAAAAATTGTGCCGCTATTTGCATTCATGCAGAATTTTGCCGCTATTTTGTCGCTAAAGTCCGCTAATTATGGTTTATAAAACGCTAAACACCTTGGCCTTAGCTCGCTATTTAAAACATGGGAGTATCGATAGTTTCTTCCCTCAACGGGGCTTGCGTCAAGGCGATCCATTGTCACCTTATCTCTTCATTTTGTGTGTAGAAGGTTTGTCGGCTTTTGCGCAAAAGGCTGAATCGATGGGAAGATTGAGGGGATTCGTGTACGTAGGGGAGCTCCAAAGGTCAATCATTTATTTTTTGCGGATGACTCCCGATTCTTATGAGAGCTAGGAATGATGATGCCCATGTGCTCAAGCATATTCTGCATATATATGAGCGGGCTTCGGGTCAAGTAATAAACAAGGAAAAGTCCTCTATCCTATTTAGTCCCAATACTAGTGATCACACTCGGCAACAAATGCGAACAATACTATCAATCAGCCAAGAAGCAAGAAATGAGACGTATTTGGGGCTTCAGTATCATTGGTAAATCAAGAAAGAGGGCTTTTGAGTATATTAAACGAGAAGATTTGGGCTCGCATACATGGTTGGGCGGGAAAGGTTGTTGTCCAAGTTTGGAAAGGAAATTATGGTGAAAGAGTGGCACAAGCTATACCAACATATGCAATGTCTTGCTTTGACTTAACAAAGGGACTTTGTGATGAGCTAAGTTTTATAATTGGACGGTGCGGTGGAGCCAGCAAGACAAAGAGAACAAAATTCGTTGGTTGAGTTGGGAAAAGTTAACAAGTTCAAAGAAACAAGGGGGTCTGGGCTTTCGAGACCTACACTTATTTAATAAGGCGATGCTTGCTCGACAGGCGTGGAGGCTCTTAACTAATCTAGAAACACTTTGTGGCCAAGTCCTTAAGGCGAAATACTTTCCAAACTCAAGCATCCTTCAGTGTTCAACGAAAGGAGGGATTTCATATTCGTGGCGCAGCATTTTGCAGGGTGTCCAACTACTTAAAGATGGCATAATTTGGCGGGTGGGAAATGGAGAGAATATTAATATTTGGACTGACCCATGGTTACCTCGAGGAAGTACAAGAAGACCAATGACACCGCGTGGTTCATCAATCCGAACATATGTTTCGAGACTTGATCCATCCAACTACGGGGACATGGGATGAGCAAGCTGAGTCTTGGATACTTTCTAGCCTCGAAGATGCCAAAGTGATTCTCACAATCCCGGTTGATGTTGACATGGTTGATTGGCCGGCTTGGCACTTTGATCCAAAAGGGTATTCTACGTTAAGTCGGCATATAAGCTTGTTGTGTGTTGTCGAGACCAACAATTGGGGAGGGATGCATCATCATTAGGATCAAGTGATGGAGAAGATTTTAAATGGAACAGAATCTGGCAACTAAAATTTCCAAATAAAGTCAACATGTTTATTTGGCGTATGGCTCATAACTCTCTTCCGGTAAGGCGAAATTTGGCGAGAATAGGTGTCAAGACTGAGACTTTGTGTCCTATATGCTACCGGTTTGATGAAGATTGTGGACACCTTTTCTTCAAATGCAAAAGGGCTAGGGAGTGTTGGCAATCCATGAACTGGAGCATTTTCGTATTGAATTGGAATCTTGTGCTTCTAGACAAGAAACTATTTTGAAGATTCTAAAAGCGAATCGGCAAAGAGCGAGAGAAAGGTCTTCATATGGCTTTGGCGTTGGTGGTCGGCACGTAATAAGACTAATTCGGAGGAAGGATGGCCACTGCGATGAAGTATGTAATTCTGTCACTTATTTTCGATGGAGTTTGAAAAGGTAACCAATCAATGTAGTACAAATGCACATGTTCCAACCCCCAAATGGAAGCCCCCTCCGATGGAATTTTATAAAATTAATGTGGATGCCTCTTTTCACGCTTCTACAAATCAAGCGGTGGGGCTTTGTGGCTCGTGATCATGAAGGAAATTTTTTAGGAGGAGGAGCGGGGAGTATTTCTAGAGCGGCTAGTGCCTTATATGTGAAACAGTGGGGAATTTGAGAAGCCTGGAGCGTGTTGCTAATTTGGGAATGACAAGAATCATAATAGAGAGTTAGAGACAGATGCTGCAACTGTTGGCAAGGCAATCACATCGACAGAATTAGATATAAGTATCAATGGTTGTTTGTTTAGATGAATACGTGAGTTTATGAGGTCATATTTTGTACAATGTTGTGTTGTTGCATGCCCAAGAGCTTGTAATAGAGTTGCTGATAGACTAGCTACCTATGGGTGTACTCTGGAACAAGGTTCATGTATTTACATGAATCATGCTCCAGACTTTGTATTGTCTTTGGTTTCTGGTGATCAGCCGGAAATCTGAGGTTAATGGAAGGTTCCTTCCCCTTTCAAAAAAAAAGACTCAAGGCCGTTCCAACTGGAAAACTTTTTGGATTAAAAAATATCGATGCTTTAGTATACTAGTGTGAAGATCGTCTGTTTGGCAACGCTCCATAGAGCGGATTCTCAAGTAGAATTGACTCCCTGACTGTCAAACGTATTTTTCAGCGAAAAGTGGTTCTCTGCTGATTTTATGAAGTGATTGTCTAAAATAAACTAAGATAATGAGAGATGAAAAAAGTACCTTCGTCTGTTTCTGTAATGTGATTCTTTATCCTGATTTTGAGAGTTTATTATACTAAAGAGAATCACTTCCGACCATAGAATCACTCCACCAGAAAATCAGAGAGCATAGCTGATAAATCAAGAAGCACAACTGTGACAAACAGACCCAAGGGGATGATCGAGCAGAACCGTTCCCATATGTGGCCACACTCGCTATCTCTATCGTCCATTCAGTCAGCAACACAGATCTTGATGCAGCAACATTACTCACTATGTTGTGTTGGCTTTGGTTTTAGAGTTTAATTAAGATTTAGGAATTAAGGAAAATAGATTAGGGTTTGACGTTAGATTTTAGGATTAGGGTTGGATTTAAGGTTTAGAGTTTAGGGGTCTTATTTAATATAATTGTTCACATACGGTCTTGATGCAGTTTGACGGCCATGATATGCAGTACGGCCAAACGTGGAAACCGAAAATCCACACTCGACCCCAAGGATTCACTACTGGATCCAGAGTGTTTGCCGATGGCTTGATGCCATCGTTGATGCCATCGGCAAACACCGAGACCCCGCCGGCAAAACGGTTTGCCGATGGCAAAGTCACGTTGCCATCGGCAAATCGGGCATCGGCAAAAAAATTTTGCCGATGGCACCGACCATGCCATCGGCAAACTATTCGCCGATGGCCGCGACCGCCATCGGCGAACAGGCCACGCCCGGCCGTCCCGCCGTCGGCCCGGGCGTGTTTGCCGATGGGCGACGCCACGTGGCCATCGGCAAACAATTATCTTTCCGATGGCCACGGCCGTCGGCGTAACATTTTTTCTTTTGAAAATGTTTTCCGAAATTTTTTGCCGATGGCCTTGGCCATCGGCAAGATATGGTCGGTTGTCGATGGCCTTGGCCATCGGCAAACCTGGGCTCATTTGGGAATTTTTCCCCGGGTATGGGCGGCCATCGGCAAACTGGGAAATTTTTTTTCCTTTTTCTTTTGTTTTCTTCCATTTAGACCACATTTAATCACAAACATCACACATATCCAACATTCATCACATATATTAACAATAATACACCATTTCAACCATAATATAGCTTGAATTACGTATAGCATGTCCGAAATCATCCATACAAGTCCAAATGGCTCCATACAAGTCCAAATTCATCCATACAAGTCCAAAGTTATCCATACAAGGCCAACATCGGCAAAACATGTCCGACGTGCCACAACAAGGTCCAAAAGCTAGAAGAGAAGGTACCTAGCTCGTGGCGCCATCCCCGGGGTCCCAGGCCCCGGCACCATCCTCCCACGGAGACCAACTCGGCGCGGGGCCGCACCGCACCGCTTGCCGGTGGCCGAGCCTGCGCGGAGGGAACACGGAAGGCACGGAGTACCCCGGCTGCCGAGGAGGCCGAGACGGCCGGGCTGCCCCTGCGGCGGCCACGAGTACCCCCGAGTCGGTGGAGGACCCCGGACGAACGGCTGCGTGGGGAGGTTACGGTAAGGAGTCCGGCCGTCTTTGTGGAGAAGGACCCTGTGGAGAAGCACCCGGCGGAGGGCTAGCACACGGAGTTGGGTTCGAACCCGCCGATTGTGCTCGCACAAAGACCAAGTGATGGAATTAGTACTGCGGTGGCATCACAAGCTAAAGCAATAGGCAATGTACTCACCGGACAAGGTACAACAAAAGGCATTGGAGGTGCGGTGGTGGAGCGAAGACAAGAGGAGGAAATTTGGAGGCTCACTCATTCCACAGGCACGCATGTGTAGGGACATCTGCGACATCGCTGCTAGTAGTGCTGCGCAACCGCTGCCGCGTGCTCGATAGGCAATCGCCATCCGCCACGGTTGGCTAGCACCTCCGGACCGTGGACTGCAATATTACACCAGCATGGTTGATTGTATTTGAAGACAAGGTACATTATTTATGAAACGGTCGAACAACGAATGAAACTCCACTTACCTGAAGACCCGCGATCACCTGCGCGCTGCTCGGCTACCGAGGCGCTATGGGGACCCGTGGTGCGCCCCTTCGCCGGTCTTCTTTGCGGATCTCGGTTAGCGTCGGGACAGAGGATGGCTCAATGGCGCTGTGGGCCATATAGAACCGGTCGTGCTGCTTCCCTCCTCCCAACCTCATCACGAGCTGAGGGTCCAGGGGCTCGGCGGTGACGTCGTAGTCGTCGCCATGGAGCTCTCGATCTGCGGCGGCATACTTGGTGAGCTTCTCGTACACGACCGGGGTGGTGTACTTCTCGGGCGGGGCCCGTCCGAAGAGCTGTACGTGGTGGAGGCCCCATGTACTCGTTGATGGGCTGCCCGTCGTGGTGCTCCCTCTGTGAGGAAAACAGAAAACATGGTTACAAGTAGAGATATAAGAAATCCAGCGCTATAAGAAATGGTTGAACACAAGCATACCCATGTTTCCATGAACTCGGGAGGTTCGGCTCCCCGGTGGTGTGAGACCCCGACCTTGCCATCTACGCAAGCGTTTCGCCCGACGTGCTCTGCTTTGCACGTACGCCTCCGGCGTTTGCCACCCTTTGACAATCTCACGCCGGCGGTCGGCGTACTTGCGAAAGCACCAGCCCGAAGGTGTCCGCATGACATTCAAGTATTAGATCTTCCGGATAATGAGTTGAATGTGTCACATAAGGAATCACAACGGATGTTTTCCTACTTATTTACCTGCATGTACTGCTCCTCGGTGAGGTCGGTCTCCGGTTCACATATCATCTCCCTGGCCTGGGTCTTGTCCACCTTCATCCCCTGAAGTTGGCGTAGTAGGAGATAACGGCCTGGGTGTGCGCCTCGTAGAACATGTCCTTGAGCCGCAACTCGCACACCTTATCCTGATGCCGGTCCGCCAGCACGGGGTCCTGCCCCTCCGCCAACCTATAGTACAACTGCGCACAGGCAACAAGCATCATTCCATTGTTTGAGAAAAGTCCAACAAATGCGTAGTATTGAGATATGCGTTGCGATTGAAAGACTCACCCAGAACACCCTCTTGATCTTGTCAGTGAGGACTTCCCCACGTTCGTCCCTGACGTGGTAGTAGTATGGCCATTTGTCGGGCACGATCGTCTTCCCCTTGATGGTGACCAAGCCAGGAAAGTTATGTTTAATCACTCGCCCCTGGATGCTAGTGACATTGGGCGAACACTTCCTAGCCGTCACCTTTGCCCAGCCACTGCACATAAACAACAATTGTTAGTATGCAGTTTTAATTCGAAAATGACATAAGAACAAGTACAGAAATCAACAATGGATACTTACCTCCCAGCGATCACGATCTGCGGGCGGTCGTCAGGGCGCGGCACGTGCTCAGGGAGCTTAGCGGGCCCGTCTTTGGAAGGGCTTCTTCGAGGTGCTGTGGAAGTCGAGGTGCTGCGCAGTCTCCTCGCCCGTCGTCTCTTCGTCGTCGTCGTCGCCACCGCCGCCGCCGCCATCCTCCTCGTCGTCGTCGTCATCACCACCGCCGCCCGTCACAAACGGCCTCATCACGGGAGCCCTCCGCCTACTCCCACCCTGTGGTCGACGGCTCCACCTCAAACAGACCTCGCTCGTGATCACATGTGGAGATGTCCGGGTTTTGGCCATCCGACATCACAACTTGCTCAAAACTTTTTGAAATTTTTACCACACACTACACATGCCATGAGAACACAACGGTCAAGTTTCGTCAATTTCGGACTTCATTTGGATTTTATACAATTTAAAAACACTTTCGGGCACGTCACTCCCCATATTACGAGGCCAACAGGGTCGTAATTTCATGTGAGGTCCTGGATACGGCCTCAATATACTCCGAGCATCATGAATATCATTTTTTGAATTAAAAGTTTGCATTATTTCATGTACCTGCAGTTCAAATTTAGAGTTGCGGGAAAAATTCAAAGAAACCAAAAAAATTAACGAAATATAGCCACAAAATTCAAAATTGTCCTAACTTTTGAAGCTGGGTTGTATGTGGTGTAGAAAGATATCAGAAAAAAATGGGAAGGAAAAAACAAAAAAAAATTCTTTGCCGATGGTTTTGAAAAGCCATCGGCAAAGAGGCTTTACCGATGGCCGGCCATCGGCACAAATGGTGGGCCAGGGCGCTCCCCAGGCAGTCACGTGGCAGGGCTTTGCCGTTGGCCGTGGCCATCGGCAAATGAGGCGGCTTGCCGATGGCCTAATGGCGCTGCCATCGGCAAAGCCGACGGCGTCGGCCGCCGTCCGCTCCTGCCAATTTTTTTTTTTTTTGGTGGATCTTTGCTGATGGCAGCGCCATCGGCAAAATAATATTTTGCCGTTGGCCGTTGTTTGCCGATGGCCGGCCATCGGCAAAAAAGCGTTTTGCCGTTGGCAATTGTTCGCCGATGGCCCGGCTCTTATGCCTTGGCCATCGGCAAACTCTGTCTCCATCGGCAGACACTCTGTCTCCGGTAGTGATTCTTATTTCACCGATTCAAGTGACGTCATCAAACACTCTCGAATCGATAAGACCAGATGTCGCCCCTGCGTAGGGGATGGACCAGCGGGAGCCTCGGATCGTTGACCTGAATCCCTGGACACACCGATATGAGGCCATGTGGACTCGTGTCAACCGTCCAAATATTTGTGTTTCTTCACTATAACAGTGACACCCAGACTGTCATCTACAAATATCTCTCCTCGCTGCCGTACGGAATGCGCTCTCTTCTTCTTTCCCTTAGTGCGTTCCAAATAATATCACTTCAGCTAGCTCACACCAATCTATATTAGCAATTTTTTTATATAAAATTAAGAAGATGAAAAAGAGAAGAGACTATCTCTTATCTTAACATCTACTGTATCTCGCTTAGAAAACAAGACTGTTCGTGGATTTACCTATAAAGACTGGGAGAGAAAGTAGAGAAAACAATGTGAAATAAATTATCATTTGCATATGTGGTTCACATGATAAAATATCAATGACATGGCTCATATAAACTAGTAGCAGACTCAACTGTAGAGGACACCCTTAGAGCATCCGCAGTAGAATGAGCTAGTTGCTAGCTCTAAGCCAAATTATTTAATAATACTAACTTTTAGCATATAGCTGATAATATGAATGACTCCACGTGACATTCTCACATATTCTTAGAATATGTGTATGAGACTATCTTTTAGAGCATCCATAGTGGTATGAGCTAGTTGCTAGCTCTAAGCAAAGTTATGCACGTCATTCCTCGAACGTTATGCACAATATGAAGCGGAACCAAGAGCATCTGTGTTTGGCCTCGTGTTTGATCACTCCTGTACTTTACGCTTCATCCTGCATAACCCACCTTAGATATGTGTTCATACTTGTTTATCACATAGAGTATGTTTATATACTAATATTAAGATATTCTAAATCTTCTTACGTGAAAAAATTTCAAGGGAACCCATACTTTTTAATATATTACAAAAATGCCACTTACTGTACTATATAAAATAAGTATGACCACATACTCTAAGTATGCTTGCATACTTGACGTATATAATATCATAGATGGTCTAGTATGATCATATACTTCGCGTACATATTTTTTTTGTCATACATACCTAAATCTTGAGATATGAACATGGGAGTAACTACTCCCAAGGAGTAGAAAATACTTTCTATATATATATATATATATATATATATATATATATATAGGGAGCCATGGGCTTCCAATAACATAGAGGAAGCTCCAGTCCAAACCGGCGTTGATGGTTGAACCAAACCAGCTCCCGCCGTCCAACCTGTCCTGCCACCACGTGGGGCTGTCGGCGGAGCTCACTTCCCAGCGCCTGGTCCACTCCGGCACTGGTTCAAATTCATTTGAATCTCAAGAGACTCCTTATATCAAAAAAAAAATCTCGCATCTTTATCCTCTCGTTCACTCACGGCCGACGCAAGCAGCTCTCCCCACCACGGCGCGAGCACCGCCGGTGGCGTATCCAGGCGCTCGGCCGCTCGCTTCCCCACCACGGCGCGAGCACCGCCGGCGGCGCGGTGGGCTCCAGCAGCGGTGGCGCGGCCGCCCTCTCGGTCTTCGCCTTTCCCCGGCCGGTGGCGAGCGGTCCTCGCCGGCTCACCCTTCCTTGGTCGCGGTCCACCCCTTCTCCTCCGCTGCGCCACGCGGGCTTGCTCCCCACCGGCGCGCACCTCCTCGCGACGAGCGGTCCACCCCACCCGATGAGCTGCGGCGGCGGTGGCCCCGGAAGCTCGGCGGCGCGGCCCGAATCCCCCCGACCCACGCGAAGCTCCCCGGGCGTGCGGGCGGAGCCGCCCCTCCCCGACCTCACACCCTACTTCCTCGACGCGGCCCCACGCGCCCCTCATCGAGCAGCAGCGGTGGCAGCCCGGCCTCCACCACCAGCGGCCGCGCGATGCGGCCCTCTCTTCCCCAACACGCAGCGGCGTCGCACCGGCCCTCCCCGAGGAGCGGCGACGGCGCGCGGCCCGGCCTCCCCGAGGAACGGCGACGGCGCGGCCCGGCCTTCTCCCGGCGATGGAGCTAGCTTCCTCTCGTCCGGACGACGGCGCGGCCTTGGTCTTCCCCTTCCCAGCGACGGCGCGTGGCTTCCTCCCCTCCCGGCTATGCGTGGTCGGCGATGGCGGCGGCCCGTCCCCTTCCACAGTAGCCTCCCCTACCCATACTGGCAGCGGATCCGGTCTCTCCGGCAAGGAGATCGGCGGCGCCCCCTCTCTCCCTCTCCTCGCGTGGCAAGGGGAAGACCAGGGAAGGCCTGGATGCGGCCGCCCGCCGCACGCCCTGGATCGTGGCCCGAGCACCGGCGGTGGCGCGGTGCCGCGCCTCCCCACTCCGCGACGGCGACGGCGGACCCTGCACCACGACCCCTGCTCCACGACGCGTCCCTCCACCGCCACCGCCCCTGCACCGCGATCCCTGCTCCGTGACTCCCTGCTACGCAAGGAGGCTCTGGCTTTCCGCGACGGCGACGACGCGCCTCGCACCGCGACGGCGAGGCGCCCTGCGCCGCGACGGCAAGGACGACGGCGGCCCGACCCTCCCGTGCCCGCTACGGTGAGGCTTGTATGCATCATAGAGGAGGTTTGTACGCATCACGAGAGGAGGTTTGTCGCATCACGTCTACCATAATGAGGCTTGCATAATGAGGTTTCGTGCATTTTTTTCCCATACGGGAAGCAAGGTTTGTATGCATTTTCGTTCGGCTTCCCTCTCCATGCCACGGTGATTGAAGATGGAACCATCGGGAGCTTCATGGTGACACTCCATGCCACGGCGGCGCACACCTCCTGTCGTGACACTCGGGGCGCACGGTTGATATGCTTCATGGTTTTATATGCATTGTGGTTTTGTATGCACGATTGATCTTGTTTTATATGCAATGTGAAATTGTATGCAAAATTTACAACGGTTTTGTATGCAAGGTGAAAATATATGCATATCGGTTCATGCAATGGTGATTTATATGCATGTTTACATGCTAAATTCTGCTTGTTTATATGCAATGTTTTTTATGAATGGTGGAATTACAATTTTGTAGAGGTTTGAGATAGGTTTATATGCATGGTGGAACTTTAATTCTTGTTTATAAATGTATGGTGAAATAGTTTTGTATGCATGTTTATATACACTTTAATTCTATATGCATCCCTTTAGAAGTTTATATGCATCCTTATATAGGTGTATATGCATTGCAGGGATGTTGCCTATGGCAGGTAGGATGGGGGTGCGGCCAGCAGGACAGAGGATGGAAAGTGGCACTCTCTCCCTTCTACCCGTCGGTGCCCTCCATCCCCAACTCGACGATGGCAACAAGATCCATGGTGGCGGCAACCTCCTCTCCTCGTGATCCGTTTGCGGCGGCCTCACGCCGTGGTAGAATTTGGTTTTTTACGCACATTTTGTAGTACCTTTTATGCTTTTGATTTGGTTTGTATGCACTTACAGATTGGTTTGTATGCACTGCACGGGATCGGGTCGCAATACGAGCACACTTTTTATATGCATTTATTGGGCGCGGTTTACATGCATAGCACAATTTTACATGGTTGTATACATTGTTGGCGCAACTATATATGCATGGTCTCCACGATGGTTTGCAGGTTTTGCAAGGCAACGGAGAATTATTATATGCACTTTGATATACATTTTTATGCATGTTCTTGTTATGATACACCATGTTCTTGTTCTTAAATAAATTTGTGTGCACAGTTTCCTAAGCACTTCCATGTAATTAGCTTGCTAAAATTATTATTTTACGTGAGCTCCTCTAGGTGTATATGCATGATAAAATTATTATTTTGCCTCGAACACCGAGGTTTGTATGCATCACGAGAGGAGGTTTCGATCCATATTCATATTTTTGTTTTGTCGGCACGCATATAAAAGTGTCTATGCATAATTAAGCTGCCTTGTATGCAGATTGGCAAGGTCATCGGGTATCCGGACATGTGGTCGTGGAGAAGAAGTTTGACGTGCCGGTGCTCCGTGTCCTCATGGTGGTCGCCATCACGGCAGCACCTCATCGGAAGCACCTTCTTCGTGCCGGTGAGCCACCGATGACCAAAGCTTCGCCTTTCATGGTGGTTTGTATGCATGATGCCGTCGCTCTGCCTAGGTTTTTATGCATGATGGAGCTCGATTTTTGGATGATGTTGGTGAGTTGTATTGTATGCATTGTGGAAATAAAATTTTATACATTGTTCGAGGACATTCTATACATGTTTATATGCATGTTAATCGAGATCGAAAATGGTGTATGCATGTATGTATGCACGCTGAAACTAAGGGGTCAAAAAATTAGGGGAGGTCGATCTATATGTAGGGGTAGATTCGTATGCATGGTGGAATTGTCGCAAGCATGTTTATATGCATGGTGATGCGAGAACCAAATGTTTATATGCAATGATAATTTTATATGCAATGATGATTTTGTATGCATTGTTTTAACAATTATCTAAGCATTTACCACACAATTTCTGTTTATAAATGTATGGTGAAATAGTTTTGTATGCATGTTTATATGCACGGTGAAAATGAGATCAAAATGCTTGTATCCATATCTGATTTGATTGTATGTTTATATTGTAGTAAACGAAGAGTCCTTGTATGATGGCGATCGCAAGGATGGCTATTGCATGGGGGTGGCTGAGCGGCCCGCGACTGCAAGGATAGGTTTAGATGTATGGTGAAAAATCGTGATATGCATAGTTTAATAGGTTTCTATCGCAATTGAATTCAAATGTCAAATTCAAAGCAGTTTGTATACATTGTTGGGTGGAACACTTATGTGTATTGTCAGAACACTTATATGCATTGTTGCAAAATTCAAATGTCATATTTTGTTGGAACGATTACTTGTACGCTTCTATACAAATTTATACATGTATTATGTAGTGTTTCTAGATTTTTCTGTATGTTGTCTCCATTTGAATTGAATTCAAATTTCAAACAAGTCTGTATACATTGTTCGAGCACACTTATATGTATTTGTTGGAAAATATGTAAAGTTGGTGTAAAGTACTTTTGCATGCACATCTTGATAAGTGTTATATGCATACTATTGTCCAACACGAGCCATAATTAAATTTTAAATTTTAGAGAAGACAATATCATAAATTTAAAATCTGTATGCATCTTTGACTTGTGATTGTATACATCCAATATGTCATCTAAAAATCTTTATACGCATCTTGACCAATGACTATATGCACTCAATTTGTCACATGTTATGATTCAAATTTTGAATTTATGAATTTCAAAAAATTTCAAAAATATATTCACAATGGATCTTGAATTGTGCGTAAAAATGTCGGGGAGTGCAATGTTGAAAACCGTTTTCAAATCGGATGTTTCGTTGAGGAATTATTGCGAAAAAACGGAAGAAAATTCGAGTGGATGCGTGCATGTCGGCATGTGTCGGCTATGTCGACTGCGTCGGCACTGTCGGTGTCGTATTTTTGTCGGTTGGCGGTGTGCTCAATGGAGGTTTGTATGCATCGTAGAATTGGTTTGTATGCACTCAAATAACAGATTTATATATGTTTGTATGCATTGTCGTGATAAAAAAAGTACGTACGCATTCGACCTAGATTCATATGCGTCGATCTCCGTCTGGTTGTGGAGGGTCCCCCACTGCGCGCGTCGGCTTTGCATGTGGGTTGGTTGGTTGGGCTGGTTGGGTGGGGTGGCTCGGGCTTCCAATAACTATTGGAAGCTGTAGCTTCAATAGCGCCACCCTATATATATATATATATATATATATAGTGTTACTATAGAGAGCATTGGGCTTCCTATAAGCTAAGGGAAGCCCCAGCCACAAACCAGTGCTTCTGGTTGCACCAGACCAGCTACCCAGCAGCCCACCAGGCCCAGCCCAGCGGCCCACCAGGTCAGTTTACCGGGCCTTATATAAACAACAAAACCCTAATCCCCACCTCAGACCTCACCCACTCCCCACACCCTGGCCGCCACCACCCCTGCCCACTCGAGCGCGCACACCGAGGCACCGGTGGCCGGCGCGGCGGCGGCCCTCCCAAGCACCGGAGGTCGGCACGACAAGGCCCCAACCCGGTGCCCGGTGGCGGCGAGGCGGCCCCCTCCCGAAGGAGCGACGGCGGCGCGGCGGCGGCCCTCCCAGGCACCGACGGCGACGCATCCTCCCCACCACCACCGACGGCGGCGGCGGCGGCGGCCCGCCCCTACCCCATCGTCGCGCAAAAGAGCTGGGGGGCTCGCCGGCAGCATGGCCCCACTGCTCGGCCTCTCCTACACTGCGGCCCTCCTCGGCCTCCCACGATGGCCGCCGGCGCCGCGAGCTCGGCCTCGGGGATTCGAACGGCAGCTCTCCCCGGCCTCCCCCGACAGCCTCGGCGCGCGCGACCCCCCTCCCCGTCCCGCGGCGTTCCACGGCGCGGACCCATCCCCGTCCCGCGGCGTTCCACGGCACGGACCCGTCCCCGTCCCGCGGCGGCGCTCGCGGCCCCGCTCCGTCATGAGGCGAACGTGGAGCAGCAGCGTCGGATCTCGCGACAGAGAGCGGCGGCGCCCCGACTGCACTCGACGGCTTGCGGCGAACTAGCGCTGGACGGGGATGGGGCGGCAGATCTTGTCGTGAGCCTGCCCTCCCCACCAGCGGTGCTTCTTCCTCGACGTCCGGCGGTCCATCCCTTTCCGGCGCGCGGCTCCTTTCCCCACCGACGGCGCGTGGCCTGCTCCCTCCGGACGGCGCGCAGTGGATGGGGATGGCGACTGCAGTGCGCCCCTTCTGGCGGGATTCATGGAGGCAGTGGCGGGCTTGTGTGTGGTCTGATTGCAGGGTGTCGGCGCCCTCCTTCCCCACTCGATGACGGCCACAAGGTCCATGGTGGCACCGGGTCCTTCCTCCTGCCGGCGCCCTGTTGGAGGCGAGGCTGACGGGCATCACGGACCCGTGCGTACAGCTCGGCCTCCGGCTGTAGGGCCTCGCCCGGGCGTGTGCTCCAAGGGGACGCCATGGCGGTGGCTGGCACAGAGCGCGCCGGCCGGCATCGGCACCATGGAGAGTAGCAGCACAGTGCCCCGTCCCCCATCCCCTCTTCCACCAGTATGGAGAGCAAGGTGTTTATGCAATTTTAAGTTTTTGTATGCATTTATAAGGATGTTTGTATGCACTGATCTGCTATGCTTGATGCCATTTCTATGAGATTTATATGCAAGTGGTGATCCAAATTTGCATGTCGGCTCTGATCCATGCAGCATGATGCACATCGGTCTATATGCACAGTGAAATGTCTATATGCATAGAGCCATGTTTGAAATGTCTATATGCATGTCTATAAATCATGGTGCAGCATGATTTATAGGCAGCATGATGCACATCGGTCTATATGCACAGTGAAATGTCTATATGCACATTGGTCTGTATGCATTTCGTCTCAAATTTTTATGCATCTCCTTTTACGCAGCGGTGTTGGTAGCTCGGTGGAGAACAAGATCGAGGGCTATGACCTAGCGAGGACGGCCTTGATCTGCGGACCCTGGACCACGATGGCGGCAACCCCTCCTCCCTCCCCTCCGGCAGTTGGGCCCCCTCCAGCAAATCGGGCTGCGGCTCCCCTTCGTCGGCGACAACGGCACCGTTCCTCCGTTCAACAGCTATGCGACATGGTTCATATGCACAACTATGTGCTTTTGTATGCAGCAGTTTCAAGCTCGTGTTTGTATGCATGTTTCTATGGATTTTTATCATCGATCTTGCTTGACAGCTGGCCTTCATGCCAAATTCCTTAACTGTACAGGGTTGCCGCGGACTCCATCTCCTTCTACCCCGCCGAACAGCAGGGCCACTTCGTCGGAGTAACTCTGCCCGGCCTTCGTGCCGCTGTTTCCTTTTGTTGCAGGAATGTTTGTATGCGTGTTTGTGAAACTCAGAGGTCGAAAAAATGCGGGGCGGGGGGGCTGATTTATATGCAGGGAGACAAACTTTAGGATAGGGAGATCGGTATTAGTTTTGATCTGGTTCGTATGCATCTTCTCGATATGTTGTACCATGAAGATTACATTTTTATGCATGGTCGTCGGCTAGCACTGCATGTTTATATGCATGGTGATAAAAAATATTTTGGGGTGGTTTTGTTTTTTAATGCAGGTTGGGTTCTATTTTTATGCATAGGTGCTTCAATTTTTATGTATTGATGTGTATTTTTGTTCTAGCAGTAATCAGTTTCTATGCTCGTATGCACCTTCCGGGCAATTTTACATGCTTATATGCACCACTATGTTAATATATTATGTTCCATGTGTGACTATGCATATAAACATATAAACTCCCGTCGTTTGTTACATTATGATTGGGTCATATGCACTGTTCTTTTGAAAATTTTAAATTGTTTGGAGCGTTTTTAACTGTGATTGTTTGTACACACTTTTTAATAGTTTTTTTGGTACATTCACTGAATTGACTTCTTATGCTTCATTTGTTAAATTTTTATGCAGAAAATGATGCATGATGCTTTTATATGGCATGGTGGTTTGTATGCATGCGAGAATAATGGTTTGGGTTGGGACTATCACGTTTTTTATAAAAATAATACCCCACGGGGTTTGTTGGGTGCTAAGCATTGTTTTGTCAATAATACCCCTTTGTTTTTTATGCAAGCACCTTTGTTATATGATTGTATACATTGTTGAAGCAACATATTCATGGTCTCCATGGTTGTTTGCAGGATTTGCGAGACAATAGGATTATTATATGCACTTTGATATACATTTTTTATGCATGTTCTTGTTATGATATGCCATGTTCTTGTTCTTAAATAAATTTGTATGCATTGTTTCAACAGTTATCTATGCACTGCCATGTTATTAGCTTGCTCAAATTATTTATTTTTGTGGTGACATTGTGTTTATGCTTAGGTTTGCATATGTTTATGCTTAGTTGCTTAGGTTTGCATAGGTGTATATGCGTATTTATTCATATCAATATAATCATGTCTATACAATTGTTGACAATGGTTTTATATGCACGATTGACAGCGGTTTCCTATGTTGTAGCTGTTTTTTTGTTTATATGCACAGATGTTGTTCGTTTATATGCACAGATGTGCTTGAACACTAATGAATGTGGATACTCATATGAAGTTATTCTTAGTTTTTATGCACATTGTGTAGTACATTGTAGGCTCTTGTGCACAATTACCTAGCTTTTATCGCAGGTTTGTATGCATTGTTCTTCTGTTCTTCCGTTAATTATGTCTCCAAAGTGACTGTTTATTGGCTTTGTATGCAATATTCTTCTATTTAATGCATTGTTGTAGCACATTTTTATACATTGTTGTAGCTCATTTTTGGTTTGTATGCCTTTGTTGTCACTTATGTCTCTAAAGTGATTGATTGGTACGTATGCATCGTTCTTGTTAATTTTCTAGTGTTGGGAGCATTTTAACTGTGCATTTCTCGAATAACCGTATATTATTGGAGCACACTTCTACGTATTGTTTGTACTTTTTATTCAAGTTCATGCAGTAATTTTCTTCTCACATGCAAAGCTAAACATGTTATTATGCAATGTTGGATTGCAGGGATCGTGGTACAAAGGATGGGTGGGGTGGACTTCGTTGTTGCTTCCAATGTGGGTGGCTGCAAGTAATTGTATACGAGTTGCTCAACGAAGCACTATGTTTGTATGGTCATTGTTGTATGGTCATTTTGAGTGTCGCTCGCCTTTAGAGGCTTTTTATGTAATTGTATATAGTTGCTCAACGAAGCACTATGTTTGTATGCATAGTAAATTTGGAAGAAGATCAGAATGTCTACATCTTTGTAAAAGCTCATCAGATGCTTCTTTTTCAAGTTTTAAATTTTGGGCAAGATCAGATTATGGTTGAATGTTTTTATGCAGTGGTCTCCATTCTTATATGCATTGATCCCATATACATACTGTTGGTGGAGGCAATCACGGTTGTGTTAGGTAAAATTTTTAACTCGTGTAGAGGCTTTTATGTGGTAGCAAAATACATTTTTATTCATTCAACCACTGGTTCGTATGCAACGTGGACGCTTGAATGTTTGTATGCATGTCGATTAGTGAATATATGCATCTAAATGGTCATCATGTGGCACGATTCAAATTTCAAATTTCAAATTTTAGAGAAGGCGAGATCGTATACGTTTTATATGCACACGCTGATAGGATTGTATGCATAGACGGACGCATATAAATCTATATCCTAACGTGTAAATTTTATGAATTTTAAAAAATTTTAAAAATATATTCATAATGGATCTTGAATCGTGCACAAAAATGTCGGGAGTTCAATGGTGAAAACCGTTTTTGAATCGGACGCCGTTTAGGAATTATTACGAAAAAACGGAAGAAATTCGAGTGGATGCGGGCATGTCGAATGTGTCATTTGTGTGTCACCGGCCAGCCTCGGCCAATGCAGTGGAAGCTCGCTCACGGGGAGGTTTATATGCATCGTAGAAGCTGGTTTGTATGCACTCAGTGCACTCGAACAAGCGGTTTTATATGCATCGCAGCAAAAAAGCCTCAGACGCATTCGACGTGCGTTTGTACGCGTCCGTCTGGCTGAAGTCGGCACTGCACGCGTCGTCAGACCTGCGTGTGAGTGGGGGCAGGCGCTGGTGGGTGGGTGGGTCACTAATTGGCTGGAGCTTCCGATAAGCTATTGGAAGCCATGAGCTTCAATAGCGCCACCCTATATATATATATATATATATATATATATATATATATATATATATATATATATATATATATATATATATATATATATATATATATATATATATATATATATATATATATATATATATATATATATATGCACGTCACAATAAAAAGAGATGAGATTGATGGCCTAAGTAATCAAACACAGATGAAGCGCGAACGTTACGCAGGATCGATGATGCTAGCTGCACTCATACTCCAGACGTACGTTGTCGTGGAACCAAGAGCAGCTTGTGCTTGCGTTGTAGCACGAGGCCAAACACCTCGGCCATGTCGACGTCGCGCGCCGCCTTCCCCAGCGGCAGCTCCCATTCGAAGCGATGCACGAGGTTCGCCAGCATGGCCTCGACTGACGCGACACCGAAGTTCAACCCGGGGCACATCCTGCGCCCGGAACCGAAGGGCAGTAGCCGGAAGTCGGCCCCCCTGAAGTCGATGCCCGCCGCGCTGCCGCCGTCGAGGAACCTCTCGGGGGCGAAGGTCTCCGGGTGCTCCCAGAAGCGCGCGTCCGTGGCGATGGCCCAGGAATTGACCAGGACGCTCACGCCGGCCGGGACCGCGAATCCGTCGACGTTGCAGCTGGCCATGGTGAAGTGCGCCGTCAGGATCGGTGACGGCGGGTGCAGCCGGAACGACTCTTTTACCACCGCTCTCAGGTAGGCCATGTGGCGCAGGTTGTCGTCGCTGACGGCCTCTTGTCCCTTCGGTACAACGCTCCTTACCTCGGCCTGCAGCTTCTTCATGACGTCTGGGTTTCGCATGAGCTCAGCGACGGTGAATTCGAGTGCCGTAGCTCCTGTGCCTATTCCCCCGAAGAACACGTCCTGCAAAGATGAGATAGTTCATTCTGTCAGACATTTTCCTGTATATATATGTAAATATACATACACATACTTGCTACTTACAAGCAGGATAGCTTTCATCTGCTCTCTGGTGAGTCCGTATTCGTGTCGAACGGAGAGCAAAATATGTATGAAGTCATCCTCGTCATCCTTGCTAGGATTACCCGCCGTCGCCGTGGACTCGTGGTCCTCGATAAGCCTGTCCAGCTGCTCGTCCCACCGCCTCCTCAGCCTCTCGGATTTGGCGCGGACCGCCCTACTGAGCACACCGAAGCGAGCCAGGAACGGGAAGAACTCCTCGACGTTGAAGCCGCCCAGCAGCGGCGAGGTGTCGCTGACGAGCTCCCGGAACAGCTTGTTCCGGCCCTCGCCCCGGAAGGACTTGCCCATCACGGCGCGGCACGCCAGGTCGTTGCTGAACGAGCCGAGCAGCTCACCCATGTCCACCGCCGCTCCTGCCTCTGCAGCATCGCCGATCCTGGCCATCACCGCGCTCACCTACGCATCACACACGCGCGTCACATATGTATGTTTCCAAGGTTATATAATATGTATATGTATATGTATATGTATATGTATATTTATATGTATATTTATATGTATATGTATATGTATATGTATATGTATATGTATATGTATATGTATTTCGACCGTGGTCTTGCCTCTTCTTCGCGGCCGAGGCGGAGTGCCTGCACCCTCCTCACGGTGAGCAGGTGCGTGGTGATAAGCTTCCTGGCCCGCCTCCAGTAGTCCCCATACGGCACGAAGCCGACGTCCGAGGGCCCGTACATGACCACCTCGGCCACGAGAGAGTAGGGCCGGGATGCGCACACGCGGTCGTGCGTGCGCAGCACCGCCTCGGCGGCGCGCGGCGACGACACGACGAGCACCGGCATGGCGCCGAGGCGGAGAAGCATGACGTCGGAGCGGTGCTTCCTAGCGAGCCTGCGGAGGGAGACGTGCGGGAGCGAGCCGACGAGGTGGAGGTGGCCCAGGACGGGCAGCGCCAGAGGCGAAGGCGGTGGGAGCAGGTTGACGTCGTCATCATCGTGGTGCTGCGTCTGCAGCGCCTGCCTCTTCCTCGCTCTCCTGGCACCGAACGTGGCCAAAGAGTAGCGTGCAAGCAAGACGCAGAACAGGAGGAGCATCCATGCTCGTGGAGACCTCAGCTCATCATACACCAACGCCAACTGATGTGCTGGGTTTGCCATGGCAATTGATCTCATCAGTGGTTTGGAGCTCGACCTGCGAGGGAATAGTGTTTAACGTTGCGTAGCAGGTTTTCCAGGGGCGCTCCATTAACTTTTCTATATAGTATATTGTCCCTGCTAAGGCTGAGGCAACATTTCGTACATACACCTCAAAACACCTCTTGTTGCGCTATTGACTAATTCATCACGGTTACGAGAAGTCTTCCTAACATCGTTATTTTTTAAAGGCAAAATTTGCTGTAGGACACCGCAAAACAAGGTAATCGGCCAGCACACACCGCAAACGCGACTCTTTGCCCAGTACCATTAAAATTTCGTGCTCATTTGCCAGGAGACACTGCGATGAATATTTTAACCATTTCTCAGGTTTGGGGAGAGAGAAGGTGGGGGAAATGACTTTATTACCCTCGTCTTCAACCTCTAGCTGTGCCATAATTTTTTGCCACAACACACCACCTCCGAATCCTCCCTGAACGTGGCGTCCACCCGCCGGCAGCGAGCGGTGCTGAGCTTCCGGCTGGCTCGGACGGCTAGGGCTGCGGCTACGGCGTCGCGGGAGCAAGGTGGATGTGGCAATGGAGTCCAGGCGGGCGCGTGGTGACTGGGCTCGCCGGCGCGCGCACATCGGCGGCGGCGAACGGCGTGGCCACGGCTACGGGTCGCTACGGCGCACGGGAGGCTTCTTTAACCTGCGCTACGGCTTCCTGAGCATGAGGCGAACGTAGTAAGGCGCTCAATTTGGAGGAATCAGCCCCTAGGCCGGTGACAAGGGTGCGGCGGCGGTGGACGGTGAATCCCGACGGCGGCGGTGATTTAGCCCGAATCTTGCGCCAGCCCCTTTACCTTATTCTAATTGGGGCAGCTCGGAGCTCCAAAGCCTATCTACTGTGGTTAGTCGGGGCACGGCGGTGCGCTGCTATGTTGGCCACGGCGAGCATTCCGACGGCCGGGACGCCATGGCGACCGAGGTCGGCAAAGGTGCCGGCCACACTGGAGCCAAGCCGGGTTCTAAGGTCTTGCCAAAAACACGTTCTAGGACACGGCGAAGCCGATGGTGAAGTCAATGAAGCCTATGGTGCAGTGGAGAGCGGGAACGAGGGCGTCGCTCTGCCGACGGTCATGGAGCTCGGCGTGCTCACCTTAGTGCGCCCTGGCGAGGGCAGGGGCTCGCGATTCGGCTTGATGTCAAGGAGGTAGACAACGCGGTGTGGTGGCAGCAGTCGAACAGGGGCTCCAGCCCTTCCTCGGCGGGTACGAGCGGCTGTGGTGAAGCTTCAGCTCCGGCGGCCTCTCTGCTCCGGCTTCGTCCCCTTCTCTCCTCCCTCCTTCTCCTCTAGCGGCAGGCGAGGCAAGCGGCGTGGGCGCGGCGCGGGAGGATGGAGAGCCAGGGCACCGGAGTGCCCTCCTTTTTATAGGCGCGGCAGGTGGTGTGGACATGGCCGTGTTGCTTGTGCCGGCGTGGGTCACCGGCGCTGGGGTTGGCCGGGATGGAGGAGGCGCTGGAGTTCTCCTTATTTGATGTCGACCGGGTGCTACGCGCCGGTGGGCTGCTCTAGATTGACAGCTACACGTGCCACAGCGATGAACAGAGGCAGGTGCTTGTCACAGTTGGAGGTTGAAGACGAGGGCAATAAAGTCATTTCCCCCACCTTCTCTCTCCCCAAACCTGAGAAATGGTTAAAATATACATCGCGGTGTCCACTGGCAAATGAGCACAAAATTTTAATGGTACTGGGCAAAGAGTCTCGTTTGCGGTGTGTGCTGGCCGATTACGTTGTTTTGCGGTGTCCTGCAGCAAATTTTGCCTTTTTTAAACAAACTATTGGTGGTTTTCCAATCCACGGTTTGCTATCAAGTATTAAATACCTTCTTGCGGACGCCTCCTACTGTCCTCATAGGCTCGTACATCTGCTTGACTAAATCACGCGCGCGCGTGAGGAGGCTTGTGATCGAACAATCTCAGACATGCATCTTTTTTTTCAAAAAAATATCCCGTAATTTTTTGTTTTTAGAGATTTTTCTATTTTTAGCAAATGAAAGGTAAAGTTGCAAATTCAGTTGCATAGCTTTCATTCTATAATTTACATTGCATGCATGTTTCCTTGTTGCTCAAAAAATTATCTTTTAACATACATTGCATACAATTCTTTTAGGAATTAGTTGATAAACAACTACAAAAAAAAACCTTAAATGGATTTGAAAATAGTTTAGGGCTACCAATACAATACATTTCTTAATATGTTCATCTAATAAGCTATGCGTAGGCATGAACAAAATACATAGTCCTGTACAATGCACGCCGCCGCCACCACCGCCACCTTCATTGTCTCTCCCTATCTTCTTCTACGTGTGCAAGCCTGTCAGGATGCTGGAGCCGGACGTGCTAAAGGTTGTCTTATATGGTGTTCGGTTTAATAAATTTAAAAGTTAAATCATTTTAATTTTAGATAAAACCAGTGCTTCATAACTCAATTCCTCAAACTTGATGAAACGACTATATTCCTCGTACTAGTATTAATATTAGCTACTCCATCAACACATACTCTCGCACAACCTAAAATCTTAAGAGATATAAGCCTTAGCCGATGTATACTATCTTTGACTAACGAAACTACTTATATTAATTAAATTGCACATTTGTCTCTTTGTTTTTTAACACAAAAGACATAATAGATAATCTATAGTCTCTATCCATTTGTGATAATTGTTTTTTCATTCACATCGTCATTATTTTTCCTTTGCGTAGCATCTGTATATTTTCAATATACATTAAATAGCCAATGTATAATGTAATATACATTAAATGGCAAGTTGAAGTGAAAATTAGAAACCAAAGCCACATCTTTGAGCACAAAACTCTCATTGAGTCGAACTAATCCTCTTGAGAGCACTTTACCTTTGCTATTGTCCCCAAATGTAATGTACTCGCTACGTTTCATTGGAGTGAGGCTGGAGAACCATTTTGAATTCCCGGTCATGTGGCGTGGGCAACTGGAATCAACTAGCCACGTATTCTCCAACCCCACATCCTGCATCAATAATAAGGCATGGGATGAGCAAACGATCCAACACTGGGGTTAGTAAACTGAGAGGAAAACCAGTGTTGGTTCATTCGCCCACGAGAAGTGTTAGCAAAAGCGACATTCATGCCATGTCTCATTTGGGTAGAGCGATCACCACAACGAGGAAAGCATGGTCCGCTCAAGCTGTAAGACTGTGCCTCGAAAAATGTGGAGCAAACACACCATGAGCAGAGCTATGGTAAAGCTTATACTCATGCCTCTCATCTCTCTTCCTCCTGAAGCAAAACTCAAACAAGTGACCATCCCTATGGCAGTAATTGTAACAGAACCGACCAACTAATATAATTACAGTTCACTAATCAAGCCACCGTGGCAACTTAAGTAGTAAACCGCAATTATACCGGCCAGCCCGATCCGCGAAATCCCGAAAGATCTCGAACTTTCTCGAGTCACACCCGGATCACAAAGTTCAGCGGTTCCCATTCACTTAAGTTACTTTTACAAACTTTATAAATACACCGATGGTTACAAGTATAATATTTTACAACTCAGGGTTTTCAAATAACCAGTGGAAGAGAATAATCTTTGCAAATACACTCACACCTAAATATTTAAATATAGTGCCAGCTCAGGGTCGACTCCTTCAAAAGCATAAGGATAAGATATAAGAGTTGACTTGCCCGAAGTCTATTCCTTCCGTAGTGGGATATAAGTCCACCGTGTCACCACCGTGGTAATTCTTCAACCTACAACAAACAACATTGGGAATTGCACCCTGAGTACTTTGTACTCAGCAAGACTTACCCGACTAAAAGAAAATAAAGACTCTTTGGTGGATGCCAGGCTTTACAGTGGGGTAGCCGACTCCTTATTTGCCAAAAGATGAGCTTATTAATAATCATTTAGTGACAAAAGGACTCTCTAGCTTATCCAATTAAGTAGAACCTGCCATTACTACATTAGCACCTGCAGTTACTCACATTTTTATGTAGAAGCAATCAACATTAAGTAACCGCATTGATTGAGTAATCATTTAACCAACATGAGTGAACATAACCAACTCGCACAAGAGATATTATTGGCGACCGTGCCACTGTCTCGATCAAGTATTCACTGTCCAGGAATGATGGCGATTATAATCGATTACTACTCAGCTGAGGGGGTATTCGACTCCCGTCGGAGTCGATTAGATCACCATGATCTACTCGGGAAAAGACGCGGGATCAACATACCACCACCATGACCAAGGAAACTCCCGGCAGCCAACAGGTAAGCGTGCCCATCAAATGACACCGCCCCATCTTAAGGACTCACCAACCAGGCCCTTGTTACACCCACCCCCATCGCCAGCATGGATACATGGCAGTTGAAACCCGGCCCAAGTAGATTCTTGGATTCGCGAAATAGTCCCTACACGACCTTTTCTAGCTATCTATGAGGCGGCATTCAACATGATCGAGGACGTTCAAAGCCATATTTCTTTAGAGATGATTTAGAAGGCCACATGGTTATGTTCATATCCAACATCTCACTGTCCTCAATCCAAAAGGGGTAGTAACCACCTATCATCGCGGAAGATGGTCGATCATCCGGCTTCTACCGATTAATAGAGCAAAGGCCTAAGCATGTAGTCGATCCCGTACGTAAAAGTAGGATAGTTCGGTGGCGGGGTAGTCCCGATGCAACTACGGTTCCAATCAACGCCTATAACTTAATGCATCATAAAGAATAAAAGGACGCAAGGTAAAACATTTGCAAACTGTAGTTGTTCAAGGATGATAGATGTTCATAGGCAAATAACCTATTTAATCTGCTACACTTATCACTAGCAAACAAGCCAGTAAAGCCAAAGACATACACCTAGGCATAACATCCTAACTCAATCATCAAGACATACTCAATAACAATCAATCATACCTAGCCTAATCACTATGAGTCATCATCATCAAGTCCTATATACAACCTCACACAATCGAGCTTCACTACCAATTATAGGTATATAATTGGCAATCCAGTAATAAAATCATAACTGGAGTGCTATAAACCCAATGAACATGAATGAGGACAATCTAGAAAGCTTATCAAATTGCCCATCAATCATCTCAAGACACCAAGACATGATTCTCAACTTAACTGGTCCTAAAACAGATAACACTAGAACTGGTTCTGACCAAACAGCTATTAAACAGCCTTTCTAACCAAGTCGCAAGAGCCATAGCTCCTAAACTATTGATCCAATGACCACCAAATTTCAACAGTAGACTCATATACTAATTACAAACCAATCATATAAAGACAAGTTTCCCAGAATACCAACCTATCATTAGGTTAGGCATGGCATCTTGGAATCGACTCTAATTTAACCACCTATGGGTTGAACAGCAACCCATAGCTAGATACATCATAAAATCCTACAAAAATTACAGTAGATAATACATGGCAATGCCAGTGTATCATCCAAGTTTCATCCTATTTGGATGACCCTACTGGCCTACACAAAAATGATATGGCAGCACCAAACCAAGGACCTATAAATACTTTGTACTACCATCTTGCTCATACCATGAATCTAACCATGCACAGAGCTACATTATGACATATAAGGAGCCTACAAAAAGTATCAACCTCAGATTCAATCTATACAGTTGGTTTATGAATTATTCCATGAAACAAGCTATGTAGGCACTTGAACTACAACTACAAAATCACCCACAGAAGGCATGCATGACACATTTGTCATGGACAGGGCATCACATAAAAAGACTAACAAAGCAAGATCCATATTTTTCAGAGCATCCTATGATTTACTATGCATTTCCCAAGATTAAAGGCATTTCAATAATTAATTCTAAACTCAATACAAAAGCACAGCAAACATGGCATTTCATATTTTCTATGCATAGGGCATCTCATAAGATAAATCTAGGAACTTGAATCATCGGATTTGGACTACTCTAACTCCTTCTATGAATTTCTAAAGCTTTACTCCATTTTCTGAAAATCCTTTTCCTAATATTGAATGAGACAAACGCTTTACGATTAGGCCCCTGTGTTTCCTGGAAATTATCTAGGCCTATATCTGCAAACCCCTGTGCCATGCACTTTTACGGCTCGACCCCTCACCTAACTCGAATTCAAGAACCGAGTCCTTGCTCGGGGAGGAGCAGAGGAGACCGGCGGCGCTCGCCGATTTCCGGCCAGTGGGCCTCATCGGCGGCCGCGAGACAGCGGCGGAGCTCGCCGGAACCGTGGCGCACCCACCGGTGGTCACCAATCGGACCGCGGCGGTCCGTGGCGGCGGCGTCGCACGCGCCGGTGATCCAGCGGCGCCACTGCTCGGCGGCAGCTGGCTCCGACGACGGATGCGGACGGCCGAGGGGCGTCGAAGGATCAGCGCGGGGCGGCGAAGACGACGGTGGCGCTTTCAGCGGTCGAGGAGACGCGAGTCGGGAGGTACACGGCGTCGGCTTCGGTGGGAAACCGGCGGCGATGGCGCTGGCCGTGCGCGCGGAAAGCCGAGGTAGCCTTGCCTCGCGTCGCGGCTTGCGCATGAGCGAGCTCGGGCGGCGGCGATGCGGAGCGAGAAGCTGCGCGGCGGAGGGACGGGTTTTGGCGGTGGCGGAGCTCTGGCCATGGCGGCCATGGCGGCGCGCTGCGTCGCCCAAGAGAGAAGGCAAGGGAGAGGAGTGAAGGAGAAGACAGGGAGAGAGTGAGAGTGAGGCAGGCGGTCGGCGCCCTTCCCCTCCCTTCGTCACGATGGTGACAGACCGACAGGCGCGCGAGGATGCGTGGGCGCGGCGCTGGACGACATGCAGCGCCCCACGTCGACAATTCGCCGAACAGGTGGCGGGCAGCGAAGTGGGCACGGTGGGAGGCGTTTTTGTGCCTCTTCTAGGCCGATTTGGGTCATGGGCCCAAAACGAAGTTTGAAGCCTGCACATTGCTTTATATTTTCTGTTAAGGCACTCAGGTCATTTGAGCTACGATTTAAGAGATATTTAGTTGCCAATATGGCAATGTCAACGCGTCAATGACATTTGACCTAGGGCTCGGTTTTCTCGAAACGGATGGCTAAACTCGGTCGAATTGATCCCAACTTTTGGCATGCTGTGCCCTAATGGGTTAGCTATGTTTTTCCTATTTGGGCCAACTAAAGTTGTTTCACGGAATTCTGAGAACGCGGCATGCCAATCGGCCGACGTCGTTAAACCTAGCGACTTCGTCGCTCGATTTGAGCACCTTCTAGGCATTTTCATGAAAAAGTCAAAACATAAAGTTTTCTCGAAATGTTCTCCTCTTCGAACTTTATTAAAGGTCCGACTCGAGATAAGCGACGTAGCTACCACTTCCAGTTCAAGCCAACAGTCACACTTATAGACTAAGTCAAACAGAGTGCAGACAAACATCAAGCAATCATGTCAAGATGATGATTAAATGCTAATGATATGATTATACTCATGATTTGCAGAGTTAATTAATGATTAACATCCAGGATGGTACAGTAATCATAGTGGTACACCTCTCTCTTGGGTGGTGACTGGCTCACTCTCTTGTGGGTATGGTTCACTTTTGGACCGGCTTGCTCTTAGGAGTGGGTTCAACAGAGACATCTGGCAGAGTGTCAAGTGGGTTCCTTAGGTGGTTTGGCTTTCAAGTCCACAGTTTTTTGGGGGGTGGAGCTTTGGGTGGTTCCTCAAACACACCGTCTTTCACAGTAGGCTTGTTAGGCCGTGGTGGAAAGATTTTAACAAGCTTAGGGGTGGTGGAAGGCTTTGTGGGTCTCTCAGATGCACTCAAACCACTGTGTAAACCAACCTTACCAAAAACATTTTCACCCTTCCCACCTGAAGCAAAGCCTAATCCCATTGTGTCAGTTTCCCCTCTTGAACTGACTCAACATCATGTCTAACTGCGGCTCACTGCTAGACAACCAACTAAGCATTGACCGAAGATTTGTGATTTCTTCTTCGGCCCTTTTCTTGTCATGCCTACAAGAGTTCAGTTCTAGCTCCAAAGCCTCACAACAAGCACATCTAGACACTTGACTAGACTTCTCAAGTAAAGCAATCCTAGCAATTTTTTCACCTAGCTCATACTGCAATTCAGCACAATACTAGCAAGGACTCACAGAGACAAACTTAGCCTTAACCTCATCAAGCTCATCTACCAAAGCAACATACTTAGATTGCAGATCAGCAAGGTTAGCCATATGAATAGCATAAGATCACATTTAGACTCATCCGAGACAGCTACAGTTTTGCATATGAATATGCAAACTCAAGCTCTTGGACTACACTCTCCCACTTAGACTTGTACTATTTCCTCTCACAAGCAGCAAGTTTAAGCAAATCATCTTGTCGAAGCAAGATATCATTCATAGACTCAAGCTCAGCATTAAGAGATTCGAGAGTTTGTTCTACCTCAGGCTCGGGGTCGACGTTCTTCTCATTGCTTGTGGTAGTCCCATCGAGAGCCATGGTGCAGAAGCCTCCATGCTTGGAGTTGGCGAAGAAGCACAAGCCGTTGAACTTGTTCTCGACCTTCTGGTCATCCTCATCTTCGCTTGGAGGAGAGTCATGGTTCGAGTCGTTGTCGACGTCGCTGAGGGATGCGAGGAAGGCTCGCTACTTCGTCTTGAACTTCTTCAGGTACTTCTTGTTGAGAGCCTTCTCGTCGGATCTTTCTTTTGCCTTGTGCTTGGCGGAGCGGTACTCATGCTTGTCCTTGCGCTTGCTGTAGTCGTACTTGTTGTGGACGTTCTTGTCGGACTTGGGGCAGTTGGCGACGTAGTGGTCAGGGTCTCGACACCCGAAGCAGCCTTGCTTTATGATCCCACATCGGTGGTTCAAACGGTTGTTATGAAACCGTGAGAACCGGCTGATCACCAACGCCAGTTTGTCGTCCCCAAGAGCCTCCATCTGCTCCTCTGTAGTTGAGACCAAAGATGACAAAGCAAGAGAAAGTTGTGAAGGGTTAGCTGAAGAACTTGAACCTCCAATACCTAAGACCAACGACATGGTTGGGGCAGACAGATTTCTGATCCTCGCCTGCGTCTGGTGGTCAATCTCTTTGGACTTGAGCATCCACGGTAAGAGTGTCATAGCTGGGCGACTCGATGATCGCCGACACTTTCACTTCCCAAACCCTTCGATCAAGAGCATATAGAATCTTGAGAGCTCTCTGATGATCGTCATAGGGTATCTGAGGGTTGTTTGCCCTCATCTTATTCACGATGGTCTGAAAGCGAGAAAACAAATAATCGATCGATTCACCATCGGTTTCAACAAAGTTCTCATACTCTCTCTTGTGCGTCTCGTAGAGCCTGGTCTTAACATGGGCAGTGCCCTCATGATAGCTCTGTAGCCTAGACCAGATCTCGCGAGCAGTCGCACAATTAGAAACACGCTCAAACTCAACCATAGAAAGAGCAGAGAACAGAACAAATCGAGCACTATTGTTCGGCTTGTGTTGTTTGATCTGTACTTGAGCAATACGGGCAGGAAGTACCACATACTCCGTGTTCTCACAGATCTCCCAAACTTGCATATCAATCCCTTGGAGATGCACCGATATGTGTACCTTCCAATAGGGATAGTTCATGCCATCGAAGTGCGGTGGCTTTCCTAGCCCACAATTCTCCATAATGTCGCCTTCGGGGATCACGGACCGATTAAGGTGGAGTGATCCTTAACCTGCTCTGATACCAATTGAAGGACCGGAATAGCGACCAGAGGGGCGGGTGAATGGGAGCTTTAAAATTTCTTCAAAATCTAGAGCCACTGTCCCAGATCCACACTCCAATAACCAAATAGCACGACGTAGTGATCACGACCGTGGAGAAGGGTGGATGTTCCCTAGGAACACAGCGGATCACTACTGAATCAAAACAGTGCAAGTGCAAACCTCAACTTCTATCGAGGAGAAGTGAGACAGCAAGGCTCCAGAGTGCAGGCAACGGAAGACAGCAATGCACCGAAATGACCTATACAGAAACAGACAACCGCAGCATTGAACATAACGCAAAACGGAGACCGGATGGACAAAACCAGAACCAGCAACCAAATCACCCAAGATGGCTTGTCCGGCTTGGAAAGTCGCCTAGCCGACTCTGGCCAACTGGGCCGGCCTGGCTGGCTGGGCCAGTTTTGGCCTGGCCGGCTGGCTCGCCGGCTTGGCTGGGACTGGCCGGGCAATTCCCCAAGGCCGGCTTGGCTGGGAGCCAAGTCGGCTTGGCCAGTTAGAGGAGCTGGCCTGGCCGGTTCTTGCGGGAACAGCCTGGGAAAAATCCCCAAATCCTTGTATCTTCTCCAAAATCAACTCCAACTGCAACCAAATTTCACAGAGGTGTTCCTGAGGTAGTTAGGAAGCTATCTCTAGGAGATCATCGCTCAATTTGGAGTAAATCACAAGAAATCAACCAAAAGCCTAAAAATGGATCTTGAGGAGACCTAGAGCAAGAGATGCATGGATCTTCGATCTCGTGAGGAGTTAGCTCAATTCCTTTGTTAGAAACACTCCATTCAAATCATAGATGAATCCAGCACGAAAAGAACGGATCAAAACTGTCTCAAATCGAAGAAATCACGGATTTCTCAAAGGGGCAAAAGAGCAACTCGGGATGAACTCAAAAGGCACCACAAGATTAGACACTCTTTAAGCCCGGAGGAAACATGGAATACTAAGCGATTCGCTTGCCACACATGTTGGTTCGAGAGTATGAATCAAAGATTCATAGACATCTCTCTCTCACCAAATAACTAGATGGAGAAGAAAACCTAAAGGAAAAATGGAAATGCAAGAGGTGAAGAGGGAAGGGAACCCCTCATCCTTATTCATAGGGCCTATTACGCATTCTCTTTTTGCCCGTGGATACATAGAGAGAGCCAAACCACTTAGCCAGGGGTATAAGGGTCCAACCCAAGCTTCGCTTGATCCGGCGGCCACCGTGCCTCCTGACCGGTAGCCTCGCTTCCACGCGATCTCCCCGATGCCGCCACATGCCGTCCGTCCGCATTGGGACCTCCACCCAGGTTTTGAGGCGCAAACCCGGGAAACCAACCGTTGATGGCTTTGAGGAAAACCACCAAACCATTGTCGATGGTTTTGCGGGCAAACCACCAAACCATCTGCATCCCCCGCCGTGTACGCTTGCACTTGTCAATGTCCTAGTCGTCAGCCACCACGGCTAGCCGCCCGGCTTCAAGGTCCCTCGGTCCAAGCCTCACGTCTGCACTTCACCGCACCCGGTCCATCAGCACGGCACGCCCTACTTGACCTTCACCGCACCGTCAAGCACCGTCTCCGAGCTCGACACCTGCAAACAACACAAGCCAAGAGACACCATTGCTTGACACGAAACCGTGTGCTATCGGTTAGTAGAAACACAACACACTCACACATTGTGTTGGTATGTTGACAATCACTCAGCACAAAAATTGCTCCACAATGGCTATGGAAAAAGCCATGTGTTCGCATCTTCATCCAAGATTGTATGATATATGATTTTTTCGGGAAGAAGACTTGCAGCTGACATATGGGCCCTATCTGTTAAGCCAATGTATAAGCGTTGAGTCAGAATGCCACGTCACCTAAAGGTCGGATCGATAAACGCTTGAATGGGACGCGAACTACGTTGAGAGACCTAAAAATACCATTTGAAACCTTGGGGCCTATACAACACGTGTAGATAACTTTGGGAACCTATAGTGCATTTTACTCTTATAATTATGATATAATGGTACATGTTATATCTAACCCATGAACGACCCACGAACGTGTTTGATTACTACTCCCTCCGTTCTAACTTATAAGTCATTTTGACTTTTTTGGTATATATTCATTTTGTTAGGTATTATCTAGACACAGTGGCGAAGCTAGAGCGGAATGATGAAGGATGCACCACTTAATTCTTAACAACAATGACCGATATGATGTTCAATCAAAAATAGCATAACTAATGTGCAACTATAATATTTTAACATGAAATTTGACTTCTAGCAATAGAGATTAGATTTTGGTCGAAACATAACGCTCACCATTTAACAAAAAAGAAGTGTATCCATTGATAGACCCATACTATCATAAATATAAATGTATATGCATATACTAAAAAGAGAACCCCAATTAACACAGTAACCCTAAACTGTAGGCTACTCAATTTCAACATAAAACCAGGAAGAATGAAAATCTGATGTGAGGCTTAACTTAATTGAAATACAGAACAAAATAATTGAGGGTTTGATTTCTTGCCTTTTCTTTTAGACCAGACAACAGAGAGAGGAGAGGATGGCGATCTATTGGCTGTTGCCGCCGGCCACATCGGGCGCTCAGCTCGGCTTGACATCAACGGTACTGAAGCCGGGAAGCAAGGAAGGCCGGAAGGGGAAGGGGTGCAGCAGGGATCGTCGCCGGCGGCGGCGTCGGTGGTTCGCTGCAGTCGAAACGACGCGGCCTATGCTTTGCCCTCCCCTCGCGCGCGGCACGGCGAAAATTGTCGCTGAGACTCCGAACTGGAAACAACTTGCGAATTGCGATATAGCATGTGGGCTTGGCCAGGCCGCTTGGGCTGTTGGGCAATTGGGCCAGTGGGGAAGAAACATCACAGCTTGTTTTGGCTCGCGTAACTCTGGAGCATGTTTGGCAATTGCGTAACTCTGGCCGTTGTCCGTGGGTGCCTCGTTTTGGCTCAAGGGGGTGCATAAAGGGTGGGATTTTGTTCGTTATCACATAATTCTAATTTTCTCGTGGGTTGGGCATCTAGAGCCATGAACGTGGCTTCGTCCGTGTCTAGACATATGTAAGATTTAGATGAAGAGTAAAATGAATGTATGAAAAAGTCAAAGCGACTTATAATTTGAAATGTAGTGAGTATTTACTAGTAAAGCTTACCTTCAATACTCTTGTACATTATTCAGAACAGCAAGGTGGAGGTCATTATTAGCTGGGTTCATTGCTAGTCCTACAATGCTCTTTGCGGGACTGCGAACAACGCATACTAGCTTGGCAACATACATTCTAGTGCGTGCTGGTGTACTAACAGCCCGTTGTGGAATGAAGAGCAAAAGCTATGGAAAGATATGTAAACCATTAATTGGGATGGTCGAGCACTGGGCGATAGCCCAGTTGGTTGGTTCCCAGGTGTGGACTCAACCGCTCCTGAGTTCGATCCCCGTCGGGGACGGATTTACGCGCCTCATTTTCCTCTTAATGAGTAACCACCTAGTTCCTCCTAGGTGGAGTTCGTTTTTATTAATTGGGATGGTCTCATGGTGATATCTTCATTGTGTGTTTCATCAGCACAAATTGCGTAAGTCCCCTCTCAATTCGTTTAAAGTTTTTGAATCAGTATTTCTCGTTGTAGTCTGTATACAATCTGTCTATTTTCAATTTTGTATTTGTCACTCAATAGTATGCAACTATGAACGAAGTGAACTGTTGGGATTTTTAACTGATAAATATATATATACAAATCTTGAAAGAAGTATATATCATGTATAGACAGAAATGCATTCTACAGAAGCCTACTTTCAGGGAAGGCCGGGAAAATTTCAAGATGTTGTATCATCTTGACATAACATTTTTGAAATTAATAAAGCTTCCCTTTTTTAAAGAAAATGTATAGATAGAAGTATATGACCATAGTGTCATGTAACAGTTCAGATGCAGTTAGGAACATTATCTGTATTGTTTTTAAAATGTTTCTTCGACGGAGGGGAAGTACTAATCAATTCTTTTTTTTTTTTGGCTTTCTTCCTTTTTTTAGAAGTTGAGGCAAGGATCTACAAATTGCACTACTTACCCAAGTTAATCAAAAGAAATAGGGAAAAAGAAACATTCTCGGATGCAAGATCAATCACTTCCCATCCAACATCTTAAAAAATCCTTATTGTATCATTTTGTTTGGTATATCGGCTACTAGTCTTCCCTTTTTTGGTAAACAAATCTGTTATCTACATGTTTTTTTTTTTATTTTTTTCTGCATTATGAGAAAATAAGGAATGTAGTATGCATACTATAAAGATCGTTTGGTCTGTAACCGTGAAGTTGGAAGTGATTTTTAATCTCTCTTGCGCATTGCATGGCGCACTATGAGTTATTAATACAGAGTAAAACAAAGGTGTTCCTTCGTATATGTATATGTTTCTTCAGTCCATACATTGCAAACACGCTAGCTTGTTTATGTTCCTATAAACAATTTCTTCTACAGATCTGCATACATTCTGAATCCAGACAGCTTTCCATCATCATACAAAGCTTTTCTAGGCAAGCAAATTGGAAAGGAGCCCATCATTCTGCAAGGACTGAAGGAATTAGTCACCAAAGATGCTTTTACTAACTTAGCTGGTATTGAGAAATGCTATAAAACTGTTGGTGTTCACCTAAAGTTGGATCCAAAAATGAAAATTCCATGCTCGGTAAGTAAAATTGATATGTCCATACTGTTAGCCCTAGGATCACTAGCAGTGACATCTAGATGGGTACAACTTCGGGAATTGGGTAGGCAGTGATAGAGGAAGAGGGAGGACGAGTGAAGAAGGCTTTACCAGAGGCCTTGACTGGAGTGGTGGAGGAGGATCCGGCGGCGGCGCTGCTTCCCTCGGCCATCTCGTCGAGGCAGAGAGGGGACGTCGGTCGAGGAAGAGGTGGCCGGCGTGGCGCAGAGGAAGAGGACGACGACGCAGTGCAGTGGCGGCGACGGAGGGGCTTCCCGTCACTGGCTGCGCCCCTAGGGATCGGATTAGGGTTGTCGGTGGGTGTGGCGGCTCACGGTGAACCTCGTGCAGAGAGCCGCCGGCGCCCACCTCTTTATATAGTGCGGGGTGACGGGGGCCCTCCGGCCAATAGATGGGGGCCGGGCGCCCCGATCAGGGCGCGAGGTTCACAAGGCCCGAGTTGGGCCGTTGGGCCCAACTCGGGATTGAGATCATCCTAACATTCTCCCCTTGATCTCATCTTTAACTTTATCTTTAACTTTACTCTTTCACTTTAACCTTTTCATTTTACTTATTCCATCTCGCATTTGTGCATAGAACATGTTTCATCGTCACGGTCTATTGCCGTTGGATTTCACAGCCTACAATACACATCTCTCGGTTTGAAATAAATAAATACTTTATCTTTGGGCCCTTATTATTATCCAGAATCATAGGCTTCGCCTTAAACCCATGCCGGCTACGTGTTCAACGAACACTTTGGGTGGTAAGCTTTTTGTAAGCGGATCCGCGAGCATCTTTTCGTGCTTATGTGCTCAAGATTTATAACACGATCCTGGATTTTCTCTTTCACAACATAGTACTTTATGTCAATGTGTTTGGCAGCACCACTTGACCTATTGTTGTGAGCATACTCTATAGCCGGATTATTATCACAAAGATAGAGTCATTGGTCCATTGATGTCATCGACCACTTTTAAACCGGGTATGAATTTCTTTAGCCAATTCACCCGCCCCGATGCCTCATAACTTGCTACAAACTCGGCATACATAGTAGAGTTTGTAGTAACCGTTTGTTTTGAGCTTTTCCATGATATAGCTCCTTTTGCGAGAGTGAACACATATCCAGATGTGGACTTTCCGTCATCTCCCGCATAATCGAACCGAGTATCCTAAGATTTTTAGCGAGTCGATCTTCATCGTACGTTAGCATCGATCTTTTGTTCCTTGTAAATATCGCAAAACTTTCTTTACCAATTTCCGAGTGTTCAACACCGGATTCCTTTGGAATCTCGCCAAGCGGCCGGTTACATAAGCCAAGTCGGGCGTGTGCATACTTGAGCATACCGTAAATGTCCAACGCGAAGCATATGGCACACTTTTCATTTGGTTGAGCTCATACTCATTCTTGGGACACCGAAAATCCCCATACTTATCGCCCTTGACTATAGGTGCAGGTGATGGACTACATTTATGCATCCGGAATTTCTCCAAGACCCTTTCAATGTATGCCTTTTGAGACAGTCCTAATACCCCCTTTCTTCTATCACGGTGAATTTCTATGCCCAAAACATAGGAAGCTTCACCAAGATCTTTCATCTCAAACTTTGAGGACAAAAATCTTTTTGTTTCCGTAGTAGACTCATATCGTTACTTGCAAGTAAAATATCGTCTACGTACGGGACTAGGAAAATGTATTTCCCATTCTTAAACTTTGTATAAACACAATTGTCCTCGACATTTGCTTTAAACCCAAAATTCTTTATAGTTTTATCAAACTTCAAGTTCCTTGCCTTGAAGCTTGCTTTAACCCATAAATCGATTTCTTTAGGCGACGTCCCATCTTTTCTTTGCCTTCCACGACAAAACCTTTCGGTTGTGCCATGTATACATTTTCCTCCAAATCCCCATTTAGGAATGCCGTCTTCACATCCATCTCGATGCAACTCTAAATCATAGTGTGCCACCAATGCCATTATTATTCCGAGAGAATCTTTACATGAGACCGGAGAAAAGGTCTCGGTGTAATCAATTCCCTCCCTTTGTGTGAAACCTTTAGCCACAAGTCGCGCTTTAAATCTCTCTATGTTCCCTTGGGAGTCATATTTTATTTTGTAGACCCATTTACAGCCTACTGTTTTGGCTCCTTTGGGAATTTCTTCCAAGTCCCAAACATCATTGGCACTCATCGATCTCATTTCAACTTCCATGGCTTCAAACCACTTGGATGAATGATCGCTTCTCATGGCTTGTTCAAATGAGGTGGGATCACCCTCCATTTGATACTCTTCAGTGATATTATTTAACTCATATATATCACTGGAGATAGCTGGCCTTCTTTCTCTTTGAGACCTTCTAGGGGCCTCTACATTTGGCACATCTACTATTGGAGGCTAAGATTGCTCCCCCTCATTTGTGGCAACATTTTCAACAGGTTCCTGCTGAACAGGTTCCTCATTTTCCTCTGTTGTTACCACAGGAGGAACAACAACAGGTTCTTGCTCCACAGTGTCTTGCACTATTGGTGCAGGAACAATAGGTAGCTCGAAAAATGGCTCCTGAATCACAGGATTGGGTGCACACACCCGCTTCTCTTCAAGATCAATTTTCCGAGCAGCCATACTCCCCCTCATCATTTCATCCTCTAGAAAAATAGCGTGTCTCGTTTCCACAAACTTTGTGAGTCTATCGGGACAGTAGAAACGATAACCTTTTGACCTTTCAGGATAGCCAATGAAATGGCAACTCACTGTTTTGGGATCAAGTTTCCCAATATTTGGGTTAAAGACTTTAGCCTCAGCAGGACACCCCCACACACGGAAGTGATCTAGTGAAGGTACCCTTCCTGTCCATAATTCATACGGTGTTTTGGGCACCGATTTACTTGGCACTCTATTGAGAATATGAATGGAGGTTTTTAATGCCTCTATCCATAAACTCAATGGTAAATCAGAGTAACTCATCATACTGCGCACCATATCCATCAGGGTACGGTTACGCCTTTCAGCTACTCCATTTTGCTGAGGTTCACCCGGCATGGAATACTGGGCAACTATACCATTTTCCTGTAGAAACCTTGCGAAAGGTCCAGGAACTTGACCATATGGGGTATGCCGACCATAGTACTCCCCCCCACGGTCGGACCGGACTAGCTTAATCTTTAAACTATGCTGATTTTCTACTTCAGCCTTAAATATTTTAAATTTATCCAATGCTTCATCTCTTCCTTTAATTGGATAAATATAGCCAAACCGGGAGTAATCGTCTGTGAATGTAATGAACGAATCATAGCCATCCACACTCTTTACAGGAAAAGGACCACATATGTCAGTGTGAATGATCTCTAATATTCCTGTGCTTCGTTTGGCATTCTTTTTAATTTGCTTTACATATTTTCCTTTTATGCAATCGATGCATTGCTCTAATTCAGCGAACTCCAAAGGAGGAAGAATTTCATTCTTTACTAGTCTTTCTATTCTCCCCCTCGAAATATGGCCTAAACGACAAGTGCCATAATTTCGCCGTTGCGTTTGTAGTTCGCTTTCTTTTTCTTTTCTCATTTGTAGACGAGGAAACGCTATCATTCACATTACATATGGAATTCACACTTTCACATAGTGATAACATATATAATTCGTCTTGTCGGAAGGCAAGACCAACACAAATATCATTAAACCAAATGACACATTTGCCATGTCCAAAATTACAGTAAAACCTGAATCATCCAACTTTATTACACTTATCAAATTGTCTTTGGCGGTGTAGGAACATAAAAAACATCTCTCAAAGTAAGACTATAGCCATTAGGTAAATCTAATGCTACATCTCCAATTGCCTCTCGCAGCACCGTACGCCATTCGCAACGCTAATGGCCTCTTCTCTTTTAGCGTAGTTCTCGTCGAAATGAATCCCTCAGTAAAGAATTTGCAACATGAATAGTTGCACCGAGTCAATAAACCATGTTGACTTTGAAAACTTTGCATACAGAGATTCATTTACAAATGAAATAACATTCTCACCCTTTTTCTTCATGAGCTCTCTTAACCAATCGGGCGGTCAGTCTTCTTGTGCCCCTCTCCTTACCACAATGCCAAGACAAGTTGTCACCCGCCCGTGGCTTGCCCCGTTGTTGAAACCGTGGTTTCGTTGCATAGGACCTTTCTTTGCCGGGAGCCAGGATTGAAGGGCCTTTTGCCCTTCCCTTTGACCAGTTCGCTTGGCCACCAGGTTGGCCATTGATCCCGAGCTCCTCATCACACACCGAGCAATGAGCTTGTCTAAGTCCCATTTCTCAGCCGCATGTTGTAGTTTATGACAAAATTCTCATACTCTCTAGGCAAGGAAGCTAAAACAAAATGGATAAGGAGCTGTGGTTGTATTTCCGATCCATTCCTTTCAGCTTATTTGCCAAGTGACTCATTTTCAAAATATGGTCACGTATGCTACCTCCTTTGAACTTTTCATTTGTCAATTGCTTGAACAAATGGGTAGTATACACTTTGGAGGAACCAGTGAACCGGTTCTTGATCCTCTCAAAGTAGGCAAAAGAAGTGTCACACTTTTCAATTGACCCGTAAGAGCCGGGTCAATTGTATTCTCAATGACAAAGACAACATTTCTTGTTGTCACCGACCCATCGAGTATGCTTTATGTCATAAGCCATCTTTATAGGGCCAAAATCTTTCACCCTTTTGTCCCATGCTTCATCACTTTCATCGGGTCTCCCGCACCGGTTCCACAGCTTTGTGGGACACGGTTGCCTGAGTACCCAAATAACCTCGCCTATAGTGAAAGCGAAGTCAATCTTCCTCTTCCACTCAAGGTAGTTGTCTCCCCTCGGTGGTGGAATCTCTCTCGGGCGTACATCGGGAGGAACTACCGAAATCACAATTCATATGAGGTGAGAACAAATATAAAATTTACTTTGCAATAATTCTAAATCACCGTTGGGCGTAAATAGAATTAATGTAGGCAACAACTATTAATCAACATCATAATATTGCTATTAATCAACGTTGGTCGAATAATAACAACATTATAATCATAGTAAAATTATCCATTTTCAAATATTAAATTCTCCCGTTGGTTCGAATTTAACAATGAAAACGATAATAACTTTAAATACGCAAATGGAAACTTTAACTTTGCATAATCAATTTTCCGTAAACATAAATGAACTTTACCGTAATCTGAACCAAAATTATCGTTGGACAAAAATTGGACAGAAATTTGAAATCAAACCGATGCAAAAAACATCAAATTATGCTTCTATACTTCAAGTTTTCGGAAATTGAAAAACAATAAAATTGCATTTTCCTATTCAAATGGCCAACTGGCCCAAAACCAGCCTCGGCCCAAAAACTTCCAGCCGCGCCTCGGCCCGCAGGCCTCACGCGCTCGCGCTCGCGCCCAGTGGCCAGCGCCGGCCCACAGCTTGCGCGCGCGCGCTCTCTCTGCACGGCCCAGCCCAGCTCAGCGCTTTTTTTTTGTTTCTTTCTTTCGCTGAAACAGAACCGAAAAGGGAAAAGGATTCCCTTCTTAAACAGGCCGGCGCCAACGATTCGGCCCATTGGCCAATGCGACCCACGAAAGCCGCGCGCAGTCGCCCGCCTGGGCCGTCCCGGTCCAGACGATCGTGGCCGTCGAAACGCGATCAACGGCGGAGCGCTGATCTCGGCCGAACAAAACCCGGCGACGGCCGCGCCCACCCGAACCCTAACTCATTCATTTCTTTCCCTCCTCCCGCAGCCAGCCGCAGCACAGCAACATCACAGTCGCCGCCGGCGACTGGAGAGGTGGCGGACGGCGCCGCCGCGGAGCTCGGCCATGGAGCTCGCGCGCGCGTGTCCTTTCGCTCCCCTCTTCTCCTTGCTTTGAGCCGCACCGCAGCTCCACCTTCTTCTCCCCCCGAGCCGCGCAGCGCCAGCAGGAAGGAGCGCAGCGCCATGGCGCGCCGCGGGCCCCTCCGCCGCGCGCGCTCGGCCATGGCTGAGCGCGTGGCCGTCGGGTGGCCTCGCGGGCGATGCCCAGTGGCTGAGTGCCACCCGCGCAACGGCGAGCAGCAGCTCAGGCCATCTGCCCGTACGCCGGTCAAGCTTACGGCCGGCGGCGGTTTCGGGATGGTTGAGCCCCAGGTAAGGAGCCCTCGATCCGTCCCCTTTTTCTCTTCTTTCTCAATTAGGGTTAGGATCTGTTCTTGGTTCTTTGCCCTGTCCCGATCTGTTAGGGTTAGGGTTTGCTTTGCCGATCTGAGATCGGTGGTTCTTTTTGATCCAATCGGATCATCAATTTCTACCCCAAAACGCTAGATCCACTGACTAGGAGGCCACTGATACCATTGTTAGCCCTAGGATCACTAGCAGTGACATCTAGATGGGTACAACTTCGGGAATTGGGTAGGCAGTGATAGAGGAAGAGGGAGGATGAGTGAAGAAGGCTTTACCAGAGGCCTTGACTGGAGTGGTGGAGGAGGATCCGGCGGCGGCGCTGCTTCCCTCGGCCATCTCGTCGAGGCAGAGAGGGGACGTCGGTCGAGGAAGAGGTGGCCGGCGTGGCGCGAGGAAGAGGACGACGGCGCGGTGCGGCGGCGGCGGAGGGGCTTCCCGTCACCGGGCGCGCCCCTAGGGATCGGATTAGGGTTGTCGGTGGGTGTGGCGGCTCACGGTGAACCTCGTGCAGAGAGCCGCCGGCGCCCACCTCTTTATATAGCGCAGGGTGACAGGGGCCCTCCAGCCAATAGATGGGCTGGGCGCCCCCGATCAGGGCGCGAGGTTCACAAGGGGCCCGAGTTGGGCCGTTGGGCCCAACTCGGGATTGAGATCATCCTAACACATACTACGTTGTATTCACTTGTTAGATAGAAATTTGTCCTTCAAATTAAATGTAGATATGTGTGAGGCTTGAGAAAATTATTTTCACACCACAGGACATATTTTCCAAAAATCTACTCTTTTGGCTAATGTCCATATAAGTATTTTTTTTCTTTATGTAATATCTCTTCAGATCTTCAATCCAGATACTCCATGGCAATCAATCTTGCACAGGACACTTTTTTTCATTCCTGCTACAAGCATATGGAAGAGTGTTTCCAGTCTACATTCCTGTGTACTTAATTCTTGCACTCTTTGTTCAGCGAACACATCTTATCGAAAGGTAAATCACAAGAAATTCATAGACATGTGTAATTTTTGTAGTAACATTATGTTGATGCATGCCAAGAAACATGTTGTATGTGTGTAATTCTTAGTGAACTTTAATTTTACCGGTATGTCTCAATTTGCAGAAAGAAACAGTAGTGCGTGTGTACTATCTATGCCTGTACGTCCTCTCTAGTTTGTATTTCATCTGATTGTTGTTTCTCTGAATATGCTAACATAACTCACACAAGCAGGACATTCTCAATACTGTGGAAGAGCCTTTTAGGAACTGCAAGGTCTAGTCTTTTCCTGTCTGTGTATTGTGCATCTGAATGGTGAGCTTGCACTTTGCAGCCTTGTTGTTTCAACTCTTTGGTTCTTTTTTTTTTCTTGAACGCACAAGATCAACTCTTTGGTAGACAAATATTATCAGGTTGTTACCATTTAGTGGGATGAGCAGATGATAGCTCACGGTGTTGTTCCGTATATATATTTCAGGGGTTGGACATGCATGCTTTTTAGGGCCTTCCAAACGTGCAATATCCCATTGCTTGTACTTGGCACTGTAAGTCTATATAAGAAGAAATTTTCCACATGACCTCTGCATCTGTTTAACCGTGTAGCTTTATGTCACTAAACTATTTTTTTCAATATATGACAGTTTCCAACAGGCCTAGCATATTTATCGAGAAGAAGAGTCGGAGGATTGAAATATCCTTGTATTGCCTTGCCAGAGCTATTGAGAGCTTCTCCACATGCATGGCTGATGTAGGCCTACTCCCTTCAGTATTGCAGATAGAGCGAGTCGATGTCGTAGTGTTCAGTACAGCAACCTCGATCATTATGCACTGCTATGCACAGGAAAGGGAAGTATTCCGCTCCAAGTACTTGAATGTCCTCGACTGGGTGTTTGGTGTCCCCTCACCATCATCATCCACCTATGAAAATAACAAAATGTTCTCTACTGATGACGATGGAGGTTATGCATGAAATAAGAATGTTTTTTTTTTGACAAGGTAATGAAATAAGAATGTTGAACAACGCACTGGCTTATGAAAAGTTCACTGGAGCTCTAGATGTTGTAATGCCCACATATATAGTAATGGATACACACATTAGAAGAGCTCTAGCAATGTAGCTTACTAAATTCAAGCACTTGATAGGAAAAATGTCCTTGTACTTATTGGGCATTGTAATTATTGAATTTCTTCTCGACAAGCACAATTTAGCCGGTATGAACTTCTCTTGTTTATAGGTGTCAATATGACAAGTGATCCTATATATGATCAACATGAATAAATTTGCTTGTGATAGGATTTGTAATTGAAGTTCTTCTCAGTAAGCATAATTTGGCAGGGCCTAGGTCGATCCATTTATTGATTTGGATCTCAAGGGTTGGCTTGGTGATCGTAGACTAAATTGATATTATTAGAACTTTCAGTGTTGTAAGCACTTGATAGTGATATTTAACATATGTCAAAATCTTCCATGTCACATTGGCATGTTGTGAAGGCTTTTTTTCAAGAAGTGATGAACAAAATAATGCACCAAACTAGGATATGATACATTTTTAATCATCTTATGTGTCAATGAGGATGCAAGTATCTATTGGTGTTTTTATCGGTCACATAATTAATTTGGTGGTACGATAGTTCATTTTGACGAGTTTTGGCTCTACCCGGTAAGGCGGTAACCCAAAATTGAAGCTTATTAATTGCATCCTCACTATCGAGCTATAGATTTGAAGTGAACCACCTTTTGCATGGAAGTGTGTCTAAACACATAGTGAAAGCATCAAACTCATAAATGAAAAATGGAGCATTGATATGCCATGAATAATAAGTAGAACATCAATAACAAGTGTAGTAATGCAAGTCAACATCACATGCCCATTGTATTATTATCACTGGTGTTTCGATCAATTAATTCAAACGAGCATATTTATGTGGGAGATGAAGTGTGTGATTTAGGTTCACTTAGTGATTGTAATCCCATCAACATTGACCGAAAACACAAAAACATATATATCGGGGTGAACATCCCCAAAGTCAACTTGCAACAATAAAAATAAGCAAAGATGACATGTGATTTGTTTACCAAAATATAGATTCATCTTTGTGAATCCTAGTCTCCATTGGAGCTCCCAAGGGAGTCAGGTCTCTTTCAAGAACTTACCCTTGCCAAAGGGACCCCAAAGGATTATTCCATTCTTCATCCTATCTTGCCATCCTCAAGTCAAGCTTTTGATTCACATTAACAATAGCCATACAAAAAAAAAAATCATTTCTTCAGTTACATGACCCTAGCTTGAGTTTTTACTTCTTTATCAATCTTGTGACCGACAAAGTTTTCTTATTAAAATACTAATTTGTCGATCAATTTTCTTATGAAAAATACCATCCATATGACCAAACAAGAAATTTCCTTTCACAATTACACTTGATCACACATCTTGACACATATTAATCTTGATCAATACCATTGAACTATCAATATATTCTCATAAATGCAAACAATATATATATAAATATTATTTTTCATGATACCCAATAAGTAGCATTGAATTAATTGTGGAATATATTTTTATAATAAATTTATTAGAGACTTAAATCTTGATAGTATTTTCGCAAAGTTGATCAGCTTAACACAAAATATAGAATTAGGTTCTTTTGGGGATGGATGTAGTACCTATAAGCATGAGCAGCATGACCACTTGGCCTATTTGGATCTCGTTCTTAGAATGAAACTCTAGATTCTATTTTTCTATATAGAGAAAGTAGAATCTAGATTAAAATAGGTTCAAGATTCTGGATTAAAGAAGTGTTTTTTTAGGGGATTAGAGAAGTGTTTTGATATTATCATTTCTATTTTTCTATCTCATTTTCATTTTTCAGTCAAACAAACCTCCACAACCACCGAATGGGATAGGGTCCGTTGATTTGCAGACGAATGGCTGAGCACGAGGCGAAGATCCACCACCCTCGTCGCATCACTTCTCCCACTGCAATAGGGCAGAAAAAGTGCTCCAGAGCCCACCGCCGGCTTCCCCTCCAATCTCACCCCGCCGCCGCCGCCGCCGCCGGCGAGATCTACACGATGGCGTTGCCCGGGCGGCGGGACGGGCCCCTAATGGTACGAGGCGGCGGAGGCGGGAAACCCCTGTCACGCGGGTCCCGCATCGCGGTGGCCGTCGCTGTCGGCGTCGCACTCGGCTGCGTCTGCGCCTTCCTCTGCCCCAACGGCCTCTTCTTCCGCCCGTCTGCCTCTGCCCTCCAATGGCCGCGCCAGGTATTGCTCTTTCATTCTCCTTTTCTTGTTCATTCATACCTGCCCTGAAGATTACTGTAACAGAGATGTTGGTGGTTACTGTGCTCGTCATCCTGTGACTTAATAGCGTTACTTCTTAATGATGTTACTTCTTAATAGCGTTACTTCTACCTTGGACCAACTAGGAATGATGTTAAGGAACTTAAAAGGGCTGAGAGCATGCAGTGCATAGATCCAGAAACGTGCTAGCATATCAAGCTAAACTAGATTAACCTTGCTGCAAAAATAGTATTTAGTCTACTTTACCTTTTTAATGATGAGATTAAACGGGTAGTATCTTATCTTATTGATTTATATCGAACCTCTGTGCATGGAGTTCCGGCATCTTTAAAAAAAATGTTATGGCCTTGTGGTATCTTATGAGCCAAATTATTCTCTCTCTCAGTTACTCAGAGTGTCATTGGTAGGAATACTGATAAACCTGAACGCAGATCAATGATTCTCATAGGCACATTTACATAGGCCTCATTGAAACTTGAGGTTCACAGGAATTGTGTCCATGACTGACGATCTTTCTTGTGTTTAGCTACATGCAGACCCCTTTACATCCCTGTTCTTCATTGGCATGTTACTAAAATTTTGTGCAGTGTCCTTGATTCAACCCTTGCTACCAGTCCAGTATGCCTCTTCAAAACTAAGTGTAAGAACACTTGAAACCAAGTGGATAGTAAGAAGCAGCTCCAACATTATGGAGGGATGCTAAATCTTCTGAGCACTAGAGCAGCATGGCTGTTAGAATAGGGAAAGTTGGCTTTCTAGGTGTCAAGGATGCATCGGCAAGCCACGACAGGACATAGTGACAAAATGGTTGCAAAATGAGTCTTGCTCTCAAGTGTGCAAAGCTAACAGTTTTTGTTGCGACTTGTGTTTTTAACTATGGTGAGGAATAGGACTGCATGGAGGTCAGCCTAACATTAAACTTTTATCCTGAGGTTCTTCAGTTTCATTGTTAATCCTGTTCAAACTGTGCTCATCAGGACTCAAGTTTAAGCTGAATGGCCTTAAGAGCTGGTTCAGACTTCAGACTGGACCCAAGTTGAGCTCAACTTAGATCAGAGTTTGAGCCAAGTCAGGGATTATTTCTTTATGGTAACAAGAAGTATTGTAGAATACAGTTTCTAATTTAAGAATGTTGCTGCTCTGTTGTTCTACAAGAGAACATTTAATTAACACAGGGCAATTTGAGCAACATCCTGTGCAGTTAATTGGGACTTGGCAGTATCCCACCTCCTACACTAATTCATTGCATAAGCTGGGATGGTATTTTGATTAAGTGGCCACCTAATCTGCTCTTTAAAAGGGCTGGTTGTTTCAGTAGCTGTTGTGGAAAAAAACAATGTTTCCCTATACCTGCATTGTTGATACCTGTATTTAATAAATACACTGTTGCTAGATAACTGAACTCGTTTACCGATTAAATGCTGTGAAGTTGTGTTTGTACTGTTGTACAGCTACGTATGATATGATCTAACTTACAAGTGGTTTCTTGTAGTCTGAATTTGCAATATTCTTGTCATCCTAGACGGTGCACTCAGTCTAAAATATAGTTTCAAGTGAAGATCAAAGTAGACTTTAACTTTACGAAGCTACAGAAATGAACAGAACATTCTTCCTGGACCTACATTTTCTGAACTTCACTTCATAGTTATTAATTTTGCTAAACTGATTTGCTTTTTCTATGATGTTACATTACCAGCATAGCTATACAAATGACTGTTGAATATGCTTGTCATTAATTCATTTGTTTTCTCTTTGTGCTTTGTTCGTTTAGTTTTTTGTTATTCATTCAGATGTACTGTGTCCGTACTGTGTCCTGAAGCATAGTTAGATTCTAATACTAATACAATGTGTATTCTGTTCATTCATTAGGTTGACTCAACTGCTTGTGAATCATCAGGACGAGTTACCAAACTTAAGTCCCAGTTGTCATCATTGGAGAGAGATAATGTTGAACTTAGGAGGCAGATTAATGAATTATCCATGAAACTTCAAATAGCTGGACAAGGAAAAGATGAGACTTTGTTCAAGCCTGGTCCATTTGGAACTGTCAAGGCTTTGAGAACAAATCCAACAGTAACTCCTGATGAATCTATTAATCCCAGGTTGGCCAAGATATTGGAAGAGGTTGCTGTGAAAAAAGAACTCATTGTTGCATTGGCAAACACCAACGTGAGGGAGATGCTAGAAGTTTGGTTTACCAATATCAGACGAGTTGGTATTCCCAACTACCTTGTTGTGGCATTGGATGATAATATAGAAAGCTTCTGCAAATCTAAAGGGGTTCCAGTCTACCGGCGTGATCCTGATGAAGGCATCGACAACATTGCAAAAACTGGTGGAAACCATGCTGTCTCTGGACTTAAGTTTCGTGTTTTAAGGGAGTTCTTGCAGCTTGGATATAGTATTCTCCTCTCTGACATTGATATTATTTTCTTGAGGAATCCATTTGATCACCTTTACAGAGATTCTGATGTGGAGTCCATGAGTGATGGCCACAACAACATGACAGCTTATGGTTTCAACGACGTGTTTGATGAGCCTTCAATGGGTTGGGCCAGATATGCTCACACGATGCGTATTTGGGTTTACAACTCTGGGTTTTTCTATATTAGACCAACAATTCCTTCCATTGAACTTCTTGATCGTGTGGCTGGCCGCCTTTCTCATGAGAAGTCATGGGACCAGGCAGTTTTCAATGAGGAGCTGTTCTTCCCTTCTCGTCCTGGTTATGAAGGCCTTCATGCATCCAGGAGAACCATGGATATATATCTTTTCATGAACAGCAAAGTCCTTTTCAAGACAGTGAGGAAAGACGCTCAGCTCAAGAAGCTAAAGCCAGTGATTGTGCATTTGAACTACCATCCTGACAAGTTAGAGCGAATGAAAGCAGTTATTGAGTTCTATGTCAACGGCAAACAAGATGCACTGCGTCATTTCCCTGATGGGTCAGAATGAGGAAATTACAGATTTTGCTGGCAAAGAAACCTATGCCTTCTGTATCCCATTCATTTTGGGGTTGTTCTGGCATTTGGATCTACATATGGCCGATGTGGGATCTTCACACGTGTGAGAATGTTTTTTTGGCGAGTGCAACATGGATGCATTGACCTAGAGCTATTTTGATATCTCTTGGTCTCTAGTCTCTACTAACCTCAACAGTTCTGTAGCAAATTTGTACAAGCTTAGATAGACGGCTGATCACATTTTTCTTTTCCATATGATTTTTTAGGTTCGAATTAGGAAATGGTGGAGGTTTGTTCTGAACTAGCGATACGATTTGATGCTGGTGTTTTCTTGTGTGGTGGTTTGCTTGTGAATTTAGAACCTTTTACAGTTTCAATTTATTAATTTTTGGTATTATCCACAGTTGAAGCAATGTTGTGGACAGGATTTGAGCACGGAATTCTTTGGTCCTCCCGTGCCTGTCATGTGTTCTGGGGTCTAAAGGTAGTACAGCAAGTGATGTGATCTGGTTTGTTTGTTTCTGCCGCGTCGCTTGAACAAAAGGCAACGTGGAACACGTAGTCGTGTATAGATTCCCAGCATATGTCCGTTCGTCTGGTGCAAACGTCGGCCCATTGAGCATCTCCAAGGGTTATGCGATTGCAGAGTTTTGCGGCGCACTCCGCAAACCCCAAATGAAACGGCAGTAAAGGTGTGATTTCCAACCGTTATGCATTTTTGCCAAGTTCAACCAGCTAAAATGGCAGCGCGAGGTGGAGGGAGACGGCGAGGAAGTCGCGCGAGGGAGGGAGAGAAACGCGCGAGCGCTATTTGCATAATCGAGTGGCTTGGCATATACGCAAGTCTCCTCCTCCAAACGCCAAGATTATGGAAAATCTGCCTAAACGCATAACCATCGGAGAGGGTTTTTTAGAAATTTTATGCAAATTAGTAAATGCCAAGTCCAATTGCATAACCCTTGGAGATGTTCTTATTCTATAAAATTGCCGAAGGCTGGCGTGACAGAGACAATTTCGCTCAACATTTTTTTAGCTATGCTCTATATATTTTTAAGCTAAATAGCTGTAGCTCCAAATGCTCTAATCTAGGGGTGGGGAGGGGTGGGGAGTGGCGTTAAGAGCATCTACATAAGTGTTTTAGGAACTTTCTTCTATGGAACTGCTATTCGATAGACTTTGTGAAGCAGAGCTAAGTGAGGATATGGTTTGCACTGAATGTTTCATCTAGTTGGTCAATGGATTTGTTTTTTTTTACTATATAAGTAGTAAAATAAGACAAAGGTGGTCAATAGCGGGTACAAAGCTCGCTTGTGGAAACCTTTGTGCTACTCGTGAAGATGTCATAGTTCCAATCCAACCTCGTTTAGATAGGGATGAACCAAATAACATGGCGCAATGAAATAATCTCATATACTACTCTTTTGTTACATGAATCATCTTGTCCCACATGTCATATAAGATAGTGTTCGGTTTAGAGTCATTCTAAAGAAGTATATTCTCTCTAGATGCCAGACAACACCATCTCAAACAAATGGAGGTACCAACCCGTCCCACCTGCGCATGTGTGAGTGTTCGTATGTTTCCCTCTTCTCTACCTCAAACCATGATGTAGAGCCCATTGGAGCAATGTCAAGTGTAGTGGTGGGTGAGGCGAGTGAGGGCGGGGGGGGGGTGGTGTGGAGTGGCGAAGGTGAACATGTGGGGCAACAAGGGATGGGTGAAATGAATAGATACGAGGGAAGGGACGTGAACGGGGGACGACCAGAAAGGGGGCAAGCTTCTTCGACATGCCTCAATCTTTTTTTTTTTCGAGACCACGCCGTGCGCGCATTTCATTGCGAGTTATGAGAAAGCAAAAAACAAAGTTTAGAGTTACAGTTACAAACTATCACGCGCAATGGTAAGGGAGTACCTATGCTCCGTGTGGAGAGGACAACAGAAAAATGATAAGGCATATAGATGACAGGCGAGCCTATGGATGCAATGTGGGGTGCACATTATAATTACTATTTTGCTAACGGTGGTAGACAAAACTTAGAGGCGACCCATCCCTCTAATTAAACAGCAAAATGGAACCATTCTATCCCCTGGTTTCCAAACAAAATGCAATGTCTACCTCCTATTGTCTTACTTTTTCCTCTCTCATTGGTACTTTAAAAGGTCACCCTCCAAGTTTAGCAGACATCAAACCCAAGTTCATCAAGACGTTTGGCATGTTATTTGGGTTGGGGTCTATGCCATCATCATTAGAAGTACTCAAATATTACTTCAAGAGGAGACATTAAAGCATGGTGACATTTTCTTGGTGTATAGCCGGTGAGACCAATTAGATAGCAACTATTGTGGGTTTGTGGCCGTGCCTTTATTATTCGTAAACTAGCATGAAGATCTCAATACAATGCAAGAGTCACTTGTTGACTCATGGACTAGAGTTGAGTCACTAGTTTTGAACAAGTAGCAAACTGAACCCGGCTGTGGACCATTTACGGGTAAATTGCGGCAGGCCACAAGCAAAAATATCAAACATCGATCTTTCTCCTGGACGCGTGGCGAGAAAATCCTTTTCCTTTTTTACACAAACCGAAAGGGAAAATAAATTTGGCACACGAGTGCGACACAAAAAAGAAAAAAAAAAAGAAAAAACCCAACGAGTCAATGAACAACAGCGGCACACGGAAGGAAGAAAAATATGCGGAGAAACCAAACGAGACAGAGAGAGAGCTGGCGCGGCCGATAAGGCACCACGTGCGTGCGTGGGTGTCCCTCCCGCCCCGCCCGCCCGTCGCTCTCGTCCCCCTGTGTCGCCGCGCCCGGAAGGCGTTATCGCCTTCGCCTTCCTCTTCCTCCTCCTTTCTATTCCCCTCCCTCCTCGCTTCTCTCTCTCTCCAGAAGAAAAAAAAATCCCAATCCCTCTCCGGAACCTGCCGATCCTCGGCCGCGCCGGGGGCCTAGGCGCCACCGCCATCGCGTCCCCGCCGCGGCCGGCCACTCGCCGTCGCCCTTCCCGACCCGGCGCCGCCGCCGCTGGTGCCCAGCCCAGGTAAGGATGGGGTTCGTCGCGCCTTTTGTTTTCTGCCGCTTCACGTAAACGCTACTCTTGTTTCAGCAGTTTTGGTCGGGTAATGAGCTGTTTAGATTTCACGTTGCGATTCATGCCAATATTGAGGTTAGTGTGCGTAATCATAGCCCCAATCAATCAGTTATGTAGGATGCCTTGTTGTTTCCCCCTCACCCTTAGGAACCGAGAAATTGCCTGCGTTTGTAGTTGCCAATATTGAGGACGGTGGTGGACCCGACTGTTAAATATCCAACTTGAACCAGTGATTATTATGTTGGCCCATTAGGTTTGGTTGGGGATCCTGGCCGGGCTGCCTCCGGGGAAATGTAGAGAGAAGATTGACACTATAACATCTATCTAGAGGCAAGTTCAAGCAGGTAGTTGTGGTATTTGGCCATTGCTAAAATCGAAATTCTGATTGTGATGGACCAATATGGCTTCAGATCAAATAATAATGCATTGTCTAGGTAGCCAAAGGTTTTCTATTCGGCACGTTGGTTAAATGTTCTGCAAGGATCTGTAGGAACTAGGAAAGACCTGAAGCAAACTAAACATCAGCTAAATAACTAGGGCAGTGTCAACTATTTTTTTTTTTTGGCTGGTTAAATGAGTTCCATAGAAGCAAACAGCCAAACCTACACATATCACTTATTTATCTTGCCCCCACATTGCCATAGTATTAATGCTTTTTTTCTTTGGAATTATCATACCTGGTGAAGTTGGGGTTTCATTTTCAAATGGCCAAGACTACTTGTTGCCACTAACTAAAATGAAACAATCATAGCCTTATTGAAACTACAGCTTCTATCTTTTTTGCTCAATGGTTGAAGTTTAGTGAGTACACCGAGTCTCTTAATAGTTTTGAGACACACTTCGTTTCTTATCTGCCCTCCACCATGGCCTTTGTGGTGCTGATGCTCCATCTCTGCAAGGGAAATCGAATACTTTATACTCTGAACAATATCATGTACATGGGTAATTTAAAAGTTTCTAAAAATCACCTGTTCTAACCTTGTTTGTTTTTCAGGGGGTGTAAGCTAGCATATATTACACATCTGACATCAGTGGCTGATAAGAAACTGCGTCCAGTGGATGTGAATTTCGTTCGGTTTGAGTTTTGCTTGAGATGGCAGTTGGATTGACATCTCAGCTGTTCCAAAGAGTAACTGTTACTGACATATTTTGTCAAAGGAACAGATTTAGGGTACACATTCCTTCTTGCTTTTCTTGTAGTAATACGTGGCCTTTTTTGTTATCATCTCAGGATTCTCTCTCTCTCTCTCTCTTTTTTTCCAGAGTCCCGAGATGAGGAGTTCTCTTCCCTTGGCATCCACCTCGTTTCCTTCAGTTGCTGATGTATGGCCCGTTCTTTTTAATTCGTAAGCTAACAGTACATTAATTTGTCACCAATTTTTGAAAGAGAATAATGGCTAGTATGTCTCTTTATCATACAGAAGACACCATTTTTTGTGCATCAGTTTTTTCAAAAATTTAAATATGTTCTTTCAAGTTTGTGGATGTTTGGCAGAAAGAATCAAGTATCCATTACTGTCTGTTAAACAACTCTCGATGCAGATATTGTTTTTAAAACTATTTTTAGTTTGCAAAATTTTCTTATCTCTATGTTAGACCTACTCTAAAAGAATGAGGTATTTGAGTGTAGTTGGTTTGACTTGTGTAGATCACACAGTCACACACCATACCACAAGGCATTAGTCACTAGTCACTAGAAAATACAGATAAGCAATGTGGTGCTGCATTTGATTGTAATAAAGGTGTTTTGTCACCTAAAGTTTATATGCACCCCTTATGATCAATAGGCTGCGCACCATATTGTATCATTACTATCATATTTTTTTGACAGTTTGAGAAATGAGACCTAATTGATGTTGATAATATAATGTATTTTACTAGTGCTTGCATCCAGTCCCTATGCATAAAAGCAACAATGTTCTTTCTTAAATCATACTCTCCTACACCTACAGCTCTCCATAGTTTGAGAAATGAGACCTAATTGATGTTGATAATATAGTGTATTTTACTAGTGCATGCATCCAGTCCCTATGCATAAAAGCAACAATGTTCTTTCTTAAATCATACTCTCCTGCACCTACAGCTCTCCATATATGCACTTTCGAGAGTTGGAGTAAAAAATCTGTTGACCTTATGAAAATGGCATCTGTCGTTCCATTGTTAAAACCACTTTACAACATTTTTGTTTATATTTTTTTATCAACATTTTGGCATGAATACTATTTTCAAATGTGTGATTTTGTCCAATCATAAAACTTACATTTAGGTATCAAAGAACTATTTATGTAGAACTGAATACTTGTCATACTTCATCCCTCACAATATAATGTGTAATTACAGCCTCTTGTTTTCATCCTAACTTGAGTTTTACATTTGTTCCAATTGCCTCCTAATTGTAGATCTTATGGAGTAACTCTGGTTTTCTTTGCAGAGGCGATACTGTTGCGATCACAATGTGTTAGAGAGTAGCTACAGGCCCATGCTTTATGCACCTCGCAGACATAGATCTTTGGGCTTTATATCTTGTGCCTTGCCAGTTCCTTTGAAGGGAATTCCTCTTGTCAAGAACACATCATTAGCACTAACTAGGTAATTCCCTTGTACAATTATTTATTTATGAACTCTGATTATACACAGACTTGGTAACGAGCAAACAGCAAAACAGTACTTTGGATCGGATCCTACCATTGTCGTGTGAGTGCAAACTCAGTTAATCAGGACATTGGAGAAAGTCATCTACTCTATAATACATAGCACCACCATCCACCGGTTGATGTATCCATAAGTGGTGGCATGGAAATCATACATTCTGTAGGATGATTTCCTATATCTCTTGTTGTGAGTGTTGAGGTTTTCACTCTTAAGTAACCTGTTAAAATTAGATAATTAACCAACTATGGCAATAAATTTTATGTTTTAGCATATGATGCAACATATATCTTGGCAGTGTTTTATCTTCTAGAATTTTTTATTACTGAAGTAACATATGGATTCGTCAATACTCTACCCAGTACCCACTTGTTAAATAATATAGGTTGATACCTAACATAATGGACCTTGAATTTTAAGCGTGATCATGCTCTTGTGTTGGCTGCACTTCTTGGGCAGTTTTAATTATCTCTTATTTGTTCCTGACCTAAGACTTTCTTAAGGTCATTACTATGACTATGCGAGTTCATTAGGTTCATGCTTAAATTCTCTTTTTTAATTTTAGTGAGGGAGGTGCAAATATGCGGATGGAGACACAATTAAAATAATCTAAAAAATAGAGATGTGAAACATGTTTAATTTTATTTACTTGGAAAACTGTCCATTTACATATTACATCTGATTGTACTTCATATGATTTTTAGTAATTGTTGTTTTTTTCGTTGACAGGTCATGTGATACTTTACTTGCGAATCCTGCTACCTCACTTGTGGTTCCTGCAATCGGGATTATTGTGTTTGCTCTGTGGGGCTTTTTGCCTCTGGTGCGGGATATTAGAAACCGTTTTGATGTATGTGTTCTGCTACTTGTAACCATATTGTATTATTTTTCATTTACATGATAATATACTAGGCTAGCTTTTCCTTGAGGGCAACATTAGTTAATATAGTTCATAATGGACCTTTACAGCATGGAGGCAACTGGAAAAAGAGCCCTACATATTTGATTTCTTCATCGTACCTTCAACCTCTACTTCTCTGGACAGGAGCAACACTAATCTGCAGGTACACCATATTATAATGATCCTTTCTGAATTGGCAACTCTAGCCACTTGATATCATCGCTGCAATGCTATGGCCCTGCTTATACTGAAATTATTCCTGTTTCTATTTGAATTCCACTGCAGGCAGTCAGTGTTCATCTGACTGCTAAATGCTAAACAGTTTGTCACCCATTGTTTAGCCAACTATCAGGCTAAATGTCTGTTTAATTGGGGACAAGTGGCTACTGTGTAGCATTCAAACTGTGTTTAAACAGCTAAGAAAATTGTGCACACAGTTCCTACAAGATTCATGTGTTTGAAATGGGCTAATAAACATTTTCCTTAGTTTTTGTTTTCTTTTATTTATCTTTCTCGTTGTCCATGCAATTCTTGCAGGGGTTTGGATCCAGTTGTCTTACCTTCAGCAGCAAGCCAAGCTGTGAAAACACGCCTGATAACTTTCGTGAGATCATTATCAACTGTCCTGGCTGTTGCATATATTCTCACAAGGTGCACATGCTACATCCTCAGAAAAACTTCAGTTGTTTTTTGCAAGTTGTAGCTTTGATTCGATCATGCCCATTTAAGTTATGTATAGGTAATGACACCGTTTATGCAGTCAAGTACTCAAGATAACTGTAACTGCAAAAGCACATGTTGGAGATGCAATTTTGGCCATGGACGATTCTTTTCTCCCCAACTTTAGTTCTAACAATGCATGATTCTGGAACAACTAGATAAACTAATTACCTATTGGCGATAGAACTATCTACTTAAAAGATATGTCCAGTCTGGTATATATAAAAAATATATATAAAAAACCTTAGCCTGCGGGGGAGGTAAGACAACCCCCAGACATTGCATTAAGAAGAAGACCTTTTAACGTTGGTTGAGAAAACCCCTGTCCCACCCATGCACAGTGGCACCGAAGCCCCTGTCTGGGACAGACGAGGGGACTTTTAATACCCAGCCTGAAATTTGCTCCCACGAGGAATCGAACCTAGGACTTGAGTAGTGTTGCTCAAGCCACCTAACCAACTCAGATAGAGGCCCTTTTGCATAAAAATATAGTTCATGAGATTGTGAGAATAAGAGAAAATTAGCTCCAATTTGTGCTATAGAAATACAAATAGATGCGGAATGTGTTGGAACCTTTTTGTGCTTACATCTGGGGAATGCTAGAACTTAACTTTGTAAGCATACAAAAGATATTCAGAAATGAAATTTACTGATGTGCTGGTATATGCGAGTGCCATTCTGTTTAACATTATCAAGCTTGTTGTGATCTCTGTTGAGATAATTTCAACATTGTTTATCAAGGAATCAAGGATGTTGTGCCATTCTTTTTTGCTTTATTGAACATATCCAGAAGAAATCAAATAACACTAACATATTAGTTAAGCTACAATGGTGTTTCATGTATTGCAATGGGAAGATGTGAAGATATGTGTTAGTCCTTGCTGCCTTGATTTGTATGAAATTTAAGGTGTCTGTATCTATGTTGTCGTCTTGTATGATTGATTCAGTTTTATTGTGTTCTGTTTTATTCAGTTTTATTAACACTAAGATTATGTTTCTTCTTTTTAGCTTGATTCAGCAGGTACAGAAGTTTCTTATGGACATGCGCAATCCCAGTGATGCAAGAAACGTAAGATCCTTATATCGTAACAAGTAAAATCTTGGTATCTAACAAAGTTCTTTGTTACCGTTTTTCATCTGCCTAGTTGTTTCCCACTGTTCACAAAGGTCCTCACCCTTTGTAAGACACAAAAAAAACATAGGAATATGTTTCAGATTGTGGAATGTAGAACTCCTTTTAAGGATATTCTTGAGTCCTATCTCTTGATCTCTAAATAAGGGTTCAGGAGGTGCCAGATCCAACATAGTTACTTATAATACTTCAATGAAGCCACCCTCTTAAATTCCATCAGCAGGAATCTTCTTCCCTGATGATTGGTTTACTGCCTCAGCTTTGAGTGCCTAATGACTTTATGAGGTTTAGATCATCACCAGGAACCAATAAGAAAGACAATAATGGCCGTGTTAGGCTCACAACCTTCTGCAAAGAGAGCAAGAGGTATAATTAGAAGTTATAAGAAGTGAACATTTGGGAAGAAACAGCATGCAACACAAGATCCTAAGTACAAAACTGGTAACACATAAGGTAATAAAAAAATTAAGATGCAGCTTAAACAAACCAACAAGCTTAGCCATTAGAGTGATCAAGATCATATTGCCAGCCGCTAAACACCTTACCAAGTAACGAAGTCAAGATATTGTTCTGATATTTGAACCATATAGAATGGTATTGGTACATTTTTTCCTTCGAACTGCAGTATTATTTAAGTTTGTTTGTTTCTGGCAGATGGGGTTTGATTTTACCATGAAAGCTCTTTATACTGGTGTTTGGATTGCTGCTTTTTCTCTCTTTATGGAGTTGCTGGGTTTCAATACCCAAAAGTGGATAACTGCTGGAGGGTTTGGGACAGTGTTGCTTACACTTGCTGGTCGTGAGGTACTACAAAACACATTGCTGATATGGTTAATTTGTGCTGTGGTGCTAATATCTATCATAATTTGCTGCAGATTTTCACTAACTTCCTCTCGAGTATCATGATCAACGCCACACGCCCATTTGTAGTCAATGAATGGATCGAAACAAATATAGATGGTGTTAATGTCTCTGGCATTGTTGAGGTATGCCTTAATTTAACTTTGGGCTAAAACTACACCATCTAGTTATGATATATTTGTAACATGCTTTAAGGTTTTATTTGTATGTACTATCAGTTTTTTCCATTGAATATTTGGTCAATACTTTGAATCATTCTCTAACTTGAAGTTATTTGATTTGGTTTTCAGCATGTTGGTTTGTGGTCTCCAACAATCATTAGAGGTGTTGATCGAGAAGCGATATACGTTCCTAACCATAAGTTTACAGTTTCTATATTAAGAAACAACACTCAGAGGACCCATTGGCGTATTAAGACCTATCTTGCTATTAGCCACATGGATGCGGGAAAAATTGGGGTAAGTACCACAAGGAATTACTTCACATAATTTTCTTCTCTTATATGTTTGATCTTTTCCAGTGTATTAAAACTCTATCTTAGCCATTCATCTTTGCTTTTCTTTGGCAGACTATAGTTGCTGACATGAGGAAAGTGTTAGCAAAAAATCCACATATAGAACAACAAAAGCTTCACAGGAGAGTATTCTTTGAGAAAATTGATCCAAAAAATCAAGCACTTATGGTAATTCCTTACATTGAGTAATTCCATCTTTTAGTTGAAGTATACTGTTGCACAATCAATCCTCGCTAAAAACTATGTGATCAACATTGGTACATCTTTTTAGTATTGAGTTGCATGCACCAACCAGTTCAACCCAAAAGATTAAGCTGATGGGGTGAGATGGACAATTCACTTATACTCCAACACTTAAGCATAGACTTACTGAGCTTTGTGGCAAAGACCTCCCCTATATTATTACCGTTGGCCTTTTCACCGATGTTTAATGTAAATGTAGCCTTTTTACGTTTATGTGACCCAATAAACCTACCTTTGCTAGTTAACTATGCAAAACACCTGATGATTCGGAACCATTTCATTGTGTTTTTACTTTTACAACTTGTGCTGGATGGGATGCTAGTTTCTAGATAGCTGTATCCTATAGGTATCTTGTCTTGAGTTGGCATGGGTTGCTACCATTCAGGCAGTTGCCAAATTGGTTTAGAATTATCCATAACCTCATGAATACGGATAATATGTTGGCCTTATTTTCTTAGGGTCCTGTTTGGATGCTTGTTTATTTTTCACACCCGGAATCAGCTTCCAGTTATAATATTTTGTGCACAAGATACAGCCGGAACTTTTTGACTTGTAGAATGTTTGGGTAAATGCTGTTAGGAAAAGCACCAGGATTGAACTTAGTGATGCTCAGATCCTCTCTGCCACAGGCTTCACATCCTTGCCATCAGAATCGAGTGGCTTCACATCCTTGCCATCAGAATCGAGCTTGCTGCTACTGAGCTTATGAGTTAAATGCCACAGAGACCGAGCGGGATAACTTTTGGGACCCTGACCCCCGCATCGTCTCCTGGGGTGGCATGGGGAACCACGCCGTCGCCGCCTAGGGCCCTCCCTGGTTGCCATTCCTGCCGCTGCTGCTGCTCCCTCCGGTGAGCGGCGGCGGCGGCCCGCAGTGGGTGCTCAACAAGGCGACCTACTGCGGCTCCCTCTCCCTCTCCCATTTCCTCTCCTCCCCTGCCCTCCCCAACCTACTGAGCTTATGAGTTTAATGGCCAGCAGCGCCCTCAGCTGGCAGCGGCGACGGTGCCGGTCACGAGGCCGGCGGATCTGGCCTTTGGGCGGCTCCCTGGCTCCGGATCCGTCAATCTGTGAGGCTGTGGTCTGTTAGTCCAGCGGGAACGGACAGCAGGAGGTCCGACGGTGCCGGACGCCCCTTCCTACTGCGGGCACTGGATCCGCTGTCCATGACTTTGGATCCAGTTGATCTATGTTACGGTGCTCTGGCCGACCTGCAGGGGCGTCCTCAACAAGCGCCTCTGGCTTTGCTGGCGCGTCCCGCACCTCTTGCGCCTGCTCCTGCCGCGTACCCGCTGGTCCTTGTGCAGGAGTTGCGTCATCTAGTAGCCTAGGCCCCGGCACTGGCTCATCCATGGGATGCCGCTCGTTCGTGCTGCCTGGGGTTTGGTCTTCCGCAGGGGGCCACTGATGCTTGTCGCACACTCGCACTGGGGGACAGGGCGGCGGTACTCATGGGCTCATGGTGAAGTGGCGGTGGCTGGATGGTTTCTGGGCAAAAGCTCAGCCTGGTTTTAGCCGGACGGACGATGTTGATGCCTTGGGCGCCACATACCTCGTTGGAGGTGTTGCTTCTGAACCTTGTCCTTCTGCGCTAGCATCGCCAGATTCTGGGCGAAAGCCCTACCTCTAAGGCCAACAACGATTGGAGCTCTTAAGGTGCTGATTGTGTCGGACAATTGACGAGCGCTTCAGGGTGCCCAATGGCCAATGCAAGTCGCTTCACCAGCGTGGTTCCCTTTATGTGCGGAGGCAGTGCAGGTGGAGGCTGAGATGACAATGTGCCGTGGATTTAGCCATTTAGGCTTCAATAGCGATGGCAGTGATTGGGAATTTGATCGATTGGCTTGCCGTTGCCTCCAGTGTGCACGGAGGAGGGGATGGGCAACACTCCTGATAGTTGTCGTTTTACCTCCAGAGACTATTATTTTTTACAACTTTACAACAGTATTAGTCCAAGACCCCACTCATGTGGGAACCTCTGGCTCCCCCTTTATTAGGCCAAACCGGCTTCAATTTTGGTGTGCTAACCATTAATCTATACAAAATTTCAGGCTCACAAGTGAAAAAAACAGGGAATGTAATTTACCGGTGTTTTCGCTCTAAAACCTGTCATCCAAACAGCCTCTAAAATTGTTTAGATGAGGGGGATTTCTCTAGAAATAATTGGTGTTTAGTGCATGTTAAAATTGAATCCCAAGGATTTGGATCCAAATCCTATTTTCATTGAGGTCCTTGCATTTTCAGCTAATATTTTGATTTGTCAAAATCTCAGCACGAAATCCTTATGTTTTGATGTTCCCTAAATTGTTTCCTAGTCCAAAACTCCAAATAGGTCCTTAGCTTGTTCATAGAATATTTTGCATTCTCAGTTTCAGCATGAAATCCAGGCTGCGCTTTTCTGGTATTTAAGTTGGCCTGCTTTATGAAATGCAGGCAGTAAAGCCACCAACCTATTGGTATTTTTTTTGCTAACCATTAAATTGTTCCTCTTTCTAAAAAAGGCAACGCCTCGCCTCCAGGCATGGTGCCTACGCACTTGCACCTAGGCATTTTGTCTAGGCCTTTTTCACATAGATTTGTTTTGGGCTTGATGTATGCATGAAAATGGGGCAAATAGAGATGGAAGATTTTTTTTCCTCAAACACGCAGGACAGCTGTTAAGAAAAAAAAGGGTATAAAGAAATTCTTACAACACATACCCACACACTCATAATGAGCGAGGTGTGAAATACCTCTACTTAGAGAAGAAGATGAACTATGGTGATATTAATCATAGATACTGACAACACCATTTTTTTTGGTTTGGTACACTAAATTTCCTTTATTTAGCATAGAATGAATCTGACTGTCCATAAAATGTATAAACGCTTAGCAATTCCTGGTGCTAAGGCAGATCCTGACAGCTTGTCTAGGGTGAGCTGTCCTCTTGTTTGTATTCGACTGGTGTCAATATCCTGCTTTTATGCATATGCATATTTATCTATTTGTATACATTTTTGGAATACAAGACTATCTTCCCTTCTATTGCTTTTGAGTTTCATATTGGCCACCAACTCAGTTCATTCCTTCTTTTGTGTGTTTCTTGTAGATTTTGGTATCCTGCTTTGTGAAGACATCACATTTCGAGGAGTTTCTCAATGTCCAGGTAATATTTGTCTTGCAAGAAAGCCTAGGAACATGTTAATTTGTTATGCTGGCATTCGCCTATGGTGTCTGCTGAAAATATATGCTCTGTCACTCTGGATCCTTATTTTCTAGCTTGTGTTTTTCAAATAAACTGCCCAGGTCAGTAGGAATGCTTATGGAGTAGAGCATTCTGACAGTTTCACCCATTGAATGTCACTATGTTGAAACTTTCAGAACTATGAGTATTTCAGTTAGAGTTTACAGTTTACAGTTCACTTCCGTTATGGTGTTTGTTCTGAGCAATTGCCAAGATAACTGAAAAAAGCAAATTAAATCAAGCCATTCAACCGTACATAATTCCTTTCAAAGAAAAGAAAATTTTAAACACATGGCCATAGAACTGTATGACTATTTTAGCATGGCCTATAAACTCCTAATGTTTGAATCTTGGGCCCAGTACATGTGGTTTTACTTGAACTCTGCCATTGAACCTTGATTGTAACAAGGGTTTCTGACTAATCTGGTTGCTTTTGACTTGTTGTGCATCAATATCTTGGGACTTCCTTACATGCTAAAACTATTCAAAATTTTATTGGAGAAGCTTAGGATGCCATTTCGCCATGACATCCATTTAAATCTAAGAATTTCAGCTTGATTTTAGGCTGCATTTTATTTTATGTAAAAAACTAGGAGGCATCACACACCATGCTAAAAAAGCATACTAATAATTAGCATGGGTTTGCTGTGTTCCAAATTACACAGGAAGCTATTATGTTGGATCTTCTTAGAATAGTTGGGCATCACAAAGCAAGGCTTGCTACCCAAATTCGAACAGTTCAGAAATCATACGGCAATGCAGACTTCGATAATATTCCTTTTGGAGAGGACATGTATAGTCGCGTCCGTGGCCGTCCACTTCTGATTGATACATCTGCAAGGATCAGTGATGACAAACCCAAGCCTCGACATGTATCATCACGTGAGGAGCAGAAAGTCAAGACAAATGGCTCGGCGGAGATCAAGTCCGCTTCACCAGAAAATGCTAGTTTAAGCAACTCTGAAAAGAAGGAACAGAAAAAAGTGGTAGCTGAAGATGCTCGGGTGAAGAACATTAAGAGTGACAATGGGACGCCAGTAACACCGTCTTCAGATCCTGCTACGTCAACTTCTAAGACTGGTAAAGGGAAGACACGTGAACCAGAGCCCACTGAGCGGCAAGGGGATGGGTCAGTCTCGGTGGCCAATCCAAAGAAAGAATCTAGACCAGCTTTTGAAGATAACATTGTTCTGGGTGTAGCCCTTGAGGGCTCCAAGAGGACACTGCCTATTGAAGAAGGAAATCCTTATCTATCACTATCTGAGACTGAGCTGGATACTGAAGAAGCGGCTTCATCACCAAAGGATAAGATAGGTCAAAGCCCAAAACTTTGAGGTCAAGAAAAAGAAACCGTTTAGAGAAATCTCGATAGGTTATCCGAGTTCAAACTGTAATCCTTGTCAAGATTTGTCACCAAGCCTACCTTTTTTGTGCGCTTGTGCAAATGCAATCTCCCACACATCAGTGTTCTATGTATAAGGTGTAAAGTGCCACTGATGATTATTCAGGGAACAGCCTATTGAAATATATCTGTCTTATTAATTGCTATAGGCTTGTAAAGAAGCAAGTGCTTCAACAAGCATTTTGTACAGATTCTGCTATTGCTGATTTAAGTGGCCTCTTGCATGTGCATCTGCATATCAGCATGCGCCGCTGCAACTGTCGTCTCCTTTCCAGGTTTGGCTTACTTTAAAATGTTGCCAATGCCATCTGCTCTCTGGACCTCTGGCTACCTCACTGGGAAGCCTGCCGCTGCTCCATTTGACATGACATTGACGGGCATCGCTGCTCCAAGGACATTCTCTTTTGGATGGTATTGTCCTCGTGAATTTAGGCACCACGCACTTGATTCTTTTCGATCCGGTCCCCATTGTTTGAGTTGAAAATTCCACTGAACAAGTTTGTGATCCACCTCTTGAGCTTTATGATGATGCCAGCCTTCTTTCTCGTGCATACAACTTAAAAGTATTTGTTTGTGCTTTTGTGGATCTATTTGACACTACTGTACGTCTAGCTAGCTGCCGTATATATCCCACATTCTTTTTACAGCAATGCGCTTTGAAAATCCTGTACTATAACATCAGCACTTGCAGTAAACTCGCAACAAACAGAATACATTCGCCTAGCTAGCTGTAACTTCACTTTCTCCGACCCCCAGTACGTAGAAGTTTTGCATGTTCCGTTTCACCATATCTATTTGTTTTCTGATACTGAGTCCATTTTCACCGTAAACGACGGTGGATTGCAATTCCCTCCCCTTCTTTGTGCAAGCATGTCTTTATGTTTATTTTAAGGTTCTTGGCAAAAGAGGCAACTTACTTACTCATTTCTGTACAGCTAGCAGGGCCACATGCACGATAAATGTACTAGCCTTTAGTCTACTACTACTGCCCCGCCACACCATGCATATGTATATATCACTGCAAAAGCAAACAAGGCAGAAGGCACTGGTGCATGCACGGCGTGGGTCACACTCACTCGCACTACAGACGAAAGGAAAAATAAGCAGTGCCAATGCACAAAGAAGGTGGTGGACGATGGACCCAATCAGCAGCAAATAAGCAAGCCCATGCCCTAGCTAACAGAGAGAGATCCTGGGCAAAGTGCATCTTGATTCTTGTGGGTGAAAAAGGGGAGGACGGACGGACCAAGTTGCATGCATTGTGTCTGTCTGCAGTGTCTCTCTCCAAGCGTCCTCCATCTGACCATCCCAATGCATGCGTGCGTGCCCTGCAGGTGCCCAACATCTCTCTCTCTCTAGTAAACCTAAAAAGGGCCTCCCACTACCTCCTGTTACTATGCTATGCTCTGGGCTCCCATGCATCCTGGCCGGGTACGTATATCGTCGTCGTCGTTGTGGTCCGAGGCTCTAGCCCACCTGGCCACCCAGCCAGCGATACATCGTGTTGCTGTTGTTGCTACCTAGTGCGAGGTAGAACCTCGAAAGCGAGCACCCTTACCTTCATGGTGATATATATGATTGCTTACACTTGGCCGGTAACAGTAGCAAGATTTGTATCTAGAAAGATGAAAGGGCATCATTAGCCAGCAATGTTTTTCTTCATGAAATCTCCATTTTCTCGGATCCCTTTTTTGCTAGCTGCCCTTTTTCGAAAATTTATTTCACCTACAATCATCAATTATAGTACCTGTCAATTTGCATGCAACTTCAAATTACCACTACGTACATGATCTGTCAGTATTATTTTCTCCATATACATAGTGCTGGTGTGTTTGGTTCTACGAATGAGGTGGGACGACATGATATGGGACGAGCCCATTTTTTCTGTAGATGTTTAGTTGGGAGACAATGGAGTTAGAAACATCCCAACTGAAAATGTTTGGTGAGATCCGCGGCTTAGCTCATTGTCTTTAGAAAAAGAACCTGGACTCGCTCGTCCTTCTTCCATGTTGTGCTCGTATGTGACAACTGTGAGCACTCTGCCCTCGCCTGCTCCACTTAGAGCTCGCGGCCACCCGGTGTTTGCCTCGCCCTAGCTCCACCATCCTCGCCCCATAGATCTCGGTGCCGACACCAACCTAACTCCCGCTCCATCCTTGCACCCCCCCCCCCCCCCCCCTCCTCCTCCTCCTCCTCCTCCTCCTCTCTCTCCTCCACCTGTGAGGTCACCCTGTCTCCCTTGCTTCCAAAAAATTTAAGAAACACTAACAACAACCCTTCGACTCGACAAAGTTAACAATATCACACAAATGATTTTGAGAGATAAGGGCCAAACATTAACGGAGGCGGGCACAATAGGGTGTGGCTTCGGTTAATCGGTGGTAGCCCTCACATGTTAGCAGTCGCCTCTAATAATGGTTAACGGAGGCGGAGGACGCAGCATAGGATGTCTTCCTCTGTTATTATATATTAACCGAGGCGGCCATCATAAGCAGCTCACCTACTTTAATGTACTATTAACGGAGGCAAATGTCTTAAGTCGTCTACCTCCGTTAATGGATTAAGAATATATAATAAGAAAGTATTAAACAATATAGTAGGAAAGTAGAAATTGAAAATATCAGTTGCGTAGTGCAAGAGGGAGATGTGATTGCTCGTATTATAGGTCTAGGTGAAATAGTGTCTAGTGAATTAGTCAGATTTGCAGAAGAGACGAGAGGTGTCGCTCTAAATTGATAATCCAAAAATGTTGGGGTTGTATTAATGAGCAATGTGTGTTGATGATACAAGAAGGAAGTTTTGTAAAAACAAGAGGAAGAATTGCCCATATATTCATGAACGAGGCTTACTTTTGTCATGTTGTAAGTGCTTTCGCTAAACTTATTGATGGGAGAGACGAAATTGTCACGTCAAAATCTCTGCTCTGGCACTACCACCTTGACCAACTTGCCCCGGCCTACCTTCCAGTTTAGGCAAGACCCACCGCAGGAGAGCTAGCTTCGGTCTGGGCGTGGGTGCGGGTGGTGGCCTCAGACCTGGGGGTGCAGGGAGATCACAACGACCTTAGTTGTGGGTTGAATGAAAGCGAGTCGATGCAGAAGCAACCGATGAAGAAGATAAAAAAGAAAGAGAAATACATGAGGGTAATGGGTCCATGGATACATGTTTCAAAACACAAAGTCATCCATCCTCTCAATCCATTGAACCAGACAGAAAATTAAGATAACTCTATCCCGTGAACTAAACACTAGGTGGAATGACCCATCCTAAAAATCGGACAGGACTATCTCATCCCAATTCATCAAACTTTATCTCCATACCAAACGTTTGCTTCTACTTTTCCCCCCTAAAATATAAAATTAATAACTTTGTTTCAAATCAAAATTTCAAAGTATCCTAAATGCATGTAAGAATATCTTATAAGTTTGGCAATTTAGTACAGATATCTATGGCCATTCTAATTTATATCTTTCACTAGACATGGTGTCCTTGTCAGTGTCCTTTGTTGTGTGGACGTAGTCGAGACAAAGAGGCCGGTTCGATATAAAAATAAAAAAGAACATCGTGCATGTTTGATTGGTAGATTCATTTTAATTAATTAGTTTACACGAGAACCTTTACAATTGGCAAATTGGCAACTATATATCGTATATGTAATAATGATGGTACCCACGGGTATTATATAATATATGTAGTCAGCCATCCAAGATGTGAACTTTTCACGCCTTATTCGTTCGACGTGCCGTGGCGGGTCCAGTCCAATTTCCGGGGGCCGCCGGCTGCAGCTTTTTGTTAGTGATAATAAGTAATAACGGATAACTATGTCAGCATAAGAACCTTTATAGACTCTTCTTTTACCGGCCTAAAATATAATCTAATATCCTCGCTATAACATTATGCAACTAATATATATAAACCATCCACGCTTTTGGTCCCCATGCCACACACAGGCCTTTTTGCTCTCTTCTCATCTCACTACTGCACAAAGGCACGGGCGGCTAAAATCCCACTGTAGGGGCGGTTGGGCGAGCCGCCCCTACGCCCCCGATCTTACAGTGGGGGGGGCACTGTAGGGGCGGCTCAACACCAGCCGCTCTTACTACAGGACCATAGTAGGGGCGGCTGGTGTTCCGGCCGCATTTACTATACGACCATAGTAGGGGGGCTGCCGTGCCCAGCCCGCCCTTACTACACGAACGATAAGGGCCCCTACTATGGACAAAAAAAAATAAATAAATTACAATAATACATTTTCAGCAAAAAAAAAATAAATAAATTACAATAATACATTTATATATATATATATATATATATATATATATATATATATATATATATATATATATATATATATATATATATATATATATATATATATATATATATATATATATATATATATATATATATATATATATATATATATATATATATAATCTCCATCACACCAAATTTAGCATGTTCCATCAACAAGTTCAAAAGTCCAATATATTACAACCAAATCGAAAGTCCAACATATTACAACCAAATCGAAAGTCCATCAAAAGTAACACAAGTCTATTACTACAAGTGCACAAGCACTCAACGACCTAGAGATAGCAAATCGGTCCGACGAAGGAACTCATACTCCGGAATGCTACCTAACTCTGAGAGTAGGTTATGGTAATGACCGTTGACATATACCACTTGGTCCATTATGAAGTTGCATAGGTCACCTACCATCTCTATTAGCTCATCATCCTTGTAGGGGTCCCTTTGCACTCCGTGCTCTTCTTCCCACTACATTGGTCACAAAAGCCAAGTTTAGTTCTAGAGAGATTGCAAAGCTAAGTTTAGTTCTACAGAGATTGCATGCATCATACTACGACCTACTAAGGATTCAAACTTACCAATTCAGGGTGTCTCCTGTAGCCCTTCATGTTACTGATGAAATATGTATCTTGATGAGACAAAACTATCTTGTATTCAAAAGTTTTTCATTTGAGGTAATTTGGTGCCTCGTTTTAACTAATTTTGTGAAAACCCACTATAGGGGCGGCTGGATCACCAGCCGCCCCTACTACAGGCCACTAGTAAGGGCGGCTGGATCACCAGCCGCCCCTACAGTGCATTAGCAGGGGCGGCTGGTGATCTGGCCGCCAGCCTCCCCCGCGCCAGCCACTGTAGGGGCGGCTGGATCACGAGCCGCCCCTACTAGAAGTGGCGAGGCGCTCCTACAGTGGGTTTTTCACGTAGTGTCTGCTTCGCTTTGTTCACCTTCATCTTGTGCCCTCCAGCATCTGTCTTCGCTGTTCGCAGCATATTGTGCCTACCCATGCCATTAGACCTGATCAAATGCCAAGTCAAGTTGGAATTGGGTTAGATCAGGAAAAAAATGTCAATTTATATAACATTTTTAGAGGGCACCCTCACGGCACGAGCGTGCAGGCAGAGCCGCAGAGGCCGGGTACGTACGTACGTGATGGCATGCAGAGGGCATGCAGTCACGCAATTGAGTTTTTGGCTCCCAAGTATATATAGCTCCAGGATCGAGCGAGTACGTAGGAATAATGCTGTATCTGTGCCAGTGTGCCAGTGCCTGTGCCACCACCTCCTTTTGTTATATTCCAGCGGCCGGCCGGCGTGTTCGCTCGTCGACCAGATGAGATTCGATTCGCCTTTCGCCCTCTCGATCGCTCTCCTCCTCAGCTAGCTAGTCCTCACGCGATAACGACACTCCCTTTTATTTCTACCGTGTGGCTGGCCCATCCATCACTGGAAGGCACCATACCTTTCCAATTCCACGCATCACACTTGCATATCATAATATTGGGGTGACTTTCTATTAACCGCCGCTTATGCATATAGTAGTATATTGGACATTGGAGTGCCCTTTTTTGTTCCATCAGGTGTCCCACTGCGGATGGGGACCTTTGCACACCATGTCATTTTCATGCTCTTGCTTTTGCCTGTATGCATGGGAACGCGCGCGCGCAGTGCGTGTGGCTTCGTTCTATGACACTCGCATTTGTGGATATGGCCATTTTATTAGGAATGCAAAAACATACGTATATCCTATAAGAAAGCGGTTGCAAAACAGAGAATTGGAGAACATAGGAATTTGGAAGGAATGGTTGTTTGGGATAGGCTGTAGAAAAAAAAGGAAGTTATTCACTAAAGAGGTCGTTTATTTTGAGTATCATGCGCTACAGTTTCATACATTTTTTTTCTCCAAAATAGGAGGCAAACAAAACCTTTGTGACACTATTCCTATACTCCATTCCTGTGTAAGAACATAGCAATCCCTGTAGCTATAGGATTTCGGATCTCACATTTTCCTCTCTATTTTCCCCCCTATGACCAGACAATACCTACCTTTTTATTTCCAATCTCACAAGAATAGAAAAAAATAGAAATTCAGTAACCTAACATCTTGAATCCTATGAATTGAAAAAATATAGAAATGGAAAAATCAAACGTTTTTGGACAGAGCATAGGAAAAACACATGAATTTGAGAGAGAGAGAGAGAGAGAGAGAGAGAGAGAGAGAGAGAGAGAGAGAGAGAGACTAGAAAATTTCATGAGGTTCAAACCCATGGTAGAATTCCTCCAAAACTTCCTATATAAAACAAGCCATTCGAAAGAAATTTCATAGGATTTGTAGCAAAACCCAATCCTTTATTCCAAATGGCTTCATATAGTAACCTTTTCTATAGGATTCCAATCCTCTAGTAGTTAGTTTGCTAGATGGTTATTATCTACTGACGAAGTATCCATGGAGATATGAATTAATGACATTGCTGGTGTTTTGTTTCTTTGTCAGGCACTACCACAAAAATCATTTCCACGAACAGTCATGTTATTATTCACGAATTAAACGCAGGCATGACATCCGCGTTTGTGACCGCCTCCGTTAATCAGGCTTTTCGGAGGCATACGCCTTAACATGTCCACCTCTATTAGTGCCATTTACCGAGAAGGGCGCCACTATAGAGAATCAAATCCGCGACCTTTAGAGCAACTCCAACACTACCCTATACTTAACTTGGCAAATCTCAGATTTTGCCAAGTCTAAAACTCAGATGCCAAGTGGAAAAAAGAGGCTTCTCCAACACTACCCTACTTGGGCTTGGCAAATTGAAATTGGTGGCCCACATGTCACAAAATTTGGCTGCCTCGACCCGTCCGCCCCTTCACTTTCCTCCGCAGTACGTCGATCGGACTTCGCCTTCTCCGCGTCGAACACCGCAGGGCGATCGCTGCACCGGCCACCGGCGCCCCACCGGACATCGGCGCACCACCAGGTAAAACTTCATCTTCTCCACCGGTGCCCCACCGGCCCACCCGCTCCTTTTCCTCCGATCGATCCAGGTCATCTTCTCCATCCCCTCCGACTCACTGTGTCCTCCAACTCTAGGTCATCCAGGTCATCTTCTCCAACCAAGCACCATGCCTAGGAAGAGATCTCGTGCTAGGAGACAGTTGGATGATGAATCTTCATCTGATGACGATCATCTTCTCCTTTCCTCGGTTGCTCAAATTGTGAGCACTATTTGCAACGATGTTGAAAGAAGGCCCGGTGGCTCTGTCCCCGGTCATCGAGTTCTTTATCGTGATAGGAAAGGCGGCCATGACCGGATGTACCAAGATTATTTGGCAGATAATCCAACGTATGGCGATGATATATTCCGTCGAAGGTACATGATTTGATCTATCACATCAGATTTTTCTGAAATATGTGTTTCTTATTTTTTTCCTCAAATATGTGCTCGCTACATCGGATATGTAATCTGTTTTTCAGGTTCAGGATGTCCAAGAAGCTTTTTGTACGCATAATGAATGAAGTAGAAGCGCACGATGATTACTTCGTCCAGAAAAGGAATGCAGTTGGAACACTCGGACTGAGTTGCTTTCAAAAGGTCACTGCCGCAATGCGGATGCTCACTTATGGGCTTCCAGCTGATGCTACGGATGAGTACATTCGCATTGGCGAAAGTACTGCACTGGAGAGTCTTCGTAAGTTTGTTGCTGCAGTGGTTAACATTTTTGGAGATGAATACTTGAGGTACCCCAATGAGAAAGACACAGCACGCCTACTTGCAATGGGTGAAAAGAAAGGCTAGATAATATGCGCCAGGACGCCAAGCGCGACGTCCTCTCAGCCCGAAAACTACGATGCCAAGCGCCAGGACGCGCGCAAATATGCGCCCTTTTGCCCCCTTTTTGCCAAGCTTGCTATTTTGCCAAGTTGTTTTAGGGTAGTGTTGGAGGACCTTTTTTCTGATTTTGCCAAAAATTAGGATTTGCCAAGTCATTATAGGGTAGTGTTGGAGTTGCTCTTAGTTCAGCAATAGTGCTTCTCTACCACTGAACCGCACACTCATTGGTTATATACATTATGCTATTTTTTATATGAGTTAATGACATTGTTTTTTTTTTTTGCTTCCATACATAATTTATTTTCAAACTATAAGTATTCAGTTGTGTTACTGTTAGTAATTTGTAACAGAAATGGTGTTGGTGGTTAGTGTCATGATGGTATTTTTTATAGATATTAGTATATATACACGTATATATATGCATGTATATTCACTCATATGAATACATATACACAACCTACCCTTATATATATATGTAACTCTCCTACACTTATATAAGCAACTCTGAGAGAGATAACCAGCAGATCTCAACGAATACAAGTCTTCAACCACTCTTATTTGATGTATGCATCAGTACCTAAAGTGAGCAAATTAACTAAGACTACTGACGTACATGTCCTATATATGCATATATTATTAAGGCCAGCATATAGGCGCCCTACCAATATACTCAAAAAGATCCTCGACTATACAGAACAAAACTGCAAGATCCAATAACACAGACAAAATAGATAACAGATATATCAGCTGTTGGCAACCGAAGCATTATATAATTAATTTGTTATTGGCAAACTTATATAGGTGCCATTTGTCAAAGGCAACTGCATGAGTACTCTCAGTTAATTTGCTCCAAGAACATTGCACATACATGGAATTTTTTGGTACCGTTCCGTGTAATATAACCAAGGATATAATTGATATATATATGAACCAAGCTTAATACAGTATTATCTTTTATACCTAATATAATTGTTGATCTGCATATTTGTTTTCATGAATGTACCATAGCAACGTGTTCCTTTTTCTAAAAAAAAACATAGCAACGTGTTTGATTAGAGAAACAAAATTACACAATGTGGCTACGAGAGAATCCTTACAACTCATGTTACAGGCCACCAAGACAATGGTAAACGACCAAAAATAAACCAGGGTGTAGCAGTCCATTGTCATATATATCTTCCGTTTTTCATCTCATGCACATATATAGAAGAAGGCCTCACCATGCACACATATATAAATGCGAGAAGGAGAGAAATAATGCTAACGAGGAACACGTTATGTCCAATCGTCACTCAGCACTTCTATTTTCTATGAGATACGATATTTGAAAAGTATAGAATAGAAGTAATCCGTGCAATCGTTCGTCCTTTACATGCAAATCTTGTCAAGACTCGGCAAACAGGGATCTCAGATGCCAAACACATCGATCAGATGGAGGCGACAAGCTACGGCATCAGTCCATACGAATTGAATGGTATGACGAAGAGTCAATTTTAACCGTTAGGAAACTATAGAAGAAACTCCCTCTGTCAAAGAAAAAGCAATAATAGGATCTATACCGGTAAATTAGCTTAAATTTGACTAAATTTATAATAAATATTATTATTTATATCTTTAAATAAATTTATTATGAAAACATATTTTATAATTAACCTAATCTAATGATACTTATTTTTGTGTCAAGAATATTATAACATTTTTTTATAACTTCAGTCAAAGCTAAACGGTTTCAACTTCTCGACGAACGAGAAATGTTTCTTTTTTTGTGGACAGAGGAAGAGAGGAAGTGTTAAAAATCAAAATAGGGAAAGTAAAAGAAGTAAAGTAGTAACACATCAAAGCATGAAACCAATATAATGCAACTTACTTGATCTGCCTGTAAAAATGCGTGGAGAGAAGAATACATATATGAGGGAACTAATCTACACACTTACGCCCAAACATGCATGCGTTATGCTGCTCCGATCTCTAAACAATATCAATCAATATCCTCCCAAATTTCTAATTAATAAAAATAAACATCTGATCTTTAGCTTCTCCGATCCCCTACATACGCCCCTGGAAAAACCTAAGTAATGTGGTAAACAGGGCTAAGATCCATCCAATTCAAAGTTAAAAAAAAAATCACGCTACCTGCTCCTAGTACCTGTTGCCGCCACTAACACGATCACGATCAATGCAAGCGAAGCAATGTGCAATGCATGCGCTTTGCTGCTAGCTAGCTCGACAAGAGCATACATTTTCTTATCTGCCGATCGAGCACAACGATCTGATCCATATGCATGGTCGTCGATCATGGCCTCCATGCACTCGTCCACACCACGGACTGCTCCTTCCACGCGAGGAACACGCCGGCCGCCGCGCCGCCGTCGTCCGCGCCCGACGGCTCTCGCAAGGACCATCCCTCCCGGTACCGGCGCAGCAGCGACCGCATGTCGTCGGCCACGTCGTCGCTGAACGCCACGGGGGAGAAGCCGGCGGACCGCATACGCCGCGCCCACGACGCCCCCGTCTCCCGCCGCTCGACGGACTCCGACGCCGGGCAGGACACGAGGTCCACGATGGCGCGCCCTGCCGCCCTCTCCAGAGCCAGCCGCTCGTTGCTCGCCTTCGGGAAGCTTTCCTCCAGGGAGTCCATGTACGCCGAGAAGAAGCGCAGGCCCTCGGTGAACACCTTCATGAACGCCGCCTCCGACTCGGTGTTGCCGGCTTCTTCCTCGGCCGCCAACGACGACGACGAGTCCACGAGATCGGCGTCCTCCTCCACGACGGTGACCACGCGGGGATCGAGCCGACGGAGCGACGCCACGAACGCGTCACGACGCCGCGCGCCTCCCGGCGCGACCCCGCGCAGCGCGTTGACGCAGTTGATCGCCAGCGCGGTGGTGCCCTCCCCGTCGCCGCGGAGGCCGAGGCCGTCGAGGTCGAGCTCCGCGAGGTCCCCCGCGTGCTGCACGGCGCGGAAGGAGAAGGGCACGCCCATGAGGCGCGCGAACTTCTCGAGGCGCTGCGCGATCTCCCGCATGACGCGCTGCGCGGCCGCGGACGGCGCGGCGGTGGGCACCACGGTGGTGATGGACAGGTGCGGCGTGTCGTCCGACGACCGCGTGGCCAGCGCCTCCAGCAGCGTCGGCCACTGCGTGCAGAAGGTGTTGCTCAGGTCCAGGATGTGCAGCCGCGGCGGCTGCTGCGAGGACGACGACGACGCAGCCCCAGCCACTGCCGCCGCCTCGAGGAACGCCTCGAGTATGGCCCCGTTGGCGGCGACGTGGCCGAAGGACGCCCAGGGGCTCAGCTCCTGGAACTTGAGCGCGGTGCGTCGCGTGGACTCGAACGACGTGTTGCGGTCCGACGCCGCCGCCAGAGTGCGCAGCGTGCGCGGGCCGGAGGTGGTGAGGCGCGCGAAGAGGCCCTGCAGGAAGTAGGACGCCAGCTTCTGGTCCACGTCCCCGTACGGCGACGCCAGCTCGTTGAGCATCCACATGAGCTGCTGCACGCGCTGGCTGTCGCGGCCGGCCACGGCGCGCGCGCACTCCAGCAGCAGCTGCGCGGCCCACCTGCCGGCGGCTCCTCCGCCCGCCGACGACGACGAGGCGGCGGCGCTCGCGCCCGCTCCGGAGGACGACGCGGGGGAGCTGAAGTCGAGGTCGATGTCCACCTGCGGGAACGAGAAGTCTGCCGCCTCGAACAGGTGGCCGCCAGCATGGCCAGACGACGTGGACGCGGGCTGCTGGTGTGGTGGTGGCGTGATGGGCGCGGGAGACGACGTGGGCGGCCCCGGCGCCGGCGGGGCGCGCGACGACGACTGGAAGTGGTGGCGGGATGAGGACGAGGAGGAGAAGTCTTCATCCATGTAAAAGCGGTGGTCGTTTCCGCATTCTTCTTGGTACGGCGCCGCGGGCTGGTGGTGGTCGTAGTAGTAGCCGCCGCCGGAGCCGGAGCCGGATCCTCCACCGCTGCCGGTGCCACCGCCGGCAGCAGGGTCGTAGTAGTAGCCGCTGCTGGTGCTGCTGTAGTGGGCGGAGTGGGAGTAGACGTGGTGGTTCAGGTTGTGGGTGTGGCAGGAGGAAGCAGGGGAGGAGCGTGAGCCGGTGGAGGTGGACGTGGTGGAGCGGGACGAGCTGTAGGGGGACTGGTGGTGGTGCTGGTGCTGGTCCGGCGAGGAGGACGCTGCTGCAGCTGCCTGTTGGTGCTGGTGTTGGTGATGCTGGTGGAGGCTAACCAACCTAAACAGTGTATCCATCTAAACCACCAACGTGCATACTACGGTGGCAGTGGTAGTGGGGGTGCAAATGGCAAATGGGCTTGTGCCCTTGTTGCTACACAGTTGGCCCTTGTTGCTGGCTACACAAATCGATCACAAACACAACAATGGTGCAGTGGTGGCCTTGTGGTGGGTTATAACCTGCAAAAGGGAGGGCATGGATGGCTACCACACCACCAGTCCACCATCACCACTTTTCTTTTTACTATTGCTGCTAGAGTTCTTGGATTGATAGATGAGGTAAGATTTGATTGCTTTTTGCGCGATCGATGAGGTGAAAGCGCATGCGTGGCTCATCTAGGCATCTGATTGGACGACGGTGGTTCAATTCTCTTCTTTCTTGGACCTTTTTTACTTTACCGGCTGAGGTGGAGTAGTGCTAGTGCCTCGTCAGCTTTTTCACTTATCCTGCCTTTAGTTTGGGGTCTTGATCAGCTTTGTTGGCCAAGGGCTAAAGTGGGCGTGACAGTAGGATATATTGTGCGCAAAAGGCAGGCCGCAGGCTGATGCGAATACCGACGACTCGATGCATTTGAAAATTCTCCCTGGCCCACCCGACAGCCGTGTCTTTATCCCAACACCGTTATTGCATTTGCAAAGAATATAGTACCAGTACTACAGGCACGATTAAAGCTGTCACCGGGAAATTACAGTGCTTATATTACTCCCTCTGTTAAAAAAAAAGAGAATAATGTAACTATAAACTGCGTACCGGTTAACATGATCCACGTTTTGGCTAAGCTGCTAGTAATGATATTCACATCTGGTGTGGACATGACGACACCCACACGGGTGAAAACCCACAGGGTTTGGCCAACCAGAACGTTCCGTCCAGCAGAGCAGACGACACAGAGAGAGACGAGTGCGCTGGGTCAAATGTTGTACCCTCCAAAACTGCACCATTAGGTATACAACCTGCCAATTAACACTTGTCATCAGCAGCTGGCTCAAAGCTATTTTGTACTAACTATAAACAAGAATCGGAAAATCACTTTATGTCCTCTGTACTTAACCATTATCGATTCTGAGTCCAGATTTTGGGACCCACACGTCATTAGGAGAAACTATTCAAATTTTCGTTTGTTTCATTTCTACTACATAGTATATACACCCTGATGTGATGATTTCATATGATATTTACAACAACATTTGAATAGTGAATATGGAGCTGAGCATGAGTTTTCAATGTACCTTTTCAACCAAAAGCTAGGACAACAAGCTGGAAAAGGCATGCCAAATTGCCAAGGCGTGGTTTGATCTAAGTTTCAGATAATAGATCAATCAAATAAGGGGTCTTTTAAGTTCGCATTGATATGCATTCTCTCTCTCTCTCTCTCTCTCTCTCTCTCTCTCTCAAACTTGAGGAATCAGTCTATCTTCTTCAAATTGCCTTTAAAAAAATTAACCATTCAGTGTCACTTCGGAATGCACAAATAGAAAACTACGTAAGACCAAATCAACTACTATAACCAGACTTTTTTAGAGACAGGTGTAGATAGTAGAGGCAGTTTTTCTAGCCGTCTCTACTAATTGAGGCGCGTATCAATCTGAATTTAGAAATTGATAAAGGTAAATTGAATCCCAATCACATCTAAAATCGATTCTAGAGTCAGCTCAAATCATGTTGCTTCTAAAAATGGTTTTCAAAGATTTGTAATTCGAGCAAAAAAAAAAAAAAGAGAAAAAAATTGTTGAAGCCTAGGGAGTCCTCCCACTATCCAAATGTGCATGGAAAGGCACAAGTCGCATAATTTTTCACGCGTGCGACCATAGGGGATCGACATGTGGCTTCAAATGCACAACCTTAGGTCTCACACATTACTTCCTTAACACTATGCCTTAAAGTTATTAGTGACTAAGTATTTAATAAACTATTTTTGTTCACTTCAGTGAAAATTGTAAACCATATGTGAGATCCTAAATAAACTCAAATTAAAAAAATAACAAATTGAATGTTTTAATTTTTTCTGAATACTTTAATTTGGTTTAAGTCATCCGAGGTTATATGAAAAACTAAAAAAAAAAACTGAAAATTTCAAAATTGTTAATCTTAAAGTAGAATTTTTAGGTATTTAATGATTTCAAATAAAAAATCACCAACTATAAATATTCATATATCTTTGAGTAATATAACTTTGATTAGGTCACTCATCCATCTGAGTCACTTTGAAAATTTTAAAAAATGAACTTCAAAATCTGAAACCTAAAATAGAGTTTTTAGCACTAAATTATTTCAAATAAAAAAGTAGTAAACTATAAAGTTGTAGATCCATTATAGTACTTCAATTTTTCTTTAGGACTTTTATTATTCCTAGCTCCTGCTCGTTTGAAGGTAGGATACAAGTGCATTGTGCAACTATGCAAACTTTTTTCATATACCCATTATTCTAGAAAAATGAGAAAGAGGCACGCTACATGAAATGGCTAGTTTACTCCACTTTTGTTTTACGGAAGGCTATATGGTATGGCAATATTATGCATTGAGAAGCGATTATTCAATGAGATTGATATAGATACCATTATCGTTACCTTTGCCTCTAGGAACTTTAGAAGAAAATTTTGAGATAATTTAGTATCCCCTCCATTGCAAATTGCTAGCCATTCCAATAATTTTAGAGATAGATTCTTTGACTCTCCAAGATTTTTGTAATGACTTACAATTTGCAATAGGGGAGTACATATAAATTGATTTTAGGAAAATTGCTTTTGCATGAGCAGAGTAACATATATAAGTGTTTTGTTCATGTGTATATATGTAATGTGAGGGGTTTCGGATTTTGGTCTCGTCCTGGCCCCCTAAAAACTTCGGACCGGCCCTAGCCAAGACAAGTTTTTTTAAGGTAACATGCATCATTTTTATGTAAAGAATTTCTCTAAAGAATCATAAAATATGAGTTATGGGATGGATGGGACACTTGGCAATTGAAATTTGCAAAAAGAACCCCCTTATATGTTTTCCGTATTATGATGAAATCGACAATGACAAATTGAAGTAAAATTTCCATGTGACTACCCTTGTGCCCAGAAGAATCAACTTTCCCTAGTAGAGAAAAGGAATCCTTTTGGTACACGCCCTGTAAAGGGTAGAACAAACTTTTTCAGTGTGTAGATGACCGAGCATGAATTTGGCAGTCTGGGATGCCACGCATGAATTTGGCAGTCTGGGATGCCACAGAGGCAGCTAGCAGGCCGTAGTAGCATACTGTATGCATGGTGGCCAGCACGCACGCACGCACGCGGCGTCGATCGAGCGAGCGGGCGTGGCTGATCGAGGTGGGAGAAGAGAGAAAGAAGGCTCAGGAAAGCGGAATCGCACGAGAAGAGATTCCCAGTCCGAGGCGCGCGCGCCCATGCACACAGGCAGTCAGGAGGCATAGCGCGACAAAAGCTGGCGCAGCCCGCGCACGCGGGCGCGGGCGTCCAACCGGTCAGCCCAGGGCATCATCACATTCACCACCCGTCGTCCTCGTCCAGTCGTCGTCCTCGTCCGGCATCGGTCGGTCGTCGAGCCGTGCCGTGCGCGCAAACCCCATGCAGTACCATAGGAAGGAGGCAGCATCACCAGTCCGCTGTCGCACCGGCACCGCCCGGCCGCCCGGGTCCTTTTCCGCTCCACGGCCGCCTGCGCCTTGTCTGGTGCGGTGCCGGCCGGCCGCGCCGCGGGCAGTGCCGGACTAGAGAAAAGACAGGGCACTGGAGGATGTTGAATCTGCAGCTGATTCTTCTTTGCAGGCAGCTCCGCCTGCTTCTCCGTCTCCATCTGTTGACCGGCCGCTGGTACAACTGATGTAGGAGAACACTCGTCCTCGTCTCTGAGTTGATTGAGTGCAACGCTGCCGGCGACTATACTTACTCGTACTAGGTTTGTTTGTCGCTTGTTCTGTTTTAATTCTCAGGTTACACATCACTCGTACTCGCTATAACTACAAATATTGTAATACAGCCATGTTTTAAATAACGATAACGTTTTATAAACCGTAATTAGCGGACTTTAGCGGCAAAATAGCGGCAAAATTGTGTATGAACGCAAATAGCGGCACATTTTTTTTTCAAGCTATTTCGGGTTATAGCGGCAAAAATAGCGGGCTATTTTTTTCCATGTGTAATAGTAAGAATTACTTAGGTGAACGACTGAACGTAGTACGTGATCATGGTGCTAGTACAAAGTAATTAGTACGTACATCATTTGAATAACTATACCAGGACAGGAGGGGTGAATACCTGGCTCGGCTCGGCTTGGCTCGTTCCAGCTTAATCTAGCTTCTTAAGCTATAACAAGCAGCTTGAACCAGCTGGGTACGAAAATCTAGAAACATAAAGGAAATTCAAGTAATTTATACTAGATATATAGATTGCATACATAAAAGAAATCAAATATTTTATTGTATATCAAATCTTTAACCTTTTCAAAAAGGAAATAGTAAATGACTTTGCTTTGTATTTGTGCTATTGTGTACTACTTTGCGCCGACTGATGATTGGATCAATATGTGCTTGTTACCAGCTTCTTTGGTGGCTTCCATGATTTTCTTTAGGCTTATTTGGCTTGCGAGCAAGCTAGCTCATGAGCCGGCTCGAGCTTGCTCGTTAACAAACAAGATAAACTGATATTGTTAGAAAAATAAAATGAGATGTTTAATTCAAGCCACTAATGAACTTATTAAGCCAGTATATTATGGAACCAAGAGTTTTCCGTTCAGTCCTAGGACAATCTAAGCTCATCTGAAGTTAACATATGCATCCATGACCAATTATCCAGTCCATTGTTACTTCGACACCACCAAGTTTTGATTTCACAGTCGTTTGATTTGTTCCTCTTAGCACAAGAACCGGGCCCACGTAAACGTCGCTAAGTACGGCGGGTCTATTCCCATTTAGAAGCAAAATAAATTAGTACTAGTAGTAAAAGTGAGCGGCTCGAGCTCGACGTTCCAATGATGAAGAGAATCTCCAAAGTGGATTTATGCGGGCATCCGGGAATTGGCCACATTCTGTCCATAGCCAAATGATGCTATCCATCCTTGATGCTATCCATCCTCTATCCTATCCTCCAGTCATCCACCGGCGGGCCATCCATCGCTGCGCCGCTAGCAGCCGTTCCTTTCCTTTCCTTTCCTTTCCTTTGAATCCAAGCAAGCGCCTGCCTGCTTCTACTAGTCTTCTGCAGCATATACCCATCGCCATCATTATGTTTTGTCTCGTGCTATGCGCTGAACCATCACGCTTTAACCGGCCGTGCTGTCAATCATCAAAAACAAAATATATCTAGCGTCTCTGATGCTAACAAAAAAAAAACCTTCTCCCTCTGTCTCTCCCTCTTTGCTTGTGGGGATATGAATACTTTTATATGCGCTAAAGATATATTAAGTTTAAAATTAACGAAGTTACTATAAACATGTCTGAACACTAAAAAAAATATTGTAGTTACTTCTAGCATCGACATCTACATACATACATACAACAACTAAAACATAAGTAAGAGAATCGTTCACCTGGCTAATCGCAGGCTCTCACTACTGCACAAAGGCTCTATAGGGGCGGTCACTGTAGCACTGTAGGGGCGGCTACAGTAACCGCCCCAACGCCCCCGCGCTTACAGTGGGGGGCTCTGTAGGGGCAGCTCAACACCAGCCGCCCTTACTACACGACCACTGTAGGCGGCTGGTGATCCGCCCGCCCTACGGTGGAAGGCACGCAAGGGCGGCTGGATCACCGGCCGCCCTACAGTGGTCGTGTAGTAAGGGCGGCTCAATCAAGAGCCGCCCCTACAGTGAATTTTCATCAAAAAAAATATAAATTCACAAATATCAGATCTGACCACAGCACAACATATATATATTATATTATTCAAATAAACAATTCCATCACAACAAGTTCATAATTCCAAAGTTCCACAAGTTTATCAAATTTACAAGGCCCATCATCACAAGTATCACAAATCCATCATTACGGTCATAATTTACAAGTTCAATTTCACATAGATATAGGATTAGAAGTAATTTGACATACATGAGTTAGACTTCATAGGACAAGCATTAATATAGAGAAGTTGCTACACCTGCATTCATCCTACAATGAGAACAAGTAAAAAAGTAGCAATTCATGAGAAATCTTGTTAAATATGTAGCAACAATATAGCTGATTGTATGTCCAATGTATCTGAATTAAAATTGACCATATAGAGCACTACCATGCATAACAATCTGCAAGTAGAATATCACTAGGAAAAAATTCAGTGACCATGTACCTTTGTCCTTGAGGCTTGGAAAGTTGGACAGATGATTGATGGATGTTACCATGCAGGATTGGTAGAGAAAGCTGGTAAACAAAAGGCAAACTAGTAAGCTAGAAAGTTCTCGGGTAAACTAAAACATCTCATAGCAAATTTGAATTTACCAAAATCACAAGCTATCAGTGGTGCACATGCTGGTCAAATTTGTTCCAATATTAACATATTCACGTAACTGCAATAAAAGTCCATCACGTAAAAGCAAGAAATAAGATCCTTGCCTTACAAGCTCAGGTTTGCAGAAGATCAATGGTGGCTTCGTCCTACACCTAGCTCAGCTCCAGCAACAGCAATCCCTGGCTCTCTGGCTTCCTGTGTTCAAGTGCAAAGAAATGAGAACTCAATAGCAGATCTCTAGCAACCAAAACCTGCTGGAAGTACACAATTATCTCTTAAAAATAAAAACTGGGTTGCAAGGAGGATATATATATATTGTTCAGAACAAAAACCAAGTACAAGTGCATTCTAATTAATTTTAGTATAAGGCAATTAGCAAAATATATTCATTATGTGGAGAAATAGTGAGAGGAAAGCAATGAACAGAAAATTGATTTACCACGTGTATATCTCAAAGAAACATGTGTCAAAAAATACCAAGCAAAGAGGAAGTGGTGAAATACCTGACAGTAGGCGCTGGTCCATTGTTAGACATCTACGACATGAAATACCTGCCAGTAAAGCACAATATGGTTTAGAGTAATTGTCTTATCAATTGTTTGTCTGTTTACTTGGTACAAGATATCACATGGATGAGCTGTTGCTGACCAGATATGAATCAAACAAATAAGTAGAAAACTTGGAATCGATCTCACATGCGCTAGGCATTTGACAGATAAAATTATGCGAATCAGAAGCATATGAGTTAAGCATTTTACTGCAAAAGCTTAACTGGGCATTCAGAAACTTTAAGATTGTAATGACAAATGATATTTGCAACCCAAGTACTATTTATTTAAATACTACGTTCAATATGAAAGCACCAGCACGGTAGATCGAAGACTCCGACTGTATGTACTACTAATTCACACAAATCTAGATAAGACTAGCACTACTAGATCAACACACAAATGAAGATCGAAGATTCAACTAATAGAAAATGTCACCTCGTTGAAGGTGTGCAGCGAAGGCAGATGGTTGCTCTATCTTCGGCTCGATCTAGCGAAGCTTGCAGGTGCCGGCATCGGTGCCGTAGTGCGTCGCCTTCGCCCAGGTCGCCCCCTCCACGTCTCGTACTGGATCCGCCCGAGCTCAGGCCAGCACCACACACGTCGTGCCAGATCCGCCCGAGCTGTTGTGCTGATGTTGTTCACCTGCAGATTTTGCAACCATTAAGTTCAATCCACCGCTAGCAGCAACACCGCCAGCAAGGCTAGGGAATCGAATCGAAGCAGAGATGAGAAGAGCCCATTCGTTTACCTGGACATCATCGAAGGTCCAGCGGTTGAACAGCTTCACCACGTCCTGCGGCTGCTACACCATCCACCTCGGCCATGGCCGGGATCTGGAGAGATGTGCTGCCACGCGATGCCGCCGGTGGGGGAGAGGTTGGGGCCGCGCCGTCGCTACTAAGCGAGAGGGGCAGCCAGGATGGAGATCCGGGCGCGGCTCGGGGAGGGGAGGCCCACGCCATCTCCGGACGGGGAGGGCGGCGCCGCGCCGAACCGCCGCGGGACGGGGAGCTGCGGGGCCGCGCTGCCGTCGCGCAACGGGGACGGCGGGGCCGCCGTATCACTGCATCTGCCGGTGGGAGAGTCGCCGGTTGCGCGCCGCCGTGGGTGGGCGAGAGAGGGGCCGCCACGGGTGAAGGAGAGAGTCTGGGGAGAGGAGAGAGTCTGGGGAATTTAGGGTTTCACTCTCCCTATTTATATAACCGGGGGGAATTTTGGACCGTCGATTAAGATGGACGGCCAGGAGCAATTGGGCCTTATAGGCCGGCCCATGAAGGTGCCGAATGGGCCCCTCAAGCCCATTTACGGATTCTGTGTATATGGTGGCCTGAAGCCCACTTTATTCATTAAAAATACATTTTTGTAAATTAAAAATAAAAAAATGTTGGTGTATAGAAAAGATGAAAAATATAAATATAAAAAAGTTTTAATAATTCTAAATATTTATATAATTAAAAATATTTGTGAATAAAATTGATAGAAAGGATATTTTTGCATTTGAGGTCACCTCGAAAAGCCCACTTCAGTTTTTCGAGTCTCGACGCGGGTTTTCGACCCCCTAGACGGGCCCACCTCGAAAAGTCATGGACATCAAGTTTGATCCACTCGTCAAGACGAACAATTCATACAAAGGTCATTTTTGCATTCGACGAAGCGTTGCGAAAGTGTAGTTCTAAATCCACTCGTCCCGCATGAAGTTTCATTAAGTCTGTGTGGGATTCAAGAATTTGTGACTAGAGTTTACCAACACTTCTTCAAATGCAAAAATGTTCTATATATGAAATATGTATCTTGATGAGATAAAACTATCTTATATTCAAAACTTTTTCATTTGAGATCATTTGGTACCTCGTTTGACTAGGGTTGACCAAGTCTCGCCTTGGATTTTCAAACCCTATGACAAGAGTTTACTAAAACTTTTCCAAATGCAAAAGTGTTCTATGTATGAAATGAGTATCTTGATGAGATGTAACTATCTTGTATTCAAAAGTTTTTCATTTGAAGTCATTCAGGGCCTCGTTTGACCTAGGTTGACCAAGTCAAACCTCTGTTTTTTCGAAAAATACACGATGACCGGACCGTAGATGGCCTCAGATGCAAAAGTGATGAACAACAAGTTTTCTGCACTCATCAAGCTACATATTTTCTCCAATGGTCACCTTTTCATCTGGGATTCTTTGGACCACTCAAACTTTAAAACTTCAGTTTTTCGAGGCTAGACGCGGGTTTTCGACCCCCTAGACGGGCCCACCTCGAAAAGTCATGAACATCAAGTTTGATCCACTCGTCAAGACGAACAATTCATACAAAGGTCATTTTTGCATTCGACGAAGCGTTGCGAAAGTGTAGTTCTAAATCCACTCGTCCCGCATGAAGTTTCATTAAGTCTGTGTGGGATTCAAGAATTTGTGACTAGAGTTTACCAACACTTCCTCAAATGCAAAAATGGTCTATCTATGAAATATGTATCTTCATGAGATAAAACTATCTTGTATTCAAAAGTTTTTCATTTGAGGTTATTTGGTACCTCGTTTGACTAGAGTTGACCAAGTCTCGCATTGGATTTTCAAACCCCCGTGAGAAGAGTTTACTAAAACTTTTCCAAATGCAAAAGTGTTCTATGTATTAAATATGTATCTTGATGAGACAAAACTATCTTGTATTCAAAAGTTTTTCATTTGAGGTCATTCGGTACCTCGTTTGACCTAGGTTGACCAAGTCAAACCTCTGTTTTTTTGGAAAATACACGTTGACCGGACCCTAGATGGCCTCAGATGCAAAAGTGATGAACAGCAAGTTTGATCCACTCATCAAGATACATATTTTCTACAATGGTCACCTTTTCATCTGAGATGGTTTCGACCACTCAAACTTTGAAACTTCAGTTTTTCGCGGCTAGACGCGGGTTTTCGACCCCCTAGACGGGCCCACCTCGAAAAGTCATGAACATCAAGTTTGATCCACTCGTCAAGATGAACAGTTCATATAAAGGTCATTTTTGCATTTGACGAAGCATTGTGAAAGTGTAGTTCTAAATCCACTCGTCCCGCATGAAGTTTCATTAAGTCTGCGTGGGATTCAAGAATTTGTGACTAGAGTTTACCAACGCTTCCTCAAATGCAAAAATGGTCTATGTATGAAATATGTATCTTGATGAGACAAAACTATCTTGTATTCAAAAGTTTTTCATTTGAGGTCATTTGGTACCTCGTTTGACTAGAGTTGACCAAGTCTCGCCTTGGATTTTCAAACCCTGTAAGAAGAGTTTACTAAAAATTTTCCAAATGCAAAAGTGTTCTAAACATGAAATATGTATCTTGATGAGATAAAACTATCTTGTATTCAAAAGTTTTTCATTTGAGGTCATTTGATACCTCGTTTGACCTAGGGTTGACCAAGTCTCGCCCCGGATTTTCAAACCCCGTGAGAAGAGTTTACTAAAACTTTTCCAAATGCAAAAATTTTCTATGTATGAAATATGTATCTTGATGAGATAAAACTATCTTATATTCAAAACTTTTTCATTTGAGGTCATTTGGTACCTCGTTTGACCTAGGGTTGACCAAGTCTCGCCCGGATTTTCAAACCCCGTGAGAAGAGTTTACTAAAACTTTTCCAAATGCAAAAATTTTCTATGTATGAAATATGTATCTTGATGAGACAAAACTATCTTGTATTCAAAAGTTTTTTATTTGAGGTAATTTGGTGCCTCGTTTTAACTAATTTTGTGAAAACCCACTATAGGGGCGGCTGGATCACCAGCCGCCCCTACAGTGCATTAGCAGGGGCGGCTGGTGATCTGGCCGCCAGCCTCCCCCGCGCCAGCCACTGTAGGGGCGGCTGGATCACGAGCCGCCCCTACTAGAAGTGGCGAGGCGCTCCTACAGTGGATTTTTCACGTAGTGTCTCGCGCGTTTGCTTGTGCCGCAACATCGGACGCACGCTCGCTCGGCCACCCGGTTAATCGCGTACCCCCTCCACGTGAGATCCCGCCTCCAATAGGTTTCCTCTCCCTCACGAGATCCCGCTCTCCGAGCTTGCCCCGCCGCGCCCACGAACGCCCTCGTTGCCGCGTCCGCCCATGGCGCCGTCCTTGTGCACTCGCCCACACCGCCCCGCGGCTGCCTGCCATGCGCACCTCTCCCTTCGCTCACCCACATCGTAGCCTCTCTCTCTCTCTCTCCCTCTCTCTCACACACACACCGCCCTATCCCTCACTCAATTCTACACGCCACTGTCGGGGCACAGATGAAGCCGAGATTGAGATGGCGATGGAGGACGATGAGGACTCGGAGATGGAGATGGTGTTGGAGCTCAGGAACGTGACATGGCCTAAGGTCACCCCTGCCCCTACTACGATGAGGACCATGGCATTGTGTTCCACCTTGAGAAGGACCACCCTACGAGCCCCATCTGCCACACAAGGACCTAGGGCGGCTGCTCTGGCTCACCCTAGTGGTGGATCCCCACCTATGCTAGAAACAGAACAATATGGAGAACTATTTATCACATAATATGAGTTTAGACTTGAGAGGCAAAAATTAGACTTCAGCTCTAGTCTAAACTTAGACTTCAGCTCTAGTCTAAGTTTAGCTCGGTTGTATTTATTGTTTGTTTCTCTGGTGTTGTTGTTTTGTATTCTCTCTCGCCCCCTATTGTATCTCTAAGAAAATTGTGTGGAGGATTGGCGCTTGCGCCCTTTTACCGCTCGGCTTGCCGAGCACCTGTGAATGAAAAGTAGGTGGGAATCGTTGTGATTCCCCCGAATTCCCTAAAAAAAAGTGGAAAAAATTAAGTTGCTATAGGTGTACACATCCATTTGGTTCTGCAAACTCATCTTATATCACAAATAATGAACCAATTTTCCAAACAGATCAAACTCTATTACATAGAAGGCTACAAACTCTATTACATATCAAAATACTTATTTTATTACACAGAATGCGCCGTGCCAACAATTCAGATAATTTAGACTAGCTTGTTCAGTACAAGGAGGGGGCATTCAATTGCGTTGATCTGCTTGAAGAAATTGTAATACTCATGGTACATCCTGCACGATTACTTACAGAAGCCCCAATCCCAATCGCCAGCACAACACATGCCTTCGGGGGCACAATGAGGGTCTCTCAACTGCACCTGTGGCTTGTATATCCAAACGATGTTGTTCACCAGGGCGAGGGCTTCTCCGCAGACCTCGCCAATCCAAATGGTAGTCCAAAAAATCTTGTTGATGTTCTCGTTGCCATCAAACTCCCATAGCAATGCACATGCCTCCGGGTTTGTCTGCGTGTTTGTCGGCCACATTCTATGTATAATCTGCTTTCATATCATTGTTCAATCATCTAGGAATATCTAACATTTTATTTGAATATGATTTTTGCTAGAGACGGAGACCGCATGATGCATATGTATACCAAGAAATATCGAACTATTTTACCAAAATATTTATCAATAACTAACCAGAAAGACATGATGGACATATCCACACATTCTTATAAATTTTTCTCAGTGAGATTCTAATGAAAGACCATGACATATGCATGCCCATGGTCAGAAACAATGACACAATTGTAGTTCCAGTCGACAGAAAGGCGCCAAGCCTGATTTGTTGATTACTAATAACTAAAGTCAAACAATATTATTCTTATTGTCGGAATTAGAGAATCTGAATGGGTGAGAGAGGAAGAGGAGAAGGTTGGGTAGAGAGGAAACAAGGGAGCCAGAATTTAGGATCAAGTGATTATGTGAGTGTCCAAGTGAGAGCTGAAGCGAGTGTGTTACGTAGCTTCCATGCCCTTGACACTTATAAAGACAATGGTTATTTACGAGCGACCTCTTGATGAGGTTGGATTTTACATGACACAGGCCAGATCTAGTATATCAAAACTATGAACTCATTTGCTAAGTCTAGAAAAATCAAATATAAGTACTTTTAATATCCAAATGGGTTATGCATATACCATACAACTACATTGCCTCAATCTAAATCCAAATGATATATTAAGAATATTTTGATGGCGTATCCTTAACTAGAGCTTGTTTGATGATTATAGCTAGTGATTAGCCATCTAAATTTTGGCCCTAGTACATTTAACCATGAGGCTAATATGTGGGTTCATTTTTTAGCCAAGTTTCCCACTTGTTTTTAGCCAACGAGGTAGCATGTAATTTAGGCTATTCGTACCACCAACTAATTACAAATAACTCAAGCTGATCCAAATAATAGGCACTTAACATAGTCGGCCCTCGTCTCAACTTCAACGAATCTAGGGACCTAATTGGTTATTTGCATGTCCTAGCCGATCTCACATCAATGCAATGAACCTCCACATCAATGCAATAGCTAACTGTTTATTAGGTCTCAAAAGAGACGATGTTTGATTAACATGGGTTCGCGATATTGCGCACAACCTGAACCACAACCTTCTGAGAGAATTCTTCAAACTCTGGAGGGCCATAGACTCACATCATCCGGATTTGGATAGCAACGAGGACGACAGCATTACCTGGACAATTGAGAGTTCAGACTAATATTCGACCAGATCAGCGTACATGATTCAATTTACTGGGCAAATACACTTGACTTTCCCAAGGTTGATCTGGGAAGCATGGGCACCTGCAAAATGCAAATTCTTACTGCGGCTCCTGCTTGCATAATAGGTAACTTTTGCGCATTGTGCGAAAGGAACCTGGAGACCGCGCACCACCTCTTCTTCGAGTGCCCCTTCTCTCGTCGGGTAAGGCAACTTGTGGCTTCCTGGAGCCGCCATCCTAGGAAGACACGAGCGAGCTGGTGGAATGCTTTTAGCAACTATTGAGCGCAGGAGGAAGGAAGGAGGACACAATGTCGATCCAGACGTCGTGGAGCCTCTGGAACTGGAGAAATGCAATCGTGTTCAAAGAGGAGAAGAAGACGACACAGTCACTGTTTGCGGAGATCAAGGATACGGCCCTCCAATGGGCAATGGCGGGATGCAATGCCTTAAAGCCTCTTATGGTTGTAATTAAACTCCCGTAGTGAGTAATTAGTCACGAACTAAAACCCCAGGCGGCCTAGGTCGAGCTAGGGAGCGATGCTCGCGTTTGTAATCGGATGCTTATGCTCTTTTTCTTAGTATTACTCAAAACCGGCTAATCCAGATCTTAAAAAAATGAAAAATACAAAATTATGGATATAATTCTCACTAGTAGAGAACGGACTTTTGAACCTCGCAATTAGTCCCGGCCATTTTTTGGCCCGGGACAAAAGGTTCCTTTTGTCCCGGTTCGGGCCCCAAACCGGGACTAAATGCCCCTGCAACGGCTCCTGGCCGGCCTGCTGTTGGTATAAATTAAGTGCAACTAAAATAACAATGATTCCGCAAGCGCACAGAACATACCATTGTAGCATTTTACCGGGAGTAAACCAGGTATCGTTATTTATATTTTACCACAGGGAAGCAAGGGTTAAAGAATCTGATAACTCACCATCATGTATGTACTAACTTAGTAAACCAACTAGACTAAAGCAGGGGTAAATGATATATAAGTTAACATAATAAAGCACACATGAGAATTCTATGATAAATGAGTAGCTAGCTAGAGTGAGAGGGCAACGGAAGAGATCAAGGTTCCTATATACTTCTCTATTACTTGGTTCTATGATAACAGGGGATGGATAGATATAGCAATCGTACAATAGCACTTCGGGACATCGGAGCACTAGCCACGGACATGGATGAGTAGGGGGCTAGGAAGGTCCGACTACGGTCCTACAAACACCAACCCGAACGAGGTGGAATACGTCGGCCGTCGGTCGTCACTACCCAGGGCTACCACAACAATCCGTAGGATTGGGTGCAATCTCGGTGTAACCTCTAGTCTAGACACCATGTCTACACTATTAATTACTACTCTAATCTCATGAAAACTAGAGCACTCGATGCGAGCGAAGATCCCATACTAAGCATAACTACTATACTAACAATCACAAGATAGGCATAAAAGTAAATAGAGAAGATAACTATATTAAAGCATAAGTCTTACAAAGAGTAGATACAAAGACATACCAAATCTCTGAAGACTTCTCCAGAACCGGAGCGCAGCTCCGCTCTCCCTAACTCTCATCTAGATCTAATCTACTACATTGGAATGTCTAGCTCTAATTCTCTAGAGAAGAGAAGTCATCCATTCAAGGGACGCCTCTACAACTCTGATCCCGCTGTGAGATAATGAATTAGGGTTTTAAGGGATGCCTCCTCCAGGGGCAGGGAGCCTGTTTATATAGCCCTCTAGGATGAACCACAGCCCTCGGATCAAACCGACCTAAACGGACGATTATTATTCATCCTCAAAGGCGGTGGAACAGGGATCCGCGAGGCTGATGCTGATTGGTCCAGCTCATGAGTCGGCCGACCCAAGGTGGGAGTCGGCCGACTCTCCACCGAGCCCGTTCGGGCTCCCGTTTGGTCCAGAGCCTTCTCGAACCTTCCAGATTATAGAATTTTCACCGGTTCCCGATTATCTCTATGTAAACCCGACATGTGGGCCTTCCTTGGGTATTTTCACCGACACCCCGTAAACGGACATTCACCAAAACTCGTGGAATTCGTCAAGTATAACCCCTATATCTAGTTGGTGAACATATTTTAGTCCTTTCTCATGTTTAGTTGACGGTAAAAATTGGCACTTAACGACCGTCAACAACTCCCCCAAGCTTTCCTTTTGCTCGTCCCTGAGCAAAGATAAACTCAGTGTGGATCAGGAGTTGCTACAATGCTTTCATGTCTCAAAAATACACATGCGTTCAAACAAGAACTCTCCTCCGGATTAGAGTGAACTATTCTGACTCAAAACTTACTCATATTACCTTTCACCATGGGGCTTGTAACCGTCACTTGGGTCTTGAGCAGTTGAAAGACAGAACGATCAAGTCAAGCGCTATGTTTCTCGCTCTTTGATCAACTATTATCCCGGAGTTTTTTTTTGCAAGGTTTTGAAATAAAACTCGAGTTCCTTGTATGAACCTTTCGGGTCTCTCATTTGTGGTATTTTTGGATCCTCTCCAAGGCACGAGTAGTGTATGCCTCTCTTCTCTCGAGAATATGTGGTATTTGTGGAACTAAGGCATAGTGGAAAGTGCCTTCTCTCTCTCACCCTACTTTCTAATAGGCTTATGTGGAGCTCATAGGTGGGGAGACACTCAAACTCACTTGCATATATTGCACAGTTAAACCATGGATCCAATAGGAACTAAAATAATAATAAAGTCATATGTGCATGTGAATGAGGAAATGGAATGGATGATGAGATGATGATAGGATGATGATGATAAGGAAATGATTATGAGGGGTGATCACTTGGTGAACATCTACTTCTACACTTGCTCCTTTTGGGGATAACATGACTCCCTTTATTCGAAAATCTTGAAACTTCTTGAAAGGAAGGACTTGGCTGCTCTCTCTTTTCTTCTCTTTTTTTTTCTTTCTTTTTTTTTCTCTCTTTTTTTTAGAGCAACCAATCCCCTGAAAATGAAACTTTAGCAACGGGGAGTGTATAACTTGAAATGATAATGACTGGAGCTTTTATGTAGGCAATTAGAACGGCGATGATTATTTCTAGATGTTCACTCCCAGGTTAGGAATAGAACCTTTTCTGGATGAAGTGAAATGAATGGCGTATGTATATGTGGATGGATGGATGGATGGATGGATGGATGCGTACTCCCAGGGTAGGAGCAGCATATGTGCGTATCTCCAGGGTAGAGACAGCACAATAAATGGGGAAATGCGTACTCCCAGGGTAGGAGCAGCATAGGTGCGTATCTCTAGGGTAGAGATAGCACAATATGTGGTGGATGTGGATCTATATGTGGGTGGTACTTCTAGGGACAGAAGTAGCACAGAATGAATGTAGTAGTTATAAGATGGGTGCATGCTTCTGAGGACAGAAGTAGCATAGATCAATGGATGGAGAGCACATAGTATCGACTTTAACTACATGACTAATTCCTTATGGGTCCACAGCATAACCACACTCAATGCCTATAAAGACTACACTCAAGCCTACAATATGATCTATATAAACGAGATGGGTTTTTCCTAATCTAGTAAACATGAATTTATGGTCTGTGGTAGGAATTTAAACTCTCATCATAAAGGAACTCATCATGCAGGAATTTAATATTTTCAAAGATAAATTCTCCGTAACTCTAGTATCTCTAGGAACAAGATGGACAACAGCTCAAAACTTTCCCATATCATATCCACCAACTACCTAGACTTAGATCAAGCATTCGCTACCCACAAGTTTCAGGTTCAGAGCAAATCTCAAATCTAAACAGTTGTGTCTAAAACTCGGGAGAGTGCAAGGTTGAAAACTAGGTACTTGAAGGAATTACGGCAGAGCAACTATTCATCATCTCCATGTAGAGTTTATTCCAGGGATTACTTAAAGACAGATTGCAAGAGCTCTCCATAAGATAAATAAGGAAATTTTTCTGGGTTTCTATGGTTATGCATCTTTTTAGTTGTTTTAACAAAGCACACTCTAACAAGGCATAAAATAGATAAGTTGGAAACACTTAGCTTGGTACACGGGGGATGCCCTCCCCCAAGCTGGATGTTGTCATAGTCTGCTGATGTTGCTGACAGGTGATGAAGACGTTCTAGTCCTCCAGGAGTGTCATAGATAGTTGCTGTTGGAGACAGCATTTGAATGTTGCGGACAGCACTCCGATAGGGGACTGGATGTCCTTTTGCCTGTTTAGCTCTTCTTGATCCTTTATGTTCTGTGAAGCTCAAATAGACAACAAAGCTTGTGGAACTGATTAAGCATTAGTGATAAAAACCTCTAGGCCTTGGCTGTCTAGAACTTCTTTAACTCAAATGTCTTCTAACAGGATCACAAGAAATATTTTTATCTTTTTATAATAAAAGGGATACAGACAGAGATGAAAGAGCATGATCATGGTGAGGATTTTTTTTTTTAGATGCAAAACGTATGAATGAATGCAAGAAACTAAACATGCAATGGATGAGCAAACATAAAAGAGTGGAGTGGATGCATGAATTCTTAAAAGTAAACATGTAGTGAGGTGCAAGAATTTAAAAGATAACTACTCATAATTTTAAAGTCCATGAGCAAGACTATCTCACCGTTCTTGATCATACTTTACCATGACTCTGGGATGAAATTTGTGCGTAGTGTTGCGGCATCTATGTTCATCACCTATTTTGACGATGACATTTTCTCCGATCCGCACATGGTTAGAATAGTATATATGTATACACAAACCTGTGAGATGGCAGGGTTCCAGTTGAATGTTGAGGGACCCTGGGCTCTTCAATGTCTTGTGGAAGCTTGTCGGAAGGTCGAAACTGTAACACCCCAAAATTTGCCTGATTTTATAATAGCCAAATTGTTTTGCTTATGCTATTTTTGTGAGCATTTAACATAGTCTAAATAAATAATTTTGTGAAATTAAAATCCATCTTAGGGTTAGAAACATGCTTGGGCCTTCATGCTGCTTGCATATTTTTAATTGTGATGTGTGGTTTTTTGCCGGAAAAGAAAAGAAACTCAATTTCTATTTCAAAATGGATTTCAAAAGCTTGGAAAATAAAAAGGAAAAGGTTCTATTTCCTTCCCCCATCTCCTTTATTCTGGCCCGAGCAGCAGCCTTGGACTGCTCGTTTCCTCTTTTTGGTCGGTCCAGCTACCCTCCTCGCTCAACCCTAGCCTCTCGCGTCGCCTCATCGCGATCTCGCCAAGCTCGAACTCGTGGCCGCCGTCCGCGCCTCATCGCCGTCTTGTGAGGTTGCCGTTGCTGCCGTGAAGGGAAGCCCACCCCGTTGAAGTCCATCCGTTGCCATCGATCCGCAAGTCGCCATCCCGATCCGTCACCCGGATGTCGCCGATCCATCTGCGCCTTCATCCGGTTCAGCCATATATGCAGGATCGTCAACGTTGCCCTTGGCATCTGTTCGGTTGTGAGCACATCTCCATGTTATCCTTCCTCTCCGTGATTACACTATGTCAGTTCAATTGGACACCGTGATGCTTCATGTTCGTAGATGCAAGCGGTGGCCACCCGGTCGTCCAGCAGGAACCGATGGTACTTCGTCCATCACACCAGACAACGAGCGTATACATGCGCTTGAATAAGTTGCCACTCATGTGCACGGCGCCGCCTTCGGTCATGCCGCAGCTGTCCCGGCCTTTCCGGCCTGGTCGTCATGGTCGTTGCAACTGTTGTTTCTTCATCACCATCAACTCGCCGCCAAAAGCTCCTATGCGCGGTTCCTATGTCGTCCACTCCGCCGGCCGCCCATCACCATATTTGTCTCGGCTTCTATCTAAGGTGAGTTCGATGTGCCCCAGCCATCTTCCCGCTGTTTTCCTTGTAAATTAGAACTTCGGCGTAGTTCGATCCATCGCCACCATATGGCAGAACCATCCATATGTTCCACGCACCGAGCGCCATGCAAAGGTTGCAAGTCTTGTTTGCTTGCTTACCTTGATGATGTAAATTTTAGCTTTCATGACATCACCATGGCATCACCTTAGTGTTATGGCCGTTTTTCCATAGAAAAAGAATTCCGAAATACAATGAATTACTTGGTCCTTCTCGTTTAAATCACGCTTTCAAATATTTACAGATTTGCCATTAGTTTTCAAATGCTTGTAAAATATTCATTTTAACTCCGTTTTGCTCGGTTCAAATTGCGTTAGATTCATTATTTCATAATCTACGAGTTAGTGCTGTTGTTAGTTCAGTTCCTAGATTTTAGATTTCGAGCTCTTATCTTAATGCATTATTAGTTCATAGGAAAAACTTAGAAAATTCATATCTTCGCCGTCTTAGCTCCGTTTTTGGTGAACTTGACGTCTATGCGATCGTAGCAACGATTAGAGTTGTTTTGCAAACTTTCCATTTTGTTTTATTGTGATTGGTGTACTGTTCTAATATAGTTCTATTGGTTGCTTCGTGTATGATTGCTCGGATGCTTGTGTGATGTCCTATGATCAAGTCCAGTCGGTGAGTTTTACGTGGTGATCAAGAAGTAATCTTTTGGAGCTACGGATCATCCGAAGATCGAAGGTGATGACGGGAAGCACGGTATGGGGAAGTCTCGAGCAAGTATTGCGGGCAAGTATAGTTTAGGTTTTGCTTTCTTTAACCATGATCTCTTGAGCTTGATTAATGAAATGTGATATGAACATAAATAATGAATGTTATCCTTTGGCAAAAGCGGGACTTATCGTGCATTTGTGAGGGCTACATGGCTCGGCTCTAGTTCGTCTAAGAGACCTTTTCTAACGAGTGAGAGGAATTGCCGATCGGGTATAGGACAGCCCTCGTCCTTATGTGTATAGCCGGGAAGGAATGTGCCATATTGGAAGGGGGTTCCTACATCCGATGACTTAGCGTCCCTTGCTTGTTAGACGAACTCTTGGGTGGCTTTATAGTGAACCCTGCCGGCCTTCCTTGGTAGTGGGCTAAGAGGCTGATCACCTCGGGCGAAAGGGTAAATCACGACTCACAGGGAAAGGGTACACCTCTGCGCAGAGTTAAATCGATATATCGTCCGTGCCCACGGACAGGGCGGCCTGGAAAACTGAGGGAATGGTTGTATGTTCATTTAAATTGTTTATGTGCAATTCATCATTCAGTTTCACTTGATCATTTGGCTATGGGATTACACTACCTTTGCTATACTTGTTGAGTTCGTCATGAACTCACTCTTGCTTTCCCCCCCACACCTCAGGAGAAGTTTAGGCTTGTTGTCAACCAGTCAGATTGGATCCAGTGGAGTCTACACCCGGAGAATAGAGTCGTCTTTCCGCTGATTGCTATCTAAGGTTATGTATTTTATATTAAATACGTTTACATTTTAAGCATTGTATACCGATCGCCTTTCATTTGTGGCTATATGTGAGATTTGACTTCTAAGGCTCACATATAGTGCATATCCGGGTTTTGTTCTTAAAACCGGGTGTTACAAGTGGTATCGGCTCGATCTTCGATTGTAGGACGCAAGCCTAGTTAGAAATTGGCGGTCTTAAGGTTTTGAAATTGTTAGAACATCCTTGTTCTATGTACCTTGATATTTTCTTCTCTATTGTGTCTCTAGCCTTGATATTCATCTCCTCCTTGATGCTTGTTTGAAAGCCTTGTTCTCATCCTTGTTGATTTCTTGATATCTCTCCAACCTTGTTATTTTCTAAAGATATGTTCATTTATGCTCCGTTATGAAAACCTTGTCTCCTCTAAATTTTCTCTCTTTAGATAGTTCGTAACGAGAAGGCCGCTCGCACCCGCTTTGGAGGATCATGCTTCACTAGATGGAACTATGCTCTAACAAGTCCACTTAGTGGAGAAACTCATCCTGCCTTATAGAGTGGAATGAACAAATATAGGAGATGGCTTTGACCATACAACTACGACATAAGAAGCGGGGAAGATAGCCAATTAGAGTTAGCACAAGTAAGACAACAATATGAGCATGCTCTTGATGAGATAGATGAGTGGAGAAGTCATGCTAGCCTACCCAAGATAAATGAAGTGGAAGACTTGTCCCGCTCAACCCCATGTAAGAGATATTACCCCGGATGTCGCTGCAATCACACCGTATTTCAAGAAGTAGTAATTAGTGTCCCCTATTATAATAAACCGTTAGTTGCGAAGTTAGTAGAGTCATCGGTCTTAATGTGTGGTTTGTGAACCTTAAATGCTTAGTTGTTTTGTGCTTATGTTTATGTTTGTTTTGGATTTTTGTAATGATTGCAATGATCTTGTGGTCTTATCCGCAATTTCATTTAGTTTATAGGCCTAAGGTATAAGGATTATTGTATAGATAGTTGGGTTTTGGTTTCCTCTTGTTTTCTGCATCCCGTCCCTTCGCAGCAATCTGTCTTCCTCGGGTTATATCTCAAACTTTAGATGTCCAAACATCATGAGAAAATTCTGGACAAAAGTAGACTTCAAGATCTTTCTCTATGCGCAAGAATCACCATCAAAGCTGTTCTGGTTTGGGAGTTGCGAAAATGACAAGACGAAGAATCTGTGCTGTAAGAAATCTGGAGCAGTCTGTGGTATTACTGTTATATCTCGAGATTTGTTGGTTCAAAGTTCATCAAAGTTTTCTAGGAGAAACTAGACTTCTGTACCATTCCAAGGTCGTATCAATTACCTTCATATGTGTTGCGAGCTGGGAGTTATGACAGTTACAATCTGATTGTTCTACGTTGTCGAAAACTGGAGCAGTTTCTGTTGAAAGCGGTTTTCGACCAACTTAATTGCATGACCTGGCAAAGTGTTCTAAAAGGAAGATGTAGGGAATTTTATATGCTTTCCAACGGTATAAACTATAACTTCATTGGATTAATATAATGAGAGTTATGACTGTTTTACTACACACCGCTGGTTTTGCTCATGAGGAACTTCAAGTTAATAATTCTTGCCAATGAAATGAGTCTATTTGGGATGACATGAGTACATGGTGATAATTAGAGAAAGGTTCAAGCTATTCTTTGGTGCCCCTAGCTAACCTTTTCTTAAGGGGGTAGCCAAGCTAAATAAGTTGCAAGACGAAGGGTTACATACACTCTAGTGCCTCACTTGGAAGAAGCGGTTATCTCGTATGGTGGGATTTTCATCCATGTGCAAGTGTCCTATTGTTTGACCAAGTGACTTGAAGGATATCTATAAGGAGTTCAGGTAATCATCGGGATTGGGTTTGCCTCAAGCTATCATCACATGAAAATTCAACTTTCAGCTCAAGACAAGTTCATTGATGTCAAAGGAGCGTGAAGATGGATTTATCTACAGATCTAAGATAACTCAGAAGACGATCTCACTCTTATGCTAAGCATGTCAAGTTTTTGTTTTTGATTGAAGGAAGTTCTCTACATGGATAAGTTATCTCTAGTGGTGGAACTATGGAGATAGGCTCAAGAAAGTTAATGTTGTGGAATTCACCCAAGGATTTTTAGTGTGAATTGGAATTTCTTTGGAATTGTAAGATTTTGCCATAGGTTCAAACAAGGTTTACCTAAAGGTATTGACAATGATACTAAAGAAGACATCAAGTTTGTTTGGACAAATTGATGACATGGGAGTATGGAGTAAATATCATATCGAGACTTGGGGCATTGTAGACGGGATGAGAGATCTAGAACCATGATTGGAAATGTGTTGTCACCTAGAGAGACAAAAGTCATCACTGAAGACTCATTAAACAAGGGTTATGCAAAAAAACATTTGGACGACACCATGGACCGAGAAATGTGTGTGTAAGAGTTGAGCAATTTAACTTGAGCTTATGGTCGTTAATGTTTTGAAGTTGGTGGTAGAACCTACTTTGGACTAACAAAATCATGAAGGCCATATGGAAAGTGGATATATGCGATGTAGAGTTATCCATGGTGGAGCATAAAGGTATTATCTACTTGGACATAAAAAGTGACATCAAGGCCGATCATAATAATTGAAAGGATTTTTATTAAGTTTGCATTGAGCTACCGATATTATAGTTGGAATGGAATTGATTGTGTTCTAAACTATAAGTTAAGGTTTATGCCTTGTAGATTTGAAGGAACTACTCTTTTGAGGTACGGTGTGGCATTCGAATGACAAAAGAGCACGAACAATTTTCACTAAGTATCGGAATTGAAACTTGTGACATCATAGTTGAGTTGAGTAATCAAAGGTTTGTGACTTGGAAGCATGGATACTATCGCCTAGGAAAAGTAAATGGTCGTTGTCGACACTCTTAGCATATGGAAGATGTCGAGAAGATCGAACGACACCAAGATTGACTTGTGCATGCAACTCGGAGTGATATCACTAGCACTACAAATTAATGTTTTGGAACAAGAGCAATCACAAAGTATAATTGGGAATGACTACAAAAAGGATTAAGGAACTGTGGATAAAAGTGGTGCAACTCAACCAGAGCATATAAAATCGATAAGGTTCGAAAATTGGAATCTACTTGAGACCAAGAAAATAAGGATGCTATGTTGGAAGGTAAAATTATGAAGTGGGAGATTTGATAGCATGGATTTAAAAGGGGTATAGATAAAATGATGAAAGTTGGAATCAATGAGTACGAGAGTTTTGGAGTTCACATATAATTATCTCAAGATGGTCTTTATGAGAAGCGTAAAGAGCTTTTGTGCGCGGAATAATAGCTAGTGCCTCGCCGCAACGGCTCATTCAAGGTTGTTAAAAAGCAAAGAGGAGTGGCCTAACCATTGGAAGGCAAAGCAAACAATTGGTTTGGAGTTACTCGCGAGTTGTTTGGAGTGTTTGTCGAAGTCTTGGAATCAAAGAGCATGTTATTTAAAGAACGGTTAAAAAGTATATCATTTGTCGAAGATGGAACTACTCAAGCGGGGCCGAATATTCCAATCTCTTCGATCATCATCTTCCGAATCTCGGGACGAGATTCATCTTAAGGGGGTAGAATTGTAACACCCCAAAATTTGCCCGATTTTATAATAGCCAAATTGTTTTGCTTATGCTATTTTTGTGAGCATTTAACATAGTCTAAATAAATAATTTTGTGAAATTAAAATCCATCTTAGGGTTAGAAACATGCTTGGGCCTTCATGCCGCCGCATATTTTTAATTGTGATGTGTGGTTTTTTTTGGAAAAGAAAAGAAACTCAATTTCTATTTCAAAATGGATTTCAAAAGCTTGGAAAATAAAAAGGAAAAGGTTCTATTTCCTTCCCCCATCTCCTTTATTTCGCCCGAGCAGCAGCCTTGGACCGCTCGTTTCCTCTTTTGGTCGGTCGGCTACCCTCCTCGCTCAACCCTAGCCTCGCGTCGCCTCATCGCGATCTCGCCAAGCTCGAACTCGTGGCCGCCGTCCGCCGCCTCATCGCCGTCTTGTGAGGTTGCCGTTGCCGCCGTGAAGGGAAGCCCACCCGTTGAAGTCCATCCGTTGCCATCGATCCGCAAGTCGCCAATTCCCGATCCGTCACGGATGTCGCCGATCCATCTCGTCGCCTTCATCTCGGTTCAGCCATATATGCAGGATCGTCAACGTTGCCCTTGGCATCTGTTCGGTTGTGAGCACATCTCCATGTTATCCTTCCTCTCCGTGATTACACTATGTCGGTTCAATTGGACACCGTGATGCTTCATGTTCGGTAGATGCAAGCGGTGGCCACCCGGTCGTCCAGCGGAGAACCGATGGTACTTCGTCCATCACACCGACAACGAGCGTATACATGCTGCTTGAATAAGTTGCCACTCATGTGCACGGCGCCGCCTTCGGTCATGCCGTACTGTCCCGGCCTTTCCGGCCCGGTCGTCATGGTCGTTGCAACCTGTTGTTTCTTCATCACCATCAACTCGCCGCCAAAAGCTCCTATGCGCGGTTCCTACGTACCGTCCACTCCGCCGGCTGCCCATCACCATATTTGTCTCGGCTTCTATCTAAGGTGAGTTCGATGTGCCCCACCATCTTCCCGCTGTTTTCCTTGTAAATTAGAACTTCGGCGTAGTTCGATCCATCGCAGCCATATGGCGAACCATCCATATGTTCCACGCACCGAGCGCCATGCAGGTTGCAAGTCTTGTTTGCTTGCTTACCTTGATGATGTAAATTTTAGCTTTCATGACATCACCATGGCATCACCTTAGTGTTATGGCCGTTTTTCCATAGAAAAAGAATTCCGTAAATACAATGAATTACTTGGTCCTTCTCGTTTAAATCACGCTTTCAAATATTTACAGATTTGCCATTAGTTTTCAAATGCTTGTAAAATATTCATTTTAACTCCGTTTTGCTCGGTTCAAATTGCGTTAGATTCATTATTTCATAATCTACGAGTTAGTGCTGTTGTTAGTTCAGTTCCTAGATTTTAGATTTCGAGCTCTTATCTTAATGCATTATTAGTTCATAGGAAAAACTTAGAAAATTCATATCTTCGCCGTCTTAGCTCCGTTTTTGGTGAACTTGACGTCTATGCGATCGTAGCAACGATTAGAGTTGTTTTGCAAACTTTCCATTTTGTTTTATTGTGATTGGTGTACTGTTCTAATATAGTTCTATTGGTTGCTTCGTGTATGATTGCTCGGATGCTTGTGTGATGTCCTATGATCAAGTCCGGTCGGTGAGTTTTACGTGGTGATCAAGAAGTAATCTTTTGGAGCTACGGATCATCCGAAGATCGAAGGTGATGACGGGAAGCACGGTATGGGGAAGTCTCGAGCAAGTATTGCAGGCAAGTATAGTTTAGGTTTTGCTTTCTTTAACCATGATCTCTTGAGCTTGATTAATGAAATGTGATATGAACATAAATAATGAATGTTATCCTTTGGCAAAAGCTGGGACTTATCGTGCCGTGAGGGCTACATGGCTCGGCTCTAGTTCGTCTAAGAGACCTTTTCTAACGAGTGAGAGGAATTGCCGAATCGGGTATAGGACGGCCTCCGTCCTTATGTGTATAGCCGGGAAGGAATGTGCCATATTGGAAGGGGGGTTCCTACATCCGATGACTTAGCGTCCCTTGCTTGTTAGACGAACTCTTGGGTGGCTTTATAGTGAACCCTGCCGGCCTTCCTTGGTAGTGGGCTAAGAGGCTGATCACCTCGGGCGAAAGGGTAAATCACGACTCACAGGGAAAGGGTACACCTCTGCGCAGAGTTAAATCGATATATCGTCCGTGCCCACGGACGGGCGGCCGGAAAAAGCGAGGGAATGGTTGTATGTTCATTTAAATTGTTTATGTGCAATTCATCATTCAGTTTCACTTGATCATTTGGCTATGGGATTACACTACCTTTGCTATACTTGTTGAGTTCGTCATGAACTCACTCTTGCTTTCCCCCCACACCTCGGGGAGAAGTTTAGGCTTGTTGTCAACCGGTCGATTGGATCCAAGTGGAGTCTACACCCGGAGAATAGAGTCGTCTTTCCGCTGATTGCTATCTAAGGTTATGTATTTTATATTAAATACGTTTACATTTTAAGCATTGTATACTGATACTGCCTTTCATTTGTGGCTATATGTGAGATTTGACTTCTAAGGCTCACATATAGTGCATATCTGGTTTTGTTCTTAAAACCGGGTGTTACAGAAACGACATCTTTTGTCCTGTCTATTCCACACTCAACAGAACAAGGGGTAATCCTACTAAAGCTAGTGATACACTAAATTAGCAGACATCAAGATCATTATCAAAAACTTAACACCGATTGCTTCCCAAGCAACGGCGCCAAAAATGCTTGTTGGTATAAATTAAGTGCAACTAAAATAACAATGATTCCGCAAGCGTTTACGTAACATACCATTGTAGCATTTTACCGCGGAGTAAACCAGGTATCGTTATTTATATTTTACCACGGGGAAGCAAGGGTTAAAGAATCGATAACTCACCATCATGTATGTACTAACTTAGTAAACCAACTAGACTAAAGCAGGGGTAAATGATATATAAGTTAACATAATAAAGCACACATGAGAATTCTATGATAAATGAGTAGCTAGCTAGAGTGAGAGGGCAACGGAAGAGATCAAGGTTCCTATATACTTCTCTATTACTTGGTTCTATGATAACAGGGGATGGATAGATATAGCAATCGTACAATAGCACTTCGGGACATCGGAGCACTAGCCACGGACATGGATGAGTAGGGGCTAGGAAGGTCCGACTACGGTCCTACAAACACCAACCCGAACGAGGTGGAATACGTCGGCCGTCGTGGCATGCCACTACCCTGGGGCTACCACAACAATCCATAGGATTGGGTGCAATCTCAGGTAACCTCTAGTCTAGACACCATGTCTACACTATTAATTACTACTCTAATCTCATGAAAACTAGAGCACTCGATGCGAGCGAAGATCCCATACTAAGCATAACTACTATACTAACAATCACAAGATAGGCATAAAAGTAAATAGAGAAGATAACTATATTAAAGCATAAGTCTTACAAAGAGTAGATACAAAGACATACCAAATCTCTGAAGACTTCTCCAGAACCGGAGCGCAGCTCCGCTCTCCCTAACTCTCATCTAGATCTAATCTACTACATTGGAATGTCTAGCTCTAATTCTCTAGAGAAGAGAAGTCATCCATTCAAGGGACGCCTCTACAACTCTGATCCCGCTGTGAGATAATGAATTAGGGTTTTAAGGGATGCCTCCTCCAGGGGCCAGGGAGCCTGTTTATATAGCCCTCTAGGATGCACCACAGCCCTCGGATCAAACCGACCTAAACGGACGATTATTATTCATCCTCAAAGGCGGTGGAACAGGATCCGCGAGGCCGATGCCGATTGGTCCAGCTCATGAGTCGGCCGACCCAAGGTGGGAGTCGGCCGACTCTCCACCGAGCCCGTTCGGGCTCCCGTTTGGTCCGAGCCTTCTCGAACCTTCCAGACATGAATTTTCACCGGTTCCCGATTATCTCTATGTAAACCCGACATGTGGGCCTTCCTTGGGTATTTTGGTGACACCCCGAAAAAAGACATTCACCAAAACTCGTGGAATTCGTCAAGTATAACCCCTATATCTAGTTGGTGAACATATTTTAGTCCTTTCTCATGTTTAGTTGACGGTAAAAATTGGCACTTAACGACTGTCAACACGTGCTGCACCGCCAGGCGCCGGCTGGCGGTCAGTCCGGGACTTTTAGTCCCGGTTTGTGAGATTTATCCCGGTTGGTAATTCCAACCGGGACTATATTTCAGGCCAACAATCCCGGTTGGTAATTCCAACCGGGATAAAAATGGCGGCTATAAATAGCCGAATTCTTTTTCCACCGACACACACACTTCTATTTTGTTGCTCGGGCCGGAGGAGTTCTTCACCACCGTCGACTCTCTTTCTTGTTCTTCAAAAAGGTTAATCATCTTCATCTTCTAATCTTTCAATAATAACTTTAGAATATGGATATATGGTTTTGTAGTTTTGGATTAAGAATAGGCTATTTTTCAAATATACTGATGATATATATATTTGTTTCTCATATACATTGCATGGTATATTTATAACTATGGTGGATTTAGTAGATTTTTACATCATTTCTCTTAACTTATTTGTATTTGTCATACATCAAGTTCTTGCTATTTTATATGAGTGTTTCTCTAAAATATTTAGAAGTATTTTTCAGGTTTTTGCATAGGTATGATGGTTTGCGATGAACTACCTTCTGCTCCAATATGGATCTGTTGTTTCCTTGCATTTGTATCCATAAAAATATGCTATTTGTGGGATAAAGCCCTTCACATGCAGATTGTGGTGTGCTTAGTTAGTGACGATGCTCACAACTGGTACTAGAAGAGTGTTTTTGAAGTTCTATGCTACTCCAGACCTTGCAGTAGTTGAGCAAGCGGTTAATGCAATGAGATTGTTATAGGGACTTCCCAATAGGTGGAATGATCCATCCTATTTGGGAAAGTTGTTGCATGGGCTGCTGCGGACTTAGTCGTGCAGTAAGCCATGAACATTCTCGTTGCTCGCTCGTCTACGCGCATCGTCTTGGAATAGACATAGTTTGTATCCTCCACCTCTAACATTTTTTGGCTTTTGTTTGACGCTTCTTGGTGCTAGAAGAGTGTTTTTGAGGTGGTTACTTATAAATGTGTTTGTACACTTTGATTAAGGTCTTTGTTACCTTATATGTAATTTTCTTTTAATGTGTTTGTACACTTTGATGATGGGCTATGTAATTTTTGTAATCGACAATGATATTGTCTTACCTTTATAAGGGATGGCTGGACGTTCTTCTCTCTGTCCGCCGGAAGTTATAGGGGACTTCGGCCACGTAATGTGTAGCCCGGAACTTTTCAACCCAAATGTGTTGAACAATCGTTTTCCCACTATAGTAAGCAACCCTATTTGTTTCAAGAAAATAATGTGTGTTAGGTATCATTTCAAAAAAATTTCTGATATATATTCATATGTGTGTTTCTTAAATGTATCGTAGGTAATTGACTCTATTGTTTGGATTAGGGAGATACTAATCAATCATTTCGATGTTGAAGCATTGGATGTTGTGACTTTTCATCCAGTTGATCAGCCATTAAGATGGCAATGTCGGATTGGATTCTCCATCCTACCACCTGTGGGTACAGATGTTGTACAAATCTTAGAGACGGGGCGCAGGGGGCATGATAAGGCTTTTGCAGAAAGAGATTGTATAAAGTCATGCTTAAACAAGCTTGCTAATATTGGGTATACGATACCTACACTGTCCTCTATAATAATGAAAGCTGAAGATGAGGAATATTCATATGAGTTAGATTCGGGCAATGAGGACATAGGGCATTTTGTCCGTAGGTATTGTGCAAGGAATGCTCAAAACAACCAAGATGATGTGGTAAAATTGTTGTCAATCACATAATATCGACACATTTGTTTAGTGTTATAAAATTTAGTTTTAACTACCTTTTTTTATGACATCGACGGGATGAGGACAAGTGACTTAACCTACGCAGGTGTAGTTTTGAAGCAGTTGTTAACCAGGCAATGGATACATTGGGCTACGATTGGAAATTTATTGATGAATGGCCAACACTCACTACCGAAGGATTCCAGGCAAAGTTGCATGTGACAATGAGGGGACAAGCCCCCCCGACTTCACCAGCATTAATAGTTGTTAGTAAATCCTGTACTCGAAGTTGTGAAGCAACTGAAAGTGCATTACTTAATTTGTTGATCTACCTTAGTTTTGAGAGAGAAATATGCATCGAAGACATACACTCGTGGGATTTGGAAGTTCGACGAGACAATGAGTGGTACGATAATTGATGTGATGAATATTGAGTTAACAAACTTAGAAATATTAGGTTTTTAATGACAATCTTTTTAGCATCCTTTAAGTTAGTATAAGAATTATTGGTTGCTCATATTTTGGTTTGGCAAAGATTGGCTAGCAACCAAGCAGGCCCTATTAGAATTAAATCATAACCCATAGTTAAATAAAACCTACACAGAAAATGTCTACAAACAGGCCTTATGATATTTTCTATGCATAGCTCATGTCATAAGAAAAATACTGGACCTTGAATCACTCAATTTGGACAAGAAATGAGTGAGATATGGATTAAATAAGAATATAATGATTTTCTGGAAAACAATTTATTAAATCAGAAAAGAAGCGCGGCAAACCAAATGGTGGCTCGCAGGAAATTTTGGAGCGCGCCAAAATTTTCCTTTTAATCCCGGGTCGAGCTCCGAACCGGGATTAAATGTGAGCCTTTTATCCTGGTTGATAGCCCAAACCGGGATTGAAAGGCCTTTTATCCCGGTTGGAGGCCCAACCCGGGACTAAATCTAACCTTTTATAAATCCTATCTGCCGCCGCCGCCCCTCCTCCCCGCCACTCGACTCACTTCGTACCACACCGCCACCCCCTCCGCCGCCGACACTCCGCCTCCGACGTCCGACCCCGACGCCCGCCACATCCTCCTCCCCGGACGGACGCGCGCCTCCGCCGCCGACTCCGACGCGCCTCCGCCTCCGACCCCGACGCGCCTCCGACCCCTACGCGCCGCCGCCTCCAACCACCCCGACGCCCCTCCGGCCCCGGCCCCGACCCCGACCCCGACGCCTCCAACCACCCCGACGTGCCTCCCCCCGACGCGCCTCCGACCCCCGACGCGCCGCCGCCTCCAACCACCCCGACGCCCCGACCCCGACCCCGACGCCTCCAACCACCCCGACGCGCCTCCGACCCCGCCACCGGGTCAGCACGCCACCGGGCCACACCGCCGCCAAGAGCGGGGTATGGTTTCTTGTAATGAAAAATATGTTTTAGTATATAATGACACAATTGTTTTAGTATATTATCATGTTTTAGTATATAAGTTTAGTATAATATAATGTTTTAGTATATAAGTGTAGTACATTTTAATGAAAAATATGTTTTAGTATATAATGTCACAATATGTTTTAGCCAAGAGCATTCTTGTTTGTAAAAATAACATTTTTAGTATTATATAATAAGTTTAACCAATTCTATATAAAAATAACATTTTTGGATCATTCTCATTGAATTAATTAGATAATTGTTGATACTTGTTAAAATATGGTTGTGTGGTTCTCTAATAGAACTTGTATGGTTCTCTAATAATACTATATAGTTGTGTTGGTACTTGTTTGTAACATAATTTCTTTTGATGAATATGTTTATTTAATTAGATAGATGGCTGGACGTGCGCTCCCTGAACCAGAAGTCATAGGTTTCAGTGGCTACCTCGTATGTCGGGATTTCCCAAGTATAGAAACTATGCGTGGAATGAGTTCTATACCTTGGAATCATCCAAACATTGTAAGGAAATTGACCCACTCATTTGGCTCAAACCACACGTGGAATGTATTTATATATGATTTTGTAATATGCCACAGGTAATTGACCCACTCATTTGGCTCAAAGAGACACTATCATATTTTGGAGTTACGAAGTGGATGCTCGGACCAACACCGTTGATGATGGTCAAAGACTCCAATGTCGAATTCGCTTTCAAATTGCTCTTGGTCAAGGTCGTGGTCGCAGACTTGTACAAATCTCAGAGGTCGGAATAAAGAATCCCGATCGAGGTATTGTAGTCAAATATGCAGTTCAAGTATGTGTGAAGAGGCTCGAAAGGCTTGGGATTACCTTGCCTACTCTATATTCTATGAAGATGCAAGCTATAGACCTCAACATGTATGACAAAGTTTCAGATTTGTGTGCACAGATGGCACAGACCCGTCCTGAGGTAATTCTAAGTCAAACTCGAAGCTTATATTTACCTTTGTTGTTATAATTTGTAAAGATATATATATATATATATCGGTTCTCATAACTCTATTTGTTGACAACATTGACAGGTACAGGAGTATGACATGACTTATGCGGATGCGTTTTGAAGCCATTCTAAACCAAGTCATTCATTCATTGGGTTATGAGTGGAAATATGATCCCGAAGACCCAATACTAACTACAAAAGGATATCGAGGCAAAGGTGATTGTGACTAAGAGGGGAGAACCAACTCCGGCTAGAGTACCATTAACCGTTGTTAGTCGCCCCGTCGTCGTAGTAGTGAGGCAACTGAGAGTGCACTGTTCAATACTCTGGAGTACATAGATGATGTTCTTGGATTAAAGATCGGTGATCTACACTTCACCGATTTCAAAGTGCGAGAGAGTCAAATCCCTATACCTCGCTTTGGGGATTAATTGGACAAGTGTGTAATTAACTTTGCGGTTGAGCATCAATTAGTTTATTGTAACACTTATCACAAACTCTTAGTTTGGATTGCATGAACCTATACTTTGTTGTATGGATTTATAATTATAATGTAATATTCTATGTTATTGCTTATTAGTTTGTAATATGTCATTATTTTGGGATATCTCACAGTAACCAATGTAATAAAGAAACTATAAAAGAAAAGAAAAGAAAAGAAAAATAAAAGAAAAGAAAACTGGGTCCTAGAGCTGCTGGTCTCAATCCTTCTTTAGTCCCGATTGGGAGTACAGACCGGGACTAAAGGACCACTTTTAATCCCGGTTGTCCAACCGGGACTAAAGGGGTGACCTTTAGTCCCGCTTGAGCAATCCCGGTTGGGAAACCGGGACAAAATGGGGTTTCCTAACCGGGACAAAAAGCCATTTCTCTACCAGTGTCTTGTGTTGTTACAATAATTAGAGAACCTGCCATCCAAGTTTAGTCAAAAGTAGAGCGGAGACTTAGACCGTGCCATTTGAGGGTGGGTCTTTAGCACGACCCGAAATGCCACACGACATGGAATATTTTGGTTCGTATTGGCACGACATAGGATCTTGAGACAGCAGGCTATATGGCTCAGCACATATTTCAGACCATGCTGGGTCGGGACGACACGAACATGGTACATAGACACTTCTACAACTCTACCATACAATTTTGTAGGATATATAATACCTCTCATCTAATTTTTAGATAAATTACGAAAATCATTAAAATTCTTAGCATTAAAAGTGGCATGAAACATGAGAGGGCCGACCCAAGTCCCACATCTAGTCAAAAGTATCCACGTCAACAAAATAGCTGTAGTCCTACTAGTCAAAGTGTCAAACACTCCTCTTGTCGTTCTGTCACACGATTCCAGCTTCCCAGCTCCTCCGATTCCGCCTCCGTCCCCCGGGTGCTCGACGGGATGCCGAAGAGAGCATTCAGATACGCCGTGGTCAGTCGCAAAGCTCTCTGCCACCACCAACTAGCGCGCTCCATTTCTGTTAACACGGTTGATCTGTCTCTCCAGGTTGATGCCTTCACGGATGAGCCGTTCAAGGGCAACTCCGCGGCCGTCTGCCTCCTGGAGGACGCCGCTGGCGCCGCCGCCGCAGGAGAGCATCTGGACGAGTGGTGGATGCAGTCGGTGGTAGCAGAGTTCAACACCCCCATCACCGCGTTCCTGGTCCGTTCCGGACCTTCCGAGGCCGGTGCGGATGCTGCAGGGGATCATGGTGTTACGGCGTTGACTCCCCAGTACCGTATCCGCTGGTTCACTCCTGTTCGTGAGGTGATTGTTTCCGTCACAAATCTTCCACTTCCTTGTCAAACAAATCTTCCACTTTCTTGTCTTAGAGAACCTGCTAACATTGGAATCACGGTGAGATGCCGTATCGCAAACCACAAAGAACTAAATTAGCAGGCATTTCACATAGGCGCAGAGCTCTGTGACACCAGGTAGGATGCGTACGTATAGTTAATCGCAACACATCCTAGAGTAACACTATGCCATTTTTATGTTGTCCGGTTATTTTAGGATGCTACTCATTGTGCAACACTGAACTACTGATGGTTCACTTTAGTGTCGTGTGTCAAATTTCAATGTTGTATATTTATTTTTTTCATGACCATAATGTAGTATTTTAATTTAGTGTATTAAGAAATATAATCCATTCTTTCTGCAAAGGGCGGCCTTTATAAGATGTGAGTTTTGCTATGGTACACCGAAATGACTGTGAGCCATCCATTTATTCTGATCAGACGGTCACGATCACTTGTTACCTCCTAGGTCGCGATGAAAGTGGTATGGATATTTATTCGTCCGTCCGTTCGACCGAATTCGTTTAGAGGTGTTTTAATCCGTCCGTATGCGAGTCCGGACATTCAACATCCGATACCGTATCCGTATCCGAATACTTAAATCACATATTTATGATGTCGATAATCAGTCTTATCCTATCCGGCATGGTTTGATACTATCCGTATTCGAATCCGAATCCGGACAAAAATATGAAAACAAATGTGGTATGAGTAATATCCGTCTGTATCCGATCCGTTTTCATCGTGACTCCTAGGAGGTAATAGATTAAATAATTTTCTTTATTTTATAAAATAGGATAAAAAAGGAAAGTTTAGATATAAAATATTTTTTTTAGATCTGATTGATGCATGGCTGATCACACTTACAGTAGATGATTTTTATTTTATAACTTTGTACTTTATATATTTTAATTACCATATAATTCTATAGCTTAATTTAATTTATATGTGGTAGAATTCGAACGTGTATGTGATATGTAGCGTGTGTGTCCGTGTACGTGGTCTGCGTGTGTATACGTGGTCTGCGTGTGTATACGTGGCTAGGGTGTACGTGCATGTTTGTTTCCTATACCATATAATTTAATATCTTGTATTATACACTATATCATAGAAATGTCAAAAAAATATCATTGGAAATTGCTCTCTAAGATAAGAGTATGCATGAATATGTGTGTTTATCAGCCAAATTCCTACATAGTGAAGCAAATTTTTTCGGCATACAAACGGTTCGAACCTATTGATCGTAAATAAAATAAAGAAAAACACATCAAAATGAGTTATTCTCTTTTCATACAATATTACACAATAATGTATAATACTACGCAGTTGGAAAATAACGCCCCGTTTCCCTCCCATCATTAGCGGCATGCAAGATTTCCTCACCCCCGTAATTAGGGGGCCGTTTCCCTCCCACCATTAGCGGCATGCAAGATTTCCTCACCCCGTCATTAGGGGAATGTGGAGGACGTTTTTTTTTCCTATATTTTTTAAGTTATTAAATATTTCATAAAATCTAAAAAATTAACGACTGAGATTCATTTGAGATATTATCTCCTAATAGGTAAAAGGTGTACCTTAGCATTGCCCATAAGATGTATGGATGCATATATGTTTATTTGCTTCTTTCAAAGAAGAACTTTGTTGATTTCTGACTGACATACAATATGTTATTTTAGTGTTGTAAATAAGTACTGTTGCAACTTTTATCATACCATTATGTTTTCTTGCAGCTTCTAATATCCCTTTAGTTGTTTGTAACTACTGAAGAGATTTTTTCACTATCTGAAATGCGCGCAACGGCGTGGTCTCGAAAAAAAAAAGAGATTTTTTCACTATGGTCATTTATCCCCTTCGGATAACAGGAAGTGAGGCTTTCTTTTCTTGGCAGTTGATTAATTTGAAATTTGAGATCACTTACATAATAATGCTGCAGTTCCTTGTGCCATTTAAATTGTATCAAGTATCCACCACAATCCTGTATGAATTACATTCTGGTACTTCTGTAGAAGCAGGCTTTTTATTATTATACTCTTGATCTGATGCTATTGGAGAAATCGTATTTGACTTTATCAATGTGCAGAGTGAACTTTGTGGGCATGGAACATTAGCTGCTGCGCACTACCTATTCTCATCTGGCCTTGTCTAGACCACCAAATAGAAAATGACATGAATGAAACTGAAGAGGAAGAAGTTACTAACCTTTAGAACCGAAAAATGGATAGAGGAGCCGATAAAGATCGAAGATGGCCGAGGAGGATGAAGAGGAGGCGCCGGCGACGAGGAAGAACAGAGAAGTGCCAATGGCTCGGCCTGTGGGAGGAAGAAAGGTGGTGTATAGAGCTGGAGAGCTAGTCCCGGTTTGTGCTACAAACCCGGACTAAAGGTGCATATATAGTCCCGGTCGAAGCTACCAACCGGGACTAAACTTTTAATCTCGCCGGGTGAAGACACGAATCGGGACTAAAAGTCTGTCCCATGTCACCCATCAGCAAAAGCTGCCACCGGAGCCGTTGGCCACGGGATTTAATCCTGGTTGGGGGGACACCAAGCAGGACTAAATCACCCTTCTGTCCCCTTTTATCCCGGACCAAAAAATAGTCGGGACTAAAACCGAGGTTCGAAAGTCCGTTCTCTACTAGTGAATTTCACCTTTGGAGAGTAGGCTGCCTTCAAGAATCAAGATCAACATCGTGACAAGCAGGCATGGTTATGAGCTCACGAATATGGCCAACGTATTACTGTGATCGACAAGGTTGCAAATGTGCTGATCATAGGCACGCTGAAACGTGGCACGAACTGTATTTGTACGTTGACGGACGTAAAGGCATCGTCGACATCTTTTTTTTTTTGACCGAATCGGTCGGGAGTCCCCGACCTACTTTTTTTTTTTTTTTGCTTTTCTATTAAATGAAAGAATGACAAGTATTTACAATTGTTACAAGGCCTCAGGCCGAAAGGGAAAAAGAAGGAGATTTACAAGTGACTCTCTCTCCAAGCTAAGATTTTACTACTCTTTACCGGTTTGGCTTTCAACGAAACCAAACCCAGGTCCTTGTGCAGCAACGACTTCCAAAGCTCCACCGATTTCTGGCCATTGTCGAAGACGATCTTATTTCTAGTGCACCAAATCCCCCAGCTGCCACAGATGAGGATTTCCCTGAAGATTGGATTGGCAAAGTTTTCTCTAGCTCTAATAATCATCTCCAAGGGGTTTAAGCTGAAGTCCCAGTATATACCAATGCTGTTCCAGCAACTCTGACTAAAGTGACATTTGAAGAACAAGTGGAAACAGGTCTCCTCTGAGTTCGAATTACAAAGGACACAAGAGTAATCTGGTAGATGCATGTTTTTTCTCTTCAATATGTTCCTTGTGTTAAGTCTGTCCCTTCCCAAAAGCCAGAATAAAAACTTATGGTTTCCCAGATTGCTAGAATTCCAAAGCCAATTGAAGATAGGAGCACAATCCGAAACCTCACTCAAGGCTCTATAGGCCTTTTTGCTGCTGTATGCACTGGAACCCCAGGTGTAAAGCCAGGAGTCTTTAACCTCAGTTTCCCAATCCCTGCTCTCAATAATTTCTTTGAGCTCTGCCAATTGTAGTGTGGCTTTAGGAGATAAAGTTGGGCAAAATACTCTGTCCAACTGCTGGTTGATCAGAAATCTAGTGGAGCATTTAGGTTTCCTTGTAAAGGAGAATAAGTGAGGAAATTTATCTTTGAGGGGTTGATCAATCCACATATCTGACCAGAGGAGGATGGCATTACCTTGACCAGGGCAACAACTTGTAATCTTCTGGAATTTTGGAAAGAGTTTCATCACATCTTTCCACCAAAACAACCCAACAGGTGCTCTGCCATGTGGTGGGGTGTTTTGATTTGCATATAGTCTAGACCAGGTCAAGGTAACCCAGGGGGTGTCATGGTTATTGTAGAACTTGTCCAGGTGTTTCAATAGAAGGGCATCATTCTGGGTCTCAATGTTGATGATACCTAGTCCCCCTTCTTTCTTGGATTTGCAAGCTTCTTCCCAAGCCCCCAGTGCTTTGCCTCTGTAGTTCAGATCACCTTTGTTCCATAAGCAGGCTTTCCTTGCCCTATCAAGTTGTTTTACCACAGTGGATGGTAATTTGAGGCAGCACATGTAAAAGGTGGGTAAAGCTGAGAAGACAGAATTCACCAGAATCAGTCTGCCATTATAACTGAGCATTTTACTAATTCCTCCCAGCCTTCTTTCTACCTTGCAAGTGAGTGGAGTGAAATCTTCAATAGTTGGTTTAGTTGTGCCCAGAGGCAGTCCCAGGTAGGTGAAGGGCATGCTCCCAATTTGGCAGCCGAAGGTATTTGCCAGGTGAGTGGCTCTATTCTGGGAAATGTTGATGGGGACCAAAAAGGATTTTGCAAAATTTACATTCAGTCCACTACTATCTAAGAAACCCCTCAATAGGCCTTTTAAGTTGAAGAGAGTTCTGGCATCTCCAGGTAAAATCAGCAGGGTATCATCAGTATATTGAATGATAGGGAAGTCACCTTGGAAATCATCACACAAAGGGTGTTTCAGGATACCACCCCTCCAAGCTTGATTAACAACACTTTGCAAGAAGTCTGCTGCAAGAACAAAAAGTAGAGGGGAAAGAGGGTCCCCTTGTCTCACTCCTCTCATGCATCTGAAAGATTTTCCAGGACAACTATTCAGTAACACTGATGAGGAGCCACTGTTGAGCAGGCTGTGCACCCAATTAACCCATTTCTCTGTAAAGCCCTTGTGCCTTAAAATCTCTAGGATGAAAGGGTGTTCAAGTTTGTCAAAGGCTTTCTCAAAATCTAATTTTAGTATAACCACCTCTTTCTTGGATTTATGACAAAGGTGTAGGAACTGAAAAGACCAAGCCAAACAGTCTTGTATTGTTCTTCCTCTGATGAACCCATACTGGTTCTGGTGAATGAGTTCTGGCATAACCCCTTGGAGCCTGGTGGAGAGGATTTTAGTTATGCATTTGAGAGAGTAGTTGAGCAGGGATATTGGTCTGAAATCATTGACAGTCTCTGGGTTGTCTTTCTTTGGAATAAGGGCAATGACTGAGGAGTTGATGCTGGCAATATCTGTGTTGGAGATGGAGAAGTCTTTGAAGAGTCTCGATAAAGTCATGTTTGATAATTGGCCAGCACTTTTTGATGAAGATACCATTGAAGCCATCTCGGCCCGGGTGCATGTTCATTAGGAAGGGAGGTGATGACAGACTGAATCTCTTCATCACTGAACTCCACATCCAGGTGATCCAGATTCTGAGCTTGTAAGATCAGGCTCAGGTTATAGTTAATCCCAGTGTGCTCTGATGTTCCCATTCTCTCCTTGAAGGGGTTCCAGAGAAGGTTGGCCTTTTGCTCATGGTTAGTGATAAAGTTGCCATCTGCATCTGACAGGGACACAATAAAATTTCTTTTGTGGGCTGAGGTTGCCATCACATGAAAGAAATGGGAGTTCTCATCCCCAAATTTAACCCACCTGGTTGTATTCCTCTGTTTCCAGTAAATCCTTTTGGATTCAAGGAGCCCCTCCAGATACTTTTTAACCAATCTTCTGAAACAGGCTTCAGGCCTAGATAGAATTCTCTGTTCTTCAATCCCATCTAACAAAGAAATGACCCAATTGCAATTGTGGATTAGCCTGCTTAGGTTGGATAGATTTTTGCTCCAGAGTTTGAGTCCATATCTGACTTGCTTGAATCTCAGCAATATTTTTGGCTGCATTGCTATAAAAAGGAGCATTGTTCCAGTGCCTCTGTACTGTCTCTATAAACCCTGGGTGTTCCAACCAGTATGTTTCAATTCTGAATAAATTTGATTTAGGGATTTTGTTTCCGATGTGCAGGACGTAGGGGATGTGATCAGACGTCGGTCTGGCTAGAGGTTGCACATAAGTGGCCGGGAAGGAGGTAGCCCACTCTGAATAGGTGAAGACCCAGTCTAACTTTACTAAGAGCGGGTCCTCTTGCATATTGCTCCAAGTATAGCTTCTGCCACTGAATGGGATCTCACAAAGGTCCAGATCAGAGATAAGCTCATTGAACACGTCCATTTCCCCCAGGTCCCCTCCAGGTTTATTTCTGTCCTCCGGGCATCTGTAAAGGTTGAAGTCACCCCCAAGGACCCAGCTGTCGAAATTGCTTGTATCTAGATTCATGAGCCAAGTGATGAAATTGTATTTCTGATCGGGCTGTGAAGGGCCATAGATGTTGGTGACGTGAAAAGTGCTATGGTCTGCTCTGCAGGTTAATTTAACAGTCACTGCATATGAACAACTCTGAACAAGCACTCCATCAAAGATGCTGCTGTTCCAAACAGTCAACAGACCTCCAGAGGCTCCTACCGAAGGTTGGAAAGCAAACTTGTCAAAATTTCTAGGGCAGAACTTTCTAAGATAAAAACTGTCAAAGGATTCCCTTTTAGTCTCCTGTATACAGACCACATGACAGGCACTTTCTGCAATCTTATCCTTTATGGAGTCCCATTTGCCTTGGGAGTTAATCCCTCTTACATTCCAGAAGAGAATTTTACTATTATTGCTTGAGTTTGTGCTATCCATTAACAACAATTAGCATAATAAAGGTTAGTCTAAACTGTAACAAGTCAGACTCTGTAAGCGAGGGTTTAACCTCAGAAGCAGAGAGAAACATCAGATTAAGGAGACGGAATAGATTAACATAACCATGGTGATCAAACAGGGGAAAGTAAAAGTTAACCCAACAGGATAAGGGAAAAACATGAGTTTCATGATAAAAGATGTCAGGCCAACAGGCTGACAGAGGTTCAGAAAGTGGCACAGCAGGCCAAGTACTTCACTTAAGTACAGCAGAGATAAACACCAGTACAGGCACTGGTTCGAAAGCAAAAGCTGAACGACACGAAGAACATTATTCATCATCGCCCCCGGTGAAGCAGGCGGTCTTCTGTCCAAGGAAGGGCTTCTTTTCATCGACGTTGTCAGCTTCGAGGAGGGCAGCAAATACAGCTCCAGTCTGCATCTTCAGAAAGCCTTCACCCATTCCAATCAGCGCATCATGGTCCAGGTAGGGGGGCTAGTGGGACGACTGCCAGGGGCACCACGTTCTCGAGCACTTCTTTGCCAGCATTCTTCTTGTTGCCCTTCTTTTTGGCCTTGGGCTTCTTCGCCCCACTCAGCCCAGCATCTGCCTTCGAACTGGCCTGTCCCTTGGCGTTGGCGCTCTTGTAGCCTTCAAGACGGTTGGCCAGTCTGCTGCTGCGCCTGAAGAAGGAGCTGTCCAGGAGCTCCTCCACCCTGACAACCTTCTTCTTCTTCTTGTCTGTGGCCGGGGTCTGGAACACCAGAGGAGCATCCTCTAGTATCTCCAAATCAGAGTTGCTGCCACCACCCAGATCAAGATTTGCTCCCCCTTCTGCAGCGGCTGTATCACTCAGACCTTCCACAGTGTCACCCAAGAGGTTATTGTCGATGAAATATCGGCGATAGTCCGACCAGGGGTATGCCCTGACCGGTAATGGATTGGCGGAAGGCGCACGAGATTGCGAGCAAGACGTAAACAGGGAGCAATCACACGAGGTTTACCCAGGTTCAGGCCGCAAAGATGCGTAAAACCCTAGTCCTGCTCTCTGTTTCGATTACGATGTGGATGTATGAGTCTGCGCGTTATGCCGATTCCGTCCTCGGGCACGGGGTCCTTGCTCTCCTTATATATCGCGGGAGCAAGGTTACAAGTCGAACTAGCCTATCTCGGTACTAAGTTTACATACTTTACAAGTCTAAACTTTCCTATCTCGGCTAGGTCTTGTCCTCCTTGTCGGTCTTCGATATTCTTGCTGTTTTAGGCCTGTCCGACCCACCGAGCCGATCGGTCTTGAAGCTTGATGGGCCGGCCTGGTGATAGCGTGTCGGCCCAAACTAGGCCGTGAGGGTATATGGAGTTTATACCTCCACGGCTAGTCCCCGAGCATCATGGATCTTGAGGGAAAAAACACCGTCTTGCTTGGTTGAGTGAGAAAGGGTGGTCGGACACACGTTCGACATGTGGTCCCGAGTGGTGGAGGACCGTCTAATGCTTCCGACCATACTTTGCTTACACTTGGTTGACGTTTTTGGTTTTGACCGAAAGATTTATGATGCTCCTGAAAAGAAAAAATAATTTTGAAAGGGTCCCAAATCTGGAGACGTGGGCCCTCGTTAGTGTGTGATGCCTGCCATCACATGGTATCTGTCGTGATTGGTTGTTACCTTAGCTTAGTTTTGAACTAAACTTCTTTGTAAAGAGAAAGATTCAGGCCGAGTCATGCAAATGACGTGGGCCCACGTAGTCCCCGAGGTTGCTGTAAGATGTATATGTTGCAGCAAGCTCTAAAAGAAGGATCTAGCCCATGTCACCTCTCAGGTGACGTGGGACCACGTAGTCCCCGAGCCTGAGATGAGGTGGAACACGTTATGTCAGGGTCTAAAAAAGAAGACAACTGATCATTATATCGTGCTTTATGTGTTTCCGACCACTCTTTGAGTGAGACCGAGCAGGCCAAATTTCATTTGGGCTGGTCGGTTTGAACCATGCCATGACTTTGTCATGGTTAAGTTAAGGCAGCTTTGCTACTTAACTCAGTCCCCAGCGTGGCTGTGAGACCATGGTTTTGAATCTAAACCCATGAAATAGCTTAGCTATTTATGTGCCAGAATAACCGGTATCATTGGCCAAAAAATCCCAGCTCAGCTGTCGGATTATGTGGGTTGAATTGTTTATGCTATACCGCAACTTTATTACAGCGGGTTGGAACAGCTTTGCTGTGAACCCAGTCTTTTTAGCGAGGCTGTTTTAAGACTATAGCAAAAGAAACAGACTTAAATGACCTTCGTAGCTTTGCTCACCGGGTCGGCTTTCGGGTTATCCGGTAAGGCCGTGCGTCCGTAATGGGAAATGTTTTGTAAATTTAAATGGGGAGAGAAAAACTGACCAAAAAGGTCTTTTAGCTTGAAGCGGCCCGGTTTTACGGCCCATTATGGAAAAAACCCTAGTGTGGTTAAAAACTCTTGGTGCCGCCGTCATTTGGTTTGCTTGCATTTTGCCTATAGCTCTTGCAATCAGTTCATTCCCGCCGCCCAAACTCCGTGCCTAGGGTTAGCTCAAGTAACCGCATCCCGTTATTTCGAGGGTCATGGCGAAGAGGCGTCAATCGCAACGGGGAAAAGGAAGGAGAAAAAAGAGCGAGAAAGAGTATGAGAAGCGAGATGAAGCAGATTTGGTCGCCCACTCAATCGACGACGGTGTCGGTGAATGCTTTGGTAGATGGCGGCATGATCCCGCGGCATCCTTTGGAGTATGGCGTGTGCCACCTCGAGGTGAGGCATTCCCCGCCCTTATGATGGCGAGATAGTTGTATTCGAGGATTATTTTATCGGGGATTAGGTATCCCAATCCATACTTTCTTGGTGGAGCTTTGTATCCTTTGGAAGATATCGCTCGTAACCTCCACCCGAACTCAATTATGACAATTGCGCTCTTTGTTGCTTATTGCGAGATGTATCTTGCAATTCCCCCAAACTTCAATGTCTTCCGTTATTTTTATGAACGAAGAAGAGGGGAAACTTGGGTGGTAGTCCAGGGTCAGGGCATGCTATATTTCTCTTCGTGATGGAATGCGCTCCCGCTGGCTATCTTTCACCCATACTGATAATGTGAAGGACTGGTTCAAGAAGTGGTTTTATGTAAATGACAATGAGCGGGGAGACTGTTCCTTGTGATATTACACATATTCCGAACCCAATCATTTTTGGTCGGATAGACCAAATGCTACCGAGATGATTGAGGTGAATGAGATAATTGCCATGATGAACTTGAAGGGTCCGAATGGATTTACTGATTCTGTTGTTTATATCTCTCGCCGTATTCGGCCTCCGAAGGAGAGATTTAATTTTTTGTGGGAATATCGTCTAAAAGACGACCCTTCTCGTGAATCTTCGGAGGAAATTTCACTTGATGACATTAATCCGAGACTTCGAAGATGTTCAAACGTGGGGAGGATACTCATATCCCTCGTCCTACCATTAAGCCTTATGATTGGAGGATGCCGCCTCCACCGGTATGTTTCGCTTACTTTTTGTTTCTTCGTATTTGGACGTTTTTGGTATTCTTGCCGTTGACTGATCTTCATGTATTTATAGGGCCGTCATATATACGTGTCCCGAGTACCTCTTGATATTTTGCCTCGCTTTGGAGAAGCTCTGCAGCATACCCCGTACGGGTTTTGATCGAGGTATTGACGGGATGACGGTGGCCGATGATCTTGTTGATCCCGATGTTGATCGATCGAAGGCACTCGGGAAATGGAAGGTTGTTTATGAGAAGAAGAACGATCGGCATCTTGACCGGTGGAGCTTTATCATTACAACCTTGTGCTTCTGGCGGCCAGAAACGTCGGCGTCATCAGATTGCAGAATCGTCAGATTCTGATTCCGATTGTGGAGACAAGCTGACTCTTGCTGAGTTTGCTCGGCGCAAAAATTGCGCTCCGAAAGTGGTCGGGATAGCGCTCTCCCTTTGTTGCGGGGAGCTAGTCGTGTCGTGGAGCGGCCTATGTCAACGGCCGACCAGATTGGTCATTCGGAGACCTTGCACGGGATAACTTCTCGGGTCGGTCTGTGGATGGTCGGAGTGCTCCCGCTTTGTCATCGTGGCCCAAGATGAAGAAGCTCTTGCTACCACCGATCCTTCTTCTCCTCTTCGTGATCGGTGGTGCGGAATGACTTTGATGTTGGTACATCTGTCCCTTCTAGGGATGAGGAGACCGATATGCCGGATGGTTTAGTCTCGCATTTTGAGCGATCTCGAGTTTGTAAGTTTTGCAAACTTGTTACTTTTTGCTATGCCCCCTTTTTTTTTTTTTGATTCTTTGTAAAAATTTTCATTGCGGGGCTCCTATTATTGATGACTTGGTCAGGGACCCTTTGGGTTATGAAGCTTTGGTCAATGCTGGAACAAGCCAGGAGGCTGTTCCCGAAGTCATAACTCCTGCTGCCAATGCCGTCATTGATCAAGAAACTGTTCCTGAAGTTGTGCCACCTGCTACTGATGCTGTTGATGATCCAGGGATAGTTCTTGCAAATGTTGTTGCTGAACCTGCGGTGGTCACTGCGGGTATCGACATCATGGCCTCCGCTAGGGATACTCAGCCATCTTATGCCGGAGTAGCGTTAGATTCTTCCCTGGCTTCTTTCGCGAGGGTGATCAATATCCGAATATGCATTTGGGTAGTTTTAGACCCAGTGCATCGACAATGCAGACGCCCGAGATAATGGAAGAGGTCGGGGGAACTTCTTTCGGTCCCCATATACCGGTAGCCGGCTATGTTGCTCGTCAAGATGACAACGGTGAATGGCACATTTTTGAAAATGTTACCGGGGTGCCGTTTCGATGGTTTTGAGCAAGTGTTTGCTGATCTTCGTGCTCGTATTAAGGTTGGTACTTGTTTTTGGTGAATTTTTCTATTTTGCCCATTTCGTCGCGTTGTGAAGGATCTCTTTTGCGGGTAGTTGAAGATGTTGAAGAGCGCCGTCTTTGCATAGAGCAATTCAAACCGACCATGTGTGAAAACGGTCTTCTGCGGAAGCAAAATGAAGATTTGGAGCGGCAGATCCGTGTTCACGAAGGTCGTGAAAGGCTTTGGGAACTTGAGAAAGATTCCTTGTTAAAAAAGGTTGCATCCCTTCAGGAGCAAAACAAAGGTTTGTTTTACTCACTCCCGTTACTTGTTGTTTTAACGAGAATATGTCAAGTACTTGATTGTACTTTGTAGGTTTGGAGAGTGATAAAGCCTTGATGGCGCTGAAATTGCTCGTCGACGAATGGAACGGAGAACAAAGCCCGTGCAGAAATTGAGCGCTTGGAGAGGGAGGCACGAGGTGCATTTTCTCCCTTTTTATCTTCTCTGTTGTTGTTTCGATCTGTGTCTTATAGGTTATACTTATGTAGAAACGCATGAGCGTCATATGGCGCAATTCGGCGTGCTGAAAAATGATAATCAGCATCTGACGGAGCGTTACCTGTCCATGGCGAATGGATTGCAACCTCTGTTCTTGTTCTTGCGCGGGCGAAGTGAGGCCAGCAAATCCCCTTCTCGTTCCTGAATTCGTTGTGGATCAATGCCGTCGTTCGTGGCGTTTGCTTAAGGAGTTTGTCGGGAAGGGGAGTCGCTTTGTTGCGTCAAGTGTTCTGGCTCTTGCGCAGTCTCACTTTCCTCGGGCGGATTTCAAGCGTTTGGAGTCTGGGAGGCCTGCAGATACCTCTCCTGAAAAACTTAGAGATTTGCAAAAGGCTTGCTGGGGCACCGCTTGTGTTATTGCTGACAAGATAGATCTTGTCCCAGAACAATGATTTAAAACTGTTTGTGGTATTAAACTCGTGGTGCTTTGCACCGTTTGGTAACAATATCTCGGTGTGTTTTGATACAATTGGTAGTTGTATGTCCGAAAATGATTACAATTGCCTTGGTGCTAGGCATAGAATTTTATTAAATGTTCTATGTGCCAAGAATTTGGCAAATCTCTAGGTGGATCGTCTAGAGTACATTGTTTATAAGTCGTTGGTCTTGTGACTGCTTTGACTAGGAAGGGTCCTTCCCAATGAGATGATAATTTGTGGAGGTCGTCGTTTTTCGAATTCTCTTGAGGACGAGGTCTCCGACCACAAACCGTCTCTCTTTTACATTTTGTTGTAATAGAGCCGTAGAGACGCTAGATATTTAGCCATTCTTGGGAGTGTTTCCAAGTTCCGCTCTTCTCCGAATCGATGATAGTTTTTTCGACTTCATTCGTGGCTTCTTCGTCATAATTTTTTGTTCTTGGTGAGCCAAATGCTACTTCATCGGCAAACCGCTTCAAAGCACCAAATATCATGAAATAAGGTGAGACGCCGGTATTTCGCTTGGTTGGGTTCGGAGTCCCCATATCACGGGTAATTCGTGATACCATCTTCCTGGATGGGTGTCGTTGTCTCGATATAGCCTTTTTCGTAGGGCGTCTATGATCATCCCATTTGCTCTTTCGACTTGACCATTAGATCGAGGGTGAGCTCGATACATATTTTACTTTTGTTCCTAAGTCTTCGCAAAAATCCCAAAATTCACCGTCCGTGAATGTGGATCCCAAATCTGTTATAATGGTGTTGGGTACGCCGAAATGATGTACGACGTACGTTAGGAACTCAACGGCTTTTTGAGCATTTGCCTTGACTAAGGGCTTATATTCTATCCATTTTGAGAATTTGTCTATAAGTACATAGACAAATTGATAGCCGCCTCGGGGCTTTTTTGAATGGTCCTATCATGTCTAGTCCCCAAAGCATGAAAAGGGCCATGCGGCCGGTATTGTTTGAAGCTCATGTGCGGGGACATGAATTTGTTTAGCGAAGAATTGGCAACCTTTACAATGCTGAACTAGTTTCTTAGCATCGGCGAGTGCGGTTGGCCAGTAAAAACCTGCTCGGAATACTTTTCCGACCAGTGTTTTTGATGTTGCATGATTTCCACACATCCCTTCATGAATACGTAGTAGTAGTTCTGCTCCTTCTTCGAAAGAAATGCATTTTTGCAAGACTTCGGCGCTTGCATTTTTGCGCATAAGTTGCCCATCGACTAGGACATAATGTTTCTTGCGTCTTATGAGACGCATTTGTTTTTCTATTTTATCGTCGGTGTGTCCTCATCAATGAGATACCGAATAAAGGGAATTCTCCGATCTGGCTTTATCTCCTTTGTTTGTTCCAAAGGTTCCACTGATGGTATTTGCTCGTTACATCCCTTTGTAGTTGAGGGATCTTGTCGCTTTCTTTTCTTTGGATAAATAACTTTGGAGTTATCTATAGATTTTTTGCCTGATCTTGTTACTGGAGCACTTATTCTGAAAGGTGCTGGTCGGATTGCAGCAATGATACTGTTTGCTGCTGGTCGGAGGTGGGCCAGCAGTATGCTTTGCTGAATATTATCTGTTTTGGTTTTGCCGTCTGATGGATCTGTTTCTTTTTGTGGTGGTTCCTGTGCTTCCTCGTGTGACGAGAAGGTAATAGTAGATCTTGAACAAATACGTCGGGTGGCATTTTTGCTCTTTCGGATCCCAATTTAGATAATTGGTCCGCAAGTTTGTTCTTTTCTCTTGGTATATAGGTGAATTCCAAGCCATAGAATTTATTTTCTAGCTTCCTTATCTACGCCACGTATGCTTCCATTTTTTCATTAGTACAGTCCCATTCTTTGTTGATTTGCCGGACAACTAAATTAGAGTCTCCATAGACGAGGAGCCTTTTTATACCCAATTCTATGGCTATCTTGAGGCCGTGAAGTGCAGCTTCGTATTCGGCCTCGTTATTTGAAGCTTTGAAATGGATACGCAGCACGTATCTTAGGGTATCACCGCTTGGTGCTTTGAGCACGACGCCTGCTCCTGCTCCTTTTATTTTAAGGGAGCCATCGAAGAACATTTCCCATCGTTCGGCTTCGTTTTGAAATGGTGGTAGGGACATGTCCGTCCATTCTACTAGGAAATCAACCAAGGCTTGGGATTTGATGGTTGTACGGCTTTGAAATTTTAGTGTGTATGGGCTGAGCTCTATTGCCCATTTGACGATCCGATTTGGCGTCTTTATTGCGAAGAATGTCGCCAACAAAGCATGTTTGTTACTATTGTGATCGGATATGTGTCAAAGTAGTGTAGCGACTTTCGTTTCGTTATTAGGATCCCGTACAAAAGTTTTTGTACGTGTGGGTATCTCTGTTTCGAGTCGTTTAATACTTCGCCGATGTAGTAGGCGGTCTTTGTACGCCATATGTATGTCCCTCTTCTTGTCTTTCGACGACTATTACCGTGCGACCACGCGATCGGTAGCCGCAATGTATAGCAATAATTCTTCGTCATCTTTAGGTGTCTTTGTGTTAGCACCGGTGGCGATGTTAAATATGTCTTGAGTTCGAAGAAGGCTTTTTGTTCGCTTCGCTTGTCCATTCAAATTTTTGCTTGGCCTTTAATAGTTTGAAAAAGGGGAGGCCTTTTTCGCCAAGTCTTGATATGAAGTGGCTTAAAGCCGCCATGCATCCAATAAGTTTCGGATATCTTTTATACCTTTGGGTTGCGTCATTTTTAAGACTGCATTAACTTTTTCGGGGTTTGGTTTAATGCCATCTTGGCTAACTACGTTGCCGAGTAGTATCCCCGATGGTACTCCGAATATGCATTTACGTGGGTTTAATTTCCACTTGAAATTTGTTTAAAGCGACGAAGGTTCGCTCTAGGTTTGAAACTAAGGATCCGCTCTCCTTTGTTTTTATGACTACGTCGTCTACGTATGCTTCGACCGGCTGGTCGGAAATTTCTTTTGAAGACACTCTTGGATAGCGCGTTGGTATGTTGCACCAGCATTTTTGAGGCCAAACGACATGGTCGTATAGCAGTATGCGCCGAAAGGCGTGATGAATGATGTTTTTATTTGATCGTGAGTTGCTAGGGCTATTTGGTGATACCCTGAATAGCAATCTAAAAAGGACAACAGTTCGCAGCCCGCGGTTGAGTCAACTACTTCGTCGATGCGAGGTAGTTTGAAGGGGTCTTTAGGGCAGTGTTTGTTGAGATCGGTATAATCAACACACATTCTCCATTCGCCATTTTTCTTTTGTACAAGAACTGGATTGGATAGCCAGTCAGGATGATACACTTCTTTTATAAAACCATTTGCTAATAGTTTTAACACTTCTACCCTAATCACCTCCTTTCTCGTCGCGAGCAAACCGTCGTAATCTTTGTTTGATTGGTTTGGCGGTTTCGAGACATTAAGGAAGTGCTCGACCTTTTCCCTTGGGACGCCCGGCATGTCTGCTTTGGTTTCCAAGCAAATATGCTTATGTTGTCCCGTAGGAATTGGACGAGCGCGTCTTCCTATTTATCGTCTAAATTGGCTCCTATAAGAGCAGTTTTCTCGTTATCTCCGGGGATGAGCTCGATCTTCTTTGTGTCATTGCTTTTGTTGGTGACCTTTTGATCGCTTGATTCGGGATCGAAGGTCGGCTTCGGGTATCTCTGTTTTGCTTCAAGGCATGTTTGTTCCATATGGGCTTTGAGGTCCGCTAATTCGGGCCGCTGCGTAGGCGTTTGTTTCGCGATCGTGAGCCATAAGCACATTGCCTCTCGAGAGAAAGAATGCCCTTTGATGTTGGCATTTTTAACACTAGATATCCGTAGTGAGGGACTGACCATGAACTTTGCGATCCCCGGGTCGACCGAGTATGGCGTGGTAAACGCCTTCGAAGTCAGCTACAATGAAGCCGACGTAGTCTTTTACGAAGTGTTGTCTTGTTCGAACCGAACGGGTAGAGTTATTTTTCCCAATGGCATTGAAGGTTTGCTCGGCATGACTTCCGAGAATGGTGAGTCGTAAGGTTCGAGATCTTCGATCTTTAAACCTAGCTCGCGAAACGCTTGTAGGAATAGAATGTTTAAAGCACTTTGCCGCCATCTATGAGTACTCTTTCCATACGTATATGATTAATGGGGTCGAGTACCAAAGGGAATCGCCGGCATCTGCGGTATATTTGCCCACATGTCGGCTCTGTTAAAGGTTCGGTTGTTCCGACCAGCCGGAGCTTTAATGTCTCGTATTTGATCCATCGGACTTAGCGATTGCCATAATCCTCCTTTTTAGTAACTTTTTGTCCCGCGAGTTTTCGAGACCAACTTTGCCGCCAAAAATCATAGCCGACAAGTGTTTGGTGGGCTCGTTGAACCGATGCCGAGGATCTTTGTCGTTGTCTTCTTCTCCTTCCTCGGCCTTGTCCTTACGTTCGGGCCGTTTCTCCTTACTTTATTTTATTAATCTCTCGTTTCTTGGTGGCTGCCCTACGAAAATTCTTGTGAATCCGCGACACTCGCCCATGGTATGCCCTTTTCCTGGGTGTTTAGGGCAGTCCCGGCCTAGAATCTTCTCATATTCGGATCGAAGTCTCGCTTCTTTTACGCTAGGTGGTACCAAATGGACGCGTTGATCGTGTCTCGCTATAATTGTTTTGTATGCGATTGTCGCGTCGTCGTTCATTGCGACGGTTATTGTCACGTCTGTCGTTTATGCGCATGTCTTTGCGTTGCAAATCTCTTTCTCGTCATCGTTTCTTCGAAGTTTACGTATCCTTGTCCGGTTTCGGGCAATTGTTGCATGGCATCGTCAACGCGAGCGAATTCACGGGCTATTCTCGAACATCTCGTCGGTTGTAGTGGGTTGTCTTCTCAAAAGTTCTTTTCGTAGATCAATATTTCCGGGTTGTCGTAATCCCGTACGAAAAGGGACACGACTTCGGCGCCTGAAATGTCTCGGAATTGTTGTCCAGACTTCTGAGAAGCGTCGTATGTAGTGACGTAGTGGTTCATTCGGGTAATCGACGATCTTTGCTAGATCGTACTTAGTGCCAGCTGCTGGCATGTTATTCTGTAGTTCTCGATGAAGAGATGTCGCAGTTGAGGCCAGCTGTGAATCGACCCCTCTCGTTGTCGTAATAACCAATTATTCGGCCCTTGCTGTCGAGTACGATAGGGAGGTAATTGGCCATGACGTGTTCATCCCCTCCCGGCGCTCGTACGGCTACTTCGTATAAGAGGATCCAATGCTCGGGTCGACCTTGCCATCGTACATTTTGATGTCCGGTATCCCGAAACTTTTGGGCCGGACTACCTCTCGTAGGGTAGCCGAATAAGGCTTTGGTCCCGAGGCATCCATGCGAGCTCGGTATCGGTTGTTGATGACTTCTCGGAGGTCATTGTCGTCATATTGTTCATCATGATGGTGATTGAAGGGTTGACCATAATCTCGTTGTCTCGTGGTTGATCTGTCTTCTATCATTGTGTCTCCGGTGAAATCTGTTGTGAGGAAAATTCCCACAACTCTCTCCATCGTCTTCGTAGTTGTTGTTGTTAGCACCTCCCTCTCTAGAGTCCGGGATTTGATTCTTTGAAGAAACTACGCGGCCGGTGGCTTCGAGAGATGCGGCCGGGCGCACTTGTTCTCTCATATGGTTCACTTGAGCTTTAGCGGCTACTAGAAAATCAATCGCTTCCTCAATTTGGGGAGTTTGAGGAATGTTGGCCGTCTTGAGGCGGTCAATAGCAAGCGCGATTAGCACTTGGGGTTGTGTGAACTTGTCTTTCATTTACAAGGTCGAAATCATCGGCAAGATTTCGCCGAAAACCCTGCGTCGTCCGACCATACGATCTTGGTCGGCACCTGCCCTGGATTGCGGCTTCGTTTTGCCTCCGTTGTTCCCTGGCTGCATTTCGACCCTCTCGCCGTTGCCTTTGTTCGTCGGTTTCTCCATTGATGGTGACCTCGTTGTCACTAACATGACATACCGCGTTCCCTAGGCCGGGAGGGAAAGATGGGAATTCTTTGTAACTCTTGAGTGGATTTGGCCGGGTTATGGATCTCGACTGAATTTCCTCATGTTCCTCCGGTCGGAACACGGTGAGTTGTAGATCCGGAGTAGTGTCGATACGCTTGGTGTCTTGTTGTTTGCGATTGTACCTCTTCTTCGTTGTCGGAGTAGACCATCGTATGGGCGGATCCCGAGAGTTCTAAGATATTGTAGTAATCGTCGAGTCCGGGCGTGTCCGGAGTAACGTCACGTGTTTTCCGGAGATTGGTCGTCGTGACTTCTTCGAGGCGCACATGGTTGACGATATGTCCTGCGGGTGCGTCGAAAGCGTAGCCGATCATATCTGGACGCGGATCAGGGATCCGGTTGTAGCCTTTGAGGTAATCTGCTAAAAGTTGGTGGCTGAATAGGTCGGCGGTGTTTGGCAACCCGTATGGGAATGGTGATGCAACCCTTGGATCTAGGATCTTGCGATCCGATGATTTTTGTTGGGCGTTTTGTTGGCGCTTGGTCTGTTGAAGGGTAGTAGGTGATTCTTGCTTTGATTCAATCTGGATAGATCCAAACCGAGCAAAAAACTCCATGAGCCTATCTGTTGATCATGAGTTGCTTGAACAGATCGGCCCAATTTTCGTCGGTGGTTGATTGGTGCCTAGAAGAAAAGTTTGGAGTTCGATAACTCGAGCTTTGATGATGATGCCTCGTACCGAGGAGGCAAAGGATTTGTACCTTCATTGCTTTGTGGAGCTAGGATCGAGGGCGGACCCTCGATGTATGAGGTGTCCGGAGCGGTTGTCCGGGTCATCGTCCCAACGGTGAAGGTGAGGCCAGCTTCGAAAGTCATGGAAGCCGGGAAGGAAACCATCTTGATCGACGTGAAATCTCGGTGCGCACCCCCTACCTGGCGCGCCACTGTCGACGAAATATCGGCGATAGTCCGACCAGGGGTATGCCCTGACCGGTAATGGATTGGCGGAAGGCTCACGAGATTGCGAGCAAGACGTAAACGGGGAGCAATCACACGAGGTTTACCCGAGGTTCGGGCCGCAAAGATGCGTAAAACCCTAGTCCCGCTCTGTTTCGATTACGATGTGGATGTATGAGTACGTGCGTTATGCCGGATTCCGTCCTCCGGCACGGGGGTCCTTGCTCTCCTTATATATCGCGGGGAGCAAGGTTACAAGTCGAACTAGCCTATCCGGTACTAAGTTTACATACTTTACAAGTCTAAACTTTCCTATCTCAGCTAGGTCTTGTCCTCCTTGTCGGTCTTCGATATTCTTGCCTGTTTTAGGCTGTCCGACCAGCCTGAGCCGATCGGTCTTGAAGCTTGATGGGCCGGCCTGGCGATAGCGTGTCGGCCCAAACTAGGCCGTGAGGGTATATGGAGTTTATACCTCCACAGTTATGCTCCCTTGCAAACTTCTCCAGAGATGGATCTCCATCAATCAGCTGAGGGCAGGAAATGCAGGCACGATGGATAAGCAGATCAGAATCATGGAAGTATGATGGGATGATGGTGTCTTCATCGATGTCCAACACGTTAAGAGATCTCATGGATATTGAGAAAATGCAAATAGGAATGGATTGCATTACCTTTCTCACGAGAGAGGGCACAGTGGTGACAAGAGGGTCATAGGGCCTGACCGGACCAAATTTGAGCCTGTTGCTGATGGAGCCGGCTTCCTGAACTGACATTGGCATAGGAGCTTGAGAGAAATATGCATTAGACATGAGCATATAAAAAGACTCAGATGGTAGAGATAAAGATATTTGGGGAGCTGAGGGCATACCAAAACTCTGGTCGATCTCTCTGGCAATGGAGGATAGACCAAACTTTTCCTTCAAGATTTCAAATCTTTCTCTGTTTTCTGGTCGCCTTTCAACCTCAACAGGGTCCTCCTCTGGGGCCAGATGCATCACCCATCTATCAGCACTATTCACTCTCATGTGGTTACCTTCCATCACCATTGCCGAGCCATTGCTGCCTGGTGGGGTGGAGTCAGAGCTGCTAGAGCTTAGAGGTCCAACAGGACCATCTCCCATCCATCTGGGTGGTGGGTGTGGGACTGGGTGCAGGGGGCCATGAACCAACTGACCATCTTCATCTTGGGGTTCCTGAATACCAGTTCTCTCGAGGATGTAAACCGGTCAGGTCCACGATCTACCCTGGGTTGGTATGCCAGCACCCAAGTAGACAGAATCTGGTATCTTGGCATCATCATTCAAGTAAACCTTCACAACTGCTACCCCAGGTGTGTTGATTCCAAGCCAATCAACCATGATTCCAAAACCACAAACAGCTTTAGCCACGATTTTGTCATTCTTCATGTCGTCAGGGAACCCCAAAAGCATAACCCACGCCTCTGTGTCCAACTGAAAACTACGCAGGTTGTCCCCTTCATCATGTCTAACCAGGTACATGTTGTACTCATTGCGGAAACGGAAAATCGGCCCCAGGAACCTTTCACGAGCAAGACTAGTAGCGAATCTGACATAAGCAGCTCCGAGCGGGCAAGGGTAAACTCCAAGCACATGAACATCATGTGTGTCCAAGAAATACTCACGAAGAGCCGCCTCCAGGGCCGGGAAGTCCCTCTTGTCCATGTCTGCGACGAGCTTGACGATGGCGAGGTCCTCGTTGTGTCGGTAGTGGCAGCCCGTGACGAAGACCTCGTGGCGGAGTCCGGGGCGGTTCACGCGCTCCACTAGGTTGAAGCCCGCCGGGACGAAGGACGCCGGATCCACGGCCCAGTTCGCCATTGGTGGCGGCGGCGACGGCGACGGCGACGAGGTCGACGAGGTGGGGTTTACTGTAGCGGTCGGTGGTGGTGGTGGTGGAGTAGTGGAAACGGCGGAACCGTCTAGGGGGAGCGGTGCACTTGTATTTATGGTCTGCTTATCCCCAAGTTTTGCCCCTTCAGATCCCTAATTACGCGTGATACAATACTGCTGATTAAGGCGGGATTTTTGCAAACACCTTCTATAATCATGTCCATAATTAGTGCAGACTGGGCATCTGGATTTTTTGTTACAGTCTTTCCAAATGTGGTCGCGGCCCATACATCTGGTGTAGAGTGCCATGGACGTTTGGGGTTCCAGGCCCGGTGCAGGAACAGTCATGCTCGTCTGGTCAACTTGGGCTGAGGCACTGGGCTCACAACGGTTACGGCCCAACACTTGGGGCAGAGCCTGAAGCAGAATTTGAATTTGAAGTCACAACCGTTGTCTAAGCTGCCGCTACTTCTGCTCCCGAAATGCCGCCCTTTTCCTTAATTTGCTAGCGAAGAACACGCTTCTTGACCGGGCAGTCGGATCGAGGTGACGGGCGAACGGGATGAGGCTTGGGGAGATTTGAAGGACGAGGGTACTCGATACGATCCAAAGAATATTTATGAGAATATGGTGGAGCATGGCTATGAGAAGCCGATCGAGAGTAGAATTTAGAAACAGAATTTTTAGTGGCCTGAGCATAGCTCTTAAAACCAGAATTTCTCTTAACCTCGGTCCATTCGGCCTCTTGTTCCTTTTGCCAAAGGGCAAGACCACGTTGCCAATTGGGGCCACCACCCCCCAAAGGTGGAAGAAGAATTTGAAGAGGTTGCAAGAGGGGGATTTGGAGCGATAAATCATAAACCCAACATCCTTGGAGGCAAGCGAAAAGCGAGAACATCCATCCCGAGAGATGAAGGACTTTAAAATATTTGGCTATGCCACCCAAACAAGATTGGAGGATCACCGAAACGGAATCCTCGTTAAGCCTTATGGCGCTACGGCCAAAGCTAGCAACAAGATGAAAAGCTTTTGGAGAGAGAATGGATGGTGGACTCACAGGACAGTCGAACCGATCTTGAACAATCTTGGCAAAGGATTTCCCTGGATCGAAGTCGAGGTCCGACAGCCCCGCCATGGCGCCTGAGGATTGCGCCAGGCGGGAAGAGGCCACGAACGGTCACCGTCGGGCACGATCACCATGGTCGACGGTGGAAGGTGGAGGTGGGGCGGGCGCGGTGAGGGGGAGAGGGGCTCTCATGGGGCGGGGTCGTCGACATCTTGTCCGGCAACATCACATCTCGTAAAGATTAGGTTAACTAGGGTTACCTCCTCGGTCCACGGGTGCGTGTTATATAGGAGGGAACAGCCCCCTCCGTGGCAGATTACAATGAGAGATTGGTTACAACAATATGTTCCTCTACTTACGGGATAGACTCCTACAATCAAGGGATTGATGCAATCTCCTAGTTACAATGTATCTGGACAATAATCATAAGATATACAATATCTAACACCCCTCCTCAATCTCAGCCACTAACAAGGTTGAGATTGTTTCTAAAGTCTCTTAGCTTCACACCTGGTAAAGCTTTTGTGAAACCATCGGCCACTTGATCCTTGGTGCTAATGAACCGAATCTCCAACAACTTCTGTGCTACTCTCTCGAACAAAATGAAAGTCAATTTCAATGTGTTTAGTACTTGCGAAATCTTTGGATTAGCGGAGAGATACTTTGCACCAATGTTGTCGCACCATAATCGGCCAAGGAAGGATGAGGAATCTTGAGTTCACTCAAAGCAATTTCGAACCCAAATTACTCGCCGTGGCATTTGCAAGTGACTTGTACTCGGCTTACGTGGCTTTGGAGCGTGACAACGTTGCTTGCTTCCTAGCACTCCAAGAGATGAGATTTTCACCAAGATATCCGCAAATCCACCGGTTGAGCACCTATCATCTACACACCCGCCCAATCAACATCGAGAAGGCCGACCACCATGGTCCTTGAATTTCCAATCCAAAGACCAAGATTAATTGTCCCACGAACATACCTGAGGATACGCTTGACTGCACTCCAATGAATCGTTGTTGGGGCATGTAGATATTGACATACTTTGTTGACTGCAAAGCAAAGATCAGGTCTGGTGAGAGTTAAGTACTGAAGAGCTCCCACTAAACTTCGGTACCTAGTTGAATCATCTGGTCCGAGTGGACTACCCTCATACGCACTAAGCTTCTCTGTAGTCGATAGAGGAGTATCCATCGCCTTACACTTGCTCATCCCTGACCGTGCTAAGATGTCTGTGGCATATCTTTGTTGTGATAGAATCAAAACATCCTTAGTTCTTTTGACTTCTATTCCCAAGAAGTAATGCAAATCTCCCAGGTCCTTTAATGCAAACTCTTTCTCAAGATCACTGAGTAGGGCCCTTGTCGTGTCTAGAGATGAACTAGCAACAATTATGTCATCGACATATACTAAGACAAATAAGGTATACTTGCCTTTGTTGTAGAAGAACAAGGATGTGTCGTCTTTGGAAGGAACAAAACCCAATGATTGCAGCTTAGCACAGAGGCGAGCACACCATGCTCGAGGAGCCTGTTTGAGACCGTATAATGCTTTGTCCAACTTGCACACATATCTAGGATATGCTTTGTTTTCATAGCCGGGTGGTTGCTGCATATATACTTCTTCATCTAGAATCCCATGCAAGAAGGCATTCTGAACATCAAGTTGCCGTAATGACCACCCCTAGTCATGGCAATAGAGAGAACCAACCGAATAGTAGCTGCCTTGACTACAGGACTAAAGGTTTCTTCATAATCAATCCCACAGCGTTGTTTAAAACCCTTAGCAACTAACCGAGCTTTATAACGATCAATAGACCCATCTTCCTTTCTCTTGACTTTATAGACCCATTTGCAGCCAATTATGTTTTTACCTCGGGGAGCCGGGACTAAGTGTCATGTCTTGTTCTTGAGAAGAGCTTGATGCTCGGCATCCATAGCCGAAACCCAATGTCGATCTTGGAAGGCTTCCTTGAGACTTGATGGTTCCTCTGCTGATGACGTAGCAAGTATTCCCCAGCGAACAGTGCCATCGGTGTACTGCTTCGGCTTGATAATGCCCCGCTATCCACGCGTAGTCATTCGTCCGGTGGTTCAGGGCTTGAGGTGGTGGCGACGCAGGCGGGGAGTCAGCGCCAGTGGCCGCACCGGATCCACCGGTAGCCACAATGAATCCAGCAGGTGGATCTGCCTCATGACCAGCAGGAGACGGCTGATGAACCCGACCGGATCAGCCTGCGCAGCCACACGGGGACCAGCAGACGGTGGTGGAGTCGCGACGGCCGCAGAAGATCCGCCAGCTGATGGCGTTGTCGACACCGATCCATCCGACACCGCGTGAGGAACGGATCCCGAGGACGATCCGGTCCCGCTGGTGCCAGGCGAATCGCCTGGGAAGGCGAGTTGCTCCCTGCGCCCGGGCACATAAAATGACGAGCAGAACCAGTACAGGCCAGTTCATCATTTGCGTCGCCTGCTTCATCAATTTGACTGGAATTTCTTCCTGTATCCTGCAGTATAAGATCACCAGCGCTAGGACCAGGATTAGTGGGGTTAGGAAAACTCAAATGTTGACCATGAATCTTGGCATCCCCAAAAGTCATTGATGAATTGAGGAGGACATCGGGAAGAACTTTGAGCTCGGCCCGGAGTTGAGCGCCAGCATTGGGCTAAAGCGGGGTAAAGGGAAAAATGGTTTCGTCAAAGACGACGTCCCGGGAGATGTAGATACATCCCTTACTAGGATCAAGACACTTGAAGCCCTTGTGTGCATTGCTATAGCCAACAAATAAACATCTCTTGGAGCAAAACTGTAACTTGCGAGTGTTATAGGCGCGAAGATTCGGCCAAACGGCGCATCCAAAAATGCGAAGGAAATTATAATCTGGTTCATGACCATAGAGACGATGAAGGGGAGTATCATTATCGATTACTTTGGATGGTAGTCGATTAATGAGAAACACCACAGTCTGAAATGCCTCGTCCCAAAATTTGAGAGGCATTGATGCATGAGCGAGCAAAGTGATGCCCATCTCAACTATATGTCTATGTTTGCGTTCGGCAACGCCATTTTGTTGATGGCTATGAGGACATGACACATAGTGATGGATGCCAATGCGCTTAAAGAAAGAGTCCAAGGACTGATCTTCGCCCCCCAATCGGTTTGGACGGCTCTAATTTTCTTATCAAACTGTCGCTCAACTAAGTTTTGGAAGTCACGGAAGCACTGAAAAACTTTTGACTTATGCCAAATCAAATAAATCCAGGTGAACTTAGAATAATCATCAATAAAACTGACATAATATGTGAAACGACCAACGGATGCGGGTGCAGGGCCCCAAACATCTGAAAAATAAGGTCTAAAGCACTAGTGGATACACTAGTGGACTTGGGAAAAGGTAACTAATGACTCTTGCCTTGTTGGCAAGCGTCGCACACTGGATTATTGTTCACATCCCGAACACAGGAAAGTTTATGATAACTAATAATTTGATGAACGACAGACGATGAAGCATGCCCTAGCCGACCGTGCCAAGTGGACGAGGAGGGTTTGATGGCGCCAAGAGCTTGTTTATTTGATGATGATGAACTAGGCGATGAGGGCATGACAGGATAAAGACCTCCTTTAGCCTTCCCGGTGAGGAGTGTTCTCCTCGTCGCCGCCTCCTTAATAAAAAACCGATCAGGATGGAATTCAACAAATGCATCATTGTCACGAGTAATACGATTAACAGATAAAAGACTTTTGTGGGCAGCAGGAACATGAAGAATATTGCGTAAACGAATGTGTCGTGACGGGGATTGCACAAAACCATGGCCAACATGTGAGATTTCCATACCTGATCCATTGGCGGCGTGGACGTGCTCGCCATCATGATACTTGTCGCGGAAGGAGAGCTTGTCGAGGTCGCTGGTGATGTGGTCGGTTGCGCCGGAGTCCATGTACCAATTGGTATCTACGCCGTAGGAGGAGGTGACGTTGGAGACCGACTTCTGCTGAGGAGCGCCGCCTTGAAAACGCTCATCATAGCGCTTGTAGCAATGAAACGCAGGATGCCCCTCCTTGCCACAAACTTGGCAGAACAGGCCTGCCTGGAAGGAGCTGCTGCGATTGGGGTTGGTGTTGGTGGTGTTGTTGTTGCGCCCCCCTTTTGCTTGCCACCGCCGCGGGCAAAGCCACCGCGGCCGCGGCCATTGCTGCCATTGTTGCCATTGCGCCCTCCCCGGGACGCGAGGTTGGCCGAGGACTGAGAGCCCCCATTGCGCACCTCCATGCGCTACTCATGGCTGATCAGCTGGGTGTACAGCTCTCCCAGCGAGATCGGTTCGACCCGGTTGGCAACTGAGGTCACAACGGAGTCGTAGGTGTCGTCGAGACCGGTTAGGATGTAGGACACCATCTCTTCATCTTCCAGGCGGCGACCGGCAGAAGCCATCTCGTCGGCGAGAGACTTCATCTTGGTATAGTACTCGGCTATGGTCGACCCTCCCTTGGAGGCAGTCGCCAGAGCCATACGGGTGGAGATCACCCGTGCACGAGATTGGGAGGCGAAGAACTCCGCAATCTTGGCCCAGGCTTCGGCAGCCGTCGTCGCAGACGAGGCTTGTTGCGCCACCTCCCGAGAGAGATTGACGAGAAGATAGCTAAGGACCTGTTGGTCCTTCGCTACCCAAGAGGTATACTCCTTGTTGATCACGAGCTCCTCCGAGTCATCGGTAGGGTTTTTCTTGGGTAGGTATTTGGCTGGGGGTTTGGCCTCAGGGCTGAGGAACTCGAAAACCTCCGCTCCACGAATGGAGGGGAGGATCTGAGCACGACAGAGAGGAAAGTTCCCGCGGGTCAGTTTCTCACTGACCGGCAGAAAACCGAGGGAGTAGAAGGCATGTGCGGCGGCGGGGTCGGAGGAGGAGCCCATGGTGAGTTTCCGTGAGGATGATGGCTCTGATACCATGTAAAGATTAGGTTAACCAGGGTTATCTCCCTTGGTCCCTGGGTGCGTGTTATATAGGAGGGAACAACCCCCTCCATTACAATCAGAGATTGGTTACAACAATATGTTCCTATACTTACGGGATAGACTCCTACAATCAAGGGATTGATGCTATCTCCTAGTTACAATGTACCTGGACAATAATCATAAGATATATAATATCTAACAACATCAACCGCTGATATATGTATGCTTCCTGAGATAACCATTATTTAATTAACCAACGACGCAAAGAGGCCACGTATGATTAGTGTTCTGCCACAAGCTCGGTCGCTTACACAAGTAGCTCGCTGCCGACCACAAGAACAAATAATAAACCACGCCTCACCGGGATCAGTGAAGCAACAAAATCTTAACATGAAGTATGATTATTGATGCCTACCACGTAACCAAGCGTATTAATCATCAGGTTGTCCTTAATCTCATCAACTCATTGCTACTTATCCACCTGCAGTTGTTAAAGTTCAACTAAAATACAAATTCCACCATGCAAATACAACGAAATGTGGCACTAACATTACATCTCAAGTAGCTGTGTCCAGCGTTAATTATTCAGACATCACAAAGTACTAGTATCACGATCACCTGACGACAAAACCACAATCACCTAGACACATGAATATAAATAAGTAACGATGCCCTTTGGGTTACCCAATGGGTAATTCACACACAATTCAAGTCTCTTAATTCACACACAATTCACCACCATTATAATCCAAGAAATATTATGTTACTGTTTATCCAATGGGTACCCAGTGGCATCGTTGTAAATAGGATGCTGCTACATTGATGTATAAGCTGGGGAGCTCGCAGCGTTGGTGCTTATGTTACCACCTCCTTTTAGTCACGGGTTCAGGACACATGTATAACGTTGCTGGTGCCTCAAGTTGTTCTGCGCATGCAATGAGCAAAAGAGTCGACTGAGAATCCTAAAAAGAAAAAGGACTCAAGTGGGAGATAAACTACTTCCTCAGTTCAAAACTATAAGTTGCTTTGTCTTTCTTTTATGTATGATATTATTACGTCTAGATCGTCATAACAAATGGGATGTACCAAAAAAAATAACATGACTTATGGTTTAGAACGGAGGAAGTATATAGCAAGACATTTTAGTTGGTAGAGTAAACAAAATAACTAGTAAATGCAATTGACCAAGGAGTAAACTGGTGCTAATAAAAATATACCTTCTCAGGAATTTGCCATCAATCCATATCGCAGGTACATGGCGAATGAGAAGAAAATCCTCCCCAGGACCCGCAGCACATCTCCTGCTCAACGCAGGGCAGTCACGAATCACAATTTTCTTAAGAGAAGTGAAATCTTGGATGAAACTTGGCAGCTTCTCCAACCCATTGCAATTGACAATACAAATATATTCTAAAGAGGAAGCAGCAGATTTGAAGCTATTCGGAAATCCCACCAACTTTGGAAGAGAAGTGAGGGCAAGCATACGGAGGCAGCACAACCCGCTCAAGGCTTCCTCTGGTTTCATCAAATCAAGCTCTGAACAATTATTAATAACCAACCTTTGGAGTTTGGTGAGCTGACTCATGGAAGAGGGAAGAGAAACCAACTTGGATTTGTTGATGCGCAGGTCTTTGAGGGCAGCCAGACTGCCAAGTCCTTCTGTCAACGATGTTAGGTCATGGCAATGAAATAATTGTAGATCTGTCAGGAAAGGCCAACCACAAAACTCATGTTTCAACAAATATTTCTGCTTTGAAGTCAAGCCGAGAAATGTCAAATTAACCAGTCCATGCACATCTCTTGGTAGGTCCACTAGTTGGTCACACATGAAAAGACTGAGTGTTTGTAGATTCACTAGCTTGCACAAAGAATTTGGTAGGTATTTAATTTTTCTATTCCATCTTAGATCTAGGTACCTTAGGTGCCTTAAATTTCCAATTGAACTTGGCAGCTCTTCAAATCCAGCATAAGCAAAAACTAGGACACGAAGGTGCTTGAAAGTTGAGAATAAGTCTTCAAGAAAGGCTACACTCACAGTGCCAATATTATTTGTGCTTATAAATGTCCTTGCCCTATCGGCCCTTTTTAGCTGCTTTGGAAATTCCATCTCGTTGAGTAGTCTTGGTAGGGGTCCCACATAAGGTATCGAGTCCTCTCGGAGAAATAAAGTTTTTGACAACTAACAATTGCATGTTCCTTTTGGGACACTTGCACCGACGAGATCATGAATAAGATCATGCATTTTACAATATTGTATACTATTGTCAAAAAACATACGTGTATCTTGTAACAATGATCTTTCTAAAAGTTCATGAAAGTACTCTTTTCCCACAGTCATCAAGTCCTTGCTTTCCTTTCCTCTATCCAACAACCCTAATGCCATCCAAAACATAACAACTGTATCCATGAAAAGATAGTAATCTTTTGGAAAAGTGGACAAAGAAGCAAAACATGCCTGTAGATGGGGTGGTAGTGCATCATAACTTAGCTTTAATGCTGCCAAGATTCCACCCTTGTCTTGCTTAACATTCCATAATTGCTGTTCATTGATGTGATACCACTCTCCAACATCTCGACTACTTGACAGCATGGAACCTAATGTCTTTGCGACCAAAGGGACACCACAGCATTTCTCCACAATTGACTGTCCAACTTTTAGCAACTCGGCATCCTTGTTTTCTTGACCTTTGAAAGCATAACGGAAAAATACTTCCATGCACTGTTTATGTGGTAGCTTTCCTACTTCATATGGTTGCAAGGTCTTCACCACTGATGCAACATTTGAAACACGCGTGGTTACTATAATTACACTTCCATTGCCACCGCCACACAAAAGGCTTCTCAAATCTTCCCATTCACTTGCCTCTTCATTCCACATATCATCTAGCACAAGAAAATATCTCTTTTCATGCAAAAGACCGCGCAACCTACTCTGAAGCGCCTCCAGATTTAGTTGTTTGTTGCTTTCACCAGTAGATGATTGTATTATGTCATCCAAGATCTTCTTAAGATCATATACATCAGAAACACATACCCATAACTTCATTTCAAACTTGTTGGTAATCTGCACGTCATTGTAAATTAGTTTGGCCAAGGCGGTCTTCCCAATGCCCCCTATACCAACAATGGGAAGTACAGACAAAGGACTCATGGAGTCTGCAGCAGCTAGAATCTTTGCAATTATCTCATCTTTTGCTCCATCTCTCCCAATAATGTTTGGTTCAGTGATGAAGGAGTGTGTTTCCCTACTACTACTTCGGTTGCTCGGATATCAATTAGCTGTTCGGTTAATCCAAACCGTGTTTTGTTGGCTGCTATCTCTTCGAGTTTATCACGAACTTCTTTAATTCTATGACTCAGTTCGAAGGGATAAACTATTGGATCAACTATTAGATGTTGAAGTTGAGGAAGTAAACCTTGATGTACTTTCTTCTCTAGATCTCTAGTAGCCACGTCATCCAAAACATCATCTATGTCATACATTGCGTCCTTTAAATTGTCCAGCCACTCTTGAAGGGCTTGAGAGCTAGACCGCCTTCCCTCGGCATCTTGAAGAACAAGACAAATTGATCTCGGTGAGCTTTCTAACTTTCCTATTTCTTTCTTGACATTCCTGGTTGACTTGATCTCATAAATAGCGCATTCGGTGGCAAAGGATAAGACCTTCTTAAGAACAGAGGTTGCCAGGTGTGATAAAATAACCTTAGCCATAGGGAGTGCCCGGCAATCTTGCCACTGCAAGGCAAAAAAGCATCCATGACTTTGATACACTTACATGGATTTTATTTTTTTATGTGTCACAAAGCATTCTCTAGTTATTGTTAGAAATCATAGATGGGTTTCATTTGTTTGGATAGTTGCCGGAAGAAAACGGATTATGGAAGACTAAATACTACTAGTATCTTACCTTGATTAAGCGAAGAACAGGGGGCCTATTTGCAGCACACCGTATCAAAGAACTACCGAGTAGGCGTACGAAACTACCGGTGGTGTCTTCACGCGAGTTGCATAGACATGGAGACACAATGGTCAAGGCTCAAGCATAACTTTGCCACCGAGAGATCAACATATCCATGGTATGCTTTGTCTTGTGTGTCACATGGCCGACTCGGAAGGAACTGAACGATTGTGGAAACATCAAATGTGCAAGCCACAAAACAACGCCCTAGTTAGTGTTGGATTATCTAGAACAATAATGACGAATTAAGTAATATCAAGGTTGAGCTCTAAGGCACATACCGAGAATTGGGATTGGAGAGCTGCGGTAGTAGTACTCTCTGTGCGGTATGAGGAAACGTGATTCTTGGTTCTTCTCCGTACCGAGGCGAGGATGGAAACACCGGCCAAGAGGCGACTTGAACACTTGAGGTCTGTCTTTGTTTTCGGAGCGGGTACCACACGTAACAGGTGAGCATCGATTTACGCCAACCGAGTCATTGGGGAGTTGGAAGAGTAACAAAATATATGAGCCGATAAGGTCGCCTTTGATTCGTGGTGCTAATGGCGACGACTTTATTTCTAAAATGGTGATGACTTAAGAATGCCGGGTCCATCAGCAGAGCGGTTGGGACTGTTCAATCATTAATCGATATATATGTGGCTGATTGGGCTATGAGACTATGGCTTGTAAAGCTATGACGTTGCAGGGAAAGAAAAGAATTATTTCAGCAACATCCGTTGTGTTTCACCGTTCTAAATGCTAAGAAACTAGATGTATAGTTTAATGGTAAGGTAAACATCGCGATACATCAAGGAGCACAAGGTCGGGAGGCGAGCATGACCAATAGAGGAACAGAGCATGGCAAAACTAAAACTAGACGAATTTCAGCTCGTAGATATGATTCCCGGACGCAGTCCATCGCAGACGCAGGTATACTCGCATTTTCATTGGAGGCCCATTTATAGGACGAATCAGCCAGCGCAGAGGCACAAACATTCTAAAGAAATAATCATTGTTTTTGAACGTAAAAATCTGTGGATACATATTTTGTTTTTGCCTTGCCGAAGATGCAAGTTGGTGTTCCATTTGCTTAAAATTTGCAGGCACAATGTTTTCTTCGGCTTAAGTTGAGTGTAGTTATTAGTAGTTACTGCGGGGACTTCTTTTGTGGTAGACTATTGATGGGCACAAGAAATGTTACTAAGTTCAAGTGTCGATAATAATGGATACATTGAGATTAAGCTAATATGTAGTTCAACGCGCAACGACTTTTTAGATTCATATGCATTTAGAAAAGTAAAATAACTTACAATTTAGAATGAAGAGAGAGTATTATTTACTTTTTTTGAATCCTAAATTCAAATCATAACTAACCATGCACGACTAGGCAACACCCGGTCGGCGATGATCGACCACTCTATATCTTTAGTGCTTGTTCATCTCGACACACGAACCAGGAGAACCCAACAGAGAACAAGGCATGGCATCAGAAACCTTCGCTCCAACAAGAACAATACTACGGGTCGTTGGTTGCAATCGTCATGCATGGACGTATGTTGATGAAGAGAAATAGATAAGGATGACAAATGATGTTTTTCTTTGTAGCAGAACTACTAATATCTTCGTAGCATAAATACTAATATAAAAAATTTATTCAGCTTAAAATTTGCAACTACTGCTCCTCCTTCTCTCCTAGACATCTTCTATATGAGGCATTTACCTAGCGGGGGTGAGGGTAATGGTGGCGGGAATGACGTCCTACCGATTGCCAATCCTCTTGTGCGTAATCCTTATCTATGTATAATCTGCTTTCATATCATTGTTCAATCATTTAGAAAGATCTAACACTTTATTTGAATGTGATTTTTGCTAGAGTCGTAGACCGTGTGATATATGTATATGACTAGAAATAACCAACTATTTTACCAAAATATTCATCAATAACTAACTAGAAAGACATGATGGATATATTCACAAAGTCTTATAAATTTTCCTTAATGAATCTAATGAAAGACCGTGGCATGTGCATGCCCATGGTTAAGAACAAGTAAAGGACACTGTTGTAGTTCCATTCGACATAAAGGCCTCAAGGTTGATTTGTTGATTACTAATAATAAAGTCAAACAATATTATTCCTATTGTTGGAACTAGGGAACCTGAGTAGGTTAGAGAGGAAGAGAAGGTTGGGTAGAGAGCAGAGAAGGGAGCCAGAGTTTAGGATCAATTGAAATGAGAGTGTCCAAGTGAGAGCTCAAGTGAGTGTGTTTTACATAGCTGCCATGCCCTTGGACACTTAGACATGATTATTTACAAGCGACCTCATGAGGTTCATTAAATTACTATTACTAATGTGTGTTTTGTAAAAACAAATTGAGTTAGGTCATGGTAATGGAATTGTTCGGGCGATCAATGGTTTTCATGCCCCTATGATGGAAATCATTTCAGATTTCAAAGGATGGACGAGAAGGTTAAGGACGGCTTAGATTAGTTTAGGACTTTGTTTTTACCTTTGGTCATACTATAAAGAGGGGCATGGATGGGTAGCTTGACCTAGATGAGTCTAATGGTTAGGTGTGGTGCACACTTGTCAAATTTAGCACTAGGTAGCTCAATATTTTCTAGAATGTCATGTGGATCGATTCCTGTTCATAAAGAATTCAAATTGGAAGTGAAGGGAGTGATCAAGGGGCGTCGGATAGAAAATTTCGATGACACATGGCAGCGTTCGGGGTGAAGTTGGCTCTAGGCGTTGGAAGAGGAGAGTCGTACTGTGGCGCTTGCGTCCAAAAATCAACAAAGAGTGACTAGAGAGGACATTTCACATCGGCTTGTGTCCGACAAGGGACGTTGGACGGACACTACTAGTCCGACACCACGTGGCAGTGCACAGAGTAAAAATAGTGACTGCGCGTCAGACAGAGGGCGTCATACTAAGGATCTTGCGTCTGACGCCCCTGTGTTCGACAGTCAACAGAGAAGAACAGAGAGGGTTTTTAGCGTTATACTGTGTCCGACGATGTTGGTCGGACAGAAAATCAGCGTCCGACGCCTCCAACGGTCATAGTATGGTCCGCAACTACCTGTGAGAGTCGGACGCTGGCATCTTGCATCCGGCGCCCATGTCACTTGCATCCGACGCCCCTCTGACAACAGAGAATTGCCTCCAACGGCCATTTGTTTGTGTGGGGAGTATATATACTTGTCCACCTCATCCATGGAGGCTCTCTTGCCCATTTGTTCAACTGAGAAAACCCTTTGGTGTGTAAGAGAGTGCAAGATCCTAATGAGGTTGATAGAATTGAAATTCAAGGTTAAGGACCTCATTACTGCATAGGGAGTAACGAGTGTTCATCCATCCAGCTCATTAGGCTTGTCATGGTCAAATGAGAGTCTTGTTCTTATTACTCTTGGTGATCGCCATCACCTAGATGACTCGGTAGAGATTGGAAGCTTGGTGATCATCCAGTGGAGCTTGTGGATGACCCAAGTCACGGTGTGAGCGATTTTGGGTGATTCACTGTAACGAAGCGTCAATGAATCACCCCGTAGGGAGCACCTGGTCCTTGCAAAGATCAAGTGGGAGATATAGCCTTGCGCTGGTGCTCCAACAAGGACTAGTGGGGAGTGACGACTCTCCGATACCTCAGAAAAACATCGTCGTGTTCTTCTTCCTCTCTTTACTTTGAGCATTTACTTTTAAGCAATTCATTTCATGTCTTTATATTCTTAGAATTGTCATGCTAGATTAGGATTGGAACTTATGGTGCAAAAATTTTGTGTAGTAGATCATTAGGAACACTTTTAGGCATAAGGGGTGAAATGCGCTAGTTTAGGGTTTAATTTTCAGAACAATTTTTTAGAGAAGCCCAATTCAACCCCACTCTTAGGCATTGAAAGCATCTAGGCCCCTTGATGTGGGTTTCGACGATTGATGACAATGTTAATTATCATGGCTAATGTGTGTTTTGCAGAAACATTGGTATGTTAGGTCATGGCAATGAGATCTCGGGCAATATGGTTTTCATGCCCCCTAACGATGGAAATCATTTCGATTTTCAAAAGATGGACAACAAGGTTAAGGACGGTTAGTTCTTATTGTCCATGGTGTTGAGAGACATCGGATTAGTCATTAGGACTTTGTTTTCTCTTTTGTCCATACTATTAAGGGGGTGCAAATGGCTAGCTTGACGTAGGTGAGTCTAATGGTTTAGGTGTGGTGCACACTTGTCAAACATAACACTAGGTGGCTCCAAATTGTTCCTGAGGTTGTCCGGAGTCGAAGCCGTTCACAATGATTTTTTATCGGAAGTGAATCGGGGCTTCAAATCTGCGCCGGACGCTGGCTTGGTGAGCAATGGGAGAACCGAGCGTCGGACGCTCGGTGGACGCGTCCGACGCCCGTCGGACGTGGTCTAGAAACCATTTTCAGCACGCCCACCGTTGGACATGTCCGATGGTCAGGCGTCGGACGCATCCGGCGCCGGTAACGGCTAGTTGTTTGTTTGAATCGGCGTGTGCGTTGGCCGCGTCCAACGCCCCCGAAACTTGCTGTTTGAGGGGTAACGGTTGGATTTTGGCCCTTGACCTCACCCTCTCCTCTCTCCCTCTCTTGCCCATTTGTTCTACTGAAACATCCCTTTGAGAGCTTGAGAGAGCAAGAGCTTCATGAGTTGCTAGAGATTCGTGAATCCATGGTGTGAGCATCTCATGAGTGATTAGAAGAGTGACAAAGTGTGCATCCATCTTCCTCATTAGGCTTGTTGTGGTCAAGTGAGAGTTTGTGCTTGTTACTCTTGGTGATCGCCATCACCTAGACTGCTTGGTGGTGATTGGGAGCTTGGTGATCATCCGGCGGACGCTTGTGGATGACCCAACTCATCTTGTGAGCGGTTCTTGGCGATTCACCGTGTCAGAGCGACGAAGAATCAGCCCCTAGAGAGCACTTGATCCTTGCGCGGATCAAGGGGGAGTGATACCCTTGCGCGGGTGTTGATACTAGATACACACACGAAAGAATCAAAGAGAAATAATCCGCAAGCGCACGGATATCGGTGAGCACTTCACCCGAGAGATATTCCAGAGTATCGTTATTTATTTATCCGCTAGGAGAAAACGTGCATCTGACTAACCCAAGTCTATACTTAACCCCTGAGCTACAGACAAGGTAATGAGCGATATAGAGAGGATTACTACCACAGTCTCCTTCCAACCTATGGCAAGCTTTGCAACTACTACTCTATGGGAGCACCTAAGAAAAGACACCACGAGAGGATGCTTAACCTAGCACTTTTGGACCTACCTTACCTACGACGGGAAGTGGATTACAAAGGTAACAAAGGGATCATCTCCCCCGATACTACCACGGTTCGGCTAGATAGGGAGCATCTACGAGTGAACCTAGCCCAAGCACCACGCCTACGCTATGAACGATTACTCTATTCCCAACCGGAAGCGAATAAAGTAAACTCGTAAACCAAAGAGCAATAATAACAAGAACTTACTAGTATCGAAGTTGAATTGCAGAATGATCCTAGAACCAAGCCTCGGGTTAGGAGACTTGATCCCGCAGTACAACCGGAGAGGAGACACCGACATGCCGGGCTTCCTCCAACTCTACCTCCACCCTATACTCTCTCTATCTATCTTGAATGCTAGGCTCTAGGGAGGAGATCCATTCAAGGGACCTCTCACACCGATCCTCTCTAGAAATAATGAATTAGGGTTTCAAGGGATGCCTCCTCCGGGGGCCGGGGGCCCCGTTTATATAGCCCCCTAGGATGCACCGCAGCCCTCGGATCAAACCGACCTAAACGGACGATTATTATTCATCCTCAAAGGCGGTGGAACGGGGATCCGCGAGGCCGACGTTGATTGGCTGAACCGGTGAGTCGGCCGACCAAGGTGGGGAGTCGGCCGACTCTCCACCGAGCCCGTTCGGGCTCCGTTTGGTCCGAGCCTTCTCGAACCTTCCAGTTACAGAATTTTCACCGGTTCCCGATTATCTCTATGTAAACCGACATGTGGGCCTTCCTTGGGTATTTTCAGGTGACACCCCGAAAACGGACATTCACCAAAACTCCCGGAATTCTATTAGTGTAACCCCTATATCTAGTTGGTGAACATATTTTAGTCCTTTCTCATGTTTAGTTGACGGTAAAAATTGGCACTTAACGACCGTCAACAACTCCCCCAAGCTTACCTTTTGCTCGTCCCGAGCAAAGATAAACTCGGTGTGGATCGGGAGTTGCTACAATGCTTTCACGCCTCAAAGGTACACATGCGTTCAAACAAGAACTCTCCTCCGGATTAGAGTGAACTATTCGACTCAAAACTTACTCATATTACCTTTCACCATGGGGCTTGTAGCCGTCACTTGGGTCTTGAGCGGTTGAAAGACGAACGGTCAAGTCGAGCGCTATGTTTCTCGCTCTTTGATCAACTATTATTCCGAAGTTTTTGCAAGATTTTCAAATAAAACTCAGAGTTTCCTTGTATGACCCTTTCAAGTCTCTCATTTGTGGTATTTCTGGATCCTCTCCAAGGCATGAGTAGTGTATGCCTTCTCTCTTCTCTCAGAATATGTGGTATTTGTGGAACTAAGGCATAGTGAAAAGAGCCTTCTCTCTCTCACCCTACTTTTTAATAGGCTTATGTGGAGCTCATAGGTGGGGGAGACACTCAAACTCACTTGCATATATTGCACAGTTATACCATGGATCCAATAGGAACTAAAATAATAAAGTCATATGTGCATGTGAATGAGGAAATGGGATGGATGATAAGATGATGATAAGGAAATGATTATGAGGGATGATCACTTGGTGAACATCTACTTCTACACTTGCTCCTTTGGGGATAACATGACTCCCTTTATTCTGAAACCTTGAAACTTCTTGAAAGGAAGGACTTGGCTACTCTTTCTTTCTTTCTTTTTTTCTTCTTTTTTCTTCTTCTTTTTTTTTTAGAGCAACCAATCTCTCGAAAACGAAACTTTAGCAACGGGGAGTGTATAACTTGAAATGATAATATTTGGAGCTTTTATGTAGGCAAATGGAACGGCGATGATTATTTCTAGATGTTCACTCCCAAGATAGGAGTAGAACCTTTTCTGGATGAAGTGAAATGAGTGGCGTATGTATTTTGTGGATGGATGGATGGATGCGTACTCCCAGGGTAGGAGCAGCATAAGCGCGTATCTCCAGGCTAGAGACAGCACAATATGTGGGGGAATGTGGATCTATATGTAGGTGGTACTTCTAGGGACAGAAGTAGCACAGAATGAATGTAGTATTTATAAAATGGGTGCATGCTTCTGAGGACAGAAGTAGCATAGATCAATGGATGGAGAGCACATAGTATTGACTTTAAGCGCATGATGGTTCCTTATGGGTCCACAAAAGCATAACCACACTCAATGCCTATAAAGACTACACTCAAGCCTACAATATGATCTATACAAATAGATGGGTTTTCCTAATCTAGCAAGCATGAATGTATGGTGTGGTAGGAATTTTGAACTCTCGTCATACGGGAACTCATCATGCAAAAATTTTAAGATTTAAAAAGATAAACTCTCCGAACTCTAGCATCTCTAGGAACAAGATGGACAGCAGCTCAAAACTTTCCCATATCATATCCATAACCTACCTAGACTTTGATCAAGCATTCGCTACCCACAAGTTTCAGGTTCAGAGTAAATCTCAAATCTAAACAGTTGTGTCCAAAACTCAGGAGAGTGCAAGGTTGAAAACTAGGTACTTGAAAGGAATTACGACAGAGCAACTATTCATCATTTCCATATAAGAGCTTACTCCAGGGATTACTTAAAGACAGATTAATAAGAGCTCTCCAAAAGTAGAAAAGATAGATAAGGAAATCTTTCTGGGTTTCTAAGGTTATGCATTTTTTTAGTTGTTTTAACAAAGCAAGCTCTATAAATAAATAGACAAGTTGGAACACTTAGCTTGATACACGGGGGTGCTCTCCCCCAAGCTGGATGTTGACGTAGTATGTTGATGTTGCTGACTGGCAGTGAAGGCGTACTGCCCCTCTTAGAGTGTCGGGGATAATGGTTGTAGAGACAAAGACGCTTTCGTTGAAGACTGACACTTCGACAAGGGACGGGACGTCCTTACGCCTATTAGCTCTTCTTGATCCTTTAAATTCGTGAAGCTCAAATAGACAACAAAGCTTGTGGAACTGATTAAGCATTAGTGATAACCCTTTAAGCCTTGGATGTCTAGAACCTTCTTAACATAAAATCTTTTCGGGAGGATCTTAATATTTTTTGCAATTTTATATTTTATGGTATGTAGATAGAAAAAATACAACTAAGATGAAAACTTATTTTTATGCCACCACGGTGGATATCTTTGTGGGTCGCACCAAAAAATTATTCACATGGGGCTTAGCATTTTCTAGATGCAATGCAAGACAAAATTATTTTCTTTTCTAATGCGAGATGCAAAGCAAAGTAAATATGCAACAAGAACTGATTATGCAAAAAGTAAATATGCTAAAGGAAAAACTTATGCAATGCTGAAGTGGGAAATATGGATAACTACCAAGTTACCTCCTTGGCAAGGGTTCGGTGTTTTAAGTCCTCTGAATAGGACTTCTTGTCATGTTCAATCCTTTGGTGCATCATTTGATCCCAAAGGTAGAGACCTTGAGAACTGCACCTCTTGAGCTGATATCTCTTGAGGAAGGGGTCATCCATGTTCTCTCCTTCTCCAACGGTTTGAAGTGAACCTTTAATTGTGATGCTAGCAGCATCTTGTTTAGTGTGCATGTTGCGGGTTCGAACTTTATCACTGGAGCACCCGGGATGAAGAGTAGATGCTTCTAGTGGGCCTCTCCCTTGACCTTGTGCTCTACTTATTGTTTCTTCTCGTAGAGGATTAGTGGACAACACATACCCGAAGGAATATACAAATAATAACAAGGGTAGAGATGTCATTAAGCTAAAGGTCATATTCTATGCTACGAAAAGATTGGGTTGAAAATTTTAATTAGCGTAGAACATTTACTCAACATTACTTCTTCTCTTAAAGATTGATTTTACTATGTCTTAAGTTTGATTGGTGTATGAAATCTATAGAAAATAGTCAAACTTATAGAGAGGAAGTAATTGCGAGTGGAGGGATTGCAAACCAAAGTGTGCCGAGTGACGAGGGTTTGAGAAGAGGAAGGGCATTGTTGGATCATCATTAGAGGTGTCGGCGGCCTTCCTCCCCCAAGCTTGTTGTTGCTCATCATTGGAAGCCAAGTGTATGTGTTGAATCATCCCTCGAAGTGTGTTGTAACTATATGTTCTTTAGACATTGTCCATCCTCGTGCTCAAGTCTCGTTGGAGAGGGATCTTGATTCTAGGTCCATTGAGCAAAGATCTCTCCTTTGCATTCTTCTTTTCTTTGGACTATCCAATCTAGGACGGACGAGTTGCATGATCTTCTTTTGTCAACCATTCTTGATTTTTCTTGAGCCTTGGTTGACTAATTGATGTTCATTGGAGATGTAGACGGGAGTTCTTCCTTGATGGTCTTTGTCTTCTAGCAAAGCATGGCGAAGAGTTGCGGATAATGATACGCCATCCGTCTTGATGATCAAGGAAGGGACATCATTAATTGTATGCGAGGCTTCATCTCCAATGGCATAGGGACATCATCTTGCAAATGTAGTTGTTCATGGTCTTCTTGGGCTTGGTCGGTAGTCAACCCTTGATGGTGATTGGTTGACACAAGGATGCATGCTATCATGACATGCTTGTCCTTCGCCGACGTGCAAGATGGTGTCTTCAAGAATAATAAGAGCGAGGTCTTTGATTGACCAAAATGAGATGAGTTTCTCCCGGCTTCTCATTGGTGTCCTAGCTCGAGTTTTGGGCTCAATACTATGATGTCTTCAAGGTTGCTCATAGTTTGTCGCCTTGTTCATCCACTTCCTTTGGGTGAGTGCTATTGATGTGGATCCTTCTTGTAGCACTCTTGTCTCCTTTGTTCCATCGAAGTGGTGATTTGGCAGTTCACCATGAATAGGCAGGCCATACATTCTTTCAACTCTTTCTTGGACGATGAATGAGCTATGTCTTCGTGTGAAGTATTGTTCGAGTTCATCATATGCCTTGCTTCATCTCGATGTGAGTTCATCTCGGGACTTTCCCAATTTGAATTTGGAAGTTTTCTGCATAGGGGTTAGTCCAACAAAATATACCAATATCTACTACAAAGCACAATTTTAGTTCAATAACCAAACTAGACTCCATGTCTAATCTAATTAAGGAAGGCAATTTAACCTAAGCACCACGCTTAATTTAAAAACCTTTAGAAGTACCCATATTGCAATTATGAAGCACCTCTAAACTAAAGCATACTATAACAGACAAAGGCAGCATGAGAGCACTACAGAGATTTACTCAAACAGTGATGGCAGGGCATGATTAATGTTTAGCAAACTAAGCATGCCTAAGGTAGGGACAACCAAAATAATGTAGCAACATGGCAAAAGATGTATTTATGGAAGTATATCCCCCAAGCTTGACTTTTATAAATCAAGATTGGATGAATGTAAATCAATGTTGCATAATGATTGGTTGGGCATACCTTGCATGTGTTATTCCTTTGATCTTTTTGCTTCGAACCTAGAAAGGTTAGTGACACGAATACCCGAAGGAATATTTTCACAATTATAACTCTATGCTCATTTAACAAGGACAACACAATAGAAAGGTGAACAGTTATGCCATGATCTGAATAGTGCTTGTTTTAGGACACTAAGCTTGTCCTTGGGAAACCTTCAAGATGTGAATTGGTGAAGTGGTTTCCCCTCCAACACCAATCTATGTATACTATCTCAAGATTCAACACGACGAGATCTGTAATGTTTATGGAAAACATATGTGTCTACAACCACCCTCTTAATGTCTTTAGAAACGAGGAGCATGATGGGGTTGAAGATCTCGTGTGTGGTAATGTTGGAGAGACTAAGTGAATCAGGAGATTTTTCATATGAACAAGGTCTTGATGGGGTGTTTAAGAAGTAACTACTTTGCTCATTGAAGCCTCCATCATCTTCCACTTCCAAGGGTGACTCAACATAAATGTCCAAAATTCCCCTTGGATCGTCTCTCGAAATGATCTTATCTAAGGCCTTATCCATCCATTCAATGGCAATAGCACATTTGTTTTTAATGCTCTCTAGCCATGGATATTGATCTTCGTGGTCCTCTATATGTTTTCGATGATTCCTATGCATGGGATATGTACATGGATTTCTAGGATCATCGGGAGGTTTTGGAGAAAGGGCATAGAATGAGTTATAGGGGTCAAGGATAGGTTTAAAGATAGGTTCATATTCTATATTTGATGTGGGCATAGAAGGGGAGAAGATAAAAGTGGCTTCTAGATGGCTTTGCTCTCCTTCTATGGCATCACTTGACATGCCATCCTTGAGTCTTTCTAAATGTCCTTCAAAGGGATTGGATGTGAGACGCTTTCTAAGAGATCTCTTCCTGAGAAGATTTATAATGCATGCACTAAAAGATCTCTTGTGAAGTGGGAAGTTTATGCTCCTCCCAAAATCGCCATCAAAAAGAATTTCTAAGGATAGAATTACTCCTTCCCTTAGGGGACTTCGGAATACTATTGGTTTGGGATGGATAGCCAAATCATGGGATTGAAATGTTTGCAAAGTGGCTACGGAAACTTCCTCTTCTTGTTTGGGGGATGATTCCTTCTCTACCTCTAGGATGTTATCATGAAGTCTAGTGCAAGGAGTATGTCCATTAATAGTAAGGACAAACCTCACTTCACTAAAGGGTAAAGAAAGGAAAACTCCTCCAAAGGTGATATTATCAAGACCCGTATAAAAATGATGAAGAAGAACATGGTCTTGTAAGGCTAGGTCTAGACCTAAATTTATAGGAAGATTAAAAGATTCCCTAAGTGTAGCAAAAAGTTCATTACCTACTTGATCGAGAAGATAGGACTTTGGGTTCATTACCTTCTCCATGGTTAGAAGATAGGACCTTGGGTACAATACCCTCTTGATTAGAAGATAGGACTCTAGCTGTAGAAAAGGGTTGGCTTTGACCTATTGCAACCACAGTTGGTGTAGCTCATAGCTAGATGTGAAAATCATGGGTTCTAGAGGCTCTAAGCATGTGCTCATGGGTGCAAGATATTGGTGGATAGGCGTGGAATTTGGGTAATCCATAAGGATATAAAATAAAAGGCAAAAGAAAACAAGAAAAAGATAAAAGTATAATACAAGGTTAAGCAGGACTTAAGGTTATCTCAGCAGACCGTCTTTCTCCCCGGCAACGGCGCCAGAAATGCTTGTTGATACTAGATACGCACACGAAAAAATCAAAGAGAAATAATCCGCAAGCGCACGGATATCAGTGAGCACTTCACCCGGGAGATATTCCAGAGTATCGTTATTTATTTATCCGCTAGGAGAAAACGTGCATCTGACTAACCCAAGTCTATACTTAACCCCCGAGCTACGAGACAAGGTAATGAGCGATATAGAGAGGATTACTACCACAGTCTCCTTCCAACCTATGGCAAGCTTTGCAACTACTACTCTATGGGAGCACCTAAGAAAAGACACCACGAGAGGATGCTTAACCTAGCACTTTTGGACCTACCTTACCTGCGACGGGAAGTGGATTACAAAGGTAACAAAGGGACCGTCATCTCCCCCGATACTACCACGGTTCCGGCCGGATAGGGAGCATCTACGAGTGAACCTAGCCCAAGCACCACGCCTACGCTATGAACGATTACTCTATTCCCAACCGGAAGCGAATAAAGTAAACTCGTAAACCAAAGAGCAATAATAACAAGAACTTACTAGTATCGAAGTTGAATTGCGAATGATCCTAGAACCAAGCCTCGGGTTAGGAGACTTGATCCCGCAGTACAACCGGAGAGGAGACACCGACATGCCGGGCTTCCTCCAACTCTACCTCCACCCTATACTCTCTCTATCTATCTTGAATGCTAGGCTCTAGGGAGGAGATCCATTCAAGGGACCTCTCTCACCTGATCCTCTCTAGAAATAATGAATTAGGGTTTCAAGGGATGCCTCCTCCAGGGGCCAGGGGCCCTGTTTATATAGCCCCCTAGGATGCACCGCAGCCCTCGGATCAAACCGACCTAAACGGACGATTATTATTCATCCTCAAAGGCGGTGGAACAGGGATCCGCGAGGCTGACGTTGATTGGCTGAACTGGTGAGTCGGCCGACCAAGGTGGGGAGTCGGCCGACTCTCCACCGAGCCCGTTCGGGCTCCCGTTTGGTCCGAGCCTTCTCGAACCTTCAGTTACATGGAATTTTCACCGGTTCCCGATTATCTCTATATAAACCCGACATGTGGGCCTTCCTTGGGTATTTTCGGTGACACCCTGCGAAAAGAGACATTCACCAAAACTCCTGGAATTCTATTAGTGTAACCCCTATATCTAGTTGGTGAACATATTTTAGTCCTTTCTCATGTTTAGTTGACGGTAAAAATTGGCACTTAACGACCGTCAACAGCGGGTGCTCCAACGAGGACTAGTGGGGAGTGGCGACTCTCTGATACCTCGGAAAAACGTCGTCGTGTTCCTTGCCCTTTACTTTCCGCATTTACTTTCTAGCATTTACATTCTTGCAATTACATTTCTAGAATTGCCATGCTAGAATAGGATTGGAACTTAGGGTGCAAAACTTTTATAGGATGATTTTCTAGGAACACACTTAGTCACCGAGGGATGAGTTATGGTCTAGTGGTTTTAATTCCGCAAGAATTTTTAGAATTAGCCCAATTCACCCCCCTTCTTGGGCATCTTGATCCTTTCAGGCATCTTGATCCTTTCAGCCTCAATCTAAATCCAAATGATATTATTAAGTTAATATTTTGATGGTGTATCCTTAATTAGGGCTTGTTTGATGAGTATAGCTAGTTGTTAGCCATCTAAATTTTAGCCCTAGTACGTTTAACTATGGGCTAATATGTGGGTTCATTTTTAGCCAAGTTTTCCACTAGTTTTTAGCTAACTAGCTAGCCGACTTCATGTAATTTAGGCTATTTTGTAGCACCATCTAATTACAATAATCCAAAATGATCCAAATAAGCACTTAACATAGTCGGCCCTCGTCTCGACATCAATGAATCTAGGGACCTAATTTGTTATTTGCATGTCCTAGCCTATCTCACATCAATGCGGTGAAGCTCCCGAGTTAGACCGGGCGCATGTAATAGCTAACTGTTTAGTAGGTCTGAAAAGAGATGACTTTTTACTAACATGTTGTATGTGATGGAGAAAATACAAAAATATGGCCACAATTCTTATTTTGTACAGTAACTAGAGAACCTGGCGTCCAAGTTTAGTCAAAAGTAGGGACCCAAACCCAGGGTCAACAAAGTCAAAGTGTCAAACACTCTTGTCGTTCTTGTCACTGCTCCAGCTCCCGAGCTCCTCCGATTCCGCCTCCGTTCCCCGGCTGCTCGACGGGATGCCGAAGAGAGCATTCAGATACGCCGTGGTCAGTCGCAAAGCTCTCTGTCACCACCAACTAGCTCGCTCCATTTCTGTTAACACGGTTGATCTGTCTCTCCAGGTTGATGCCTTCACGGATGAGCCGTTCAAGGGCAACACCGCGGCCGTCTGCCTCCTGGAGGACGCCGCTGGCGCCGCCGCCGCAGGAGAGCATCTGGACGAGCGGTGGATGCAGTCGGTGGCAGCAGAGTTCAACACCCCCATCACCGCGTTCCGGTCCGTTCCGGACCTTCCGATGCCGTGCGGATCTTTGCGGGGACGATGGCGTTATGGCGTTGACTCCCGGTTCCTTATCCGCTGGTTCACTCCGGTTCGTGAGGTGATTGTTTCCGTCACAAATCTTCCACTTCCTTGTCAAACAAATCTTCCACTTTCTTGTCTTAGAGAACCTGCTAACATTGGAATCACGGTGAGCCGCCGTATCGCAAACCACAAAGAACTAAATTAGCAGGCATTTCACATAGGCGCGAGCTCGTGACACCAGGTAGGATGCGTACGTATAGTTAATCGCAACACATCCTAGAGTAACACTATGCCATTTTTATGTTGTCCGGTTATTTTAGGATGCTACTCATTGTGCAACACTGAACTACTGATGGTTCACTTTAGTGTCGTGTGTCAAATTTCAATGTTGTATATTTATTTTTTTCATGACCATAATGTAGTATTTTAATTTAGTGTATTAAGAAATATAATCCATTCTTTCTGCAAAGGGCGGCCTTTATAAGATGTGGGTTTTGCTATGGTACACCGAAATGACTGTCGGACGGTCACGATCACTTGTTACCTCCTAGGTCGCGATGAAAGTGGTATGGATATTTATTCGTCCGTCCGTTCGACCGAATTCGTTAAGAGGTGTTTTAATCCGTCCGTATGCGAGTCCGGACATTCAACATCCGATACCGTATCCGTATCCGAATACTTAAATCACATATTTATGATGTCGATAATCAGTCTTATCCTATCCGGCATGGTTGATACTATCCGTATTCGAATCCGAATCCGGACAAAAATATGAAAACAAATGTGGTATGAGTAATATCCGTACGTATCCGATCCGTTTTCATCGTGACTCCTATGAGGTAATAGATTAAATAATTTTCTTTATTTTATAAAATAGGATAAAAAACGAAAGTTTAGATATAAAATATTTTTTAGATCGATTGATGCATGGCTGATCACACTTACAGTAGATGATTTTTATTTTATAACTTTGTACTTTATATATTTTAATTACCATATAATTCTATAGCTTAATTTAATTTATATGTGATATGTAGCGTGTGTGTCCGTGTACGTGGTCTGCGTGTGTATACGTGGCTAGGGTGTACGTGCATGTTTGTTTCCTATACCATATAATTTAATATCTTGTATTATACACTATATCATAGAAATGTCAAAAAAATATCATTGGAAATTGCTCTCTAAGATAAGAGTATGCATGAATATGTGTGTTTATCGGCCAAATTCCTACATAGTGAAGCAAATTTTTTCGGCATACAAACGGTTCGAACCTATTGATCGTAAATAAAATAAAGAAAAACACATCAAAATGAGTTATTCTCTTTTCATACAATATTACACAATAATGTATAATACTACGCAGTTGGAAAATAACGCCCCGTTTCCCTCCCATCATTAGCGGCATGCAAGATTTCCTCACCCCCGTAATTAGGGGGCCGTTTCCCTCCCACCATTAGCGGCATGCAAGATTTCCTCACCCCGTCATTAGGGGAATGCGGAGGAAGTTTTTTTTTTCCTATATTTTTTAAGTTATTAAATATTTCATAAAATCTAAAAAATTAACGGCGAGATTCATTTGAGATATTATCTCCTAATAGGTAAAAGGTGTACCTCAGCATTGCCCATAAGATGTATGGATGCATATATGTTTATTTGCTTCTTTCAAAGAAGAACTTTGTTGATTTCTGACTGACATACAGTATGTTATTTTAGTGTTGTAAATAAGTACTCTTGCAACTTTTATCATACCATTATGTTTTCTTGCAGCTTCTAATATCCCTTTAGTTGTTTGTAACTACTGAAGAGATTTTTCACTATAGTCATTTATCCCCTTCGGATAACAGGAAGTGAGGCTTTCTTTTCTTGGCAGTTGATTAATTTGAAATTTGAGATCACTTACAGAATAATGCTGCAGTTCCTTGTGCCATTTAAATTGTATCAAGTATCCACCACAATCCTGTATGAATTACATTCGGGTACTTCGTAGAAGCAGGCTTTTTATTATTATACTCTTGATCTGATGCTATTGGAGAAATCATATTTGACTTTATCAATTGTGCAGAGTGAACTTTGTGGGCATGGAACATTAGCTGCTGCGCACTACCTATTCTCATCTGGCCTTGTCTAGACCACCAAATAGAAAATGACATGAATGAAACTGAAGAGGAAGAAGTTACTAACCTTTAGAACCGAAAAATGGATGGAGGAGCCGATAAAGATCGACGATGGCCGAAGAGGATGAAGAGGAGGCGCCGGCGACGAGCAAGAACAGAGAAGTGCCAATGGCTCGGCCTGTGGGAGGAAGAAAGGTGGTGTATAGGGCTGGAGAGCTAGTCCCGGTTTGTGCTACAAACCCGGACTAAAGGTGCATATATAGTCCCGGTCGAAGCTACCAACCGGGACTAAACTTTTAATCTCGCCGGGTGAAGACACGAACCGGGACTAAAAGTCTGTCCCATGTCACCCATTAGCAAAAGCTGCCACCGGAGCCGCTGGCCACGGGATTTAATCCTAGTTGGGGGGACACCAAGCAGGACTAAATCACCCTTTTGTCCCCTTTTATCCCGGGCCAAAAAATAGTCGGGACTAAAACCGAGGTTTGAAAGTCCGTTCTCTACTAGTGAATTTCACCTTTGGAGAGCAGGCTGCCTTCAAGAATCAAGATCAACATCGTGACAAGCAGGCATGGTTATGAGCTCACGAATATGGCCAACGTATTACTGTGATCGACAAGGTTGCAAATGTGCTGATCATAGGCACGTTGAAACGTGGCACGAACTGTATTTGTACGTTGACGGACGTAAAGGCATCGTCGACATCTTTTTTTGACCGAATCGGTCGGGGAGTCCCCGACCTACTTTTTTTTTGCTTTTCTATTAAATGAAAGAATGACAGTATTTACAATTGTTACAAGGCCTCAGGCCGAAAGGGAAAAAGAAGGAGATTTACAAGTGACTCTCTCTCCAAGCTAAGATTTTACTACTCTTTACCGGTTTGGCTTTCAACGAAACCAAACCCTGTGTCCTGTGCGACGGCGACTTCCAAACCTCCACCGATTTCGGCCATTGTCGAAGACGATCTTATTTCTAGTGCACCAAATCCCCGGCTGCCACGAGATGAGGATTTCCCGAAGATTGGATTGGCAAAGTTTTCTCTAGCTCTAATAATCATCTCCAAGGGGTTTAAGCTGAAGTCCCAAGTATATACCAATCTTTGTTCAAAGAACTCGACTAAAGTGACATTTGAAGAACAAGTGGAAACGGGTCTCCTCCGAGTTCGAATTACAAAGGACACATGGGTAATCTGGTAGATGCATGTTTTTTCTCTTCAATATGTTCCTTGTGTTAAGTCTGTCCCTTCCCAAAAGCCAGAAGAAAAACTTATGGTTTCCCAGATTGCTAGAATTCCAAAGCCAATTGAAGATAGGAGCACAATCTGAAACCTCACTCAAGGCTCTATAGGCCTTTTTACTGCTGTATGCACTGGAACCCCAGGTGTAAAGCCAGGAGTCTTTAACCTCAGTTTCCCAATCCCTGCTCTCAATAATTTCTTTGAGCTCTGCCAATTGTAGTGTGGCTTGAGGAGATAAAGTTGGGCAAAATACTCTGTCCAACTGCTGGTTGATCAGAAATCTAATGGAGCATTTAGGTTTCCTTGCAAAGGAGAATAAGTGAGGAAATTTATCTTTGAGGGGTTGATCAATCCACATATCTGACCAGAGGAGGATGGCATTACCTTGACCAGGGCAACAACTTGTAATCTTGGAATTTTGGAAAGAGTTTCATCACATCTTTCCACCAAAACGACCCAACAGTGCTCGCCATGTGGTGGGGTGTTTTAATTTGCATATAGTCTAGACCAGGTCAAGGTAACCCAGGGGGTGTCATGGTTATTGTAGAACTTGTCCAGGTGTTTCAATAGAAGGGCATCATTCTGGGTCTCAATGTTGATGATACCTAGTCCCCCTTCTTTCTCGGATTTGCAAGCTTCTTCCCAAGCCACCAGTGCTTTGCCTCTGTAGTTCAGATCACCTTTGTTCCATAAGCAGGCTTTCCTTGCCCTATCAAGTTGTTTTACCACAGTGGATGGTAATTTGAGGCAGCACATGTAAAAGGTGGGCAAAGCTGAGATGACAGAATTCACCAGAATCAGTCTGCCATTATAAGCGAGCATTTTACTAATTCCTCCCGGCCTTCTTTCGCCTTGCAAGTGAGTGGAGTGAAATCTTCAATAGTTGGTTTAGTTGTGCCCAGAGGCGGTCCTGTGTAGGTGAAGGGCATGCTCCCAATTTGGCGGCCGAAGTTATTTGCCGGGTGAGTGGCTCTATTCTGGGAAATGTTGATGGGGACCAAAAAGGATTTTGCAAAATTTACATTCAGTCCACTACTATCTAAAAAACCCCTCAATAGGCCTTTTAAGTTGAAGAGAGTTCTGGCATATCCAGGTAAAATCAGCAGGGTATCATCAGCATATTGAATGATAGGGAAGTCACCTTGGAAATCATCACACAAAGGGTGTTTCAGGATACCACCCCTCCAAGCTTGATTAACAACACTTTGCAAGAAGTCTGCTGCAAGAACAAAAAGTAGAGGGGAAAGAGGGTCCCCTTGTCTCACTCCTCTCATGCATCTGAAAGATTTTCCAGGACAACTATTCAGTAACACTGATGAGGAGCCTTTGTTGAGTGAAATTTGTGCACCCAATTAACCCATTTCTCGTAAAGCCCTTGTGCCTTAAAATCTCTAGGATGAAAGGGTGTTCAAGTTTGTCAAAGGCTTTCTCAAAATCTAATTTTAGTATAACCACCTCTTTCTTGGATTTATGACAAAGGTGTAGGAACCTGAAAAGACCAAGCCAAACAGTCTTATATTGTTCTTCCTCTGATGAACCCATACTGGTTCTGGTGAATGAGTTCTGGCATAACCCCTTGGAGCCTGGTGGAGAGGATTTTAGTTATGCATTTGAGAGAGTAGTTGAGCAGGGATATTGGTCTAAAATCATTGACAGTCTCTGGGTTGTCTTTCTTTGGAATAAGGGCAATGACTGAGGAGTTGATGCTGGCAATATCTGTGTTGGAGATGGAGAAGTCTTTGAAGAGTCTGATAAAGTCATGTTTGATAATTGGCCAGCACTTTTTGATGAAGATACCATTGAAGCCATCTGGCCCAGGTGCATGTTCATTAGGAAGGGAGGTGATGACAGACTGAATCTCTTCATCACTGAACTCCACATCCAGGTGATCCAGATTCTGAGCTTGTAAGATCAGGCTCAGGTTATAGTTAATCCCAGTGTGCTCTGATGTTCCCATTCTCTCCTTGAAGGAGTTCCAGAGAAGGTTGGCCTTTTGCTCATGGTCAGTGATAAAGTTGCCATCTGCATCTAACAGGGACACAATAAAATTTCTTTTGTGGGCCAAGGTTGCCATCACATGAAAGAAATGGGAGTTCTCATCCCCAAATTTAACCCACTTGGTTGTATTCCTCTGTTTCCAGTAAATCCTTTTGGATTCAAGGAGCCCCTCCAGATACTTTTTAACCAATCTTCTGAAACAGGCTTTAGGCCTAGATAGAATTCTCTGTTCTTCAATCCCATCTAACAAAGAAATGACCCAATTGCAATTGTGGATTAGCCTGCTTAGGTTGGATAGATTTTTGCTCCGAGTTTGAGTCCATATCGACTTGCTTGAATCTCAAAGCAATATTTTTGGCTGCATTGCTATAAAAAGGAGCATTGTTCCAGTGCCTGTCTTGTCTCTATAAACCCGGGTGTTCCAACCGGTATGTTTCAATTCTGAATAAATTTGATTTAGGGATTTTGTTTCGATGTGCGGGACGTAGGGGATGTGATCAGACGTCGGTCTGGCTAGAGGTTGCACATAAGTGGCCGGGAAGGAGGTAGCCCACTCTAAACAGGTGAAGACCCAGTCTAACTTTACTAAGAGCGGGTCCTCTTGCATATTGCTCCAAGTATAGCTTACGCCCGCGAATGAGATCTCACAAAGGTCCAGATCGAGATAAGCTCATTGAACATGTCCATTTCCCCCGGGTCCCCTCCGGGTTTATTTCGTCCTCAGGGCATCGTAAAGGTTGAAGTCACCCCCAAGGACCCAGCTGTTGAAATTGCTTGTATCTAGATTCATGAGCCAAGTGATGAAATTGTATTTCTGATCGGGCTGTGAAGGGCCATAGATGTTGGTGACGTGAAAAGTGCTATGGTCGCTCTCCGAGTTAATTTAACGATCATTTGCATATGAACAACTCGAACAAGCACTCCATCAAAGATCTTTTTTGTTCCAAACAGTCCAATGAGACCTCCGAGGCTCCTACCGAAGGTTGGAAAGCAAACTTGTCAAAATTTCTAGGGCAGAACTTTCTAAGATAAAAACTGTCAAAGGATTCCCTTTTAGTCTCCTGTATACATACCACATGACAGGCACTTTCTGCAATCTTATCCTTTATGGAGTCCCATTTGCCTTGGGAGTTAATCCCTCTTACATTCCAGAAGAGAATTTTACTGTTATTGCTTGAGTTTGTGCTATCCATTAACAACAATTAGCATAATAAAGGTTAGTCTGAATTGTAACAAGTCAGACTCTGTAAGCGAGGGTTTAACCTCAGAAGCAGAGAGAAACACCAGATTAAGGAGACAGGAATAGATTAACATAACCATGGTGATCAAACAGGGGAAAGTAAAAGTTTACCCAACAGGATAAGGGAAAAACATGAGTTTCATGATAAAAGATGTCAGGCCAACAGGCTGACAGAGGTTCAGAAAGTGGCACAGCAGGCCAAGTACTTCACTTAAGTACAGCAGAGATAAACACCAGTACAGGCACTGGTTCGAAAGCAAAAGCTGAACGACACGAAGAACATTATTCATCATCGCCCCCGGTGAAGCAGGCGGTCTTCTGTCCAAGGAAGGGCTTCTTTCATCGACGTTGTCGGCTTCGAGGAGGGTAGCAAATACTGGCTCCGGTCCGCATCTTCAGAAAGCCTTCACCCATTCCAATCAGCGCATCATGGTCCAGGTAGGGGGGCTAGTGGGACGACTGCCAGGGGCACCACGTTCTCGAGCACTTCTTTGCCAGCATTCTTCTTGTTGCCCTTCTTTTTGGCCTTGGGCTTCTTCGCCCCACTCGGCCCAGCATCTCCCTTCGAACTGGCCTGTCCCTTGGCGTTGGCACTCTTGTAGCCTTCAAGACGGTTGGCCAGTCTGCTGCTACGCCTGAAGAAGGAGCTGTCCAGAAGCTCCTCCACCCTGACAACCTTCTTCTTCTTCTTGTCTGTGGCCGGGGTCTGGAACACCAGAGGAGCATCCTCTAGTATCTCCAAATCAGAGTTGCTGCCACCACCCAGATCAAGATTGGCTCCCCCTTCTACAGCGGCTGTATCACTCAGACCTTCCACAGTGTCACCCAAGAGGTTACGCTCCCTTGCAAACTTCTCTAGAGATGGATCTCCATCAGTCAGCTGAGGGTAGGAAATGCAGGCAAGATGGATAAGCAGATCAGAGTCATGGAAGTATGATGGGATGATGGTGTCTTCATCGATGTCCAACACGTTAAAAAATCTCATGGATATTGAGAAAATGCAAATAGGAATGGATGGCATTACCTTTCTCACGAGAGAGGGCACAGTGGTGACAAGAGGGTGATAGGGCCTGACCGGACCAAACTTGAGCCTGTTGCTGATGGAGCCGGCTTCCTGAACTGACATTGGCACAGGAGCTTGAGAGAAATATGCATTAGACATGAGCATATAAAAAGACTCAGATGGTAGCGATAAAGATATTTGGGGAGCTGAGGGCATACCAAAACTCTGGTCGATCTCTCTGGCAATGGAGGACAGACCAAACTTTTCCTTCAAGATTTCAAATCTTTCTCTGTTTTCTGGTCGCCTTTCAACCTCAACAGGGTCCTCCTCTGGGGCCAGATGCATCACCCATCTATCAGCACTATTCACTCTCATGTGGTTACCTTCCATCACCATTGCCGAGCCATTGCTGCCTGGTGGGGTGGAGTCAGAGCTGCTAGAGCTTAGAGGTCCAACAGGACCATCTCCCATCCATCTGGGTGGTGGGTGTGGGACGGGTGCGGGGGCCATGAACCAACCGACCATCTTCATCTTGGGGTTCCCGAATACCGAGTTCTCTCGAGGATGTAAACCGGTCGGGTCCACGATCTACCCCGGGTTGGTATGCCGGCACCCAAGTAGACGAGACCTGGTATCTTGGCATCATCATTCAAGTAAACCTTCACAACTGCTACCCCAGGTGTGTTGATTCCAAGCCAATCAACCATGATTCCAAAACCACAAACAGCTTTAGCCACGATTTTGTCATTCTTCATGTCGTCAGGGAACCCCAAAAGCATAACCCACGCCTCTCTGTCCAACTGAAAACTATGCAGGTTGTCCCCTTCATCATGTCTAACCAGGTACATGTTGTACTCATTGCGGAAACGGAAAATCGGCCCCAGGAACCTTTCGCGAGCAAGACTAGTAGTGAATCTGACATAAGCAGCTCCGAGCGGGCAAGGGTAAACTCCAAGCACATGAACATCAAGTGTGTTCAAGAAATACTCACGAAGAGCCGCCTCCAGGGCCGGGAAGTCCCTCTTGTCCATGTCTGGGACGAGCTTGACGATGGCGAGGTCCTCGTTGTGCCGGTAGTGGCAGCCCATGAGGAAGACCTCGTGGCGGAGTCCGGGGCGGTTCACGCGCTCCACTAGGTTGAAGCCCGCCGGGACGAAGGGCGCCGGATCCACGGCCCAGTTCGCCATTGGTGGCGGCGGCGACGGCGACGAGGTCGACGAGGTGGGGTTTACTGTAGCGGTCGATGGTGGTGGTGGAGTAGTGGAAATGGCGGAACCGTCCAGGGGGAGTGGTGCACTTGTATTTATGGTCTGCTTATCCCCAAGTTTTGCCCCTTCAGATCCCTGATTACGCGTGATACAATACTGCTGATTGAGGCGGGATTTTTGCAAACACCTTCTATAATCATGTCCATAATTAGCGCAGACTGGGCATCTGGATTTTTTGTTACAGTCTTTCCAAATGTGGTCATGGCCCATACATCTGGTGCAGAGCGCCATGGACGTTTGGGGTTCCAGGCCCGGTACAGGAACAGTCATGCTCGTCTGGTCAACTTGGGCTGAGGCACTGGGCTCACAACGGTTACGGCCCAACACTTGGGTAGAGCCTGAAGCAGAATTTGAATTTGAAGTCACAACCGTTGTCTAAGCTGCTGTTACTTCTGCTCCCGAAATGCCGCCCTTTTCCTTAATTTGCTAGCGAAGAACACGCTTCTTGACCGGGGCAGGTCGGATCTGAGGTGACGGGCGAACAGGATGAGGCTTGGGGAGATTTGAAGGACGAGGGTACTCGATACGATCCAAAGAATATTTATGAGAAGATGGTGGAGCATGGCTATGAGAAGCCGATCGAGAGTAGAATTTAGAAACAGAATTTTTAGTGGCCTGAGCATAGCTCTTAAAACCAGAATTTCTCTTAACCTCGGCCCATTCGGCCTCTTGTTCCTTTTGCCAAAGGGCAAGATCACGTTGCCAATTGGGGCCACCACCCCCCCAAAGGTGGAAGAAGAATTTGAAGAGGTTGCAAGAGGAGGATTTGGAGCGATAAATCATAAACCCAACATCCTTGGAGGCAACCGAAAAGCAGAACATCCATCCCGAGAGATGAAGGACTTTAAAATATTTGGCTATGCCACCCAAACAAGATTGAAGGATCACCGAAACGGAATCCTCGTTAAGCCTTATGGCGCTACGGCCAAAGCTAGCAACAAGATGAAAAGCTTTTGGAGAGAGAATGGATGGTGGACTCACAGGACAGTCGAACCGATCTTGAACAATCTTGGCAAAGGATTTCCCTGGATCGAAGTCGAGGTCCGACAGCCCCGCCATGGCGCCTGAGGATTGCGCCGGGCGGGAAGAGGCCACGAACGGTCACCGCCGGGCATGATCACCATGGTCGACGGTGGAAGGTGGAGGTGGGGCGGGCGCGGTGAGGGGGAGAGGGGCTCTCATGGGGCGGGGGTCGTCGACATCTTGTCCGGCAACATCACATCTGTAAAGATTAGGTTAACCAGGGTTACCTCCCTCGGTCCCTGGGTGCGTGTTATATAGGAGGGAACAGCCCCCTCCGTGGCAGATTACAATGAGAGATTGGTTACAGCAATATGTTCCTATACTTACGGGGTAGACTCCTACAATCAAGGGATTGATGCAATCTCCTAGTTACAATGTACCTGGACAATAATCATAAGATATACAACATCTAACACCCCTCCTCAATCTCAGCCACTAACAAGGTTGAGATTGTTTCTAAAGTCTCTTAGCTTCACACCTGGTAAAGCTTTCGTGAAACCATCGGCCACTTGATCCTTGGTGCTAATGAACCGAATCTCCAACAACTTCTGTGCTACTCTCTCGAACAAAATGAAAGTCAATTTCAATGTGTTTAGTACTTGCAGGAAATACTGGATTAGCGGAGAGATACTTTGCACCAATGTTGTCGCACCATAATCTGGCCAAGGAAGGATGAGGAATCTTGAGTTCACTCAGCAATTTCTGAACCCAAATTACTCTGCCGTGGCATTTGCAAGTGACTTGTACTCAGCTTCTGTGCTGGAGCGTGACACTGTCGCTTGCTTCCTAGCACTCCAAGAGATGAGATTTTCACCAAGATATACTGCAAATCCACCGGTTGAGCACCTATCATCTACACACCCGGCCCAATCAACATCTGAGAAGGCACTGACCACCATGGTCCTTGAATTTCCAATCCGAAGACCAAGATTAATTGTCCCACGAACATACCTGAGGATACGCTTGACTGCACTCCAATGAATCGTTGTTGGGGCATGTAGATATTGACATACTTTGTTGACTGCAAAGCAAAGATCAGGTCTGGTGAGAGTTAAGTACTGAAGAGCTCCCACTAAACTTCGGTACCTAGTTGAATCATCTGGTCCGAGTGGACTACCCTCATACGCACTAAGCTTCTCTATAGTCGATACAGAGGAGCATCCATCGCCTTACACTTGCTCATCCTTGACCGTGCTAAGATGTCTGTGGCATATCTTTGTTGTGATAGAATCAAAGCATCCTTAGTTCTTTTGACTTCTATTCCCAAGAAGTAATGCAAATCTCCCAGGTCCTTTAATGCAAACTCTTTCTCAAGATCACTGAGTAGGGCCCTTGTCGTGTCTAGAGATGAACTAGCAACAATTATGTCATCGACAAATACTAAGACAAATAATGTATACTTGCCTTTGTTGTAGAAGAACAAGGATGTGTCGTCTTTGGAAGGAACAAAACCCAATGATTGTAGCTTAGCACAGAGGCGAGCACACCATGCTCGAGGAGCCTGTTTGAGACCGTATAATGCTTTGTCCAACTTGCACACATATCTAGGATATGCTTTGTCTTCATAGCCGGGTGGTTGCTGCATATATACTTCTTCATCTAGAATCCCATGCAAGAAGGCATTCTGAACATCAAGTTGCCGTAATGACCACCCCTTAGTCATGGCAATAGAGAGAACCAACCGAATAGTAACTGCCTTGACTACAGGACTGAAGGTTTCTTCATAATCAATCCCACAGCGTTGTTTAAAACCCTTAGCAACTAACCGAGCTTTATAACGATCAATAGACCCATCTTCCTTTCTCTAGACTTTATAGACCCATTTGCAGCCAATTATGTTTTTACCTCAGGGAGCCGGGACTAAGTGTCATGTCTTGTTCTTGAGAAGAGCTTGATGCTCGGCATCCATAGCCGAAACCCAATGTCGATCTTGGAAGGCTTCCTTGAGACTTGATGGTTCCTCTGCTGATGACGTAGCAAGTATTCCCCAGCGAACAGTGCCATCGGTGTACTGCTTCGGCTTGACAATGCCTCGCTATCCACGCGTAGTCATTCGTCCGGAGGTTCAGGGGCTTGAGGTGGTGGCGACGCAGGCGGGGAGTCAGCACCAGTGGCCGCACCGGATCCACCGGCAGCCACAACGAATCCAGCTGGTGGATCTGCCTCATGACCAGCAGGAGACGGCTGATGACCCCGACCGGATCAGCCTGCGCAGCCACACGGGGACCAACAGACGGTGGTGGAGTCGCGACGGCCGCAGAAGATCCGCCAGCTGATGGCGTTGTCGACACCGATCCATCCGACACCGCGTGAGGAACGGATCCCGAGGATGATCCGGTCCCGCTGGTGCCAGGCGAATCGCCTGGGAAGGCGAGTTGCTCCCTGCGCCCGGGCACATAAAATGACGAGCAGAACCAGTACAGGCCAGTTCATCATTTGCGCCGCCTGCTTCATCAATTTGATTGGAATTTCTTCCTGTATCTTGCAGTATAAGATCACCAGCGCTAGGACCAGGATTAGTGGGGTTAGGAAAACTCAAATGTTGACCATGAATCTTGGCATCCCCAAAAGTCATTGATGAATTGAGGAGGACATCGGGAAGAACTTTGAGCTCGGCCCGGAGTTGAGCGCCAGCATTGGGCTAAAGCGGGGTAAAGGGAAAAACGGTTTCGTCAAAGACGACGTCCCGGGAGATGTAGATACGTCCCTTACTAGGATCAAGACACTTGAAGCCCTTGTGTGCATTGCTATAGCCAACAAATAAACATCTCTTGGAGCAAAACTGTAACTTGCGAGTGTTATAGGCGCGAAGATTCGGCCAAACGGCGCATCCAAAAATGCGAAGGAAATTATAATCTGGTTCATGACCATAGAGACGATGAAGGGGAGTATCATTATCGATTACTTTGGATGGTAGTCGATTAATGAGAAACACCACAGTCTGAAATGCCTCGTCCCAAAATTTGAGAGGCATTGATGCATGAGCGAGCAAAGTGATGCCCATCTCAACTATATGTCTATGTTTGCATTCGGCAACGCCATTTTGTTGATGGCTATGAGGACATGACACATAGTGATGGATGCCAATGCGCTTAAAGAAAGAGTCCAAGGACTGATCTTCGCCCCCCAATCGGTTTGGACGGCTCTAATTTTCTTATCAAACTGTCGCTCAACTAAGTTTTGGAAGTCACGGAAGCACTGAAAAACTTCTGACTTATGCCAAATCAAATAAATCCAGGTGAACTTAGAATAATCATCAATAAAACTGACATAATATGTGAAACGACCAACGGATGCGGGTGCAGGGCCCCAAACATCTAAAAAAATAAGGTCTAAAGCACTAGTGGATACACTAGTGGACTTGGGAAAAGGTAACTAATGACTCTTGCCTTGTTGGCAAGCGTCGCACACTGGATTATTGTTCACATCCCGAACACAGGAAAGTTTATGATAACTAATAATTTGACGAACGACAGACGATGAAGCATGCCCTAGCCGACCGTGCCAAGTGGACGAGGAGGGTTTGATGGCGCCAAGAGCTTGTTTATTTGATGATGATGAACTAGGCGACGAGGGCATGATAGGATAAAGACCTCCTTTAGCCTTCCCGGTGAGGAGTGTTCTCCTCGTCGCTGCTGTTGATACTAGATACGCACACGAAAGAATCAAAGAGAAATAATCCGCAAGCGCACGGATATCGGTGAGCACTTCACCCGGGAGATATTCCAGAGTATCATTATTTATTTATCCGCTAGGAGAAAACGTGCATCTGACTAACCCAAGTCTATACTTAACCCCTGAGCTACAGACAAGGTAATGAGCGATATAGAGAGGATTACTACCACAGTCTCCTTCCAACCTATGGCAAGCTTTGCAACTACTACTCCATGGGAGCACCTAAGAAAAGACACCACAGAGGATGCTTAACCTAGCACTTTTGGACCTACCTTACCTACTAACGGGAAGTGGATTACAAAGGTAACAAAGGGACTGTCATCTCCCCTGCTACTACCACGGTTCTGGCCAGATAGGGAGCATCTACGAGTGAACCTAGCCCAAGCACCACGCTTACGCTATGAACGATTACTCTATTCCCAACCGGAAGCGAATAAAGTAAACTCGTAAACCAAAGAGCAATAATAACAAGAACTTACTAGTATTAGAAGTTGAATTGCAGAATGATCCTAGAACCAAGCCTCGGGTTAGGAGACTTGATTCCGCAGGTACAACCGGAGAGGAGACACCGACATGCCGGGCTTCCTCCAACTCTACCTCTACCCTATACTCTCTCTATCTATCTTGAATGCTAGGCTCTAGGGAGGAGATCCATTCAAGGGAACCCCTCACCTGATCCTCTCTGGAAATAATGAATTAGGGTTTCAAGGGATGCCTCCTCCAGGGGCCAGGGGCCCTGCTTATATAGCCCCCTAGGATGCACCGCAGCCCTCGGATCAAACCGACCTAAATGGACGATTATTATTCATCCTCAAAGGCGGTGGAACAGGGATCCGCGAGGCTGACGCTGATTGGCTGAAGTGCCGGGTCGGCCGCCCAAGGGGGGGAGTCGGCCAACTCTCCACCGAGCCGGTTCGGGCTCCCGTTTGGTCCAGAGCCTTCTCGAACCTTCCAGATTACAGAATTTTCACCGGTTCCCGATTATCTCTATGTAAACCCGACATGTGGGCCTTCCTTGGGTATTTTCGGTGACACCCGCAGAAATAGACATTCACCAAAACTCGTGGAATTCCGTTAGTATAACCCCTATATCTAGTTGGTGAACATATTTTAGTCCTTTCTCATGTTTAGTTGACGGTAAAAATTTGTACTTAACGACCGTCAACACCTGCTTAATAAAAAACCGATCAGGATGGAATTCAACAAATGCATCATTGTCACGAGTAATACGATTAACAGATAAAAGACTTTTGTGGGCAGCAGGAACATGAAAAATATTGCGTAAACGAATGTGTCGTGATGGGGATTGCACAAAACCATGGCCAACATGTGAGATTTCCATACCTGATCCATTGGCGGCGTGGACGTGCTCGCCACCATGATACTTGTCGCGGAAGGAGAGCTTGTCGAGGTCGCTGGTGATGTGGTCGGTTGCGCCGGAGTCCATGTACCAATTGGTATATACGCTGTAGGAGGAGGTGACGTTGGAGACCGACTTCTGCTGAGGAGCGCCGCCTTGAAAATGCTCATCATAGCGCTTGTAGCAACAAAATGCAGGATGCCCCTCCTTGCCACAAACTTGGCAGAACAGGCCTGCCTGGAAGGAGCTGCTGCGATTGGGGTTGGCGTTGGTGTTGTTGTTGTTGCGCCCCCCTTTTGCTTGCCACCGCCGCGGGCAAAGCCACCGCGGCCGCGGCCATTGCTGCCATTGTTGCCATTGCGCCCTCCCCGGGACGCGAGGTTGGCCGAGGACTGAGAGCCCCCATTGCGCACCTCCATGCGCTGCTCATGGCTGATCAGCTGGGTGTACAGCTCTCCCAGCGAGATCGGTTCGACCCGGTTGGCAACCGAGGTCACAACGGAGTCGTAGGTGTCGTCGAGACAGGTCAGGATGTAGGACACCATCTCTTCATCTTCCAGGCGGCGACCGGCAAAAGCCATCTCGTCGGTGAGAGACTTCATCTTGGTATAGTACTCGGCTATGGTCGACCCTCCCTTGGAGGCAGTCGCCAGAGCCAAACGGGTGGAGATCACCCGTGCACGAGATTGGGAGGCGAAGAACTCCGCAATCTTGGCCCAGGCTTCGGCAGCCGTCGTCGCAGACGAGGCTTGTTGCGCCACCTCCCGAGAGAGATTGACGAGAAGATAGCTAAGGACCTGTTGGTCCTTCGCTACCCAAGAGGTATACTCCTTGTTGATCACGAGCTCCTCCGAGTCATCGGTAGGGTTTTTCTTGGGTAGGTATTTGGCTGGGGGTTTGGCCTCAGGGCTGAGGAACTCGAAAACCTCCGCTCCACAAATGGAGGAGAGGATCTGAGCATGACAGAGAGGAAAGTTCCCGAGGGTCAGTTTCTCGCTGACCGGCAGAAAACCGAGGGAGTAGAAGGCATGTGCGGCGGCGGGGTTGGAGGAGGAGCCCATGGTGAGTTTCCGTGAGGATGATGGCTCTGATACCATGTAAAGATTAGGTTAACCAGGATTATCTCCCTTGGTCCCTGGGTGCGTGTTATATAGGAGGGAACAACCCCCTCCATGGCAGATTACAATCAGAGATTGGTTACAACAATATGTTCCTATACTTACGGGATAGACTCCTACAATCAAGGGATTGATGCTATCTCCTAGTTACAATGTACCTGGACAATAATCATAAGATATACAATATCTAACAACATCAACCGCCGATATATGTATGCTTCCTGAGATAACCATTATTTAATTAACCAATGACGCAAAGAGGCCACGTATGATTAGTGTTCTGCCACAAGCTCGGTCGCTTACACAAGTAGCTCGCTGCCGACCACAAGAACAAATAATAAACCACGCCTCACCGGGATCAGTGAAGCAACAAAATCTTAACATGAAGTATGATTATTGATGCCTACCACATAACCAAGCGTATTAATCATCAGGTCGTCCTTAATCTCATCAACTCATTGCTACTTATCCACCTGCAGTTGTTAAAGTTCAACTGAAATACAAATTCCACCATGCAAATACAACGAAATGTGGCACTAACATTACATCTCAAGTAGCTGTGTCTAGCGTTAATTATTCAGACATCACAAAGTACTAGTATCACGATCACCTGACGACAAAACCACAATCACCTAGACACATGAATATAAATAAGTAACGATGCCACTGGGTTACCCAATGGGTAATTCACACACAATTCAAGTCTCTTAATTCACACACAATTCACCACCATTATAATCCAAGACATATTATGTTACTGTTTATCCAATGGGTACCCAGTGGCATCGTTGTAAATAGGATGCTACTACGTTGATGTATAAGCTGGGGAGCTCGCAGCGTTGGTGCTTATGTTACCACCTCCTTTTAGTCACGGGTTCAGGACACATGTATAACATTGCTGGTGCCTCAAGTTGTTCTGCGCATGCAATGAGCAAAAGAGTCGACTGAGAATCCTAAAAAGAAAAAGGAGTCAAGTGGGAGATAAACTACTTCCTCAGTTCAAAACTATAAGTTGCTTTGTCTTTCTTTTATGTATGATATTATTTCGTCTAGATCGTCATAACAAATGGGATGTACCAGAAAAAATAACATGACTTATGGTTTAGAACGGAGGAAGTATATAGCAAGACATTTTAGTTGGTAGAGTAAACAAAATAACTAGTAAATGCAATTGACCAAGGAGTAAACTGGTGCTAATAAAAATATACCTTCTCAGGAATTTGCCATCAATCCATATCGCAGGTACATGGCGGATGAGAAGAAAATCCTCCCCAGGACCCGCAGCACATCTCCTGCTCAACGCAGGCGTCACGAATCACAATTTTCTTAAGAGAAGTGAAATCTTGGATGAAACTTGGCAGCTTCTCCAACCCATTGCAATTGACAATACAAATATATTCTAAAGAGGAAGCAAAAGAGATTTGAAGCTATTCGGAAATCCCACCAACTTTGGAAGAGAAGTGAGGGCAAGCATACGGAGGCAGCACAACCCGCTCAAGGCTTCCTCTGGTTTCATCAAATCAAGCTCTGAACAATTATTAATAACCAACCTTTGGAGTTTGGTGAGCTGACTCATGGAAGAGGGAAGAGAAACCAACTTGGATTTGTTGATGCGCAGGTCTTTGAGGGCAGCCAGACTGCCAAGTCCTTCTGTCAACGATGTTAGGTCATGGCAATGAAATAATTGTAGATCTGTCAGGAAAGGCCAACCACAAAACTCATGTTTCAACAAATATTTCTCGCTTTGAAGTCAAGCCGAGAAATGTCAAATTAACCGGTCCATGCACATCTCTTGGTAGGTCCACTAGTTGGTCACACATGAAAAGACCGAGTGTTTGTAGATTCACTAGCTTGCACAAAGAATTTGGTAGGTATTTAATTTTTCTATTCCATCTTAGATCTAGGTACCTTAGGTGCCTTAAATTTCCAATTGAACTTGGCGGCTCTTCAAATCCAAAGATAAGCAAAAACTAGGACACGAAGGTGCTTGAAAGTTGAGAATAAGTCTTCAAGAAAGGCTACACTCACAGTGCCAATATTATTTGTGCTTATAAATGTCCTTGCCCTATCGGCCCTTTTTAGCTGCTTTGGAAATTCCATCTCCGTTGAGTAGTCTTGGTAGGGGTCCCACATAAGGTATCGAGTCCTCTCAGAGAAATAAAGTTTTTGACAACTAACAATTGCATGTTCCTTTTGGGACACTTGCACTGACAGATCATGAATAAGATCATGCATTTTACAATATTGTATACTATTGTCAAAAAACATACGTGTATCTTGTAACAATGATCTTTCTAAAAGTTCATGAAAGTACTCTTTTCCCACAGTCATCAAGTCCTTGCTTTCCTTTCCTCTATCCAACAACCCTAATGCCATCCAAAACATAACAACTGTATCCATGAAAAGATAGTAATCTTTTGGAAAAGTGGACAAAGAAGCAAAACATGCTCGTAGATGGGGTGGTAGTGCATCATAACTTAGCTTTAATGCTGCCAAGATTCCACCCTTGTCTTGCTTAACATTCCATAATTGCTGTTCATTGATGTGATACCACTCTCCAACATCTCGACTACTTGACAAAGATGGAACCTAATGTCTTTGCGACCAAAGGGACACCACAGCATTTCTCCACAATTGATTGTCCAACTTTTAGCAACTCGGCATCCTTGTTTTCTTGACCTTTGAAAGCATAACGGAAAAATACTTCCATGCACTGTTTATGTGGTAGCTTTCCTACTTCATATGGTTGCAAGGTCTTCACCACTGATGCAACATTTGAACCACGCATGGTTACTATAATTACACTTCCATTGCCACCGCCACACAAAAGGCTTCTCAAATCTTCCCATTCACTTGCCTCTTCATTCCACATATCATCTATGTTGACGGCAATTATACCCAGATTTTACCCCATGAAAATCCGTCAACAATGGTTGAGTTCGGAGATAACACCATGCAAATGAGTAGTGACATAGGTACAATTGACTTGGTTCCAGATGTACGTGTCATTATTTGGGTGTAGGTGCAAACAGGCACTTTTCAGTGTTCGGGAGCTACAAATGAAGGTAGAGCAACCAACTAAGATGGCCAATGACCAAACCAACTCCACATTCATCAATGTCATATCCTCTCGGAGTTAGTGTGCAAAAGATGAGCACAAAGGTCAGGTCGGCCGACCGACATTTGTGGGTCCAATACCACCTTTGTGCTTAGAATTGCATGGTGAAACTACCCGCAAAAGATGGCCCTTTGATTCCACCAAAGGCAGGTCGACCGACCAAGGTTTGGGGCCATCTCGGACACGCGAGATCACCGAGACGTCGGGGAAGACGGTGGTGGGTCCACCCCCAATGGACCAGGTCGGCCGACCAACCTATGGTGGGATGCCACCTGTCCTGACTCGCCACCGACATGCTGAAGCCTCCTGGAGCTGACACGTGACAAATGGGTGAAAACCCCAGGTCGGCCGACCTGGAGGTTGGGCCCACTCGGGGTCGGTTCACTCCACCGACGTTCCCTGCATATCCTGGACGTTGATTCAAGGCGGTTTGAGGTCGGTTGGATCCGAAGGTGGAGAAGCCACTTCACGCGGATCGATGATGTGGCGGTGGAGTAGCCCCTACTCCATCTCCCACTATAAATACCCCCTCACTCCCTCTCATTCAGGACACCATGGAGAAGCATTTCTAGAGCTATGTGAAGTTATGTAGTCCACTATAGTAGTAGTAGTAGTAGGAGGAGGAGTAGTAGTAGTGTGGGAGTTAGAGTGGGTCGAGCGAAGCTCGGAGTCTCCGGAGTCGTCTTCTGGAGAATCTGGTATGTCTTCCTCTTGTAAGACTTTCATACTTTTCCTTTACTTTTCTGAGTATTCACTTTCAGTACTTGCTTAGTGTAGTATTACTCTGGTAGTAGTATTATAGTGTTCTAGCCTGTTTAGTAGTAGTAGTTCACTAGATAAATTAGTCTTGTCTCGGTTGTTTCCATTGCATTAGGTCCTACGACTAGAGCTTAGGCTAAGACGTATATTTAGCTTAAGTTGTAGGCGTTAGTGTGAACGTGGTGTTCAGACTAAACCTGTCGGTGGATGTTCGCCTCACTGATTGGTTATACCATTCAAACTCCCAACGTGTATTAGCGGGGGCGGTTGTGACAGAACGCAGCCTTCCAGTTATATCTATTTACGTCGGGTAGGCCGATAGGTGCCCCTTAAAACCAAGGTATCGCTGGAATAGGAGTTAGTTCCCAGAAGGGGAGGGAATGTTAACCTCCTATTTGTCAGACATATCTCCAGCAACCAGGGGAATACAAGACTAGTGGCTTTAGTGTGTTTCCACTACTAGATTAGATTAGTTCACGGAAGTAGAAGTAGAGTCATAGGATTCTTTCACTCACTCGTTGTCCTCCTACCTAGCTATCACTCTACCTTATAAACCCTCTAGCCAGCTCCTTGATCCACCCTTCCTATACACATCCGTTAATCCCTTTTCCACTAGTGATACTAGGATCGTCTCCTATTAGTTCCTAGCTACGGCTTTCCCTTGGGAGAAATATAAATTGACAACCTTGGAATACTCCTCGGTGAAATGCTACAGCGGTACATTCTGTGCTTGCGGAATATCCAATAGATATGGAATTACCCTCTTGGCATCTCTGGCGTTGCCGCCATACTTCGTGGTTGCGCTAAGAAATGCCAACAAGCATTTCGGCGCCGTTGCCGGGGAAAGCGTCGCCCTAGGAGTTTTTATAGGATCGAATCTAGGGTCAATGACTAGTCTAGTTAGAAATTAGTGTTAGGGTGTTACCTCTCACCTGTCTTGCTTCTCGAAGCAAAATGGTGCATGAACGGTTGTTGAGGTGAACTGGACATTGTCAAGTTCTACCTCCGGGGTTCATTTGAACCTAAACCCGTTCAAGGGACACCACAGCATTTCTCCACAATTGACTGTCCAACTTTTAGCAACTCGGCATCCTTGTTTTCTTGACCTTTGAAAGCATAACGAAAAAATACTTCCATGCACTGTTTATATGGTAGCTTTCCTACTTCATATGGTTGCAAGGTCTTCACCACTAATGCAACATTTGAACCACGCATGGTTACTATAATTACACTTCCATTGCCACCGCCACACAAAAGGCTTCTCAAATCTTCCCATTCACTTGCCTCTTCATTCCACATATCATCTATGTTGACGGCAATTATACCCAGATTTTACCCCATGAAAAGCCATCAACAATGGTTGAGTTCGGAGATAACACCATGCAAATGAGTAGTGACATAGGTACAATTGACTTGGTTCCGGATGTACGTGTCATTATTTGGGTGTAGGTGCAAACGAGGCACTTTTCGGTGTTCGGGAGCTACAAATGAAGGTAGAGCAACCAACTAAGATGGCCAATGACCAAACCAACTCCACATTCATCAATGTCATATCCTCGGAGTTAGTGTGCAAAAGATGAGCACAAAGGTCAGGTCGGCCGACCTGACATTTGTGGGTCCAATACCACCTTTGTGCTTAGAATTGCATGGTGAAACTACCTGCAAAAGATGGCCCTTTGATTCTGTTGGGTGACAACCGGGACCTGGGCACCCCGTCCCGCCGAAACGACGAGTTGTCGATTCGGTTGACCAAACCGAATCGGCCGCCGGGTCAATTCGGTCCGTTAAACCGGCCGATGGACGATGAACGGACGTTTCGGTCTGTTAACCGAAGAGTGCTAAGGGCGATTCGGTTGATTTCGCTGTCTGACAGGTTGATTGATGGATTAGCCACCCGGGCGCCAGGACGCCGAAGCACCTGGGCAGGAGGGGCTTTGGTGCCTTAGCCGAATCACCACCGGGTGGCCGGTGATATGTTTTGCTTGTGCAGGGACACGACGCCGCTGCTCTTGTGAAGATTGCTCGCTGCCTGGTGGGCCTGGGGTTGTCGGCCATTCGGACTGCAACCCGGAAAAGCACCAAGAAGACTGTTACGCCCCCGCTACCTACCTACGTGAGAAATCAGGAGAAGCGGCTCGAGGGCATTATAGTCATGTAAATGCCTACGGGCTCCTATAAATACGGCCCTGATGGGACTGTAAAAGGGATTGGAATATAATGGAATGCATTGAGCTTTTGTTCTGTCCATTCTGTGTTCCGTATGTCGTTTCGTAGCTAGATTCAGCATCACTCGTTGAGTAAATTCGGGTTTACCACCGGAGGGGGTTCTAAGGTTTTGCCTTAGAACAACATTGGCGCCCACCGTGGTTGTCGCCGAACATACCATGGCTCCGAAAGGCAAGGCGAAGACAGTGGTGGTCATCCAAGGAACTCCGATCCACAGATTCGGTTGCACCCACCGAAGTTCTACTGAGTCCGGTCCGTGACGTTGCAATCGGGAGTATCCATTCGGCAAGCCGAAGGTGCGGTGGCACCAAAGCATTGACCAACGACGCAGCGGTCCAAGTACAATCAAGAGGGCGGCACAAGCGAACTTGGTGCACTAGGAGGTGCGCTCCGGAGGCCCGCATAACCGAAGACCCCGAAGAAGAAGAAACCGAAGAGCCGAGGGATCGGACGTACAAAACGCCCGGCTCGAAGTAGTTAGAAGAGCGAGTCGCCAAGGTGAATGCCCACAAGCAAAGATCGCGATCGTTGCAGCCCAAACGGCGACACAAAACCGAATGTCGGCAACCCAAGAGGCAATCAACCAAGCAAGAGAAGAAGCGAGAGAAACTAGAAAGGGAAATTCGGACCCTCCGATCATCCTCGGGGAAGAATCAAGAGAAAGATGTTATCATTCGGGAGAAAAATCACGAAGGGAAATAGCCGAAGCAATAGACTTGGCATCCCCATTATCACTGGAAATCCAAAGATGTCCTTGGCCACTGGGTTACAGATCGAAGTTGCCAAGTTTCAATGGGCAATCCAACCCGAGAAGATTTCTTACAAGTTATGAAGCATGTGTCCATTCGGCTGGCGGCAACGGCATGATCCTCGCAAAATCGTTGGTCATGGCTTTAACAGATTTAGCATACGACTGGTTCGTGTCCCAACGACCGTTGTCAGTCACTTCATGGCATCAGGTGAAGGCGGACCTGCTCACCACCTTTCAGGGGTTCCAAACAGACAAGAAAACAACAACGGATCTCATGAATCTGTTCCAGCCGGATGACGAATCCTTTGTCAAAATACCTTGAGAGGATAATTCAGTTGAAAGCTCGCCGAATGTGTCGACGATATTGTCATTGCCGCGGCGATCAAGGGATCGAAGATAGGGCCCCGCGCTCAAGCCATGTCTCGGTGTAGCACCAACAACAATCAAACAGTTGTTTGATCGATGCATGATTCGCTAGATCGAGGAAGACTTAGTGCAACGGAAGGCAACACGGTATAACATCAAGCAAGCATCACCCAAGTCCAACCAACCGAATCAAGCAAACTCGCGGAAGAATGAGCCAAAGTCCACCGCCGTGAACAATGTGCGGAAGACTCAACCCGAACCAGCCCGAACCAAACCAAAAACTTTGGTAACCGGGCGAGAGGTGGTAGAGGTTCCGGTGGCGGGCGCGGAAGGGGCAGAGGCAGAGGCCAGCCCAGAACGCAGTATTGTGTGGTGTGTGGCGAGGACAAGGGCCATACAACAAAAGAGTGCAAATATACCCAGCTAGCAAAGGAGCAGCGGGAAAAGGACGAAGCAGCCAAACCGAGTGAGGCAGGAAAGCACGTTTATCACACCATGGCACCTCCTCAGCAAGCGTTTCACCATCCGGTTTTCACCCAAGCACCATGTAACCTGCCACCGGCGCAGGTATACCAGCAACCGATGGCGTGGCCGATGCCCCATATGGCGCAATATCACCAACCTATGCCAATGCACAATCAGGCATTTTAGGCAGCCGCATCATCTTCAGCCACAATTGATCAGCACGCAGCGCAGCAGTCAACGAATCCAGAAACTTCAAGAGAGCTGCAAATAGTCAACACAGTCGCACCAACTAACATGATGAACTCCAGTGGGCATATCTACGCCATCACGGGTGGATCCAACTTGGAGCACGATAACAAGAGGGCCAGACGTGACTTTGTCAAGAGAGTATTGACCATCTCACCAAAAACGCCGATAGCGCACCCTGCTTGGAAGACAACCCCTATCACCTTTTCAGAATCCGACTTCAGAGTGAAGGACTTCCCACACTGTGATGCCTTGGTAGTTACAGCGTATGTCGGAGGATATACCCTCCACAACATTCTGATCGACAACGGCAGTTCTCAGACATACTCTTCACCAAGGCATTTGACAGTATGAAACTAGACCGAAAAACACTTGACCAGGCAGGGAACACCCTATTCGGTTTCGGTGGAAGGAGAATAGACGCGATTGGCAAGAAAACAATCACGGTTGCGTTCAGCGAGGATACAAAAGTCAGAGCGGAAGAAATCGCATTCGATATAGTCGACATTGATTACCCGTATACAGCCATTTTCGGCAGAGGTATCATCAAGCAAATTCGACATGGTGATTCGGCAAACTCACTGTGTATGAAAATACCTTCACCCACCGGCATCATTTCGGTATTCGGAGATCGATCTCAAAGCAAGGAGAATCGACGGAAAACCCATACCAGGATACAGCATGGTGCATGAGGTGAAATCCAAACTCAAACAGAAGGAAGAGGAAGACCAAAGTAACAACAAAGAGCCAAAGGCGCTCCCTACGAAGAAACAATTCGGGTGTCCTTGAGCCCGAATCGGCTCGATGAATGCGTCAATATCGGTGCAAGTTTGGGTCGTGGTGAAGCCTCAAGATTGACGGAATTCCGCCGGAAAACCGAGACGTATTCGCCTGGTCAACACGCGATCTGCAGGGAGTAGACCGAAGCCTTGCACAAAGACCACGGCTGAACGTGAACAGTCGGCCCAGGCCTAGAAAGCGAAGCTCCGCAAAATATCGACGAAAGAGCAAAGCGGCGAAGAAGGTGAAGTGCGAGGAGGCTTTTGGATGCCGACGTAATCGAAAAGTGCGGTACCCGAATGGCTAGCAAACGTGGTTATGGTAAAGAAGAAGAATGGCAAATGGCGAATGTGCGTTGATTTCACTGACCTCAACAAGCATTGCCCGAAGGACCCATATCCATTGCCCAGGATAGACAAATTGGTGGACATTGCGGCTGGTTGTGAGATAATGAGTTTGCTCGACTGTTTTTCGGGTTATCACCAGATATGGCTTGACCCGGAAGACCAGGAAAAGACAAGTTTCATCACACCAGACGGCACTTTTTGTTACAAGAGAATGCCCGAAGGGCTAAGGAATGCCGGACCGACTTTCTCCAGGTTAACTGACGAAATATTCCGGGAGCAGAAGAAGAAGAACAATCTCGTTTCCTATGTGGACGACATTGTGGTAAAGAGCGACCAAAGGGACGCACACATCGATGATCTCAGAGAAACATTCGCAAATCTGCGCTCAAGTGGCCTCAAACTTAACCCCGACAAGTGTGTATTCGGTATCAGCAAAGGGAAGCTACTCGGTTGTTTGGTCTCCGCCAGGGGTATAGAAGCTAACCCAGAAAAGATTGCAGCTATCGCAAACATGGCGCCGCCTCAAAACAGGAAGCAGGTGCAGAAACTCACAGGGAGAATTGCAGCTTTGAGCAGGTTCATATCAAGATCAGCCGAAAGGGGATTACCATTTTTCAGAGCACTCCGGAATGCATCGACTTTCGGTTGGGGACCTGAACAACAGCAAGCTTTCGAGGAACTCAAGAAGTATCTCACTAGGCTCACCACACTGTCGAAGCCAACATCCGGAGCAACTCTGATGTTATATCTATCGGCCGCCCGAGCAGATAAGTGCAAAGCATTGATTGAGGAGAAGGAATATGAGGGTAAAATGCAACAATTCCCCATCTACTTCGTCTCGAAGCCCTTTCGGGTGCTAAGGTGAATTACACCGAGTGGAAAAGATTGCATACACGGTAGTGATGGCTTCCGTAAAGCTCAAGCACTATTTCCAAGCACACCAGATTCGGGTCTTATCATCTCGGCCCCATTTGGAATCTTTATTTCGCAACACCGAAGCAATAGGCCGAATCGGCAAGTGGGCGGCCGAGCTGAATGAATACATAATATCATTTGAGCACGAGATCAACCATCAAGTCACAAGGTGTTAGCGAGACTTCATAGCGACTGGACACCGAATGCGGATGACTCCACAAAGCGGTTTGATGAACCCGAATGGACCGTACACTGCGACGGGTCGTGGTGTTCAGCAGCGCGGGGAATATCACCATACCGACACCACCGAATGGGCCAAGAATACGGTACACGGCTAGGTTGTAGTTCCTCACCACGAACAACACAGCCCGAATACGAAGCGATCTTCTTGGGGTTACAAAAGCTCGAGCACTCGGAGTCCGACGTTGTGTGATTCGGTCTGACTCACAGGTAGTGGTCGGCCATGTCCAGAAAGAATACACAGCAAAGGACCCCGAGCTAGCCACATACCTGGCCACCGTAAGGAGAATGGAGAAATATTTCACAGGTTTCACCCTAAAGTATATTCCAAGGTCGGAGAACACCGAAGCCGATGAGTTAGCAAAAGCAGCAGCCAATGCCAGTCCATTGCCAGCTGATGTCTTTTACCAAGTCCTAACAGTCAAGGCTGTCAAGGAAGAAGAAGAGTCACCCTCGGTCGTTCATGCAATCGCAAGCGATGACTGGAGGGCGCCCATCTGGGCATACCTCAACGGCTCATACGAACCAGCCTCAAAGAAAGATATGCACCGAATGAACTCCGGACGAAGCAATTCTCCATTATTGGGGAAAACATGTACAAGGAAGGCGTAGTCGCTCCAATGCTCAAGTGCATAAGTAGAGGAGAAGGGAAACAACTGCTGCTCACCGAGATACATTCGGGTTCATGTGGAGCTCACAGAGGTCATCACGAAATTGCCCATAGAGCAATGAGGCGGGGATTCTATTGGCCGACGGCCGTAATCGACGCTAAAGAGATTGTGAAAACATGCGGGGGTGTCGATGTTCGCAAAGAAGCTGAATTCTCCAGCTAACCCTACGTCACCGTATTCCCGACCGGCCGCTTCGCCGTTGGGGTGTAGACATCGTTGGATCGTTACCCCCAGCTCCCGGGAACCTCAAATATGCAGCAGTGGCTCTGGAGTACTTCACCAAATGGGTGGAAGCCAAGCCGCTAGCTAAGATAACTTCGGGGACTTTGGTGAATTTTGTATGGCAGCGAATCATCTGCCGATTCGGGTACCCTCGTACATCACGAGTTGACAACGGCAAACAATTTGACTCAAAGACAATTCGAACGTTTTGTGAAGAGTTGGGGATTAAACTGTCATTCGCTTCGGTGAATCACCCGGAGTCGAATGGGGCAAGCTTGAAAGAGTAAATGGTGATATTTTCACTACCATCTCAAAGACGCTCGAGGAATCAAAGAAAGGGAAATGGGCCCAAGAGCTGGTCACCGCCGTTTGGGGTCACAATGTCTCCAGTCCGAGCTACGGGTTTCACCCCATTTCGGCTATTGTTTGGTGAAGAAGCCATAACGCGAGAGGAAGTAAGGATGGGCTCGTTCGAACGAGAGATATCGCCCACCAACCCGATTCGAGAATGGTAGACGTAGAAACGTCGGACCAAAGGAAGCTTCAGCCGCAGATAATCTAGACAAATATCACGCCGAAACCAAAAGTTGGAGAGACAAGAAAATCCCGAGGAAAGACATTAATCCGGGGACATGGTTCTTATCCGCCAACCCGGATAAACAAGGCAAGCTGCGAGTCACCATGGTACGGACCGTACATCGTGGCAAGAAGGGTCAAGACTGGCGTATTCACCTTGGTAACCGAAGATGGAAGCGAATCAGCCCACACTTGGAATGCGAGATAATCTGCGTCGATTCTATCCATGACTATGGCGTGCTCCGAAAGGAGATGTAATAATTTAATTTCATGTAATTTCGGTACTCTTGCCTAAAGACATTCGGGGCTCTGCACTCTTTTTCCTCACTGAGGTTTTTTAATGAGGCATCCCATGTAATAAGTTTAACTTCGTCTATGGTTATGCTTCGCGGAATCATATTCATGTCTGCGACACAGCTACCGAATACGCTTCGGTTGGCAACAATAGGAAAAGGTTGTAAGCAACCTATAAAGCCAGAGAAGGCTGGGAACTCCTGCGGAAACAGCAGGAGATATCCCAAACGTACAGATAAGTCCGTACGATTGGTTGTATGACTGAGTTACTCAGAAAGGCAGTAACATCAGCTACACAATCACCGAAAACGGTCAGGCAACAAGCGCCTGTCCATATATTCGGTATCAATTTAAAAGGTTGCAAGCAACCAAAACAAGCCGAAAGGGCAAGAAAAACCCCCAACACACAGTCATGTGCGTTGCAACAGGAGTAATTAATAACAAAAAGTACCTGTCAAAATTTAATAGCCAAGGTATTGGCAACGGCATGATCCTCGCAAAATCGTTGGTCATGGCTTTAACAGATGTAGCATACGACTGGTTCGTGTCCCAACGACCGTTGTCAGTCACTTCATGGCATCAGGTGAAGGCGGACCTGCTCACCACCTTTCAGGGGTTCCAAACAGACAAGAAAACAACAGCGGATCTCATGAATCTGTTCCAGCCGGATGACGAATCACTGTCAAAATACCTTGAGAGGATAATTCAGTTGAAAGCTCAGCTGCCGAATGTGTCAGACGATATTGTCATTGCCGCGGTGATCAAGGGACTGAAGATAGGGCCCTGCGCTCAAGCCATGTCTGGTGTAGCACCAACAACAATCAAACAGCGGTTTGATCAAATGCGCCAGTTCGCTAGATCAGAGGAAGACAGTGCAACGGAAGGCAACACGGTATAACATCAAGCAAGCATCACCCAAGTCCAACCAACCGAATCAGCAAACTCAGCAGAAGAATGAGCCAAAGTCCACCGCCGTGAACAATGTGCGGGAAGACTCAACCCAGAACCGACCGAACCAAACCAAAAACTTTGGTAACCAGGCGAGGCGGTAGAGGTTCCGGCGGCGGGCGCGGAAGGGGCGAGCGGAGGCCGGCCCGTAACGCGTATTGTGTGGTGTGTGGCGAGGACAAGGGCCATACAACAAAAGAGTGCAAATATACCCAGCTAGCAAAGGAGCAGCGGGAAAAGGACGAAGCAGCCAAACCGAGTGAGGCAGGAAAGCACGTTTATCACACCATGGCACCTCCTCAGCAAGCGTTTCACCATCCGGTTTTCACCCAAGCACCATGTAACCTGCCACCGGCGCAGGTATACTAGCAACCGATGGCGTGGCCGATGCCCCATATGGCGCAATATCACCAACCTATGCCAATGCACAATCAGGCATTTCAGGCAGCCGCATCATCTTCAGCCACAATTGATCGACGCAGCCTTGCAGCTAGATCAACGAATCCGAAACTTCAAGAGAGCGCAAATAGTCAACACGGTCGCACCAACTAACATGATGAACTCCAAAGTGGGCATATCTACGCCATCACGGGTGGATCCAACTTGGAGCACGATAACAAGAGGGCAGACGTGACTTTGTCAAGAGAGTATTGACCATCTCACCAAAAACGCCGATAGCGCACCGCTTGGAAGACAACCCCTATCACCTTTTCAGAATCCGACTTGAGTGAAGGACTTCCCACACCGTGATGCCTTGGTAGTTACAGCGTATGTCGGAGGATATACCCTCCACAACATTCTGATCGACAACGGCAGTTCAGGAGACATACTCTTCACCAAGGCATTTGACAGTATGAAACTAGACCGAAAAACACTTGACCAGGCAGGGAACACCCTATTCGGTTTCGGTGGAAGGAGAATAGACGCGATTGGCAAGAAAACAATCACGGTTGCGTTCAGCGAGGATACAAAAGTCAGAGCGGAAGAAATCGCATTCGATATAGTCGACATTGATTACCCGTATACAGCCATTTTCGGCAGAGGTATCATCAGCAAATTCGACATGGTGATTCGGCAAACTCACTGTGTATGAAAATACCTTCACCCAAGCATCATTTCGGTATTCGGAGATCGATCTCGGCAAGGAGAATCGACGGAAAACCCATACCAGGATACTGACATGGTGCATGAGGTGAAATCCAAACTCAAACGAAGGAAGAGGAAGACCAAAGTAACAACAAAGAGCCAAAGGCGCTCCCTGAGAAGAAACAATTCGGGTGTCCTTGAGCCCGAATCGGCCGATGAATGCGTCAATATCGGCGCAAGTTTGGGTCGTGGTGAAGCCTCAAGATTGACGGAATTCGCTGGAAAACCGAGACGTATTCGCCTGGTCAACACGCGATCTGCGGGGAGTAGACCGATGCCTTGCACAAGACGGCTCGAACGTGAACAGTCGCCCGGGCCTAGAAAGCGAAGCTCCGCAAAATATCGACGAAAGAGCAAAGCGAAGAAGCAGCTGAAGTGCGCAGAGGCTTTTGGATGCCGACGTAATCGAAAAGTGCGGTACCCGAATGGCTAGCAAACGTGGTCATGGTAAAGAAGAAGAATGGCAAATGGCGAATGTGCGTTGATTTCACTGACCTCAACAAGCATTGCCCGAAGGACCCATATCCATTGCCCAGGATAGACAAATTGGTGGACATTGCGGCTGGTTGTGAGATAATGAGTTTGCTCGACTGTTTTTCGGGTTATCACCAGATATGGCTTGACCCGGAAGACCAGGAAAAGACAAGTTTCATCACACCAGACGGCACTTTTTGTTACAAGAGAATGCCCGAAGGGCTAAGGAACGCCGGACCGACTTTCTCCAGGTTAACTGACGAAATATTCCGGGAGCAGAAGAAGAAGAACAATCTCGTTTCCTATGTGGACGACATTGTGGTAAAGAGCGACCAAAGGGACGCACACATCGATGATCTCAGAGAAACATTCGCAAATCTGCGCTCAAGTGGCCTCAAACTTAACCCCGACAAGTGTGTATTCGGTATCAGCAAAGGGAAGCTACTCGGTTGTTTGGTCTCCGCGTGGGTATAGAAGCTAACCCGAGAAAAGATTGCGGCTATCGCAAACATGGCGCCGCCTCAAAACAGGAAGCGAGTGCGAGAAACTCACGGGGAGAATTGCAGCCTTGAGCGGGTTCATATAAGATCAGCCGAAAGGGGATTACCATTTTTCGAGCACTCCGGAATGCATCGACTTTCGGTTGGGGACTGAACAACAAAGCAAGCTTTCGAGGAACTCAAGAAGTATCTCACTAGGCTCACCACACCTGTCGAAGCCAACATCCGGAGCAACTCGATGTTATATCTATCGCGCGCCGGCGAGTAAGTGCAGCATTGATTGAGGAGAAGGAATATGAGGGTAAAATGCAACAATTCCCCATCTACTTCGTCTCAGAAGCCCTTTCGGGTGCTAAGGTGAATTACACTGAGCTGGAAAAGATTGCATACACAGTAGTGATGGCTTCCAGAAAGCTCAAGCACTATTTCCAAGCACACCCGATTCGGGTCTTATCATCTCAAACTGGAATCTTTATTTCGCAACACCGAAGCAATAGGCCGAATCGGCAAGTGGGCGGCCGAGCTGAATGAATACATAATATCATTTGAGCACGAGATCAACCATCAAGTCACAGGTGTTAGCAGACTTCATAGCAGACTGGACACCGAATGCGGATGACTCCACAAAGCAGTTTGATGAACCCGAATGGACCGTACTGCGCGACGGGTCGTGGTGTTCAGCAGCGCGCAGGAATATCGGCCATACCGACACCACCGAATGGGCCAAGAATACGGTACGCGGCTAGGTTGCGGTTCCTCACCACGAACAACACGGCCGAATACGGCGATGCTGGCTGGGGTTACGAAAGCTCGAGCACTCGGAGTCCGACGTTGTGTGATTCGGTCTGACTCACAGGTAGTGGTCGGCCATGTCCAGAAAGAATACACAGCAAAGGACCCCGAGCTAGCCACATACCTGGCCACCGTAAGGAGAATGGAGAAATATTTCACAGGTTTCACCCTGAAGTATATTCCAAGGTCGGAGAACACCGAAGCCGATGAGTTAGCAAAAGCAGCAGCGGCCAATGCCGGTCCATTGCCGGTGATGTCTTTTACCAAGTCCTAACTTGATCAAAGGTGTCAAGGAAGAAGAAGAGTCACCCTCGGTCGTTCATGCAATCGCAAGCGACGGCGGAGGGCGCCCATCCGGGCATACCTCAACGGCTCATACGAACCGGCCTCAAAGAAAGATATGCACCGAATGAACTCCGGGACGAAGCAATTCTCCATTATTGGGGAAAACATGTACAAGGAAGGCGTAGTCGCTCCAATGCTCAAGTGCATAAGTAGAGGAGAAGGGAAAGTTTGCTCACCGAGATACATTCGGGTTCATGTGGAGCTCACGAGAGGTCATCACGAAATTGCCCATAGAGCAATGAGGCGGGGATTCTATTGGCCGACGGCCGTAATCGACGCTAAAGAGATTGTGAAAACATGCGGGGGTGTCGGATGTTCGCAAAGAAGTAGAATTCTCCGGCTAACCCTACGTCACTGTATTCCCGACTGGCCGCTTCGGCGTTGGGGTGTAGACATCGTTGGATCGTTACCCCCGGCTCAGGGAACCTCAAATATGCAGCGGTGGCTCGGAGTACTTCACCAAATGGGTGGAAGCCAAGCCGCTAGCTAAGATAACTTCGGGGACTTTGGTGAATTTCGTATGGCGGCGAATCATCTGCCGATTCGGGGTACCCTCGTACATCACGGTTGACAACGGCAAACAATTTGACTCAAGACAATTCGAACGTTTTGTGAAGAGTTGGGGATTAAACTGTCATTCGCTTCGGTGAATCACCCGAGTCGAATGGGGCGGTTGAAAGAGTAAATGGTGATATTTTCACTACCATCTCAAAGACGCTCGAGGAATCAAAGAAAGGGAAATGGGCCCAAGAGCTGGTCACCATTTGTTTGGGGTCACAATGTCTCCAGTCCGAGCTACGGGTTTCACCCCATTTCGGCTGTTGTTTGGTGAAGAAGCCATAACGCCAGAGGAAGTAAGGATGGGCTCGTTCAGAACAGAGATATCACCCACCAACCCGATTCAGAGAATGGTAGACGTAGAAACGTCAGACCAAAGGAAGCTTCAGGCCATAGATAATCTAGACAAATATCACGCCGAAACCAAAAGTTGGAGAGACAAGAAAATCCTGAGGAAAGACATTAATCCGGGGGACATGGTTCTTATCCGCCAACCAGATAAACAAGGCAAGCTGCAGTCACCATGGTACGGACCGTACATCGTGGCAAGAAGGGTCAGCACTGGCGTATTCACCTTGGTAACCGAAGATGGAAGCGAATCAGCCCACACTTGGAATGCAGATAATCTGCGTCGATTCTATCCATGACTATGGCGTGCTCCAGAAAGGGAGATGTAATAATTTAATTTCATGTAATTTCGGTACTCTTGCCTAAAGACATTCGGGGCTCTGCACTCTTTTTCCTCACTGAGGTTTTTTAATGAGGCATCCCATGTAATAAGTTTAACTTCGTCTATGGTTATGCTTCGCGGAATCATATTCATGTCTGCGACACAGCTACCGAATACGCTTCGGTTGGCAACAATAGGAAAAGGTTCTAAGCAACCTATAAAGCCAGAGAAGGCTGGGAACTCCTGCGGAAACAGCAGGAGATATCCCAAACGTACAGATAAGTCCGTACGATTGGTTGTATGACTGAGTTACTCAGAAAGGCAGTAACATCAGCTACACAATCACCGAAAACGGTCAGGCAACAAGCGCCTGTCCATATATTCGGTATCAATTTAAAAGGTTGCAAGCAACCAAAACAAGCCGAAAGGGCAAGAAAAACCCCCAACACACAGTCATGTGCGTTGCAACAGGAGTAATTAATAACGAAGAGTACTTGTCAAAATTTAATAGCCAAGGTAGTTCAATGTAGTTATAAACCCTAGGGTCACAGAACCCTATATAAGAGCACCCAAAACTCTCTCGCAGATCATTCCATCAAGAATGTCCTAGCTCAAACATGAGAGAGGTGTTAAGTCATTGTCAAATAGGCATGAGAGGCTTCAGGAAGGAGCGAACTCGGGTGGCAGAGAGATACACCACATTTGGTTTTAGTGTTCTGGTGAGGACAATTCGGTCCTCACAAGATATACCTCAGCGGTCACAGTCCCAAGGTCGACCCGGCTCGATCCGCCAAGTGGCCGAAAAGCACGCGCCCTTCGCGTTACGTTTCGCATGACCATGAGCCAGTTAATGGTGATGTGGAATTATAATGAAGTTCCCATAGATCATGGTGCAACGCAGCGCGATGTCAGCATCGGGGCCTGTTGCCAGGGCTTCGGTTAGCTAACCGAAGCCAATACCCCGCGTGTCTTGGCCGGTGTCAGCAGCCACGAGAGCAACCGCATCCACCACGGGTTTCTGCATCCTAGCCACAAACTGCAGAGCCACATGCTGGCCTCGGTCAAACCAAAGATATTTCGGGTGGTGATGCGCACCCTTCAATTGTAACAGTGCACACTTGTAATAAGAGAATAAAGAGAAATATTACTACATTTTTGTTTAAAACTATTCCCCCAGTCCAAAAAGACGGGGCGGAATGGTTTGCAGGGCTCAATTACCGAATCCTACAAACACCAATTCGGTGCAATGGCCGTACAATTCGGACTAAGCTAAGCTGCGTGCACCCCTTTGGTCTAAAAAGCCGGGGCGGGACGGCGCTTTCCAAACACACCTCAATCAGGTATGAACACCGAAGGGTGCCACGACAACTATACGCCTTACAAATGCAATCAGATAAAGTTGGCACGTACTTGGCCTCGAAAAACAACAACCGCCATACGGTGGTGATTCGGTTACGCAAACCGAATCCTCACTTAAGCTTAACCAGTCATTCGCTCTTCGATCTAAAAAGACGGGGCGGGACGGCGCTTTTTAAAACACGTATTCGGCTCGAAGACCGAAGAGCATCACACATCGAAGTAAACGCCAAATCCAGCAACACGCATTCGGTCAGACTAAACATTAACACCGAAAGTATCGTTCTAGGCAATTCGGCTTTAAGAGCCGAAGCCACATTCCAACTTAAACTTGTAGCAATACAAAACACCCACATACGACCAACACACTGGCCGAATAAGTTCAACAAACTTGACAGAGTATTACAGCAAGTCACGACCACATAGCTCAAATCCCAGGCACTGAGGAAGAGGCGTTCAAAGCAGGAGCCCCATGAAGGTCGGCAGCCGAAGCGGATTCGGGTTGCTCTCTTTCATTCTGAGCGCCAAGTGCCTGTGCTTCGGCGGCAGGATCTTCGGCAGAAGCATGAGGAGCTTCGGGAGTGCCAACCGGTGTCTGCACGGCTGGGGAACCCTCCCGGGCATTCCGCTCCTCCATATAAGCCTCGACCCTAGCTTTGATAGCTGGCCGCTCACTAGGATCCTGCGAATTGCAATACGAGTCATGTCAATTTCGGCAACAATAGCCGAATACGCAGGACACACCGAATGCCAAAACCAAACATGATAGTACAAGTCAGTTACCCTGGCGCAAGCATAAGCAGCCCGAAGCAGCGCCAAGTCTCGCCCCCCGGCTTCGGTCCAGAATAAATCAAAAAACCACCTTTTTGCGGCAGTTTGAACATCCTCATCAGGCTTCCAGTAGCTCATGGCATCTCCGAAGCATGTGGCTCTAGCAAAGTGGTCACAGCCCTCCTCCTTCACCGCTTTCATTAGAGCACGGGCGGTTTCAAAACCAGCATACTCGCGGCCCAGTTGGATGACATGGTCGAGCTGGGACATCTCTTGATTAAGAAACCGAATCTTCGCAAGCGCCGATTCGGTAGCAGCAGGGGGCTCGCAGTCTCCACCAACGCCATTTAAGATTCGGCGGAGTAAGAGTGTTAGCTCATCCAGCTTCTCACCAGCAGCGCGTTCGGCAGCTTGGCCCCTTTCGGCGGCAAAGACGACGCGCATCCCGCTCAAGTTGCTTCGGGTCTCTAGAGCGGCTTCGGCTTGCCTCGGGCATCAAGGGCCGCTTCGGTCTTCCCAACCTCTTGGGCAAGAAGGCCTTCGGTGTCCGCCGGTTGGCCTCCGGCCGCTTAATTTCCTTCTCCCGAAGGAGAAGTTGCTTCTCGGCATGGGCAAGGGTGGCATGGCCCTGCTTTAGCAGCACGCCGGACAGGACCGAAGCCTGCGGGAAAATAAGAAGATAAGCACCCATACTAGCAGAAATTCTTGGGAAATAGGAAATCAAACATTTGGGCGATTCGGGATACTTACCGAAATAGCATGAAAGTTAATCGCCGAAAGCATCTCGTTTCGGTCCGTCGCGCCAGGCTTGTTCGGTCCGGGCCGGTTTGAAAAGGATGAGCCACACTCTTGACCGAAGCCCAAAGCAGCTTGGGAGGGCAGAATACCCACTTCGCGGGGGTCCACATACGCCACCAAACGAGCGTCAGAGTCAACTCCTAAAGCACGAGCAAGTTCGTAAGTCTCTTCCCGGTCGGGGCTGTGCTCGTCAGCAGAGCACGAGCCTGAGTACACCTTCATTGGGCCAAACCGAAAGCTTGACGGCTCAAGGGAAACAAACCCCTTGCCGAATAAGACATTCGGAGACATCCCCGGTGTCATGCGCGTAGATTCGGCATGAAACCGAGACTTACCATGACGACGACTAGCGGGGTTGATACTGCGATGCCCACCGGCAACCTCCAGCAAGCTACCCGAAGTAGCTTGAGCTGTCCTTTCGGTAGCCCGGGCACCAACTTCGGCGGGGGCACCGAGGCTTAAGCCACTGGTTGTCCCCCTAGGCGGAAGCTGCGAGGTGGGCGCCGAAGTAGCCCCATCACGAACCTTCCCCCTCTTAGATGGCACCTTGAAGCCGCTCACTGTCGGCAGATCATCGATCACCACATCACGGGCACTCTTCATCTTGCTGCCAGCCATGGATGAAGCCTCTTCGCTGGATTCAGCAAATTCCTGCAAGACAGAGAAAACAACCGAATCAAAACAAGCCGAAACAAACAATATAACGACAGGCAGCTAAAACGAGTTAGTGGTTCAAGAAAGGTGCGAGCTAGAATTCCAAGTCAAGTCTTTCTACCGTATGCCCGGACACAACCAAATCAGCTTCAGGCGCGACAATAACTTGATTGCGGCTCTGTTTTATGGGTTTCACCCATTCTCGCTTGGCAAGCAGGCGACATACCCGAACGTCTTCATCTTCTCGAAGTCGTTTCGGGCGACCAACTTCACGGCGCCGTTGTGCTTTGGCTTGGCGCGTACTACGAACAACGTGGGCGCCACGGCCTAGAGCCCGGCCGCTTCCGCGACCGCGCGGCGCATTCGGTAGTGGAGCCGAATCAATTGTAGCATCAACTGCACGTCTTCTCATTGGGGGAAGTGTTGACATTTCTAACGCCACTCAGTGTTAGGTTGTCATCCCCAACATGGCGCCAAAAATGCTGGTACTAAATAATGCAACTGCTACTAGAAATAAATATGGGATCCGCAAGCGCACGATAATACCGATGTAGCATTTTAACCGGGAGTATCCAGGTATCGTTATTTATATTTTTACCTTTGGGAAGGGAATGCACTGGATAATGAGTGATGAGCAATGCACATCTTTGTAATGGAGAGCTTAACCTTGTCTCGTATCGATCATCTCATACGGGGTAAGTGTCACATAAAATATAGGAATGAATGATAAATGACATAAGATAAATGAGAGCAATTAGCCACATAAAATAATAGTAATAAGCCATCTCAACTTAGCACTCTAAGCTTATAACACTAGCATGGAACTAGGATGATCTAGGGTATAATCCTATGTTATTCTAACTATAAGGTCAAAGCATACAATGATTAGTGCAAGAACATCTAGCAATCATGGCGGGAAAAGGTTACATCTATGCATAGTGATATTACCGAGAAGACAAGAGACATAGCAATGACTTCAATGTAATAGGTTGTTCTACTAAGATCTACCAACGGGGGATGGAATACAAAGGACTCAACGGAACTGTCACTTCCGCGATCTACCACACGACCCGGCCAATAGGGTGTAATCGCAGATAAATACGGTCTAGACACCACGCCTACACAATATTTACCACTTACCCATCGATCTAATGAGCAAGCGCTATACGATCCTATGCATAAACATAATTCTAGTCCAACTATGCTAAACATATAATCAAAGTAAACTAAGAACAATATAATTGAGAATATAATCAAATAGAGCAAAGTCAAGTATGATATAATAGAATAGAATAAAGTACTACTCATAGTATCACGAACAATGATGAATATTACAAGAATGTAGAGGGGAATTACCAAGAACTCCGATAGATCTGGACTCCAAGCTAGGCTTGATTCCCTCTAGATCTATTCCTATGTAGCTATGCTACTAAACTATGGAGCTCTAATTGAGATGGTGGCTCTGGCTTCTCTGAATTCTGATGAGAGAATGAACTCTTGAATGAATTAGGATTGAATTCGGGTTTCACCCAGGGGCCAGGGGCTCTGAATATATAGCCCCCTAGGATTAACCACAGCCCTCGGATCAAACCGACCTAAATGGACGATAATTATTCATCCTCAAAGGCGGTGGAGGCGGGATCCACGAGACTCCACCGATTGGTGGAGGTGGGGAGTCGGCCGGCTCCCCGGGTCGGCCGACCGGCCACCCCCGCCAGTGGGCCCGGCTTCCGGGGTTTGCCTTCGGAGTCTTCTAGATTATACAATTTTACCCGTTCGGTCTTTATCTCTATGTAATCATGACATGTGGGCCTCCTTTGGTTCTCTTTACGATAACCCCCGCGAGAAATAGACAATCACCAAAACTCATGGAATTCGTCGGTGTAACCCCTATATCTAACAGTGAACTCAAATTAGTCCTTTCTCTTGCTGCGTTGACGGTATAAAATTGATACTTAACGACCGTCAACAAACTCCCCCAAGCTTACCTTTTGCTCGTCCCCGAGCAAAGATAGACTCATGATGGATCGGGAGTTGCTATAATACTTTCACTCCTCACAAGTACACATGCGTTCAAACAAGAACTCTCCTCCGGATTAGAGTGAGCTATCCTGACTCAAAACTCACTCATATTACCTTTCACCATGGGGCTTGTAACCGTCACTTGGGTCTTGAGTAGTTGAAAGATAGAACGGTCAAGTCAAGCGCCATGTTTCTCGCTCTTTGATCAACTATTATCCCGGAGTTTTTGCAAGGTTTTGAAATAAAACTCAGAGTTCCTTGTATGAACCTTTCAAGTTTCTCATTTGTGGTATTTCTGGATCCTCTCCAAGGCATGAGTAGTGTATGCCTTTTCTCTCTTCTCTCAAGAATATGTGGTATTTGTGGAACTAAGGCATAGTGGAAAGTGCCTTCTCTCTCACCCTACTTTCTAATAGGCTTATGTGGAGCTCATAGGTGGGGAGACACTCAAACTCACTTGCATATTTTGCACAGTTAAGACATGGATCCAATAGGAACTAAAATAATAATAAAGTCATATGTGCATGTGAATGAGGAAATGGAATGGATGAAAAGATGATAGGATGATGGTGATAAGGAAATGATTATGAGGGGTACTCAACTGGTGAACATCTACTTCTACACTTGCTCCTTCGGGGATAACATGACTCCCTTTATTCGGAAACCTTGAAACTTCTTGAATGGAAGGACTTGGCTACTCTTTCTTTTCTTTTTTTTTTTTTTTTTTTTTTAGAGCAACCAATCCTCTGGAAACGAAACTTTAGCACAGGGAGTGTATAACTTGAAATGATAATGACTGGAGCTTTTTATGTAGACAAATAGAACGGCGATGATTATGTCTAGATGTTCACTCCCAGGATAGGAATAGTACCTTTTCTGGATGATGTGAAATGAATGGCGTATGTATATGTGGATGAATGAATGGATGCGTACTCCCAGTGTAGGAGCAGCATAAGTGCGTATCTCCAGGGTAGAGATAGCATAGTAAGTGGGGAATGCGTACTCCTAGGGTAGGAGTAGCATAAGTGCGTATCTCCAGGGTAGAGATAGCACAATATGTGGTGGATATGGATCTATATGTGGGTGGTACTTCGAGGAACAGAAGTAGCACAGAATGAATATAACATTTATAAAATGGGTGCGTGCTTCTGAGGACAGAAGTAGCATAGATCAATGGATGGAGAGCACATAGTATTGACTTTAACCGCGTGACTAATTCCTTATGGGTCCACAAAAGATAACCACACTCAATGCCTATAAAGTCTACACTCAAACCTAAAATATGATCTATTTAAACAGATGGGTTTTCCTAATCTAGTAAGCATGAATATATGGCTGTGGTAGGAATTTGAACTCTCATCATAAAGGAACTCATCATGCAGGAATTTAATATTTTCACAGATAAATTCTCCAGAACTCTAGTATCTCTAGGAACAAGATAAATAGCAGCTCAAAACCTTCCCATATCATACCCGTCAACCACCTAGACTTAGATCAAGTGTTTGCTACCCACAAGTTTCAGGTTCAGAGCAAATCTCAAATCTAAACAGTTGTGTCCAAAACTCGGGAGAGTGCAAGGTTGAAAACTAGGTACTTGAAAGGAATTACGGCAGAGCAACTATTCATCATCTCCATGTAGAGTTTATTCTAGGGATCACTTTTAAAGACAGATTGCAAGAGCTCTCCAAAAGGTAGAAAAGATAAATAAGAAAATCTTTCTGGGTTTCTATGATTATGCATCTTTTTTTAGTTGTTTTAATCAAAGCACACTCTAATAAAGCATAAATAGATAAGTTGGAAACACTTAGCTTGGTACACGGGGGATGCTCTCCCCCAAGCTGGATGTTGACATAGTCTGCTGATGTTGCTGACAGGCATCGAAGACGTTCTAGTCCTCCAGGAGTGTCGTAGATAGTTGCTGTTGGAGACAGCATTCAATTTTCGCGGGCAGTACTCCGACAGGGGACTGGATGTCCTTCTGCCTGTTAGCTCTTCATGATCCTTGATGTTTTGTGAAGCTCAAATAGACAACAAAGCTTGTGGAACTGATTAAGCGTTAGTGATAAAACCTCTAGGCCCTGGTTGTCTAGAACTTTCTTAACTTAGACTTGTTCTAACAGGATCACAAGAAATATTTTTATCTTTTTATTATTTAAGGAATGCGAGACGGGGAAATAAATATGCCGAGAAATTATTTTTGTGCCACCACAAGTGAATGATTATTCACATGGGGCTCGACGATTTTTTGGATGCGAATGCACAACATCTTTATTTTCTTTTCTAATGCGAGATGGTAAAGATGCAACTAAGATGCAAATAGGAAAATAAATATGCTAAGGTAAAAATGCAATGCTGGAAAGTAATTGCCGATAAATACCAAGTTACCTCTTGGCATGGCGTTCGGTGGTTTTAAGTCCTCCGAACAGGACTTGTCATGTTCGCTCATTTTTCAAGGGGCGCATTGGCTGGCGCCTCAGATGATGTCGCCTCGTGTGTAGGAATTGATTCTGATTTTGCTTTTACCTTCCACACCTTCTTCGTTGGAGAGGGTGATCTCGAGGGGGAAGCTTCTTGGGGCACTTGGTTCTCTTCTGATGACAGCACCTTCTCGGGTTCTTCTACAATGTTCTTTTCTTCGGGTACCGATCTTCATATCTCGAATACTTCTCCTCATAGTCGCCCATCCATCTTTAGTGATGTTCTTCTTGTTCTGGTGACGGGTACGCTGCCTTCTCCTTGTTCTGTTCTTCTTGGGCTCCTCAGTGATTATATAATTATTATTGAAGTAGCGGCGTACCTTCTCAGTGGGAAAGTGGAAATGGATCTCTCCTGTCCCGATATAGATGATAGCTCTGGTGGTGTCTAGGAATGGTCTTTCTAGGATGATTGGAGGATCGTATTCATCTCCCATGTCAATGACTAGGAAGTCTGTAGGGACATAATGGTCATCTATCTGGATGAGGACATCCTTCACTTCCCCTTCGACGAAGCGGAATGTCCGATCCGCCATCCGCATTTTGTGCATAGGTAGGCTCCAAAGGCATAGTGCCATATAGATACTCATAAGTTACTTTGGCCATAATGTTGACGCCCGATCCGGTGTCACGCATGCCTTTATTGAAAGAGCTTCTGTTGATGGAGCATTGAATGGTTGGGACACCTGGGTCATCCTTCTTGATCAGACGTGGGGACCTGAGTAAGTGGTCATGCTCCTTGTGGACTGCAGTGACCATCCTTACTGTCTCTGTCTTCTTGGTCTTCTTATTCTTGTTCTTGCTCTTCTTAGCTGGACTCTTCTTCTTCTCACTGTTCTGTTGATGAGGGTGTGCTGGGAACTGCAGCACTCTGTTCTTGAAGAAGAAGGTTTCTCGCTTGCCCTTGATGTTGAAGATGATCTTGGCAGTGTTGGCATACATGATGGCTCCAGCAGTGTTCAAGAATGGTCGTCCCAAAATGATAGGGGACCTTTCATCACTGCCTGTATCCACTACCACGAAGTCTGCTGGAACATACGAGTTGCCTACTCGTACACATATGTCTTCAAGCACTCCCAAAGGAACACGGAGTGACTGATCTGCAAGCTGTAAGCACATGGTTGTGTATGCTAAGGGGCATCTGAATAGCTTCTCATATATCACTCTTGGCATGATGTTGATTCTTGCACCGAAGTCACAGATTGCCTCATTAAAGTTAGTACTTCCAATGGAGATCGGAACGACCGGTCTCCCGGATCGCCCTTCTTGATTGGCGAGTTGAGTCAATCCATGACCCCTTCGATGGATCACTTCGGCTATCTTCTACATTGAATATATCAACAAGATTTGCAGTCTCGAGCTCTTCGGGTTGTCCTGCCAGTTTACCTTGACCAGTGGAGGGAGCAAGGTTGACAAGCTGTTGTACCGCGACTCAAGTATCTTGTTGAAGCTGAGCTAACTCTTGATGGCATTGGAAAAGCCATCCATTCTGTTGCCGAGTGTCTCTAGGACCTTGTCATTTGATGTCGCTTCTTGGACAGATTGTCCATCATCTTGCCTTGATTCAAGCACTAACTCTCTCAAAGGCGGCCTGGTTGTAATTATTGTAGGAGGCATTGTTACCTTGATAGTTGCCTGGATAATTGCTCGAGTAGTTAGGCCCTGCCGCTGATTCCAACCTTGATTCCGCGAGGACGATAGTAATTATTATTGTTGTTGTTGTTGAGGTAGTTCACGTCCTCCTTCAGCTCGGGCGTTAGCACCTGTGTGCCCAGTCTCTCCACACTCTTCACATGTCATGCGAGCATCATGTATATGCATGACTTCTTTCTTTCTCGTGGCTCTCTCATCGAGCCTCTTCATTAGTAGATCCATTTTGCGCAGAAAGCATGTCTACCTCCTTCGCCTGGTGCATTCCTCCTCCTCTCTTGCGGGTCTCGAGTTCTTTCTTCACTCCAACCTTGGTTGGATGCCATCTTCTCCACAAGAGCCGTGGCTTGAGGAATAGTGAGTGATAAGAATGCACCTCCAGCCAGCAAAGCATCCATCGTCTCACGTGTGCTGTTGCTGAGCCCATGGTAGAATGTCTGCATAAGCGGCCAATTCTCCATGCCATGATGAGGACACTCGAGGATGTAATCTTGAAAGCGCTCCCAAGCTTCGGGACAGTCTCATCATGATGTTGCCGAAAGCTTGATATCTTCCCACGAAGAGCATTTGTCTTGCCCATTGGGAAGAACTTCGCCAAGAAATTGGTGGAACATAGTGCCCACGTAGGATTCTTCTCCTTATTGGCGTAGAACCACTGCTTCGCTCTCCCCAAGAGTGAGAAGTAGTATAGCATCTCTGGGGACATCCTTGATAGTGAATGTGCTACAAATCTCCAGAAAGTGTTGGAGATGAGCACTAGCATCTTCATGGGCCTTCCCACAGAACCGGCTTGCTTGCACCATGTTGATCAGCGCAGCTTGAGCTCAAAAGCTCCTTCGATGTCCGGGCCGGTCCAAGACAAATGTTGTCCGTAGTTGGAGCCGAGAACTCGCGGAGTGACTTGTGCGCCATGGCTTCAAATGCTTTGGTGTCAAGTCTCGAATGAAAGGTTGACTTTCGCTTCTCCGACAAGCTTCCAAGTTGAGTTGATGATGATGATTGATTGGTCTTCTTCAACTTGCTTCCGGCCTTCCCGAATAAAGCTTCGGATCGTCAATATAATTATCGGAAGAATTGTCTTTTTCATACATTACCCCGCATAAGATATAAGAATAGACGAAAAACAAGGGTAATTTTGTATGAGTAGAGAATGGTGACAGTGCTCAATCTCATTATGTAGTGCAATGCTGCTCATTATCCATTGGCTTTCAACCTTCCCAAGCAACGGCGCCAAAAATGCTTGTTGACATTTCTAACGCCACTCGGTGTTAGGTTGTCATCCCCAACATGGCGCCAAAAATGCGGTACTAAATAATGCAACTGCTACTAGAAATAAATATGGGATCCACAAGCGCACGATAATACCGATGTAGCATTTTAACCAGGAGTATCCAGGTATCGTTATTTATATTTTTACCACCGGGAAGGGAATGCACTGGATAATGAGTGATGAGCAATGCACATGCTGTAATGGAGAGCTTAACCTTGTCTCGTATCGATCATCTCATATAGGGTAAGTGTCACATAAAATATAGGAATGAATGATAAATGACATAAGATAAATGAGAGCAATTAGCCACATAAAATAATAGTAATAAGCCATCTCAACTTAGCACTCTAAGCTTATAACACTAGCATGGACTAGGATGATCTAGGGTATAATCCTATGTTATTCTAACTATAAGGTCAAAGCATACAATGATTAGTGCAAGAACATCTAGCAATCATGGCGGGAAAAGGTTACATCTATGCATAGTGATATTACCGAGAAGACAAGAGACATAGCAATGACTTCAATGTAATAGGTTGTTCTACTAAGACCTACCAACGGGGATGGAATACAAAGGACTCAACGGAACCTGTCACTTCCGCGATCTACCACACGACCCGACCAATAGGGTGTAATCGCGATAAATACGGTCTAGACACCACGCCTACACAATATTTACCACTTACCCATCGATCTAATGAGCAAGCGCTATACGATCCTATGCATAAACATAATTCTAGTCCAACTATGCTAAACATATAATCAAAGTAAACTAAGAACAATATAATTGAGAATATAATCAAATAGAGCAAAGTCAAGTATGATATAATAGAATAGAATAAAGTACTACTCATAGTATCACGAACAATGATGAATATTACAAGAATGTAGAGGGGAATTACCAAGAACTCCGACAGATCCGGACTCCAAGCTAGGCTTGATTCCCTCTAGATCTATTCCTATGTAGCTATGCTACTAAACTATGGAGCTCTAATTGAGATGGTGGCTCGACTTCTCTCGAATTCCGATGAGAGAATGAACTCTTGAATGAATTAGGATTGAATTCGGGTTTCACCCGGGGGCCGGGGGCTCGAATATATAGCCCCCTAGGATTAACCACAGCCCTCGGATCAAACCGACCTAAATGGACGATAATTATTCATCCTCAAAGGCGGTGGAGGCGGGATCCACGAGACTCCACCCGATTGGTGGAGGTGGGGAGTCGGCCGACTCCCCGGGTCGGCCGACCGGCCACCCCCGCAGTGGGCCCCAGCTTCCGGGTTTGCCTTCGGAGTCTTCTAGATTATACAATTTTACCCGTTCGGTCTTTATCTCTATGTAATCATGACATGTGGGCCTCCTTTGGTTCTCTTTTCGATAACCCCCGCGAAATAGACAATCACCAAAACTCATGGAATTCTCGTCGTGTAACCCCTATATCTAACAGGTGAACTCAAATTAGTCCTTTCTCTTGCTGCGTTGACGGTATAAAATTGATACTTAACGACCGTCAACAGGAAGCCGATCAGGGTACTCTACATTCATGCACTCCCAAATTTGGTTGAGGCGCCGAAGTGACCCAAGTTTAGCCATGCTCAAGTCATACTCCTTGTCGTTGTACGGGTCACATAGCCGATTGGCCCGTTTCTCCATTTCTTTGACAAAATCAGAATTTGAATCATACCCGGCTGGTCGGGCTAGATTGACCGAGGGCCTCCGGTACCCTTGGTGATATGAGAAACCATCAAATCTCATGCTAGTACAAAGTGGCCACTGACCAAGAGAAAGCATCTCCTCTACAAGATCTCGGCTGGTTTGCCTTTCGGCCGTTTGCCGATAGGACTCGGCGGCAGCATCGTCAGGCGGCCCCATAGCCATCTCCGGAACTGAAACAAGACCTTCCATCCGAGTCATAACCGAAACCAGAGGACGAGCTTTCGGGCGGTCTTGTTCCTTAGCGAGTGCAACATCGGCATTATCGCAAACTCGGTAGTAAAACCAGTGCTTTTTCCAGTCTTGCCATTTGTTCTTAAAGGTGGGAACTATGCAGGCTGCCGTGTTACCTGGAGCAGGGACAAAGTTGTAAGAGCCCACCTCCAACCGAAGTTCTTTCGTCTCGGCATCATCAGTCCCATATGTGGAGTACAGCTGAGTTTCATAGTGTCTAGTAAACACTGGCACGCTCAGTTGGCTGCCCATCATCTTCTGCGCCATGGCGTAGCAGCTGAGGCGCACAATAGCATTCGGTGTCAGATGATGAATCTGTAAGTCAAACGCGTCCAAAACCTCCGAAATAAAACCCTCAAGGGGGAAGTGTAGCCCAGCCTTGAAATAGTCCCTGAACACGAGAGCTTCGGTAGGCTCGGGCTTCGGGTACTCCTCAGTCCCAGGAGAGCGGCTTCGGCTACGCTCATCGGCAGTCAAAATACCATCACGTTGGTATTGATTGAGCATACGTACTGTGGATTTGGACCGGCCAAGGCGGCACGTCCAGCCAGTGTGCCTCGGTCCTTTCGGTGGCCTTGGCGGTCGGACGGGAGCAGATTCGGCTACCTCTTCAGCATGAGGAGCCGAACTACCTTCATCCTTGCCCTGAGCGGCACGGGCCTCTTTTTCACCCTCTGATGAGTCAAAGCATTCAACATATTCATCACATTCCTCTTCATCAGTTTTTGTTTCATCAGATTCGGGCGTAGATTCGGGCAAAATAGCTCTGAGAGGCATTGGCCTTTTCCCTGGCGGAATGTTCTGCCCACTGCTTTCACTAGAACTCGACCCGGAAGCGGACTCAGAAGCCGAGACCGAATCATCACCCGTTTCGGCTCCAGAAGCCCAAGTATCAGCACTAGTTGGGACCCGCGATATTGTTAGCAATACACAGTGAAAAAACCCACCGCGGCTATAAAAGGAAAAATGGGGAATTAAAAATAAGGCAACAAATCCAAGTATACCGAATACGAAATTATGAACACTTCGGCAAAACCGTTCAGTGACGAAGGACAAAAAGCAGTAAGTCGTTACCTTGGAGAAAACCGAAGGGAGGACTTGGCGGAGAGAACGAAACACGCCAATGGGCTAGCAAGCCGAAGTTTCGTTTCGGCCGGACGCACCGAATAGACAGCCGAAACAAAACAGCCGAAACGGACGCCTGAGCACCGACTCAACAGACCGAAACAGGTGCTAAGGCAACCGAATCGGCAAGGGGGCTCAACGGCGCGCGCGGCGGAAAGTGACTGCTGGCGGTCAGGGGGGCCTTTTATAGGCACCTGCCGCGGGCCGTTCAGCGGTTAAGCTAACCGCCTCGGTCGCGCATCCCGAGGCAGATCAATGGTAAAAAAACGTCCTCTCCACGGGACGGCGCTCGGTACTTCGGTTATCATCAGTAAGTCAGCGGCAGCCGAAGTGAAAAAACAATCAATTCGGTTACCACTGAGGGGCTACTGTTGGGTGACAACCGGGACCTGGGCACCCCGTCCCGCCGAAACGACGAGTTGTCGATTCGGTTGACCAAACCGAATCGGCCGCCGGGTCAATTCGGTCCGTTAAACCGGCCGATGGACGATGAACGGACGTTTCGGTCTGTTAACCGAAGAGTACTAAGGGCGATTCGGTTGATTTCGCTGTCTGACAGGTTGATTGATGGACTAGCCACCCGGGCGCCAGGACGCCGAAGCACCAGGGCAGGAGGGGCTTCGGTGCCTTAGCCGAATCACCACCGGGTGGCCGGTGATATGTTTTGCTTGTGCAGGGACACGGCGCCGCTGCTCTTGTGAAGATTGCTCGCTGCTCGGGTGGGCACGGGGTTGTCGGCCATTCGGACCGCAACCCGGAAAAGCACCAAGAAGACCGTTACGCCCCGCTACCTACCTACGTGAGAAATCAGGAGAAGCGGCTCGAGGGCATTATAGTCATGTAAATGCCTATGGGCTCCTATAAATACGGCCCTGATGGGACTGTAAAAGGGATCGGAATATAATGGAATGCATTGAGCTTTTGTTCTGTCCATTCTGTGTTCCGTATGTCGTTTCATAGCTAGATTCAGCATCACTCGTTGAGTAAATTCGGGTTTACCACCGGAGGGGGTTCTAAGGTTTTGCCTTAGAACAACAGATTCCACCAAAGGCAGGTCGACCAATCAAGGTTTGGGGCCATCTCGGACACTGCCAGATCACCAGAGACGTCAGGAAGAAGGTGGTGGGTCCACCCCCCAATGGACCAGGTCAGCCGACCAACCTATGGTGGGATGCCACCTGTCCTGACTCGCCACCGACATGCTGAAGCCTCCTGGAGCTGACACGTGGCAAATGGGTGAAAACCCCAGGTCGGCCGACCTAGAGGTTGGGCCCACTCGGGGTCGGTTCACTCCACCGACGTTCCCTGCATATCCTGGACGTTGATTCAAGGTGGTTTGAGGTCGGTTGGATCCGAAGGTGGAGAAGCCACTTCACGCGGATCGATGACGTGGCGGTGGAGTAGCCCCTACTCCATCTCCCACTATAAATACCCCCTCACTCCCTCTCATTCAGGACACCAAGGAGAATCATTTCTAGAGCTATGTGAAGTTATGTAGTCCACTATAGTAGTAGTAGTAGTAGTAGGAGTAGTAGTAGTGTGGGAGTTAGAGTGGGTCGAGCGAAGCTCAGAGTCTCCGGAGTCATCTTCTGGAGAATCTGGTATGTCTTCCTCTTGTAAGACTTTCATACTTTTCCTTTACTTTTCTGAGTATTCACTTTCAGTACTTGCTTAGTGTAGTATTACTCTAGTAGTAGTATTATAGTGTTCTAGCCTTTGTTTAGTAGTAGTAGTTCACTAGATAAATTAGTCTTGTCTCGGTTGTTTCCATTGCATTAGGTCCCGAGGACTAGAGCTTAGGCTAAGACGTATATTTAGCTTAAGTTGTAGGCGTTAGTGTGAACGTGGTGTTCGAGACTAAACCGTCGGTGGATGTTCGCCTCACCGATTGGTTATACCATTCAAACTCCCAACGTGTATTAGCGAGGGCGGTTGTGATTTAACGCAGCCTTCCGGTTATATCTATTTACGTCGGGTAGGCCGATAGGTGCCCCTTAAAACCAAGGTATCGCTGGAATAGGAGTTAGTTCCCAGAAGGGGAGGGAATGTTAACCTCCTATTTGTCAGACATATCTCCAGCAACCAGGGGAATACAAGACTAGTGGCTTTAGTGTGTTTCCACTACTAGATTAGATTAGTTCACGGAAGTAGAAGTAGAGTCATAGGAGTCTTTCACTCACTCGTTGTCCTCCCACCTAGCTATCACTCTACCTTATAAACCCTCTAGCCAGCTCCTTGATCCACCCTTCCTATACACATCCGTTAATCCCTTTTCCACTAGTGATACTAGGATCGTCTCCTATTAGTTCCTAGCTACGGCTTTCCCTTGGGAGAAATATAAATCGACAACCTTGGAATACTCCTCGGTGAAATGCTACAGCGGTACATTCTGTGCGCTTGCGGAATATCCAATAGATATGGAATTACCCTCTTGGCATCTCGGCGTTGCCGCCATACTTCGTGGTTGCGCTAAGAAATGCCAACAAGCATTTCTCGGCGCCGTTGCCGGGGAAAGTGTCGGCCTAGGAGTTTTTATAGGATCGAATCTAGGGTCAATGACTAGTCTAGTTAGAAATTAGTGTTAGGGTGTTACCTCTCACCTGTCTTGCTTCTCGAAGCAAAACGGTGCATGAACGGTTGTTGAGGTGAACTGGACATTGTCAAGTTCTACCTCCAGGGTTCATTTGAACCTAAACCCGTTCAAGGGACACCACAGCATTTCTCCACAATTGACTGTCCAACTTTTAGCAACTCGGCATCCTTGTTTTCTTGACCTTTGAAAGCATAACGGAAAAATACTTCCATGCACTGTTTATGTGGTAGCTTTCCTACTTCATATGGTTGCAAGGTCTTCATCACTGATGCAACATTTGAACCACGCGTGGTTACTATAATTACACTTCCATTGCCACCGCCACACAAAAGGCTTCTCAAATCTTCCCATTCACTTGCCTCTTCATTCCACATATCATCTATGTTGACGGCAATTATACCCAGATTTTACCCCATGAAAAGCCGTCAACAATGGTTGAGTTCGGAGATAACACCATGCAAATGAGTAGTGACATAGGTACATTTGACTTGGTTCCAGATGTACGTGTCATTATTTGGGTGTAGGTGCAAACAGGCACTTTTCAGTGTTCGGGAGCTACAAATGAAGGTAGAGCAACCAACTAAGATGGCCAATGACCAAACCAACTCCACATTCATCAATGTCATATCCTCTGGAGTTAGTGTGCAAAAGATGAGCACAAAGGTCAGGTCGGCCGACCTGACATTTGTGGGTCCAATACCACCTTTGTGCTTAGAATTGCATGGTGAAACTACTTGCAAAAGATGGCCCTTTGATTCCACCAAGGGCAGGTCGACCGACCAAGGTTTGGGGCCATCTCGGACACTGCCAGATCACCAGAGACGTCAGGAAGACAGTGGTGGGTCCACCCCCCAATGGACCAGGTCGGCCGACCAACCTATGGTGGGATGCCACTGTCCCGACTCGCCACCGACATGCCGAAGCCTCCCGGAGCCGACACGTGGCAAATGGGTGAAAACCCCAGTCGGCCGACCCGGAGGTTGGGCCCACTCGGGGTCGGTTCACTCCACCGACGTTCCCTGCATATCCTGGACGTTGATTCAAGGCGGTTTGAGGTCGGTTGGATCCGAAGGTGGAGAAGCCACTTCACGCGGATCGATGACGTGGCGGTGGAGTAGCCCCTACTCCATCTCCCACTATAAATACCCCCTCACTCCCTCTCATTCAGGACACAAAGGAGAAGCATTTCTAGAGCTATGTGAAGTTATGTAGTCCACTATAGTAGTAGTAGTAGTAGTAGTAGTAGTAGTAGTAGTAGTAGTAGTAGTAGTAGTAGTAGTAGTAGTAGTAGTAGTAGTAGTAGTGTAGGAGTTAGAGTGGGTCGAGCGAAGCTCGAGTCTCCGGAGTCGTCTTCCGGAGAATCGGTATGTCTTCCTCTTGTAAGACTTTCATACTTTTCCTTTACTTTTCTGAGTATTCACTTTCAGTACTTGCTTAGTGTAGTATTACTCTAGTAGTAGTATTATAGTGTTCTAGCTTGTTTAGTAGTAGTAGTTCACTAGATAAATTAGTCTTGTCGGGTTGTTTCCATTGCATTAGGTCCGACGGACTAGAGCTTAGGCTAAGACGTATATTTAGCTTAAGTTGTAGGCGTTAGTGTGAACGTGGTGTTCGAGACTAAACCTGCGGTGGATGTTCGCCTCACCGATTGGTTATACCATTCAAACTCCCAACGTGTATTAGCGGGGCGGTTGTGACGAGTAACGCAGCCTTCCAGTTATATCTATTTACGTCGGGTAGGCCGATAGGTGCCCCTTAAAACCAAGGTATCGCTGGAATAGGAGTTAGTTCCTGAAGGGGAGGGAATGTTAACCTCCTATTTGTCGACATATCTCCAAAGCAACTGGGGAATACAAGACTAGTGGCTTTAGTGTGTTTCCACTACTAGATTAGATTAGTTCACGGAAGTAGAAGTAGAGTCATAGGAGTCTTTCACTCACTCGTTGTCCTCCCACCTAGCTATCACTCTACCTTATAAACCCTCTAGCCAGCTCCTTGATCCACCCTTCCTATACACATCCGTTAATCCCTTTTCCACTAGTGATACTAGGATCGTCTCCTATTAGTTCCTAGCTACGGCTTTCCCTTGGGAGAAATATAAATCGACAACCTTGGAATACTCCTCGGTGAAATGCTACAGTGGTACATTCTGTGCGCTTGCGGAATATCCAATAGATATGGAATTACCCTCTTGGCATCTCTGGCGTTGCCGCCATACTTCTGGTGGTTGCGCTAAGAAATGCCAACAAGCATTTCTGGCGCCGTTGCCGGGGAAAGCGTCAGCCTAGGAGTTTTTATAGGATCGAATCTAGGGTCAATGACTAGTCTAGTTAGAAATTAGTGTTAGGGTGTTACCTCTCACCTGTCTTGCTTCTCGAAGCAAAACGGTGCATGAACGGTTGTTGAGGTGAACTGGACATTGTCAAGTTCTACCTCCGGGGTTCATTTGAACCTAAACCCGTTCAAGGAAGGAGGCTTTGCACTAGTTATCAAACAAGCCATGACCCAAAAGATCATCCCTAACTATTCTACACTGTTAGCTGACTATGTCGCTACGGGTTCGCAGCCTAGCTTGGGGGATGCAACTTTTGTGTCTGTGCTCATCCTTATGGTGCAAGCCAACCCGTTTGTGGGAAACCACACGGGAACGCCAATGCCCATCTCCAATACTTCCTGTAGGTGTGTGGGACTTCTATCGTTAGAATGTCTCCACAAAAGCCATCTGTCTTCGCCTTTTCCCATTCTTGCTTTTGGGAAAGGCGAAGCGGTAGTTTTAAACCAACAGAGAAGAAGTCGCCGTCAAGAGAAATCCTTCTCATTATTAGTGATGGAACAACTCCATCACTCATAATCCAATCATAGATTATGAGTGATGACTCAAGGATGTCGTTCAATCCTTTTGTGAATTTTTGTGCATCATTATTTTTACTTCCATTTTCCACTCTAGTATGTTTTGGTTTGGTTGTGCTTCGCGGTTGCTTCCATAGGTGTTTTAAATTAAGCATGGTGCTTAGGTTGATCTGCCTACCTTAATCAAATAAGACATGGAGTCAAGTTTGATTAATTGAACCAAAAATTACTAGTGTAGACTGTGGTTGTATGCCTAGACTAACCCCCGCAGGTAGTTCAAATCCAAAAGGGTAAGTCGTTGAGATAAATTCACAAATGAGGTGAGAATTGAGTGAAACCTTGATCAACAAAAGAATGGAGATCTTGATGGCAAGGCAAAGTGCAATCATCCCCATCCATCTCCGGGATGGAATGGTGCACATTCAAGCTCAATCGTCAAATGGAGAGGTCCCTGCTCTATGGACCAAAAATACGGAGCCCTCGCCGATAAGGTATGTCAAGTAGTTATCTCATATTTACTTTCGCATTTCAATTTTGCATTTCCCTTTCAATTGCATGTTTACTTTTAGCACCGCATATTTTATTTTCAACAAAATAAGTTAGACATAGGTAATAAAACTTGAGAAGAGTAATTAAAGGAAAGTTGAGTGGTGGGGCCACCATGGCCAGGTCGACCGACTGTCATGTGGGTCCACCACCTCTCTCTTCACGGCTAGAAGCGGGGATCAAGGAGCAAAGCATAGGATGCTCGGGGCTCCAAAGCCCAGTCGACCGACCTGGACTTGGTGTCACCAGCACCCCGTCGGCTCCCAATGATAACAACCATGGATCCTATGCCCACCACACTAGCCAGAATTCAAGGAGAGATGGTTCATTGCTCATGACTTTAGCTTAGGATGCCACTTTAAGCATCTTGGATGCTTTAGGAAGCATGCCACCAGCCAAAGCCAGCGTAGGGAATAGCAACACATACTTAAGTGTTCCCATGGTTCATGGGAATCACTTTGATGCTTGTCTCCACTTCTGCTTTCTCCTTTTTCACTAGACACTAGACATAGGAATCCAAGCAACCTCAACAACTTTGGACCATGACCACCCCCACCCTTGCCGAGACAACCTAACTTAGCATGACTAAGGTGGTAGGGGACACAAACCTTGGTCGACCGACCAGGTTTATGGCCCAAGGCTTGTAACTTTTTGCAAACACTAGGATAGATTCCTTGTCGAGGGAGAGCATGCCGTATAGGGGCCGGGGCCAGTCGGCCGACCCGCCCTTTGGGAGGCCCTACCTTGCCCTTTCACCCCTATAACTAGCACCCCAAGTTGAGCTCAATACCACAAAGATAACCGGTAGAATCATCTCGAGCTCACTTGGCCTTCTCGTTTCTTTTTAGTGTCCTAAGCCTTCTCAAGCTTAGTGTAGTAGTAGCCATAACCAAAAAAAAAAAACAAAAACATTTCCCTTTCAAAATACAGGTTTACCTTTACTTTTGCATTAGAACACTTAGTCATCATGCATAAACAAAATAAAAAAAAAAAGAAAAAAATGAGACAACCTTTTGCTTAACTCCGCTGAGTATCTTGGGGACAGTTGGGGCCCATGGGCGGGTCGGCCGACCCAGCCTTGGTGCCACCCACCTACCAACTCGCCCCCCTGCTTTGCCATGCCATGTTCATGACTTGCTCAAGCTAAAATCTTAAATCATGAAATGATTAGCTTCTAGGCTTACTTAAACATCTAGATGAAGCTAGCTTGGCAAATTCTGCAGCTTTAAGCAAACAACTTTTGTTGCACTTAGTTGGCTTGTGTTTGAGAGTGTCGCCAGTGCTTGGGGGAGGCCAACCATGGGTCGGCCAACCCAGTGGTTGGGCCTACCTCCTTCCAGCTTCTGGTATGTGTAATCATATAGCTATAGTATGAATGCCACAAGAAAAGGAAGACAGGAAACTGTCAACCTACATCTTAGAAGCTAGACTCCCTCACTCTCACCTCTTGCTTTAGCCAAGAAGATGAAGAAACTCACCATCCCATTTAGCTAAGCAAGAGTGATTAAGCCACTAAGCCAATCATGACCTTGAGAGCTTCTTGCACCAAGGTGTTGAGCTGGTAGATCGCCAAAGGTAGGGGTCACCGATCCCACCATTGAGCCTACTAATACTCCTTTCACTTTGGCTAGATGTGTAGATGTAGGGACGACACTTGGATACTCAAGGGGTCTCCAAGTGTGGGTCTACCGACCCACACATGAACCTCATTGGCATCCTGTTGTCTTCTACTCACCTCATAAAAGAATCCTATACATACTATGCTAGCCAAACATTGAAGAAGTGGTCCCTTGGTCCATCACTCTTAGCATAGATACTCCTCTTCACCTTGGGACCAAACCACCAGCTCATATCTGCAAAGTGGTCAACGAGACATGCTTGAGTGCTTCCATGGTTCATGGGAATCACTTGAGCCATGTCCCCACTTTTGCCAATCACCTTCTATCGTTCACCAAGCACTAGAATAGGGAATCACTGAAATACCACTACCTCTGATCCACACCTAGCCTTCACTCTTTTAGAACTTCAGGGCAAAAAGTTAAGAGTGTTGAGAGGCCAAGTTTGGGGGTCGTCCAACCCCCACTTTGTGCCAATCCAGAGAAGAATTCATTAGGATTCCCTGCTCATAGTCCAATAGAACATTTAGCTGTGCTTAGGGGAGATCAGCCTACCTTAGCTTTAGGACTTCATCATTTGCCCTTCTCCCCCTGTGAACAACCTTGCACGTGAGCCCAAATCCATACTTAGAATCATCTTGAGCTCACATTACCTTTCTCTCTCTAAGCTTAGGATAAGTAGAAACTCGCCTTTGCCCTCTTCCTTATCCTTAATCACTTCAAGAAGGGAGATGCCACGAGCATACTCCCAAAGAGAGAAAGAGAGAGACATGTTAGGAGTGCACCCAACAAAGAGTGACCTCACTTCCCACTTTGGCACAAAGCAAGGGGAGGAGCCTTGCTCTCCTCCCCCCCCGTGAGCACATTTACGTTGTGAGCCCTTCTTCTAGTGGCAATAGAGTCTGCCTTGCTCATAGAGCAAGAGTGGTGTGTGTCACTACCCACTAGCACACCTTGCTGTGGGAATGACTATGCCCCACAAGGACCATTAACACTTGGGATGACTAATGCTAACGCTAATCTTTGTTTCCCTAGTGTCCTTGTGTTGTCTCACCTTTTGCAGCTAAGAGAAGATGTTGTTCCCTCTAGTAAATGCCTTGTGCACCTCCAATGAGAGTAAGAGAGTCCAAGAGCAGCCTCGTGTCTGGCCCTCTTGGACCGCACAGGCAAGAAGCCAAAGTGTTGCAGGAATAAGTAGACCCTGCAGGTGAAAGTGTAGAAGAAGATGATGAGGTAAAGTCCATGGACATTCTAGGTCCATATGGAGACCTGTTCAGATCACACTCCAAGAGTGCGAACTCTTTACCCATGGGGTAGAGAGAGGCGCCATCAAAAGATGGACATGGACGACTTCATCGACAACACTAAGCTTGGCTCAACGAAGCACCCAACCTCTACAGCTATACAAGATGAGCAAAAGCCAAGCATGGGGGAGATCCTCTCCCCCACTAAGGTACGTTTATTCAAGGTATGTCTTCTATCTTGCATTTTTCTTTATTTACTTTATTGCATTATAAAATAAAAGTTTGATTATAATAAAAAGGCTTATCTATATCATGCTTCATGAGTGCTCTTCTTCCTATGGAAATGATTGTTAAATTGCTAGTTAATGTTTCTCTAATGCTTGTTTACAACTTAGCACTTCTCTAAGTATGGATTACTTGGCACTTTTAACCATCATGAACTTGATCACTTAGTGGGTTGCAAGTGCTAAAACAAAGTCTAAGTTGTTGCGAGATATGATATAGTTGAGATAAGAGCTCTATACTATTGTTCTAAGCACGCATGATTGCCAGAGAATTTATTTTAAAAATGAATGAAAAACTTAATTGTTCCTCAATGGTGTTGAAATTCCTACCACGGCCATATATACTTGATTTATCCAAAAGCCTTCTACATAAGCTACTTGCTTGCATTGAGTTTGGTTAAGACTTGTAGAACCTTTGCTAGAGGTTTGTCGTGTCCCTAAGATCAAGATCCACACATCACCAAATATGCTGCTTCTAATCCGGAAGTACGCAACCATGCTGCTCCTACCCTGGGAGTACGCATCTTACTACCATCATTTATGCCGCTCCTATCCTGGGAGTACGCATCTCACCATTCATCATTTATGCCGCTCCTACCCTGGGGTACGCATCTCACCATCATAATTATGCTACTCCTACCCTGGGAGCACGCATCATCATCCATACCGCCATTATCGTGCTGCTTCTACACTGGAAGTACGCACCTTCACTGTTTTCATCCCATAGGTTGCTCCATGCTCCAAAGTTAGAGATTCTCTCTCAAGTTATCATTTGTTAGGTGAGACACATCTTATAAAGGCTAGGCATCTATGCTTTAAAAAAAAAAAAAAAAAAAAAAAAAAAAAAAAGAAAAGAAAAGAGAAAAAAAGAGAAAAAAAAGAAAGAAAAAAAGAAGAAAAAAAGAAAGAAAGAGAGCTAGCCTTGTCTCAATAGAAGTAGAGAGAGAGAGATAGAATCAAATAAAGGAGCAACCTCATCCACCATACATTCACCTTTCCTCATTACCTTACCATTTCACTACATTCATCCATTCCATTCATATCATCTTACATCTTGATCTAAGGGTATGATAAGACTCTTGTGGTCCAAGATTTCAATTTTTCTTAACTAAGACAACATATGCCTTGCAAGTACGCTATTCCTTGACATACCTACTTAAGCTCCACATAAAGCCTTATTAGAGATAGGATGTCTTTGAAAGGCAAACACATGATGTGCCTTAGTGAGGATTCATATACCACTTGAGCAACTTGAGAGAAACCATTTGAGGAACATTAAGACTTCTTTTGAAAACTTATCAAAAACCTCTGGCATGAAACTTGCTAAAAGAATGAGAAAAGTAGATGCTCTAGTCAAAACTGTTCTGTCTTCCAACATCCCAAGACTAAGTTAATGCCATAAGCCCCATGAGTGCTAGAGTAATATTGGTGTGTTAGCATTGCTAATTTTTCCATTCAAGGAGAAGTTCTTTGTTGTGCACTTAGTATTATTGAGATGTTAACTTAGTGATAACACATGATCCATTGATGCTAAATCTTATTGTTTGCTCGGGACGAGCAAACGTTAAGCTTGGGGGGATCTTGTTGACGGCAATTATACCCAGATTTTACCCCATGAAAAGCCGTCAACAATGGTTGAGTTCGGAGATAACACCATGCAAATGAGTAGTGACATAGGTACAATTGACTTGGTTCCAGATGTACGTGTCATTATTTGGGTGTAGGTGCAAACAGGCACTTTTCAGTGTTCGGGAGCTACAAATGAAGGTAGAGCAACCAACTAAGATGGCCAATGACCAAACCAACTCCACATTCATCAATGTCATATCCTCTGGAGTTAGTGTGCAAAAGATGAGCACAAAGGTCAGGTCGGCCGACCTGACATTTGTGGGTCCAATACCACCTTTGTGCTTAGAATTGCATGGTGAAACTACCTGCAAAAGATGGCCCTTTGATTCCACCAAAGGCAGGTCGACCGACCAAGGTTTGGGGCCATCTCGGACACGCGCGATCACCGAGACGTCGGGAAGACGGTGGTGGGTCCACCCCCTAATGGACCAGTCGGCCGACCACCCTATGGTGGGATGCCACCTGTCCCGACTCGCCACCGACATGCCGAAGCCTCCGGAGCCGACACGTGGCAAATGGGTGAAAACCCCAGTCGGCCGACTCGGAGGTTGGGCCCACTGGTCGGTTCACTCCACCGACGTTCCCTGCATATCCTGGACGTTGATTCAAGGCGGTTTGAGGTCGGTTGGATCCGAAGGTGGAGAAGCCACTTCACGCGGATCGATGACGTGGCGGTGGAGTAGCCCCTACTCCATCTCCCACTATAAATACCCCCTCACTCCCTCTCATTCAGGACACCAAGGAGAAGCATTTCTAGAGCTATGTGAAGTTATGTAGTCCACTATAGTAGTAGTAGTAGTAGTAGTAGTAGTAGTAGTAGTAGTAGTAGTAGTAGTGTGGGAGTTAGAGTGGGTCGAGCGAAGCTCGGAGTCTCCGGAGTCGTCTTCTGGAGAATCTGGTATGTCTTCCTCTTGTAAGACTTTCATACTTTTCCTTTACTTTTCTGAGTATTTACTTTCAGTACTTGCTTAGTGTAGTATTACTCTAGTAGTAGTATTATAGTGTTCTAGCCTGTTTAGTAGTAGTAGTTCACTAGATAAATTAGTCTTGTCTCGGTTGTTTCCATTGCATTAGGTCCCGACGACTAGAGCTTAGGCTAAGACGTATATTTAGCTTAAATTGTAGGCGTTAGTGTGAACGTGGTGTTCGACTAAACCCGCCGGTGGATGTTCGCCTCACCGATTGGTTATACCATTCAAACTCCCAACATGTATTAGCGGGGCCGGTTGTGACAGAACGCAGCCTTCCAGTTATATCTATTTACGTCGGGTAGGCCGATAGGTGCCCCTTAAAACCAAGGTATCGCTGGAATAGGAGTTAGTTCCCAGAAGGGGAGGGAATGTTAACCTCCTATTTGTCAGACATATCTCCAGCAACCAGGGGAATACAAGACTAGTGGCTTTAGTGTGTTTCCACTACTAGATTAGATTAGTTTACGGAAGTAGAAGTAGAGTCATAGGAGTCTTTCACTCACTCGTTGTCCTCCCACCTAGCTATCACTCTACCTTATAAACCCTCTAGCCAGCTCCTTGATCCACCCTTCCTATACACATCCGTTAATCCCTTTTTCACTAGTGATACTAGGATCGTCTCCTATTAGTTCCTAGCTACGGCTTTCCCTTGGGAGAAATATAAATCGACAACCTTGGAATACTCCTCGGTGAAATGCTACAGCGGTACATTCTGTGCGCTTGCGGAATATCCAATAGATATGGAATTACCCTCTCGGCATCTCTGGCGTTGCCGCCATACTTCTGGTGGTTGCACTAAGAAATGCCAACAATCTAGCACAAGAAAATATCTCTTTTCATGCAAAAGACCGCGCAACCTACTCTGAAGCGCCTCCAGATTTAGTTGTTTGTTGCTTTCACCAGTAGATGATTGTATTATGTCATCCAAGATCTTCTTAAGATCATATACATCAGAAACACATACCCATAACTTCATTTCAAACTTGTTGGTAATCTGCACGTCATTGTAAATTAGTTTGGCCAAGGCGGTCTTCCCAATGCCCCCTATACCAACAATGGGAAGTACAGACAAAGGACTCATGGAGTCTGCAGCAGCTAGAATCTTTGCAATTATCTCATCTTTTGCTCCATCTCTCCCAATAATGTTTGGTTCAGTGATGAAGGAGTGTGTTTCCCTACTACTACTTCTGGTTGCTCGGATATCAATTAGCTGTTCAGTTAATCCAAACTGTGTTTTGTTGGCTGCTATCTCTTCGAGTTTATCACGAACTTCTTTAATTCTATGACTCAGTTCGAAGGGATAAACTATTGGATCAACTATTAGATGTTGAAGTTGAGGAAGTAAACCTTGATGTACTTTCTTCTCTAGATCTCTAGTAGCCACGTCATCCAAAACATCATCTATGTCATACATTGCGTCCTTTAAATTGTCCAGCCACTCTTGAAGGGCTTGAGAGCTAGACTGCCTTCCCTCGGCATCTTGAAGAACAGCACAAATTGATCTCAGTGAGCTTTCTAACTTTCCTATTTCTTTCTTGACATTCCTGGTTGACTTGATCTCATAAATAGCGCATTCGGTGGCAAAGGATAAGACCTTCTTAAGAACAGAGGTTGCCAAGTGTGATAAAATAACCTTAGCCATAGGGAGTGCCCGGCAATCTTGCCACTGCAAGGCAAAAAAGCATCCATGACTTTGATACACTTACATGGATTTTATTTTTTTATGTGTCACAAAGCATTCTCTAGTTATTGTTAGAAATCATAGATGGGTTTCATTTGTTTGGATAGTTGCTGGAAGAAAACGGATTATGGAAGACTAAATACTACTAGTATCTTACCTTGATTAACTGAAGAACAGGGGGCCTATTTGCAGCACACTGTATCAAAGAACTACTGAGTAGGCGTACGAAACTACTGGTGGTGTCTTCACGCGAGTTGCATAGACATGGAGACACAATGGTCAAGGCTCAAGCATAACTTTGCCACCAGAGATCAACATATCCATGGTATGCTTTGTCTTGTGTGTCACATGGCTGACTCGGAAGGGAACTGAACTGATTGTGGAAACATCAAACAGGCAAGCCACAAAACAACGCCCTAGTTAGTGTTGGATTATCTAGAACAATAATGACGAATTAAGTAATATCAAGGTTGAGCTCTAAGGCACATACCAGAGAATTGGGATTGGAGAGCTGCAGTAGTAGTACTCTCCTGTGCGGTATGAGGAAACGTGATTCTTGGTTCTTCTCCGTACCGAGGCGAGGATGGAAACACCGGCCAAGAGGCGACTTGAACACTTGAGGTCTGTCTTTGTTTCTGGAGCAGGTACCACACAGAACAGGTGAGCATCGATTTCTGCCAACCGAGTCATTGGGGAGTTGGAAGAGTAACAAAATATATGAGCTGATAAGGTCGCCTTTGATTCGTGGTGCTAATGGCGACGACTTTATTTCTAAAATGGTGATGACTTAAGAATGCCAGGTCCATCAGCAGAGCAGTTGGGACTGTTCAATCATTAATCTGATATATATGTGGCTGATTGGGCTATGAGACTATGACTTGTAAAGCTATGACGTTGCAGGGAAAGAAAAGAATTATTTCAGCAACATCCGTTGTGTTTCACCGTTCTAAATGCTAAGAAGCTAGATGTATAGTTTAATGGTAAGGTAAACATCAGCGATACATCAAGGAGCACAAGGTCAGGAGGCAGAGCATGACCAATAGAGGAACAGAGCATGGCAAAACTAAAACTAGACGAATTTCAGCTCGTAGATATGATTCCTGGACGCAGTCCATCGCAGGACGCAGGTATACTCGCATTTTCATTGGAGGCCCATTTATAGGACGAATCAGCAAGCGCAGAAGCACAAACATTCTAAAGAAATAATCATTGTTTTTGAACGTAAAAATCTGTGGATACATATTTTGTTTTTGCCTTGCCGAAGATGCAAGTTGGTGTTCCATTTGCTTAAAATTTGCAGGCACAATGTTTTCTTCAGCTTAAGTTGAGTGTAGTTATTAGTAGTTACTGCAGGGACTTCTTTTGTGGTAGACTATTGATGGGCACAAGAAATGTTACTAAGTTCAGTGTCGATAATAATGGATACATTGAGATTGAGCTAATATGTAGTTCAACGCTGCAACGACTTTTTAGATTCATATGCATTTAGAAAAGTAAAATAACTTACAATTTAGAATGAAGAGAGAGTATTATTTACTTTTTTTGAATCCTAAATTCAAATCATAACTAACCATGCACGACTAGGCAACACCAGTCAGCGATGATCAGACCACTCTACATCTTTAGTGCTGTTCAGCTCGACACACGAACCAGGAGAACCCGACAGAGAACAAGGCATGGCATCAGAAACCTTCGCTCCAACAAGAACAATACTACGGGTCGTTGGTTGCAATCGTCATGCATGGACGTATGTTGATGAAAAGAAATAGATAAGGATGACAAATGATGTTTTTCTTTGTAGCAGAACTACTAATATCTTCGTAGCATAAATACTAATATAAAAAATTTATTCAGCTTAAAATTTGCAACTACTGCTCCTCCTTCTCTCCTAGACATCTTCTATATGAGGCATTTACCTAGCGGGGGTGAGGGTAATGGTGGCGGGAATGACGTCCTATCGATGGCCAATCCTCTTGTGCGTAATCCTTATCTATGTATAATCTGCTTTCATATCATTGTTCAATCATTTAGAAAGATCTAATACTTTATTTGAATGTGATTTTTGCTAGAGTCGTAGACCGTGTGATGTATGTATATGACTAGAAATAACCAACTATTTTACCAAAATATTCATCAATAACTAACTAGAAAGACATGATGGATATATTCACAAAGTCTTATAAATTTTCCTTAATGAATCTAATGAAAGACCGTGGCATGTGCATGCCCATGGTTAAGAACAAGTAAAGGACACTGTTGTAGTTCCATTCGACATAAAGGCCTCAAGGTTGATTTGTTGATTACTAATAATTAAGTCAAACAATATTATTCCTATTGTTGGGACTAGGGAACCTGAGTAGGTTAGAGAGGAAGAGAAGGTTGGGTAGAGAGCAGAGAAGGGAGCCAGAGTTTAGGATCAATTGAAATGAGAGTGTCCAAGTGAGAGCTCAAGTGAGTGTGTTTTACATAGCTGCCATGCCCTTGGACACTTAGACATGATTATTTACAAGCGACCTCATGAGGTTCATTAAATTACTATTACTAATGTGTGTTTTGTAAAAACAAATTGAGTTAGGTCATGGTAATGGAATTGTTCGGGCGATCAATGGTTTTCATTCCCCTATGATGGAAATCATTTCAGATTTCAAAGGATGGATGAGAAGGTTAAGGACGGCTTAGATTAGTTTAGGACTTTGTTTTTACCTTTGGTCATACTATAAAGAGGGGCATGGATGGGTAGCTTGACCTAGATGAGTCTAATGGTTAGGTGTGGTGCACACTTGTCAAATTTAGCACTAGGTAGCTCAATATTTTCTAGAATTTCATGTGGATCGATTCCTGTTCACAAAGAATTCAAATTGGAAGTGAAGGGAGTGATCAAGGGGCGTCGGATAGAAAATTTCGATGACACATGGCAGCGTTCGGGGTGAAGTTGGCTCTAGGCATTGGAAGAGGAGAGTCGTACCGTGGCGCTTGCGTCCAAAAATCAACAAAGAGTGACTAGAGAGGACATTTCACTTCGGCTTGTGTCCGACAGGGGACGTTGGACGGACCCTACTAGTCCGACACCACGTGGCAGTGCACAGAGTAAAAATAGTGACTGCGCGTCAGACAGAGGGCGTCATACTAAGGATCTTGCAGTGACTGCACGTCAGACAGAGGGCGTCATACTAAGGATCTTGCGTCTGACGCCCCTGTGTTTGACAGTCAACAGAGAAGAACAGAGAGGGTTTTTAGCGTTATACTGTGTCCGACGATGTTGGTCGGACAGAAAATCAGCGTCCGACGCCTCCAACGGTCATAGTATGGTCCGCAACTGTCTGTGAGAGTCGGACGCTGGCATCTTGCATCTGGTGCCCATGTCACTTGCATCCGACGCCCCTCTGACAACAGAGAATTGCCTCCAATGGCCATTTGTTTGTGTGGGGAGTATATATACTTGTCCACCTCATCCATGGAGGCTCTCTTGCCCATTTGTTCAGCTGAGAAAACCCTTTGGTGTGTAAGAGAGTGCAAGATCCTAATGAGGTTGATAGAATTGAAATTCAAGGTTAAGGACCTCATTACTGCATAGGGAGTAACGAGTGTTCATCCATCCAGCTCATTAGGCTTGTCATGGTCAAATGAGAGTCTTGTGCTTATTACTCTTGGTGATCGCCATCACCTAGATGACTCGGTAGAGATTGGAAGCTTGGTGATCATCCAGTGGAGCTTGTGGATGACCCAAGTCACGGTGTGAGCGATTTTGGGTGATTCACTGTAACGAAGCGTCAACGAATCACCCCGTAGGGAGCACCTGGTCCTTGCAAAGATCAAGTGGGAGATATAGCCTTGCGCTGGTGCTCCAACAAGGACTAGTGGGGAGTGACGACTCTCCGATACCTCAAGAAAAACATCGTCGTGTTCTTCTTCCTCTCTTTACTTTGAGCATTTACTTTTAAGCAATTCATTTCATGTCTTTATATTCTTAGAATTGTCATGCTAGATTAGGATTGGAACTTATGGTGCAAAAATTTTGTGTAGTAGATCATTAGGAACACTTTTAGGCATAAGGGGTGAAATGCGCTAGTTTAGGGTTTAATTTTTGGAACAATTTTTTAGAGAAGCCCAATTCAACCCCACTCTTAGGCATTGAACGCATCTAGGCCCCTTGATGTGGGTTTCGACGATTGATGACAATGTTAATTATCATGGCTAACGTGTGTTTTGCAGAAACATTGGTATGTTAGGTCATGGCAATGAGATCTCGGGCAATATGGTTTTCATGCCCCCTAACGATGGAAATCGTTTCGATTTTCAAAAGATGGATAACAAGGTTAAGGACGGTTAGTTCTTATTGTCCATGGTGTTGAGAGACATCGGATTAGTCATTAGGACTTTGTTTTCTCTTTTGTCCATACTATTAAGGGGGTGCAAATGGCTAGCTTGACGTAGGTGAGTCTAATGGTTTAGGTGTGGTGCACACTTGTCAAACATAACACTAGGTGGCTCCAAATTGTTCCTGAGGTTGTCCGGAGTCGAAGCCGTTCACAATGATTTTTTATCGAAAGTGAATCGGGCCTTCAAATCTGCGCCGGACGCTGGCTTGGTGAGCAATGGGAGAACCGAGCGTCGGACGCTCGGTGGACGCGTCCGACGCCCGTCGGACGCGGTCCAGAAACCATTTTCAGCACGCCGACCGTTGGACACGTCCGATGGTCAGGCGTCGGACGCATCCGGCGCCGGTAATGGCTAGTTGTTTGTTTGAATCGGCGTGTGCGTTGGCCGCATCCAACGCCCCCGAAACTTGCTGTTTGAGGGGTAACGGTTGGATTTTGGCCCTTGACCTCACCCCCTCCTCTCTCCCTCTCTTGCCCATTTGTTCTACTGAAACATCCCTTTGAGAGCTTGAGAGAGCAAGAGCTTCATGAGTTGCTAGAGATTCGTGAATCCATGGTGTGAGCATCTCATGAGTGATTAGAAGAGTGACAAAGTGTGCATCCATCTTCCTCATTAGGCTTGTTGTGGTCAAGTGAGAGTTTGTGCTTGTTACTCTTGGTGATCGCCATCACCTAGACGGCTTGGTGGTGATTGGGAGCTTGGTGATCATCCGGCGGACGCTTGTGGATGACCCAACTCATCTTGTGAGCGGTTCTTGGCGACACCGTGTCAGAGCGACGAAGAATCAGCCCCTAGAGAGCACTTGATCCTTGCGCGGATCAAGGGGGAGTGATACCCTTGCGCGGGTGCTCCAACGAGGACTAGTGGAGAGTGGCGACTCTCTGATACCTCGGAAAAACGTCGTGGTGTTCCTTGCCCTTTACTTTCCGCATTTACTTTCTAGCATTTACATTCTTGCAATTACATTTCTAGAATTGCCATGCTAGAATAGGATTGGAACTTAGGGTGCAAAACTTTTATAGGACGATTTTCTAGGAACACACTTAGTCACCGAGGGATGAGTTATGGGCTAGTGGTTTTAATTCGCAAGAATTTTTAGAATTAGCCCAATTCACCCCCTTCTTGGGCATCTTGATCCTTTCGTGCATCTTGATCCTTTCAGCCTCAATCTAAATCCAAATGATATTATTAAGTTAATATTTTGATGGTGTATCCTTAATTAGGGCTTGTTTGATGAGTATAGCTAATTGTTAGCCATCTAAATTTTAGCCCTAGTACGTTTAACTATGGGCTAATATGTGGGTTCATTTTTAGCCAAGTTTTCCACTAGTTTTTGGCTAACTAGCTAGCCGACTTTATGTAATTTAGGCTATTTTGTAGCACCATCTAATTACAATAATCCAAAATGATCCAAATAAGCACTTAACATAGTCGGCCCTCGTCTCGACATCAATGAATCTAGGGACCTAATTTGTTATTTGCATGTCCTAGCCTATCTCACATCAATGCAGTGAAGCTCCACTGAGTTAGACCGGGCGCATGTAATAGCTAACTGTTTAGTAGGTCTGAAAAGAGATGACTTTTTACTAACATGTTGTATGTGATGGAAAAAATACAAAAATATGGCCATAATTCTTATTTTGTACAGTAACTAGAGAACCTGGCGTCCAAGTTTAGTCAAAAGTAGGGACCCAAACCCAGGGTCAACAAAGTCAAAGTGTCAAACACTCTTGTCGTTCTTGTCACTGCTCCAGCTCCCGAGCTCCTCCGATTCCGCCTCGGTTCCCCGGCTGCTCGACGGGATGCCGAAGAGAGCATTCAGATACGCCGTGGTCAGTCGCAAAGCTCTCTGTCACCACCAACTAGCTCGCTCCATTTCTGTTAACACGGTTGATCTGTCTCTCCAGGTTGATGCCTTCACGGATGAGCCGTTCAAGGGCAACACCGCGGCCGTCTGCCTCCTGGAGGACGCCGCTGGCGCCGCCGCCGCAGGAGAGCATCTGGACGAGCGGTGGATGCAGTCGGTGGCAGCAGAGTTCAACACCCCCATCACCGCGTTCCTGGTCCGTTCCGGACCTTCCGATGCCGGTGCGGATGCTGCAGGGGACGATGGCGTTACGGCGTTGACTCCCCAGTTCCGTATCCGCTGGTTCACTCCGGTTCGTGAGGTGATTGTTTCCGTCACAAATCTTCCACTTCCTTGTCAAACAAATCTTCCACTTTCTTGTCTTAGAGAACCTGCTAACATTGGAATCACGGTGAGCTGCCGTATCGCAAACCACAAAGAACTAAATTGGCAGGCATTTCACATAGGCGCAGAGCTCTATGACACTAGGTAGGATGCGTACGTATAGTTAATCGCAACACATCCTAGAGTGACACTATGCCATTTTTATGTTGTCCGGTTATTTTAGGATGCTACTCATTGTGCAACACTGGATTACTGATGGTTCACTTTAGTGTCGTGTGCCAAATCTCAATGTAGTATATTTATTTTTTTCGTGACCATAATGTAGTATTTTAATGTAGTGTATTTAGGAAATATAATCCATTCTTGCTGCAAAGGGCGGCCTTTATAAGATGTTATGGATGCACATATGCTTATTTGCTTCTTTCAAAGAAGAACTTTGTTGATTTCTGACTGATATACAGTATGTTATTTTAGTGTTGTAAGTAAGTACTGTTGCAACTTTTATCATACTATTCTGTTTTCTTGCAGCTTATGATATTCCTTTATTTGTTTGTAACTACTGAAGAGATTTTCTCACTATGGTCATTTATCCCCTTTGGATAACAGGAACTGAGGCTTTCTTTTCTTGACACTTGATTAATTTGAAATTTGAGATGGCTTACACAATAATGCTGCAGTTCCTTACTTCCTTGTGCCATCTAAATTGTATCAAGTATCCACCACAATCCTGTATTCCAGTATTCTTTTCATGGAACAGAATTACATTCTGGTACTTCTGTAGAAACAGGCTTTTTATTATTATACTCTTGATCTGATGCTATTGGAGAAATCGTATTTGACTTTATCAATTGTGCAGAGTGAACTTTGTGGGCATGGAACATTAGCTGCTGCACACTACCTATTCTCATCTGGCCTTGTGGAGTGTGACGCTATAGAGTTTGTGGCAAAATCTGGACGTCTAACAGCTAAGAAAGTTGTTGCATCGAAGGATGCAAACAACTTATATTCTCCTGCACAGTATACCTTCTCAAGGTTCTTTGTAGAATTGGATTTTCCTGTTATCCCGGTGGTAAAATACAATTCTGCAGAGGTGGTTTCACTTCCTGATACTTTGAATGGTGCTTCTGTCATTAATGAGCTGGAGACCGTCTCAGATTTTTCTGACCTTATTGTAATTCCTTTCATCCTTCTCTCCACTAATGCAATATCCATTTCATTCATAATCAAAACTCTTGTTTTAACTGAAAGCTCTCCAAGTTTATTTGTTTCATTCTAATAGTTGGTTGGACTTTTTTTAACCTTTTTGAACTCTTCAGGTGGAAGTTAGTTCATGTGATGAAGTTGAAAATGTTTGTCCTAACATTGCCGAACTAGTCCAGTGCCCTGGAAGAGGCGTTGCCATTACAGGTCCAGCTCGGGAAGGATCTAGTTATGATTTTGTCACTCGTTTCTTCAGCCCAAAATATGGAATAAATGAGGTAATAGTTCAATATAAACATGTGTTCCATCATGCTAAGATAGTCTCTCTTACAGTTGGTAACAAAACTTTCATCTCTCAAAAGGAATGTTGGGATTAGGAATCTTACATCAGCAAGTTCTGGTCAACTGAATAGGCACAACCGATTTATGAACAAACTCTGCATCAGCATTTTTTTGACAGAACTGGAGGGGCCTCGGCCCCTGCAGAACTCTGCATCAGCATGAGATGTACTCTTGAGGAATGAATTCAGTTCCCAGTTCCCACTTATTAAGGTCTTGTTTGGTTCACCTAGTAGCTCCTAAATTTAGTCCCATTTAGTAGTTTTTAGTAGTTTTCAACCAAACACCTCTACTAAATAAAAGTGCTTTAGTCCTCTTTAGCAGCTTTTAGCAGGCCTGGAGTTTCTATAAGGGACTAAACCTTTTAGTAGCTCCTAAAATTTAGTAGCTCTAACCAAACACCCCCTAAATTACTATGGCATCAAAGAATTGATATGATAAGGAAAGCTTTTAGCATCTTCCTGCACTGTGTATGCTTTGAAGATTATGTAAGGCACTGATGAAAAGGAAAGCTTTTTCATAATGTCTGATTTTCTCCCTTTTTGTTTGTCAGGACCCAGTCTGTGCTAGCGTACACTGCTCCTTGGCACCTTACTGGGGTCAGAAGCTGGGGAAACATAACATGACCGCTTTCATGGTATTGAGCACAAGCTTTTGTAGTATTTGATCCATTATAGCATCCTTCAGATTGCAACTTGTCATAATCATATACGTCTCGTCTGTATGTTGTCACTTGTCAGGCCTCTCCAAGGAGTGGAACACTATGCCTGCAGTGGGATGAGGAAAGTCAGAGGGTCCGAATCCGTGGAGAAGCCGTAACTGTAATGGTTGGCACCCTTCATGCCTAGAGTCAATTACTTCGTGATCGTCGGCGAAAAGAATGTGTAACTGCGCCCAGTAGTATACTTTTTTTTCTCGAATACGCAAAAGATTTGCGCATCATTGTATTATCAAATATTATAAAAACATTTTTGGACCACCAGAAAATTCAGAGATCACACTTACGGAAGACCAGATTTCAGATATTCCATAAGTGTCCCCTGAGGAAAATGATATCCTCATCAGCTCTTTCACTGAATCTGAAGTGAAAGAAGCAGTATTCCAAATGGAGCATAACAAGGCTCCAGGCCCGGATAGATTTCCGGCGGAATTCTATCAAGTATTTTGGGGGATAATAAAGAATGATCTCTTACCTCTATTTGATGATCTACACAGAGAGGCCCTAGACCTTCACAGTCTAAACTTTGGAATCATTACCCTAATTCCCAAAGTTCCAAATGCTACTAAAATTCAGCAATATAGACCAATTTGTGTTCTCAATGTGAGTTTTAAAATATTCATAAAAGTGGGCACAAACAGTTTGAATAAAGTAGCTAAAACCGTTGTCAATCCAATGCAAACTGCCTTTATGCCAGGCCGTAACATCATGGAAGGAGTTGTTATCCTACATGAAACCATCCATGAGTTACATAAAAAAAAAGGGATGGCATCATACTCAAAATTGATTTTGAAAAGACTTATGATAAGGTCAAATGGTCTTTCATACAACAGACATTATGTATGAAAGGTTTCTCCTCCAAATGGTGTAGATAGGTACATAGTATGGTCACGGGGAAGTGTAGGAATTAAAGTTAACGATGATGTTGGCCCCTACTTCCAAACCAAACATGGCTTACGACAGGGTGACCCAATGTCGCCTATCTTATTTAACATCGTTGCGGATATATTAGCTCTTCTGATTAATAGAGCAAAAGACGATGGTCAAATAAGAGGAATACTCCCCCACCTAGTAGATGATGGTCTGTCAATATTACAATATGCAGATGACACCATTATCTTTATTAATCATGACCCGGAGCAAGCAAAGAATCTTAAACTTTTGCTTTGTGCTTTTGAACAATTGTCAGGTGTTAAGATCAATTTTCACAAGAGTGCAATCTTCTGTTATGGTGCAGCTAAAGAGATGGAATCCTATTATACCACTCTATTTGGTTGTAACACAGGGGAATATCCCTTCAGATATCTAGGGATCCCAATGCACCATAGACAACTCCTTAATTCAGAATGGAGGAAGGTTGAAGAATGGTTCCAACAAAAACTCTCTTGCTGGAAAGCAAAATACCTATCCTATGGTGGGAGACTAATTCTACTTAACTCGATTTTAAGCAGTCTAACCATATTTATGATGTCCTTTTTTGAGAATCCTATAGGAGTCCTAAAGAACCTAGATCATTTCAGATCGAGGTTTTTTTGGCAAGGGTCTTCGAAAAAACATAAATATAGACTTGCCAAGTGGAACATCTTATGTCGTCCCAAGGACCAAGGTGGTCTAGGTATCCTCAACTTGAAATTACAAAACAAGTGCCTTTTAGCCAAATGGTTGGTTAACCTAATCAACCCAGATGGCATGTGGCAGTCGTTGCTAAGAAATAAATACCTAAGATCTAAATCACTTACTCAAGTGTCAGCCAAACCTAATGACTCTTACTTCTGGAGAGGCCTTATGCGTATCAAAGAGGAGGTATTGGCTAATGGTTCCTACAAAGAGGAGTCACTCTAACCAAGGACAACCTCGCTAGGAAAAACTGGAAAGGGAGTCAGAAATGAATTTATTGCAATAGAAATGAGACTATACAACACTTGTTCCTTGATTGCCCAAGTGCAATGATGCTTTGGAGGATCATTTTCTTTGTTACTAGTATAAAACAACCAAGATCCATTAGCCATATGTTTGGCAATTGGCTTAGTAATCAACATAAAAAATCCAAAAATATGATCCGGGTTGGAATAGCTGCATTGTTTTGGGCCATCCGGAGATGCCGGAATGATGTTATTTTTAATAAATTAAAAACTAATTCCGTTATGCGGGTTATTTTCGATCGGTTGCGCTTTTGGGCACAGTTGCAGCGTGATGAGGAGACCAAGGACGCACTCTCGGTGATGAGCAAGAAATTAGAGATGATTGCTCTAGAAATAACAAATAGAGGGTGGAAGCATTTATATCGTCTTCTGTAGTCCTAGTCTTTTTGTTTAGGACTTTGAGTCTCTTTTTCTTTACATGTATTCACGGCTCTGTAATAATTGGCTGTGTACATCCACGGATGTAGAGGCCGGATATTTTTATCCTTTATCTAAAAAAAAGTAGAAGAGAGTTTTACAGAAATTTTTCTGGGGTGGGGACAAAATATTCAACACTGCCCGCCACCCTAGGAACACATACTCAACGGATTACTCGCGCACTACACGGCGCCCACGCGGTCTACGCCTTCGCTCCACGTCTGGGAACAACTCTCGCATGGCCGTGGCATCGCCGGGTCTTCCCTCGAACATGTCGTCGAGCTTCTGCTGCCCCTCTCCTCCGTCAGCTAATCCTCAATGAACCCCATCTTCTGCATGGCAAGGATCTCATCTCTCTTCGCGACCGAGTACTTGGAGAGGGGGTTGGCTGCGATGCGCCTGCTCCGCAGCGGCAGCTTAAAGGAGCTGGAGTCGTCCACCAATGGAATCTAGACATACAGCGCCCAGTAGTATACTCTGTTTGGTGGGGGAATGTTTGACTCCCCTGCCCAACAATGGAATCTAGATATTCAAGGTACATGGCCTATCGCCCTATCCTATAATCCATGCAAGGATATATATTGAATGAGAGGTAATTTTATTTTTCTTTTGTTATTGGAATAAATGGCACCAGTGTTCCCTAATTCATTGGGATGACGGAGTGCATAATCAAGAAAAATTCTATTAATTTTTTTTTTCAATAGCATAGAAGGTTACATGGTTCAAACTTCACAGTAGGATATTTGTATATGTGTAACTTGGATTTGCCATTGTAGTAACTTGTCCTTCTAAATTGCATTGCCTTATTCATTTCTCCTGTATGTATGAAGACGTTTTCCATTGGTAGTGTGACTCAGTTTCTGTCTCATGACACGTTGCCTTGTTCGTGTCCCTGTATGCACGTTGCCTTATTTTCAAAGAGAAGAGGCCTTGTTTCCATTATCATGGATTGGCAGTTGGACCATAAGCAGCATTTGACAGTGTGAACAAAAACTTCGACAGGAGCAGAACTACATATACAGTAAGTCGGAAGTATGGAGGCATCGATAGGGCTGTTTGCATCGTGGTGGTTATGATCCTTGAGGTAAATGCCGGTTACACGCACGGCGAGGCAAGATCGGCACTGCCTTCTCAGAAGGTTTGGAGGTAGATTAGTTCATTTCATCATCCATGCTGTCTCCACAGCAGAGTATATATGGTTTCCAACACGTGCAAAGCCCAACACAGTTAAAGGCATACAGGCCCAGGAACAGTGGTCTGAGAAATGCTGCCTGTGGCCAGCGTTGCTGGTGCTGGCCTTGTTGCCTGGCCTCTGCTCCCCTGGTTAGGTTTGCAGCCAAAGAGCTACTTCCTCCATCCCTAAAATCATGTAATCCTAGCGTTTGAATTTTGTCTAAAAATGATGAAATCCTAGAGTAGAATCAGCTTTTTAAATGGGCCCATCAAATAAAAAAAAACCACGTCAAAAAATAAGAAAATAAAAAACACGCTGCATGCCGCAGCACCTTAACCATGCCGTGGGCCCCTGGTGATTCTCAACCACACCATCCGGGTGAAATATGTTAGTGCAATCAGCTTTACGTCTCTACTAATTTTTGATTTAAAATCAATTTTTTATCTTTTTAGAGACGGAGGGAGTATAGTATTGTATGTTCCGTCGAGTACTTTGTTAGAAGTATGAACGGCTATCAGTCCTTCTAAGAGGATGATGGTGAGTATTGGAACCTAGACTCACTCAAAGACAAGAGAAAAGAAAGCTAGCTGGAAATTTCTTTTTTGTTCAAATACGTAAAAGACTAGCGTTTCTTTGTATTTAAGTAGAGGAGTTTTTTAATTCTGCGCTTTCGCACGTTTTTTGGAGCGAAGATATTACATGAAGCGCTGCTCCCTCAACTTACATTGTAAGCGGATTACTCACTAAATGATAACCTATTTTGCGTGCACCGGCTTCGATCCATTGATCGGTGGTGGCGCTCAAGCGCGGCCACGGCGTCGGCCACGGGGTCGTCATGGCCGTGCAGCGTCGGGGAAGAGCTCCCACATCGCCTCGGCGTCATCGTCTCACCGAGTTTGGGGTCATCGCTGAACATGGCCTCAAACTCATGCGTGGCCTCCTCCATTATCCTCCCTTGGAGCAGTCCCATCCTCTACATGACGAGAAACTCGCCTCGCTTGGCCACCGGGACCTTGGACAATGGTTGTGCCGCGATGTGCTTGCTCCGCAGCGACATCTTAACGAGGAAGATTTCTCGGAAGGCGGCGAAAGCAGTGGTGAGGCGGCCTTCTTGAACACCCGTTGCGTGAAACGCTTCAAGCACCCACTGAAGGACGAGGCAGAGCGGTCTCCGTTATCGTCGTCCACGTCCCGGTCGGCCTTGAGGTGGACAGACGACACAATGTTGCCTGCCCGCGTGTGGAAGATGGTGGAGTCCCTAGCCCGATGGTCATGCACAGTGACGATGGCAGTGTGTCTTCCGAGTGCGGAGCGGCGGCCACCTCAAGAGGTCCGGTTATCACTGTCGCGGACTGCGCCCTGTGTAGCACGCTCGACTGCATGGGCAGCTGCGACTCCCCGATGGCCAAAGAGGCAGGCACCGATGTCGCTACTGGTGCGCCACCAGCCTCCGCCACCCAATTGACCACCATCTCTGGCGACATGGCTGGAGCGGCATTGGTCGCTGGAGGGGTGGCTATCGGCATTGTCGGCTCCGGAGTCGCCATACCCTGACCAGCCCGTGCGTTGCCGAGTGATGGCAGGGGCCTTCAAGGATGATGGCCTAGGCGACATCCCTCCAGGAAGGCAACGAATTAGCAGCCGCCGGTGATCCGAGGTGTGCGACGGGCGCTCCAGCCATGGGGCGAGCCATCCTCAACCGCTAGATACTGGACGGCTGACAGGTGGCTCCCTGCTTCCTCTTCCACCTCTGCTGACGGTGCTGACAGTGCTGGTGCGAGCGACGACCACGATCATCCCGTGTAGACCTCGTGAGGTCGCAACCGTCGCGCACAACGTCATTGGCGTTGTCGCCGCCCTCACGCTGCTAGTGGGCCTCGCGCCCAGCGATGTTGTTGACACGCCTCGGCCTCCTGCACTCCGAGCGTATTGGTGTTTTAAGCCAGTCACAGTAAGGACCCAAAGTGTGGCGCTAAGTTCAGTTTGAACATGGTCAAGCCAGTGCTGGAGAAGCGGATCGGTGGTGACCACGCCCACGATGTTGTGGTTCCTGAACCGTGTGTTTTCGGTCTTGTCTTTCCTGAGTTTTAGGATCGAGTAGTTGTGTTTCCATGGTTGTAATGGGTGATTTATAAACCCTGATGTTCAGGGAGCAGGAGTGTGTCGAGTTGCTGGTTAAGCACTTTGTAATCACCATTTTTCATAAGCTGAAAAGGGGCAGCGTCACCCTGTCATCCTGGTGGCGTTTCTGCCCAAAACTGTAATCTGTTCTTCGTGTTCTTATCAACCAATCCACTAAACAACGCTTGATTTTTGATCCTTTGCTTACATCTGGTATCAGAGCCATCAATCAAGTATGGAGTCCTCGTTTAGATCTTTATCTTTGATCATGTCACTGGTAGTAAGCGGCGGCGACTGTGCGCGCGGCGGCGGGGAGGCGTGCCAGGTGTATCTGTCCCTGACGAGCAAAAATTACACCAGCTGGTGTATTCGTGTTCAGGAGATCATGGAGGATCGGGAGGAGTGGGTGGTCGTGGAGCCAGATCTGGAGGCGTCGGCTCCAACCGCAGACGAGGCGGTGAAGCTGAAGGCGAAGGACAAGAAGATCAAGGCGAATCTGCTTCAGTGTATTCCCGATGATATACTGATGCAGGTTGCCGCGAAGAAAACCGGCAAGAAGGTCTGGGACTCCCTGAAGGCCAGATACGTCGGTGCAGATCGGGTCAAGGACGCGAGGATGCAGACGCTCAAGAGCGAGTTCGACGCAATTCAGATGAAGGAGACTGAACCGCTCGATCAAGTTGTTGGAAAACTGACTAGTGAAGTACAATAGCTTGGGGGGGAGCCTTGATGATGCAGCGTTGGTGAAGAAATTGTTCGATATAATCCCAGAGCGCTACCTCCATGTGGTGGCCGGGATCGAGCAGTTCTTTGACCTGAAGAAGATGGCATTTGACGAGGCGGTTGGGCGTCTAAAGGCGTTCGAGGAGCGCACGCGGCGGAGTAGCAGCAGCGTGAGACCCGATGAGCAAGTGTTGCTCACGCAGGCGGAGTGGGAGGCCAGGGAGAGAAAGGCCGGTGGTGATTCTTCCGGGAGAGGGAAGAAATTTGGCGGCGGTGGTCGTGGCCACGGCCGGGGTCGCAGCAATGCAGGAGGTCGCGGTAGCGGTGGTAAATCCGGTGGCTCTGGGAAGAAAGACAAGAGCCACGTGAAGTGTTTCGGGTGCCACAAGTATGGGAACTATGCAAATCGGTGTCCAATGAAGAAAGGTGAAGAAGTGCAGAAGACTGAAAAGGAAGAGCCAACAATGCTGTTGGCCGAAGCTGTATTGCCGGACAAGCTACAATGCAGTCAGGAGAGCCAGATTCGGAGAGTGTTTCTGAATGAGGCAAAACTAGCACCTGAACTTCATCTGTCTGAAGGAGGGGATCCAACATGCAATTGGTGGTACCTTGACAACGGAGCAAGCAATCACATGACTGGAGATTTGCAAAAGTTCAGAGAGTTGGATCGTGCTGTCAATGGCAAGGTAAGATTTGGGGATAACTCTACTGTCGAAATTCTGGGAAAAGGTACTATTGTGTTTCAGGGAAAACTAGGTGATCAATGGGTGTTGTCAGATGTTTATTACATACCAAAGCTCAGAAGTAATCTTGTTAGTTTGGGTCAGTTAACAGAAACTGGTCATAGAGTTTTGTTAGATGATGATGTGCTGGAAGTGTTAGATAAACAGACAACTAGAATGATTATGATGGTACCTAGAACCCTGAATAGAATGTACAAGATTGAGTTGAATACAGTAGAGCCCAAGTGTTTGATGGACAGTATTGATGATCAAGCCTGGTTGTGGCATGGGAGACTTGGGCATGTAAACTTCAGGTCCATGAAGCAGTTAGTGAGCAAGGTGATGGCCTCTGGTGTGCCTGAGATCAGACACCCAGAGCAAGTTTGTGGTGATTGTCTGAAGGTTAAGCAGGCAAGAACTGTATTTCCTAAAGCTAGCTCATGGCATTCTGAGGAGAAGCTAAATTTAGTGTTTGTTGATCTCTGTGGACCTATTACACCAGCAACAGCAGGTGGGAATAGGTATTTTATGCTACTTGTGGATGACTGCACCAGGTGGATGCAAGTATACTTTCTGAAAAACAAAGATGAAGCATGTGATGTGTTTGTGAAATACAAGTCAGAGGTGGAGAACCAAACTGGGTGTAGAATTAAGACAAGTCTGACAGAGGAGGTGAATTCCTAGCTAGAGTGTTTACAGGGGTTTGTGAACAAGCTGGAATCAAGAGACAATTGACAGCTCAATATACGCCACAACAAAATGGTGTTGTGGAGAGGAGGAATAGGACTGTCATGGAAATGTCTAGGGCACTGTTGAAGAGTATGATGGTGCCAGGAGAATTTTGGGGAGAAGCTGTCAGGCATTCTGTATACCTCCTGAATAGACTGCCAACCAGGGTTATGGGTGATAGAACCCCTTATGAGGCTTGGACTGGCAGAAAGCCAAGCCTTGAGCATCTTAGAATATTTGGGTGTACTGCTCATGCAAGAACAATAACACCACATCTCAAGAAACTTGATGATAGGAGCAGGGAATTGGTTTACTTTGGATCAGAAGATGGAAGTAAAGCACACAGACTGTATGATCCTGTGACAAGGAAAGTTGTGATCAGTCGTGATGTTGTGTTTGAGGAGAAAAAATGTGGAGTTGGAGTTCAGTATTTGACCAAGGAGTCATTCCTGAGTTTGAAGTGGAGAATGATGTTGGGCAGGTTTTCCTGTTGATGGTGAAGAGATAGAAGTACAGCAAGAAGAGGCAGCAGCCATTGATGAGAATTTTGATGATGTTCAGAACAGTTCAAATGGTGTGCCAGATTTGCAACAGTCAGTTGTAGGTAGTGAGTTTCATATTGAAAATCAGGCTGAAAGTTCTGCTGTTGGTTTCTCTACACCACCACCCACAGTATCTGCTTTTGGGAACCCCACACCATCTTACTCAGATCTATGATGAAACTAGTGAAGTGGATCTAGTAGACTCTGACATTGAGGCCCTGTTAGCAGAGACAGAAGAGCCAAGCTGCTATAGGGAAGCTGCTGAAAATCAAGTTTGGGTAGATGCCATGGATAAGGAAATGCAGTCTATTCTGAAGAATGAGACTTGGGAGCTGGTTAAGCTGCCCATTGGGAAGAAACCCATTGGTCTAAAATGGGTATATAAGTGAAAAGAAACTCGAGGGTGAGGTGATCAAGCACAAAGCAAGGCTGGTAGCTAAAGGATATGTACGAAGCATGGCATTGATTTTGAGGAGGTGTTTGCACCTGTTGCCAGGCTAGATACGTCGGGTTGCTATTAGCATTTGCTGCAAATAATGGATGGAAGGTCCATCACCTAGATGTCAAGTACGCCTTTTCGCATGGGGAGCTAGAAGAAGAAGTCTATGTAGCTCAGCTAGAAGGTTATGCAGTTAAGGGGAAAGAGCAGTATGTGCTGAAATTGAGCAAGGCTCTTTATGGACTTAGACAAGCACCTAGGGCTTGGAATGTCAAGCTTGACAAAAGTCTGAAGAATCTGGGTTTCAAGAAATGCTTAAGTGAGCAAGCTATCTATACCAGAGGAACAGGAGAAGATGTAGTCATCATTGGAGTATATGTGGATGATTTGATTGTGACTGGAGGCAATCCAAATGAAGTCAAGTTACTCAAATCACAGTTGATGCATGAGTTTGAGATGACCGATCTAGGCTCGTTGACTTATTACCTTGGTATAGAAGTTGATCGAGGGAGGACTTTATCACCTTGTCGGCGAGTGGATATGCCAAGAAGGTTCTGATGCAGTTTGGAATGGGTGAGTGCAACTCCACCAAGTTTCCATTAGAACCTGGTCTGAAACTGAATGCAGACAAGAATGGGCAGAGAGTTGATGCAACAGAATATAGGAGGATGATAGGATGCCTGAGGTTGCACACTAGACCAGACTTGTCCTATTCAGTTGGTTTGGCAAGCAAATTCATGGAAAAGCCAACAGTGTTGCATGCTAAAGCTGTTGCATGCTAAAGCTGTTAAGCAGATAATGAGATACTTGAAGGGAACCATTGAACATGGGCTGGTGTATGTCCAGGGAGGAGAAACAGATAAGCTTGTTGGTTACTCTGACAGTGATCATGGTGCTGATGCAATGGAGAGAAGGAGCACAGGTGGGATGGCATTCTATTTAAATGAAAACCTAATAACCTGGTGCTCTCAGAAGCAAAAGACAGTGTCTTTGTCCTCTTGTGAATCAGAATTCATGGCTGCCACTGCAGCAGCCAAGCAGGCTTTGTGGTTAAGGAACTTGATCAGTGAGATCACAAAGCAAAAGCCTAAGACAGTGACACTCTATGTTGATAATAACTCAGCAATTACACTCATGAAAAATCCAGTGTTCCATGGAAGAAGCAAGCACATAGACTTGAAGTACCATTTCACCAGGGAGTGTATTGAGAGGGGACAGATCAATGTGTGAAGAGAGTGTGCACAGATGAGCAGAAGGCTGATGTGCTGACCAAGGCAATGCCTGCAGTCAAGCTGGGAATCATGAGCCATCTGATCGGTGTTAGAAATCTCAGTGTGTGCCTGTCTTAGGGGGGAGTATGTTGGTGTTTCAAGCCAGTCACAATAAGGACCCGAAGTGTGGCGCTAAGTTCAGTTTGAACATGGTCAAGCCAGTGCTGGAGAAGCGGATCGGTGGTGACCACGCCCACGACGTTGTGGTTCCTGAACCGTGTGTTTTCGGTCTTGTCTTTCCTGAGTTGTAGGATCGAGTAGTTGTGTTTCCGTGGTTGTAATGGGTGATTTATAAACCCTGATGTTCAGGGAGCAGGAGTGTGTCGAGTTGCTGATTAAGCACTTTGTAATCACCATTTTTCATAAGCTGAAAAGGGGCAGCGTCACCCTGTCGTCCTGGTGGCGTTTCTGCCCAAAACTGTGAACTGTTCTTCGTGTTCTTATCAACCAATCCACATAACAGCGCTTGATTTTTTATCCTTTGCTTACAGAGCGAAGTGACAAAGGCCACGGCAGCGGAGGCATCTCCAAGGTAGGCTGCAGGTGGCGACACGATGCCCCACCGCGAGGCATTTGAAGCAGCGCGTAGGCCGGGAACTGTCGAGGTCCGATGCATCCCCCGGTTTCTATCTCGATACATCTAGCACAGAGCTTTACTTGATGATATATTTACAATCCTAGTTAACTTAAAATTTTTTGACCGGTACATTTATTTTGAACGGGAGGGGTGCATGGCAGCAAACTTCTGATTGAGACAATTAGGACCATTAGCTTTAGCTGACGTTGGAATATCATCATGGACACGCAAAGGTTACACCGTTAGATACTGCGATCCTGGGATGTATAAAAGCTGCAACAATGTACATACAGATACAGGTAGCCTGCCGACTTTGGTTTTTTTTTTTTTCTTTTTCTTTTTATTTTGCTTTTCCTTCGTGCCTTTGATAACGTGGCCCAATCAGAATGGTTCCCAAATGTATTGAACAAGTTAATCCGACAGTAAGGATTTCTAAGTTAATAAGACTAACCGTCAGTGGAGGCAGCCGCGGCCATTGCACACTACTAGTAGACCTGTGCCCTTGCTTGCCGAATCGATCATTTCGATACTACACAAAGAACACACACACAGCAGACACACACACACACACACACACACACACACACACACACACACACACAGAGAGAGAGAGAGAGAGAGAGAGAGAGAGAGAGATGTGGAGTGTTGTGGAATGGTGGGACAATTGGCAGCTGCGCATCCTCGTCCTTGGCAGCCTCGGCATTCAATGGTTTGTGATGGTGGCTGCCCCGATGCGCAAGTACTCCCTCCGGCGCTTCTTGAGGCTATGCATATGGCTTGCATACATTAGCAGCGATGCTGTGGCCATCTATGCGCTCGGCACCCTCTTCAACCGTCACGCGAGGGCGACCACCACCAGTAGCTGTAATGGCATTGCGAGCAATAAGGCAAGGATCCTGGAGGTCCTATGGGCTCCAGTCCTGCTCATCCATCTCGGCGGCCAGGAGGACCTGATGGCCTACACCATCAAAGACAACGACATGTGGGTAAGGCACACCGTGACCCTATTGTCTCAGGTCGCGGTTGCCCTGTATGCCTTCTACAAATCGTGGTGGCATAACCCCCGCAACTGGGAGCTATTGGTATCAGAGATCCTGCTCTTCATCATTGGGGTCGTCAGTTGCTGTGAGAAGCCATGGGCCCTCAAGAAAGCTAGCAGCAATAGATCGGCGTCTCTGTCGGCGAAGATACAAGGAGCAAAGAAGCGTACAAGATTGGCGGTGTACTTGGAAAATCTTTTGTTCTCCGATTGGTATAACTGGTTCACAACCAAGTCCGGTGAGGCGGCGCATCCGAAGCTGGCGGAGGGTAATGAGGTCGTCTTGTCCAAAGCAGACAAAATCTATATACTGCTCTCGGACATATCGCTATCAGCTGCTGCCAATGATCTCGTGCAACGACGCAGAGCTCCAAATGTCCGGGATGTTCTTCGGCCTCTGAGCACAGAGGCGGTGAAGGAACTGAAGCGCTGGCTGCGTGGGGCGTTTGGGCTCATGTATACCAGAGCTAGTTTGGTTTTCACTCCCACGTACCTAGTGTACCATGTGCCGATCCTTCACATCGCCGCCCTCACGCTGTTTGTGAGGAGCGACAAGGATGGGTACGACCGCAGCGATGTGAAGATCACATACATCCTCCTGTTCCTCACCGCCGCGCTGAATATTTTTCCGGTGTTCATCCGTCAGCTGCTATACACTACCGGATACGCGTTTTTTGCCGATGGCCGGCCGCTATCGGCAAAGCCACTTTTGCCATCGGCAAAGGGTTTGCCGATGGCAATCTGACGTGGCCATCGGCAAACCCCCGTCGGCAAAAAAGTCATCGGCAAAGCCGGGTTTGCCGATGACCACTGACTTTGCCAAACCTTTGCCGATGGCCACGTGGGCCATCGGCAAAGCCGCCACGTGAGCCGACGCGCCGTCAGGCTGACGGCGGCTTTGCCGATGGCTGACGTGGCCCGGCCGTCAGCAAACACTTTTTTATTTTTTTTAAATTTTTTTGCCGATGGCCACGGCCGTCGGCAATAAGTTTGCCGATGGCCAAGGCCATCGGCAAAGTTATGGTCACTTTGCCGACGGCCAGGGCCATCGGCAAACCTGGGGATTTGCTGACGCATAATCCCTAGAAAAAATTTTTTTTTTTTTTTTTTTCTGTTTTCTTTGCATTTACATTACATTTGAACACATGCATCACATATATATCATATAACCCACATATATAGCATATAATCCACATATATCGCAACAAAATACGGTTTTAAGCATCGATACATGTCCAAAACAATCCTAACATATCCGAGTCAATCGCAAAAGAGTCATACATGTCACAAGTCATCCATACAAGTCTCACAAGCTACAAGGCTAAACCTAGCTCGAGGCGCCGTCCCCTTGGGTCCCGAGCCCCAGCCCCATCCTCCCACGCAGCCAACTCGAGGCTGCGGGGCCGCGCCCATCTTGCCGGTGGCCGACGTGCTGCGGAGGGAGCACGGCGGGACGGAGTGCCCCGGGTGCGGAGGGAAGGCGGCGAGCCCGGAGTGCGGTGTCTGCGGCCACGAGTACCCCTGCGGTGGTGGAGGACCCCAGTACGGCTGCGTGGGGAAGCTCTGGTATGGTGGCCAGCCGTGCGGTGGAGAAGGACCCTGTGGAGAAGCTCCCGCTGGTGGGCTTGCACCTGGAGTCGGGTTCGAACCCGCCGACGGTGCCTGCACAAAGACCAAGTAATGTAATTAGTACAACTACCCTGCAAAATTTCGGCAGCACCTCCCCTGCACGGGGAGGTTTCAAAACCTGCAAAAAACATGGCACGAAGGCCAACAACCATCAAACATGGGCACGAAGGCCAACAACCACCAAACATGGGCACGAAGGCCAACTGACGCGACAAGCTAAAGCGAGAGGCAATGTACTCACCCGACCAAGTCCAGGAAGAGGCAGTGCACCAGGTAGTGGAACTACCGGTGGTGGAGCGTAGATCGAGGTAGGAGGCGCCTCCATTCCCGGGATCTGGGCCGCGAAGTGTCCTGACACCGAGGCCAACTGACGCTGGTAGTGCACCGTCAGTGCCACCACCTGCTCCTGATGGGCCCGATCCCGCGCCGCCATCCTCGCCTCAATGGCCGCCTCCCGCTCCTCCTCCCTGGCCCTCATGTCCTCGATCGTGGCCTGCAATATGACACCAGCACGATTGATGTTATTTGAAGGCAAGCTACATCATGAAGGCAGGCTACATCATGAAACTCCACTTACCTGAAGACTGCTGATCACCTGCGCACTGCTCGGCTGCCGAGGCGCTATGGGGATCTGCGATCCGCCCCCACTTTCCCGGTCTCTCCTGCGGATCTTGGTCAGCGTCTCAACAGAGGACGGGTCGATGGCGCTGTTGGCCAAGTAGTACCGGCCGTGCTGCTTCCCTCCTCCAATCCTCATCAGGAGGTCAGTGTCCAGGGGCACGGTGGCGGGGTCGTAGGTGTCGCCATATTTCGCTCGAGCTGCGGCGGTGTACTTGGTGAGCATGTCGTAGACCGTCGGGCTGGTGTACTTCTCTGGCCCGTGTGACGAGCTGTACACGGTGGTGGGCGCTTTCGCTCTGCCGATGTGAGCAAGCGCGTACCCCATGAACTCGTTGATTTGCTCACCACCATGCGACGTCGACTGCGAGGAAAACACAAACATGGTTCCAAGTAGTGACAATCGAGCGCTATAACAAATGCATCAACAGAAGGATACATACCCATCTGTCCACGAACTCTGGCAGGATCTAGCTCCCTTGGTGGTGTGGGACCCCTGACCGGTCGAGCTCTTGCTTGCGTTCACCCGACGTTTTCTGCGCTCCGCGTACGCCGCAGGCGTACGCCACCCTCTGACAATTGCCTCCCAGCAGTTCTCGTACTTGCTGCACCAGCCCGGAGGCATCTGCATGACATTTAAGTTTTTGATATTACAGATAATGAATGGAATGTGTCATGTAAGAAATCATAACGGATGTTTTCTGCCTAATTACCTGCAAGTACGGCTCCTCGGTGAGGTCGGTCTCCTCCTGACAAGACAACTCCCGGGCCTCCGTCTTACTTATCTTCTCCTTCTTGATGTTGGCGTAATAGCTGATGATGGCCTGGGTACGCGCCTCGTAGAACATGTCCCCGAGCCGGTCAGCGCACACCACGTCCTGCTGCTGCGACGCCCGCACCGGGTCCACCCCCTCGTCCAACTTGAAGTACAACTGCACACAGGCATCAAACATCATTTCATTGTTTGAAAGAAGTCCAACGAATAATGTTGTATTGAGATATGTGATGCGATGCAAAGACTCACCCAGAACTCAGCCTTGATCTTCTGAGCAAGGACTCTTCCCTCATCGTCCTTGACAAGGTAGAAGTCCCCCCAATTCTCCGGCACAATGGTCTCACCCTTGGGAGTGACGACCAAGGCAGGGAAGTGCTTCTTAATCAGCAGGCCCTGGATGCCAGTTGGACAGCGTGAGCACTCCTTTTTTGCCAGCTTTATCCAGGCCCTGCATGAGTCATTAACAGCAATTGTTAGTACGCATTTTGAATTTGAAAATGTCATATGAACAAGTATAGAAATCAACAATGGTTATTTACTTGCCCGCGGGCCGGATCACCGGGCGCTCGTCAGCGGCTGGAGGGTCCTTAGGGAGCCTGGTGGGGCCGCGCTGGAAGGGCTTACGAGTAGCTGTGGAACTCGAGCCGCCCGCAGACTCCTCCAAGGCACCCTAGACCTCGTCGTCGCCACCCTCGTCGTCCTCGTCGTCTCCACCGCCGCCGCCGCCACCGTCACCAGCCGTCTCGAACTCCTCCTCGAACAGCCTCCTAGTCGGCATGCGGTGTCGTCCGCTGGGGGCCCTCCGACCCCGACTGGTGGACGGCTCCACCTCAAGCTCCTCGTCCTCGTCCTCGTCCTCGCGGTGGTCTACCGCCACGTGCTCCTCGTCCTCGTCCTCGCGGTGGTCGGCCGCCACGTGCTCCTCCTCCTCGCGCCGCTGCGTCCGGTACCTCGACTGGACGTTCCGTTGTGGCCGCTTTCCGCCTAGCATTTTGTCGAGTGCCTGCAATGACAAAGATTAGAAGAGTTAGTATTAATGACAAATACTTGTAAAGAAACATAAATGCAAAGCAAAATTAAGAACTGCAAGGTAATATTAATAACAATATAGTATTACATGAATTAGAAATTATCTCCGCGAAAGGCAATATTGCCGGCGAGCACTCATCCTCATCATCAGTAGTGTCATCATCACTATCAATATTGTCGAGCTCTCTTTCGTCCTCATCATGATCAACATCCTCCTCAACAACTACACCGCGTCGCCACTGCCATTCATCAAGGATTCGTAAGTCCTCAGCATCGTGCACCTCATCACCCTCGTCCTCATCGATGTCGTTGTTTACTTCCATACCCATCAGCGAAGTAATGTCTATCTCCAACCTACCTTCTAGCCCCTCAGGTTGATAGAACTCATCATTCCTTGGGTCAAAGTTGTAATCATCATCGTTTGGGACCGCCGCTTTACCGTGTGGTGATACCATGTGCACAAGGCTCCAACCCGCAAGGCGCATGTCATTTTGGTTTGCCCATGGGAGGTAATAAACTTGCGTGGTGTCTCGGTTAGTCACAATATAGACATCGTCTCCTCCATATTTGGAATCCTCTCGGATTTCAACTAGCCCAATTGATGTGTCCTTTTTCGTGACATCAGGATCGAACCAATGGCATTTGAATACCACTGGCTTACAACCTAGGTCTTTGCCAAAGTCAAGCTCCAATATCTCATCGACTATGCCGTAATAGTCCTTCCCATCCGTGCCGGGCGTACGAACTCCGCTGCACGTGGTTTTTAGGTTGCCCCGTTTCTCTTTGTACTTTCTCGTGCGAAAGTGATAGCCATTCACGTCATAAACGTTGAATGACCTGACAGTACGGTCAAAGCATTTGCCCACACATCTCAATGCAGGACTCATTTCCGCATTAAAATTAGCCTGCAAGGTTAGGACAGGTAGATAGTTACATTACTCGCTCATAGGAGCAAAGTGGAATCTCAAAGTCGGAAAGAGGTTACTTGGATGGTACCTTGCTACTGAACCAATTGATGAAATCGGGCTTATTATGTCTGAGAAGATGGTCTTTTTCATCCTCGGTAGGAGCCGTACTGCCCCTCCAGTGTTCAATGATAAATTCCCTGGAGAAACAATAGACAGGGGGGTCGGATCGATAGGTGGAGGATAGTGGCGGTGTAGGATCGATAGCTCAACTCTGCCAGGACGCACCACACTGGCTCGGGGAGGTATCCCCGGGTCATCGCAGGAAGGATCCGCTCAATCCAGATGTGGAAGTCATGACTCTTCATCCCAACGACTTTGCCAGTCTGCAAGTTCACTGCCCTGCTCAGATTCGCCGCATACCCATCAGGAAAACTTAGCTTCTTCAGTGCTTCCTTCCTATGTGGCCTCTTCATCCACTCCAGTGCTTCCTTCCTATGTGGCCTCTTCAGGATGTAATCGGCCGGGCCCTTCTTCCATCTCTTGCCTGGCGCAGGGGCCTTCATCACTAGATGTGGTCTATCACAAATCATTTCAATGTCCAGTCTAGCCTTAACGTTGTCCTTTGACTTCTTGCCAATCTCCATGAGTGTTGCCCAGAGTGCCTCGGCGACATTGTTTTCTGTGTGCATTACATCGATGTCGTGTGGAAGAAGAAGGTGCTTGTAGTAGGGGAGCCTAGTCAAGCCCGAGATATGAGTCCACATGTGCGTGGTACCATATCCTTTGAAACCACCATTCACGTCATCAATTTCGAGAGCCTCTATCTGTGCAAGGATGTCAGCTGGGCTCTTTTCCTTAGGGATGGGGCCGGTGACTTGAACACCTTTCGTGAAGTGCTTTTTATCTCGTCTCAGTGGATGGTCCTCCTCTAGGAATTGACGATGTTTGTCGAAAGAAGAATACGTGCCACCCTTGGCCAGCCAGGTGAACATCACATCTGCCTTGCATGTTGGGCAAGGGAACTTCCCGTGAACACACCACGCGCTGAATAAGCTGTACGCCAGGAAGTCATGCATTGAGTACTGGTACCACACATGCATCGTGAAGTTCATCTTTGTTGCTCGGTTGTACGTCAATACCCCCTCTTCCCATGCTATCTGCAATTCATCCCACACTGGCTGCATGAACACACCCATATTGTTGCCCGGGTGTCCAGGTATAATCAGCGTCAAGAACACGTTCTTAGGTTCGAACATGACGCCGGGGGGAAGATACAGGGGGATCACGAACACGGGCCAATAAGTGTCCGGGGCCGCACTCATCCCAGACGGGTTGAACTCATCTGTTGCCAATGCTACACGTACATTCCGGGCCTCCTTGGCCTTTTCAGGATTCATGGCATCGAAGTGCTTCCATGCCTCAGCATCCGCTGGGTGCTGCATCTTGTCACTGTATCTTTTGCCATTCTTGTGCCACGTTATTTGTTTCGCTGACTCCAGTATCATGTACTGCCGTTGCAGCCTCGGTAGTACAGGAAGGTGCCTAACCACCATTGTTGACGGTCGATAAGTGTCAATTTTTACCGTCAACTAAACATGAGAAAGGACTAAAATATGTTCACCAACTAGATATAGGGGTTACACTGACAGAATTCCACGAGTTTCGGTGAATGTCTGTTTCTGCAGGGTGTCAGCTGAAAATACCCAAGGAAGGCCCACATGTCAGGTTTACATAGAGATAATCGGGAACCGGTGAAAATTCTGTAATCTGGAAGGTTCGAGAAGGCTCTGGACCAAACGGGAGCCCGAACGGGCTCGGTGGAGAGTCGGCCGACTCCCCACCTTGGTCGGCCGACTCACCAGTTCAGCCAATCAACGTCAGCCTCGCGGATCCTTCCACCGCCTTTGAGGATGAATAATAATCGTCCGTTTAGGTCGGTTTGATCCGAGGGCTGCGGTGCATCCTAGGGGCTATATAAGCGGGGCCCCGGCCCCTGGAGGAGGCAATCCCATGAAACCCTAATTCATTATTTCCGAGAGGATCGGGTGAGAGGGGTCCCTTGAATGGATCTCCTCCCTAGAGCCTAGCATTCAAGATAGATAGAGAGAGTATAGGGTGGAGGTAGAGTTGGAGGAAGCCCGGCATGTCGGTGTCTCCTCTCCGGTTGTACTGCGGGATCAAGTCTCCTAACCCGAGGCTTGGTTCTAGGATTATTCCCGCAATTCAACTTCTAATACTAGTAAGTTCTTGTTATTATTGCTCTTTGGTTTACGAGTTTACTTTATTCGCTTCCGGTTGGGAATAGAGTAATCGTTCGTAGCGTAAGCGTGGTGCTTGGGCTAGGTTCACTCGTAGATGCTCCCTATCCGGCCGGAACCGTGGTAGTATCGGGGGATGATGACAGTCCCTTTGTTACCTTTGTAATCCACTTCCGTCGTAGGTAAGGTAGGTCCAAAAGTGCTAGGTTAAGCATCCTCTGTGGTGTCTTTTCTTAGGTGCTCCCATAGAGTAGTAGTTGCAAAGCTTGCCATAGGTTGGAAGGAGACTGTGGTAGTAATCCTCTCTATATCGCTCATTACCTTGTACGTAGCTCGGGGTTAAGTATAGACTTGGGTTAGTCGGATGCACGTTTTCTCCTAGCGGATAAATAAATAACGATACTCGGAATATCTCCGGGTGAAGTGCTCACCGATATCCGTGCGCTTGCGGATTATTTCTCTTTGATTCTTTGGTGTGCGTATCTAGTATCAACAAGCATTTACGGCGCCGTTGCCGGGGAGAAAGACGGTCTCTTTGAGATAACCTTAAGTCCCGCTTTAGCCTTGTATTATACTTTTATCTTTTTGTATTTTTCTTTTGCCTTTTATTTTATATCCTTATGGATAACCCAAATTCCACGCCTATCCACCAATATCTTGCACCCATGAGCACATGCTTAGAGCCTCTAGAACCCATGATTTTCATATCTAGCTATGAGCTACACCAATCTGTGGTTGCAATAGGTCAAAGCCAACCCTTTTCTACTGCTAGAGTCCTATCTTCTAATCAAGAGGGTATTGTACCCAAGGTCCTATCTTCTAACCATGGAGAAGGTAATGAACCCAAAGTCCTATCTTCTGATCAAGTAGGTAATGAACTTTTTGCTACACTTAGGGAATCTTCCAATTTTCCTATAAACTTAGGTTTAGACCTAGCCTTACAAGACCATGTTCTTCTTCATCATTTTTATACGGGTCTTGATAATATCGCCTTTGGAGGAGTTTTCTTTTCTTTATCCATTAGAGAAGTGAGGTTTGTCCTTATTGGACACACTCCTTGCTCTAGCCTTCATGATAACATCCTAGAGGTAGAGAAGGAATCATCCCCCAAACTAGAAGAGGAAGTTTCCATAGCCACTTTGCAAACATTTCAATCCCATGATTGGGCTATCCATCCCAAACTAGTAGTACTCCAAAATTCTCTAAGGAAAGGAGTAATTCTATCCTTAGAAATTCTTTTTTATGACAATTTTGGGAGCATAAACTTCCCGCTTCATAAGAGATCTTTTAGTGCATACATTGACAATCTTCTTAAGAAGAGATCTCTTAGAAAGCGTCTCACATCCAATCCCTTTGAAGGACGCTTAGAAAGACTCAAGGATGGCATATCAAGTGATGCCATGGAAGGAGAGCGTAGCCATCTAGAAACCACCTTCGTCTTCTCTCCTTCTATGCCCACATCAGACATAGAATATGAACCTATCTTTAAACCCATCCTTGACCCCTATAACTCATTCTATGCCCTTCCTCCCAAACCTCCCGACGATCCTAGAAATCCGTGTACATATCCCATGCATAGGAATCATCGAGAACATATAGAGGATCTTGAAGAGCAACATCCATGGCTAGAGAGCATTAAAAACCTATGTGCTATTGCCATTGAATGGGTGGATAAGGCCTTAGATGAGATCATTTCGAGAGACGATCCAAGGGGAATTTTGGACATTTATGTCGAGTCACCCTTGGAAGTGGAAGATGATGGAGGCTTCAATGAGCAAAGTAGTTACTTCTTAAACACCCCATCAAGACCTTGCTCATATGAAAAATCTCCTAATTCACTTAGTCTCTCCAACATTACCGCACA